>PTEX01000041.1:4207001-4807001 GCA_003342815.1 Eudromia elegans | reverse complement strand
CACATGGAAAATTTTAATCCATGTCTATTTATATGGCCACAAATATAACAGTTGTTTAAATAGAACTGTTCAAATGTGGGCAGATGCATCCATTTCTCCTACCCCCTCTCTTTTCACATCTGATATTGTGTWAAACTTCACACATGWGAAATATTTATRAAAAGAAAAATAAGATATGCAAACGTTGAAGATCTAATATAACATGACTGTGAAAATTTCTTAGTGCATTAGCAATTTGTTATTCAAACTGGTGATTTATTTGGGCCTTTTGAACCTTAGCTCATGATTTATTTATTTATTTTTAAAACACAGAATGGAGTTGTCTCATTACTTCATCCAAGTCTTTCCTTTATCCTGGAATCATCTGCCCATCATGCCTTCCAGTGCTTTGCCTGGCCAGTACTTTAAAAAAATCATGCCAAAARTGTGAGAATAAAGTCCAGCACCTCAGCATTTCCACCTACCACAGATGTGTTTCATTTCATGCTCCATTTCAATTTGCAGAAGTTTCAGAATGCACAGTTAAGAAATATTRAAACAACATCCCAGAAAGCAAGACATGGAATAAATTTGAATTGGGCAAAAATGAGCTCAATTTCAATCACTTACTGATGTGATCTGTGGATGCATCTGATGTATTGATGCTCTGTTTTGAGCTGACAGATTCACTGTTTCTCTTAATCTCACCTTTAGAGGGACTACTTGCATCAGAATGGCAAAGTTAGTGAGGTGGTTGCAGAGACACACTGAGTAGTTGAGGTTCCCACTCTCCCGCACGCAGCCTTCATTAGACCAAACACCAATTCCATTGCTGCAAAACACAAAAAGGGAATCAAGATAAGGTTTATTTAGGTTTTGTTTAGGTTATTTGGGCATGTATTGTGTTATAGAGGAGAAATTGAAGTCTTGAAAGCCATCTCAGCTTGATACATCCACAACATTGTGTATTCATCATGAAAATAGCCAAGGAAGATATTGACTGGATATCATATCTGCTGTCTTACTCCCTGCCCCATTTACCTGTCAAAATAGATGGTTTAGACTGAGCGTGATTTCTAGTGATRTGATTTCTATGTCAATTGTTCTTTATCACTTCATCCTCAAGGGCAACAAAGATCTGCCCTTAAAGAGCTCCTGCTCTACTGAGAACACATCCGGACTGGCAGTGCAGCCTGGTCCTGGGACTCTGCAGAAATGTGATCCTCACTGGCTGCCTTCTTTTCAGAGCCAGTAATTTGGGTTGCCTGGAAAATACTGCGTGGACACAACCCATCCAGCAGTCCTCAACACAGCGGGAACGCGGAAGTCACCCTCAAACCTGAGCTCCATGGGCTCGGGTACTGTAGGTTTCCCACCCTAGCTGACTTCTTCGCCACTGACCATTTATTACTTTTAGTACTATTTTAGATCCTGAAGCTAGGCAAATKATTTGTAATTTTCTGTGTCTTTATTTTAAGGGCAGATATTACCTCACCCGTTGGGACCAACTTGAGTTCCCAAAGAGAGTCTTTCATAGGTCAAAAACAAATTGCTTACTCTTTAACTACTACAAAGCAGGGAATAAGAGCATCTTGACACAAATAAAACTCATTTGGAAGGACAGATTTCATATTACAGTTTCTATCCTGAGGCAGAACCTCAAGGGCTCAATCCCCAATGGAACACGGTATGGGAACAATGCCTCAACCACATTAATAAGCTTCAGTAAAATCTGTTTCTAATTTATCATAATTTGTGAGTAACCATAACAACAAGTAACTTCAGGCAGCTGGGACAGTTCAACATACTTGAAACAAAACTTCAGTATAACAATTACACTGACCTTCCTTGCTTGCTGCATAGGAGGGATCACACCACTGCAAACCATTTCTACATCAATTAAGCTTACACCATTATGGAAATTTTTAATCCTCATGAAATTTAAAATTCCCTATTTGTATTATTTTTCAGTTAAATCAGTAAGAGCAGCATGCTTAGAAATCAAGAACACATGAAATATATTCATAGCTAAATAATAGCTACTGTTTTTGCATATTTCCTTTTTTTGGATGAAATTTAAGGTTATATTTATTTACCTTTTATTCTGTTTTTCATTCAAGGTCATAACGTTTCTGCACAAAAACTCACAGTTCTGAAATACTATGAGGGAGCCCCACACTCCTCTTGCATTTTATTGTGGACCAGGCATAGATCCAGTGAAAACAATGGCTCTGCTGGAGGGATGCCAATTTAAAACACCCAGCACTCGGCCCGCATGGACATATTCACAGACCATTAGAAGCACGATCAGTATCAGTTTGCATTTTGGAATTGATTCCAAAAATCTTTCAATCTCTCAATCATGTATTTAACAAAGGGTCATTGAATAAAAGCTCCCTATTTACAGTAAATGGTGGCTATGAATTGCATTTGYTGTAAACCAAGTGGCTTAATTTATAATTTAACAATTTCAATCAACAAAGAGTACAAGAAGAAAATAGGGAACATCTAGGATGACAAARTGTGTGCAATCGGATTAAATAAAGAACTTTGAATTATGTAACATACCTGTAGTCCAGGAATGCACAGTAAAGATGGACTTTGTTGCTCTTATTTACTGCCTGGCTGTATTGTTTGGAAGTCTGCAAGAAAGAAAAGATATACTCTGAAGAAAAGTATAAAAAGAACAAGAATCTGYTTTCAAATTAACTGGTTCAAATTCTTATTATTCCTAATAACTTCAGAAGATTTATTCTAGATTAATATGCAAAAAAAAAGAAGAAAGTGAAATTTATCAATCTTTACAGCTCCCAAACAGGGAAAGACTGGTATTCGGTCTTAATTCTACAAACTAGGATAAAGCTCATCTCTCMGAGTGAAATCGTTGTCCCATGTGAGCAAATGGCAAAACAGGACTACTTTCTGTACATTCATGTAAACATGTATCTTAATTTTTGCAGGATTGGGACCTTATTCTTCAGCATATATTTAGCTTCTTTGTGTTTCATCTTCTTTAGGTAGTAAAAATCCCACATTTTAGCAGCAAAAACACCGAGAACATCCACAAACCTTTTCTTTTTACAATACTGATTACTTTTACATATACAATCAAACTGAAAGTCTTAATGCCATAATCCAAGATTTTAATAGACCTTGGCATTATGATCACCACATTTTTATCTTCTGTAAGCAGATTTAGCCATCAACTTAGTCTTTGCCATTCAGAAAGGTCTGACACCTTTCTCTGCTATTAAACCAGTTTCATGACAAAATACTTTGTATAATATTGGAATGAAAAAGCAGAAGTAAAAATGTTAAAGATAAAACAGGAAAACCAAAGGGTTTTTATGATCTGTTCTACTCTTTTCAGTGTATCTATATATCTCTATATAGATCAATAAAGTCAACACTGTGTTACATGCTACCTTAACGCTGTTTAATTGCAGGAGTCTTCAACATAAAGAAATCAGTGGGGAATTAAGAATCCCCAGATCATTACAACACAAGGATAATACTGACAAGCYATGATATAACCAAGACTCTGATTGTTTTAGTGAAAACAAGCAAACAAACCAACCAGTGCTACACATCATGCTGCAATTCAAGGAATATGAGAAGTCTGATGCAATTTTTCCATCTCTCGCACAAGTCCAACAGTGAAGTATCAGGCACAAGGTAGCACAGCTCCCTCTTTATTAGTGATAGCAAAATATTTCTGCCTAACACAGGACATTCACACTGGATTTCCACACCCTTGAAGTAGCTATGCAGTAGATAAGCCCTTTTATTAATTTGTTCTTAACTCATATCTCTGGATTACACAAATGGAATTTTCCTATCTGCTTGAGCAACATCTCTTCAACAACATCTTCCTCAACATCTTCTGGATACCTTGCTTTCTCCCGTCATAGAAACTGCAGGTCAGGTACTTACAAGAGCACAGCTTAACGAAGAGATAATATCGTTACTTATCTGCTAAGGGTCTGTGAGGTGAGCAAGCAAACAGTGATCTGAGGTATGTGAGACCAAAATCCAGTGTAGCTGGATGGAGAAGAGAACTGTCTGCAGAGCCTCAATGCAGAGAATGCAATTTGTATACTGGGGATATTAGCAGTAAAAATGCTATAGAATAAAGAACAACAGCGTGCTATAACTCTGGGCTGCACGCAGTCCCTGTGCTGCAAAGTTGCTCACCTTCCACTCTCACAAGCGTGCTGTATTAGGAAGTGATAAGATTCAAGTCCCCCATCACAAGGAAATAAAAGAAAGGGTTCTCAACATCTTCTAAATTGCAACTTCTTATGAAACATAAACTACCTTTTAGAAATGACTTCTTTTACTTAATCTCACTTCTTGACGCTCAGACCATCTCTGAGGACCACCAGTTTAGAAACGACAGAAGGCTAATCCATAACGCACAGCTGGGAAAATGCCTTCAGGGACTTCAGTKAGCCTAGTTTCACTGGCAGAGTTCATTTTGTTTTACCAGCAGSAAGGGCATGTAGCATGGTGCTTGCCTATTCTGCTGTACAACGCTACGTCCATCACGTCTATAGCTTTGCTGAAGAAAGCAATTGAAAGGATTCATACCGTCAGTTTGTACTATAAATTACTTCAGTTGTGTGGCAGACAGACATACAGTGGTTGAGAGAGAGAGATGTGCTGTAATAGCAGCTAGGATCATACAATAACTGTCATTGCCTATTTGCAAGATAGTTCTCGATAAATCTTGATTCTCAATACACTAATGGAAAGGGCACTTCAGGGTCAGGTTGGAATGAGATGTGCACTTCAGTTGTGTATCTTCTAGCACAAATAAAACCCAGATGTATGTTTTACCCCCAATTAAATGTCTCTGGCAAGGRACAAGTTATTGTTCATCTAAACACAGATGTCACTCATTAGATAAGGAGGTACCCCAAGAGAGGCTATATAATCTCTGGACTATTTGCTGTCCAGAAGTTTGTGTAGATCCACACAGGAAAATAATAGCTATATGATGTGTATAAAGGAAAGGTAAATGACATTTTGTCAATATAGTTCTCTTTAGAGAAAATATTCCATATTTTAATATATACTATGTGGGCCCCACAAGGTTTTACAGTGTCAGTCATGGTAGCTGCATCTAACACTCACCTTCTTAGTTTTCATTGAAGTTCTGCTACAGAGCTGTCATTAGATTAGAAATCACCATATATAAGGAACAGGCAACAGTGTGAAAAAAGCCAACACTGATCTTCAATGGCTCAAATTTAAAATACCCATTGATCTATGAAAAAAACCAAATCTGCAGTGTCTCAATACTGCATTTCATAAATTAAACTTAAGTTCATATGTGATCTGGACCCCTTAGGCATTGAGGGTATTGGTTTAATGACATTGATAACAGAAAACTTAATATACAAGTAGGCTTTCACACTAAAAGATTAAGTCATTTGGGTGTTTATAAAAGCTTACAAAAGGAAAGTGCATGCAGTTTTTAGTACAGCAGAGAAAGTACAGGTGCAGAGAAATAATCAAGGATCTGTATACAAATTCCCATCGCAGTTCTTTATAGGAATTCTTTTGCATGGAAAGGGATACATGCTGCTTCTCCAAGAAAACATAATGTGTTGTTAAATGAAGTAAGAGCCAGGATACTGGTGAGCAGCTTACGCTAGTCACTGACTCTTGGTGACTTAACTGGACTTGCAAACAAGAAAACAAGCCATAGAAGTTCACTGTATCTGTTGAGAGCATATATAGTATATGCATGGACATGGGATATATTTCTACTTACAGTTTTGTGAACTAGGCACAAGGCCATGGTTAGTGGTGGAGGACGCCAAAGCAAGTAGGGCAGGAGGCTGACATGACTGCTGGAAACGCTCAGAAAACCCTAGTTGCAGGAAATGTCATGAACACAATCACAGAAGGAAAACAGCCAGCCAGCTGCTACCAGGGAGGACGGCCAAGAAAGAGGAGCCAAGCACAGGGTGGGGTGAACCTTTATGAGATGAGCTGGTTTCTGCTCTCCTCCCCTGAATTTAAAAAGCAAACAAATACGTAGCCCCGTAGTGGTGGACATGGAGTGAGGAGGGTGTGCACCTTCTAATTCAGTGCATAGTTTCCTCATACGTGAGGAAAAAGAACATGGCCCAAATCTGCCACTGATGTAACCTCTGTAGCTCAGTCCAAGCCCAATGAGTTAGATGTTGGACTTGGATCTTCCAAAGCTGATAAACTACCCTATTGCTATCAGTTTGGAGTGGTCTTGTCTCTGCTTATAAAATGAAGCTTTTTGTTTAAATAAGGGATGTTGAAGTTCTGCTCACTCTGTTTCCAAGAACAGCATAGGTTATTCTGAAGGGGTCAAGAAAAGCCGCTGAGACAAGTCTCTTGTCAATAGGCACGTGTCTTCTGTGTGATTCACAGTCCCACTGAACTAGTTTTACAACTACATGAATCAAAAGTCTGTTTGATTCTAATTTGCAGCTTAATTCACAGCTGAAATTAAAGACTAAAATTATGCTAACTTTAAAGATTGCCTGTCCTCACAGTGACATCTTCACTGTTAACATGACTTAAGCAGGACTCTCTTGACTTTCCTTTCCCTCTTCTACAATGTATTTCTTCTAATTAACTAGAAGTTTTAAACTTAAAATGCAGAGAGACAGAGAGGGAGAGAGAGAAGGATAACAATATTATTAATAACAGTAATACATGGCCTATAGTTCTTCTTCCAACTTCTGGGTGCTAAATACCATAAAAGTCAGTTTTTCCCAAGACTGCTGAAGCAAAATTGCTGAGCTGTTGAGCAATTTTGGCAATGGAAAGTGACTGAAGCCTTTGAGTTAAAATTATAACCTCCCTAAACACATATGTAACAGCTTCCAAATGGCTTTAATTTAATGTCTAAAAAATCCCCACCCTAACATAGGAGATACTGTCCCTTAGGTCCCTCAGGCAGTCAGCACAGCCCAACATCAGTGGGTCAGCACTGAGGTCTGTGCTCCAGGACCTCTGAGCACAATGTACCTCTTTTAGCCTCATAAGCCACAGGGACCATGTCCTGCAGGGACATTCCCAAAATTGACAGATCTCAGATATGTAATGATCTCTTTCTCCCATTTTCCCTTCTCTTGACTTGGGTGCATTGGGGCATGACAAGTGTTTTGCATGCATTTGTTAACACTGGGGAGTGACAAGTAGTTGCATGCCAAATTCTTCCAGCCAAAACTATTTCAGACACGGTACCGCAGTGYAAAACCATGCCAAACTCCCATTGACTGCAATTTGGATTAATAATGCACACAATATTGTTGTAAATCATGGTAATAAATGGAAAGCTCAGAAAGACTGAAAAATAGCCGCAAAAAGATGGTTCATTTTCATCTGGGRTACGTAGAGCTGACTTCCATGGAAGCCTTGCACAAATAGAAACTGCAGGGTAAGGACCTTTAAAATTCAATTTGGGCAGCAACCAAGGTACATCAGTAAATATTTGATGTTTAAAATTTTTAAACGCCAGTCAGTGAGAAATGGGGCTCAGCAGGGCAGCCATTACTTAGGTGAGTACCARTAAACACAGATTGAACCGATGATCTGTATCAAAAGCTGCTTTAACGTTTAAGTGATAAAATGATTTCTCATGTCCTTTCAAGCACAGCTTTATTCCAAAGAATGACACAGGGAAAATATCACTTATTTCTCTAGAAATATACTCACTCAGTTAATTAGTAATATATATATATAGCACTCACCTGATTATGATATATCCTAAGAGTTAAACAAATATATCCATAAAGTAGTGAATGTTTTTTAAGTACGCAGCCCTCAAACCTAGCCTGTTACTTAGATATCTGAGGATGAACTAAACAAAGAAAAAGGATGTCTGAGGATGAACTAAAACAAAGCTAAATTGGTGATACTGGAACACCTGAGACTTGCTCCAGCAAGTCAATTCAAATAAGAGAGCACACACAATAATATGCAGGAAAGAAACAAGCTTAATAGAATCATTAATGTAGAGCCAAGGTCATCAAAAATGATTGGGACGTCACATTGCTTTGAACCAACTAGGGGCACCTCCAATTAGTTATTACCTCTCCAAAACTAATGAAAGCAATCTTGCTTCAAACAGGCCTAATTTAAATCAGGCAATTTAACATGCATGTTATTCCGCTCAGGGTGCCCACATTGAAGCAGTTATGCACTGCTTAAAATGTATGATTTTGCTTTCATGTGATGCTACTACACTCCTCTTAGGGCAGAAAAAGGATATTGAAGCATGGCCATGCAGAAGAGCTGTTCTGCATGCTCTGCTTCCCTTCTCTCCTCTCTTGCTGCACACACTCAGAGCTGCCAAAACCTTATTGCTTAGAGGAAAGGAGCCTGTCGTGACTGTCAGGGCCCCGTAACAATTTGCTGGACATTAAAAAATACAAGGGAATCCCTTCTTTGCATTTGTAGACGTACCTGGAGTTCACTGAGAGGCAGTAAACACAAAATCAGRGAGCTGCTCTTCTCGAATCAGGATGCCATTTATATCCTTTGCACTGTGACCTTTTTATTATATTGGAGTTAAATGGCCCAGGCTGGAAATAATCTTTCAGCACAGATCATACAAAGCCAAAACTACAAAACTAGCTCAAATCTGGGCTTTTGGCCTGGTTCTTCCAAAAAGTCGTTCTGTGAGTTTTTACTTGCCAAGTTTGGCTTKTCCCATTCTTCCTGTGGTTCATTGTCTACTTTGGCACTCTTTGAAAACAGTATTTTTTATGTGAATAAAGTCAAATATTTATAAGGCTGGCTGTGCAGCCCATTTACCACCCTGACAAAATTCCAGTCACAAACTGCTGGGAGCTTACCAGCTTTTTCGGATAGGTGAATGATATAGCAATAATCTTTCCCCACCCTAATTACAAATATTACAGTAGATTTTGTGGTCTTGTTCATACACATTCATGATAATTTTCCAACACTGTTTAGTGAAGAGGATGACAGTCTCTTTTGTTAGGATTTCTTGTTTCCCTTTTCCATTTTCTGCTACTCTGCATTATTATATTAAAAGTGCATTGCTTTTATAAAATGAGAAGCAGATGTTCCTTCTATACACACTTCTTAATCCCTTCTATTTTATTTAAGACATGTGAAAGTATTTCTAAAGGGAAATAAGTCTGACAGATATTGAAAAGAGTGTTTAAAAACTGACTTTTTAATCCAACAGAACCATAAGGAAAGAGGTAAACAAAGCTTTTTTCTTCACACCTACAGTATTTTAATACAGGCAGAAATATTTCTACTTGCAATACAACTATCCGGGCCCAATATAACTCTGTTAGGGGGAAGTAATATCTAGACAACGACAGGCGATGTGATAGGGACCAGAAGGCAGGCAAAAAGCACAATCCCATGAAGGGATGTACAGAGTAGAATCAGTTTTAAGAATACTTTTCCTATTAGGTAATATTTCTACAATTCTTAGTTTCCAAAACAGCGCTTAGATTTCTCCTCCTTAAAGCTTTTTCTTTTTTAAAAAAAAAAAGGAAAAGAAACATTTGCATCAGATGAGAACCATTCAAAATGCTCAGATTTAACATTTAAGCTCTGCTCATGATTCCCAATTCCCATGTCACTGAAGCAGACAGAATTTAAATCAGGAAAAAAAAAAAAAGGAAATTCTGAGACCTCAGCACTGCACGCTACGTGGTGCCTGCGTTATGCACCATCACGCCACCCCACCTGCGTTAGGAGGGCTCAGAAATGGGGGGCCTTAACAGGACGTGAAGGCATCGCTCAGATTTCTGCAGGAAAACATCATCCGTGCCCCAGACGAGGCGTGCTTGAACTTCTGATAACCAGATTTCACAAAGTGCTCAGCTGAAACCCCTAGGAACTCCTGCCCATCCCCAGGGCTGCCCTGAATTCAACAGCACGGAGCAGCTCCAAAACACATCAGCAGAGGCAAGGCTTGCTGGCACTGCTGGGATCCCGTTTTACCTCTTCCTTTGCCAATGCACAGATAAAGCCTGGATTAGCAAACCTCTCTGCTACCTACATGATCAAAAGCTGTAATCAAAAGAAGAATCAATCAATACTTACTCATATTTACATGGCGGAGGCTTTACAGGATATTTAGGTAATTTCCCATACAAGGGGCCATAGCAGTTAGCCCAAGAAGACTGCCAAGTAAAGAATCAATATGTACTGCCTTTTCCAAGTAGACAAAGAGGAGAAAAATGACAAATTCTTCATAATTTTTCCTGCACAATAAAGACCAAACAGAGTCTTTGTCCTTAACTTTTGAAGGGTACAAGGGCTCTGACAGCCTAGAGCAGTGAAACATTAAAATTTCATCTTCTCTGCATGATATTAATAGGAATAATGGCATTTTTATGATATTACTGGGAATAATGTATTTATATTTCTTTTCATAAAGACTCCAGTGCCCTGCATTTCACCTAGAAGTACAAAATTAGCTACAGGGAGGGGGTGACTTTGACAGTCTGGAACTGCCAGAATTGGCCTTTGGTCAAATCCTGCCAGGTGAGCAGGACAAGACCACAGGAAGGGGGGACACGACAAGCGGACAAAGCAGWTGGTCATGGTGCAGTTTCCTGAGCCTCCTTTGCAATCCCGTTTAATTCAGCAAGATTTGGTCCAAGAGTTGTAGCAGAAATACAGTCCTGCCTCCCAAAAAACATATGTACAAACAACCACAAACGTATAAACACGGGCTCAACAACATAGTCCCAGCTTGGTGAGCATAGAGCTGACCCTATTGCACCAAGAGTTAAGCATGGACTTTGAGGGCCAGAAAGATTCTGCTAAAATATGGCAAAATATTTACCATTCAGTAGTCTTGTTGCTAATWTTTTTTTACAGGATTGAGTTTTTATGTTAGCATTTTCCATTCTCATTAAAGTCCTGGCTGTGGACACCTTGCCTCTGAAATGCAATGCTGCACATTCTTTGTGCATTATATGTGGCAGGCTTTGTTTTATATTGACTCTTTCAGCTCTTACATCCCTTCTCTGGTTGCTAATCATCATTTATCCTTTCCCTGACTCCTCTATTCTATGGGGAGTGGGTGGGCCGGGCAGTCAATGGAAGTAACGAGGTATAAATAATGACGGAGTAGGGCAAACATTCCAACTGCAATGTCACATCATGACAAAGGCTTTCGGAAAGAGGCAGCACACAACCCTCCTATGATAATGCTGTTGTAACCCTTCTGGAAAACATTACGCACAGCAAACGCTTGCTTCAGGCCCCAAATATGCAGCATTTCTAGGTGAGATAAGGGAATATTCATTCTGTGTAATAAAAAAAAAAAAAAAAACCCACACTTGGGTGCAGGAAACTTGGTTTTATTCCCAAATTTGGTTTCACCATGTGATTTTTTGCATGTTCTTTCACATCACTGTGCTTCATTTCACATTTGTTGTCCTACCTACCCAGACTGTAACGCGACAGGCTAAACTACACCTTCCATAGCTTGTTATGCCTTCTGTCCTGGGAATCCAGCCGAAAAAGACAGTATAGAATCTGCTGTAAAAGACAATTCCATGAAAATACAGCCTAATGTGATTGAGGCCTCTGTGAATGCCCCTACCAGGGGAATGTGAGGCACGACTCGAGCGAGCCACCTGCACGCAGGTGCATGTGGGAGCTTTGCTCCCACCCATCTCCATCCCCCAAAATTCCAGCTGGGGTTTCAGCCCTTCCTCTTAAGCCAGCTGGCAGAACTGAAGGGTTCGTGATTTCCTACTGATAAGGTTCAGTGCAAACTGTTCTCATCGGAGAGCGGGCTTCGTGTTCCCCATGCAGTGCAAGTCTTACTAGCACCTAAAAGACAAATCATGGTTTTTATTCTTCCTTTTCCAGCCCACATACTCCCCACAGCTTCCTCTGTTTCAGCCCTAGCAAACATACAGCCATAGGGTCAAAGTAATCTGAAAACAAAACAATAAACCCAGCAACGAATGCAAGATTTTTCTATCACAACAATAAGCTATAACRGCCCATCTGAAGTAGCATTATCACAAATCAAACAGAGCAGTATTACACTGCTCAGATACAGCCCCAATTTGCAGCCAACTGCTTGATTAATTCTCCATGAGACAAAAATCCTCCTCTGCAATGCTTCTTAACCCCACAGCCCTCAGGCATGGGCTATGTGAAAGACTGTGTATTCTCAGTCCTTAATACCCCATTAAGATATTATGCTTTCCTGACTAGGTCTTTTCCATTGCTTTATTTTTTTTCCCCCCTTTTCACTGTGAGGAAAAAAAAAAAAAGAAAAACACTCTCCAGAACATTTACATTTTTCTTCCTCTGATGTGAATTTTTTTCTCTCATTCCTCTACATTTGCCAGATATGAGTTGTCTTCTCATCTGCTGCATGAATGGGGATGAAATTCACACGGCTATTTAGTTTAGTGTCATTTTTCATTCTCAGGAAACGTGGAGGTGCCAGAACTATTTGATTTGTGCATCAGCCACATGCAACGAATTGGGAACCAGTCGGGAATTAGGCCTGGTCCATTAACTCCAGCTACACAGTTGAGTAATAAGAGAAAAAGCCATTGAGGTCAGTTTTAAAATCAGAAAGTGCAAGTTAGGGGAGTTTATGTATATCTCTGGGTGTACATTGAGATGTACATCTCAATGGAGATATTGTTACTAATACAGGAGTAAAGKAAAAACAGCCAACTGCTATCTTGAGAGCTTGGTGCTCCATGGTCTGTGCAAGCCGGGCAGCCCTGGGGACAGCAGAGATGCAGAAATTGGCCTTGGGTTGTTTTCAGATTTGCATTAAACACGTGACAGGTTCAGCTCTGCTTCAGGGCTAGAGCTCTAAACTTACAGGACATGATTTCCCTGCAGCCTAATCAAAGTAGGRATGTTTTAAAGCAGGGGGTTTTCCATACAGGATTTAAAGGAAGGGTGCTTTAAACTACATCTTTTTAACAAGCTTTCTTGTAAAATATCCTGATGTGACAGGTCTATAACCTTGCATTTCATCAGAGACATTACGCCTGGATCTATGTCAAAAGAACACCTCAAGAAGGCAGTTTTGCACTGACGCACAGAGCAGCAACAGGCCAGACTAGCTCAAATCCCTCTTYGGCAAGCTCAGAAGAGAAACAGAAGCCTGGGGAGATGTTCCTGCCCGTCAGCCTGGGCACCTGGAGTGCCAGGGCATCCCCTGCTATAAACCTGAGTATCTCCCAAATTACACAGCTCCCAACTTGTGCTGTTTGTCTAGAACTCGTTTTTACCATGYAATTCCTGAAATCAGCCACGGGTCCCTCTGGAAACTGATCTAATGGCTTGAGGAATGCAGCCACAGTAATGAGAGCTTGGCAAAGCTTTCCACTCGCTTCCCAATCCTTTAGCGCAACAGTTCAAAATGGGCAGCAACTGAGAGATGTTCAGCTCCCCCTTCATTGCAAATGCTGTTACACCCCCTTCCTTTCCCTTTCTTRCACTTCAGTCAAATGTCACTGTTTCGTAACCTGGATTTTCAGGCATCTCAAGAAGYGGTGGAGACCAGTAAACATCACRACGGAGCGCACATTCCTGTGACACRGYCACCCTGGGAAGCAGCTTTGCTTTTCCTTTCTGCTCTTTAAGTATACTACATAAACAGGGGAGATGCTTTTAAGTCTAGTACAAGTATTGTCGTCGGCAATCAGAAGTGGCTGACTGCACAACTTAATTTACTAGGATAATTCTATAGAGTTTCAGAAAAATAATCACAGAGCTAGAAAGCAAAGCTCTTCGGCAAACTGACACACAAGACCAGCTTTAAAGAGCTCAGATGCACCTATTCTGCTCTCACTAAAATAACAGGGAAAYTCCCAGGGATTTCCATGGGTGCAAGGCACAACATTCCTGCTCCTCTGTGAATAAAAACACTTTTTAAAGAAAAGGAGCATYCAGTTTTAGGAACGCAATGTCTCAGAACATTACAGCAACTATTTCAAGTCTCTTGACTGCTAGTTCGGGATGCCTTATGCCACAGAGCATGGACATTTCTTTCCAGAACATTTTATTTTTGGAAACACATTAATGTGCATGAGAATATTTCCAATGGGGCCACACTTCCAATTAAGACCTTTTTTATAGTTTAGGAATACATTAATAAATGGTTGATAGCCTTAAGACATAAATGTATTTTTAATAAATGGCTTTCCACAGAATTCAAATAGGTCTTAAGATTCCTTACAAGTAGTGTTTATAAAACTAAGACCTTTCAGTATGCTTATTAGCAACAGTGACACATGCTATCCATCTCTATCCCAAGTCCATGTCATCCGCTGCTCATTTAGGAATCCTTAAAAAGTGGTTCATCACAACAGTGTTAAGTTAGTTTCATGGGACTGTTTTCTTATGTAGATGAGAGGTTGTTCCACAAACACCTGTGCTAATTCAAAAATATGCAATTTTAAATACTGAGAATGGGAGAAATAGGGAAAAAGAACCTTCTCTGGAATTTTTTTGTTTTTCCTCAGGGCAGTAACAGTTATCTGAAGCATCAATACAATAGCTAGAATTCTTTCAATACTCTGCACACAAAAGGCTTTGCTGAAGTTAACAGGAATATAAAACCCAAACATCATCATAAAACTGTACTATCAGGCCACAGTTTACCTAGTGGTGAACACGATCACTATAGGGTATAGCCCAGTTTATGCTCACTAATAAATCAGGATTAAAATAGCCCTGGGAATCAACACAAACAAAAGGAACATAAATTGAAWGTGAACTCTGGGTTTAGGGGCTGCCTTTCATTGGGGTCTCCTAATGCTATGCAAGATCAACGAGCAGCAGAGCCCAGGGCAGAGAATCGAAAGACAGAAGAAGGAAGGGCCAAACAAAACCTCTCTCTTCCTCTTGAATTCCTAGATG
Organism: Eudromia elegans; assembly: GCA_003342815.1. Lineage (NCBI taxonomy): Eukaryota > Metazoa > Chordata > Aves > Tinamiformes > Tinamidae > Eudromia > Eudromia elegans. Next base: position 4,792,124 of record PTEX01000041.1, on the reverse strand, counting down.
TTTGCAACCATATGAGCATGCTATGCTGTTAAGGGTGCTTTACAAAGAAGAACAAGGGAAAAACACCTTGCAGAAGCAGCAAAAGCACATCTGAAACCTTCCTGGCCAACCAGATTAACAGAGATGCCTCACAATAGTGACACATCTCAGTACTATCCCACACACACTAGATACCTTTTAAGTAAGATGACCCAGTGCATGCAGGAGGGCAGAGAACAGCTCAGGGAGTCTTCAAAGCACTCACAGGAGCACGGCAGGACTTTGGTAACCCAGCGAGACCTCTTATTTCATTTTTATACAGTAGTGATTCATCTCTGTTTGTTCCCCTCCAGCAGAATATTGATCCAAGTGGCCTGCTTTTCTCCAAAGTCTGTTCCCATTTCTCATGCTTTGCTTCAGCAAATTCTCCCACATCTTTCCATCTAATGTCTCAGGAGAGCAGGAGAAGCAACAAGATCAAAAGGCCACATCCAGTGGCTCAAGCCAATTAGAATGGACCAGGAACACATTACTTCATGTCTGCTTTCAGTAATACAAACTTTTACAAATCTGGTCATTAAAGATGTTCAGTAGGAGCTTTTCATACAATATTTTTGGATGGAGTTTTTTAAACCAACTGGTCCTAGTCATGCTTAGTCTCTCTGTGTTGCCCTGGATCCSTAAGGAGTTTGCAGGGGAGCAGCTGCAGCACTGAATGGGACTGAAGATGTTGCTTGTTCAGGGCTTGGTGCTGTAGAGCTGCTGACCAGCAGCTTCACTACTCCATCTGAGACCCATTCAGAGGCACCTTATCAAGGGACTCCCCCAGCAATAATCAAATTGTAATCRAGTAGTCAAGTTTTTTACTCGCCTCATTTCCCCATAAATCTGAAAGTGTCCGTATGTCCAACCCTATGAAGTGACCATCATTACAGAATACATGGCTTGATCCCAACCAGTTATAGTCTTTATTTGGATTTTTAAGGAGTTTTGGATCATGGCCTCTATTATAAGGCCAACAAAATTCCATGTTACCATCCTCAGAGACTGCAGATACTGCCAGATTTCATTACTCGAAAGTGCTGCCAGSCCAGTAAGAGTCCAGTCTCCTCTTCCAGAACCAGGACACTTTACAACACTCAGGTATGGCCTACTTCCAGGGAATATGTTGCTTTTTTTCCTCTCCTTTATTTCCCAGATCACATTATTTTCTCATATTTTATTCTTGTTTTACCTACATGCTCAAATGCATAAAAGTGAGAACACTGCTGTGTTCGAAAAAGGAATTTGTGGGAAGAGCTATTCAGGACAGAAAGATCTTATTGTATGCAGTGGACCACAGCTGTATCCCYATCCCAAATATACAATCTAGCTTTACATAACAAAGATTTGAAGTCCATCTGGAGAAAGTTTCCATCACCTGCACCGAGTCTGTGCATTGTATGTCACAGAAGAGGGACTGATCCTGCATGACATAAAGACTTCTATATGATTCAYGCTACGAGTCCACAAAAGGAGGGCAATCAAAATTATGGACATCCTTCRGTCTACTTCCATGTAAGCATCTTCACTGCTGTTGGTACAGGTGTTTAGCAGATGGAAAATGAGTAAGTATCATWAGATGATATAGGACAAAACAGTAAGTTAAAATGCACATAAAGACATCTGAAGGCAAAATGTAAACATTCAGTTGTAGTAAGTAGTTATTTGACACAGAGTGATGAGATGTAATCCATATTGTAGATATGTCTTAAGCTTTAAGTCCCCCTTAACAGGGGCCCCGTTTGCCCCTAAATCCATATCCTMCCTCTTCTGCTTCTGGCTCTTCTTTCTTCCCAACCCTCAAGGACTAAAACCATAATGACAATTGTGCTATTTTTTAACTTAATAGAAAGAAGTGAAACTTCCAGCCTTGGGCAGCGCAGGCGACAGCAATCTATTCTCATCCTTGACTTATTGTATATAAAGGAGATTGCAGCTAAATTGCATCTTACAGTCAACTTCATAGAGAAGAGCTGGAATGTAAGGCTGCTTTCTGGTCTGCGTGCCTAACAGTTGGCCTGTCTCAGTGGGGACATGGTAAAATATTGAAAAATCTAAAGATAAATTAGAGCATACATRGTAACATATCCCACRGAACACAATTACTGTAGGCAASTATATATGTTGTGCAAATTGAAGCYTACAACTATGTGGTACCTAGATATTATAGGTTACAGCACTGGCTGGACTTGGATTCTTTGACTTCATCTGATATGAAATGACAGCAAAAACCTCTACTTCTGCCTATTTCTTCCTAGTAATTAACACAAGCAGCCTTTAATGTATGTTACACCAGGGGATTCCACCCAGCCATTAATTACATACACAAGCCAATGAACGTAGCAATCACAGAGCTCCAACGTGCCATTCTGCAGCTCCCCTGCACCAATCCCTAAGGCAGCCCCCTGACACAAGCTACGAGTGGTTTGGTGGCATGCRGAGCACTGAGGCAAGTTTTAAAATATCCTCAGACAACCAGCCAATGTGTTCAGGTTTCCCACAATTAAAAGCAATGGCTTCTCTATTCATTTTGATTGCAATATTTACAATCTGCTTCACAAAGAAAAAGCTTATTTTGTCTCGCTGTTTTGTTCTTGCTGTTAAACATACTTTTCTTGGAGGGCCATYTGATGAAAGCAGAAGAAAATTATTATTTCCCCACACTCCTCTGGGTGACAAGAATTTCTTTTAGAAAATGTCTCCATGTCACACTGAAATAAGGTGGATTTTGTTCAGACAGAAATATTGGCATCTAATTCTAGCTATCCTTAGTGTTACTTTTTACTGTGTTCTCAGGTGAAAAAAACAATGTTTTGGAGCACAGCATGAAACAGTAAAAACATTCTCTGTGCAATTCCAGCAGCACTTTAACTGTGCTTGGAAATTACAGAAACACAGAGATATATGCAGAAAAGGRAAATATTCATGAAGTGAATAAACAGAATAAAACTTCACTCTGATTAGATTAAATTATACTTGAGTTCATCTGAGAGTAAAAAAAGATCACATCCAAGAAAGAGCCACAGCTACAGAGGTTGAAGAGTGCAGAAACAGTCTGCTCARTCTCATCAGGAGCCTGGTGAAATACAAACGACACGTACTGGGGAGATTTGAATAGGTTTCTTACACACAGACACACACAGCAAAGGAGAAAATCACTGTATACCTGCCTATGAAGTTGTTTCTGTAGTTTGGAATTACCCATTTCTAACTTCATCCATCACACAGAAAACTCATCAAAGATTCAGGAGGCTTTTTCTTTTTCCCCTCCTAAAAAAAAATCTTCRTGAAACTTAACATTTTTAGTTGTTTTAATTTTGTTTAGTTTTCCATTTTTGGAAGTAACATAAGACCAGAAAAACAAAAAAGGTATGAAAATTTAAAAATATATTGAAAAAATCCATGCTTTCTGTACAATTTTCCAAAAGAAATTGAATAATAAAACACTGCATCCTAATTAGGAAATCAAATTACTGTGACATTTTCAAAACATTTAAATATCCCTCTCCTCATTCACTTTTCCCCGGTTTCTCAGCCTAGATATTATACAGCACTTGTGATATATAGTGACAATAAATATCCACCCAGAAAATGTACCTTGCTATCTCAGAGGTATACCCGAGTAGCACTTATTTCTCAGAACACTGACACAGGAGCATTATCACACCCCAGAGTACGGCCACATAACTGCTTGCACAAACCATGTAAGTTAAGAAAAAAAGCTGAGGAGCCACATCTATCATCCYTATTTCTAAGGATATATATTGTTTTTCTTTTCACTTGTTTTCCTTAATTACTATCCTACTGCGTTTCCCCAACTTTTAGAAGTATTCCAGTATTGGAGCTTCTGTCACCAATATCAGTAGTGACAGGATCAGAACCACCAAATTCACTTAAAGCTACTTGACCTGTCTCAATAATGATAAGACTTCCAGAATTATAATTACAGTAAGAAAAAAAAAAAAAAATATTTTTAAAAAGTATTTAGAGGTTTCTAAAGACCTTGTTTCCATTTTCTTAAGACAAAATGGAGAGAGGGGGAACAACAGTTTTGCTTTGGGTTTGCTTATAGCGTGCCTATTTCTGACRCTGAGAATAATTTCATGGCCAAACTTCAGACACCTAAAATACAGGCTTTCTATAGAAAACGCTGACAGCCTCTGAACTATAAAAGTTATGGAGAACCCTGTAATAGTAATAATAATATCTTTCATTTATATACAGTGCTGCTTCTCCCAAAGCATCTCATAAACTATAGGTCAAAGAGTCTTATCCATGGCAGAAAAGGGACTAAAATAAGAAGCATTGTAAACTGTTGGATTTGAGCAARGTTCTACTCCTGGTTCAGATGCTGGCCAAGATGTGATTTCCAACAAAACCAAATTGAACTAAATTGGAAAGCTCCCCTGGTCATGAATGCCTTCCCTGCCAACTGCTGTGGGTGCCAAGGATGAAAACGGACACAGGGAATGATCAGATGTTCAGAGACTGGGGTGATGGAGAGAAATGGATTCCTTTAGGGCTTTCAGRTCTGGGCACACTGAGAGTCACAGACCATCGTGCACAGGCTGATAACTCAAACAAGTTCCTGAGATTTTCCTTCAGAGAACTCAGGCCAGGACAAGTCAAAAATAGTTCTACTGATGTTCATGGAGTTATACAGGGAAAAGCACAGGCAGACTCAAACCCTTCCCAATGTTCTTTCATTGATGCCAGTGCCAAAGATTCAAGTAGTGCATGTGCAGTTTCAGTAATGCAGTCTTCATTATCAAGAGCTGATCATGAGGACTAGGAATCACACTCTTGGTGTGTGGTTCCTGATCAKCTGGAACCTGATTAGTAGGATAATCTGTTCTATTCATCACCAAGGCAAGGTTCAATACAGATTATCTTGACTACTTCATTTGGCTATGCTRTCCCACTAAGAAGCCCTTCCAATAGCTGTGATTGGCATTAATTTAAAAYAAACTGTTTATTGTGCTAAAAATAACCCTTTCCAYATTTAGAAAAAATATTCGTATTTACCTTCTCATTCTTCACATGAGTCATGTCTCAAGATCCACTGAAAAAGGCTTTATGGTGGTTCCAATGGTATAAGATCTTGAAGTTTATGCCAGTGCTTTTATTTGTCATGTTTATTGGAGCTGACATTTTTCTGGACTCTGTTCCCATTCTTAGGAGCTTATTTTGGTTTCATTTGTTTTGAGGTTTAAAATAAATTAAAACTGGGAGGAGTGGTATTTTTCCCCCTCATGATCGTTACTTTTTTTAGTAGTAGTCAGTACTATCGTATTACACATATATATATATAAAAGTGTGTATATATATATACACACACCCCTCTAAATATTTAAAAGATCCTCTTYAGATCTACTAGTTTATTTCAACCTGAAAACATAAAGCACCTTCGCTGCAAGGTAGCTCAGAACACCACCACACTATCTGGCTCTCAGATTCTCCCTGTCACATTACAGTTGTTAAAGAGAGAGGATGATGACCAAGATCTTTGGAGCCTGCTATAGCTGCACAGCTGCAAGCTCACTGCCCCTCAAAGGCAAAATAAAAAGCTCCTTTCAGTATAATTTTGCTCTTWAGCTGGGCAGCATAAGCAAAGGATCTCAGTTCAGCTGCAAGAGAAAAACAGAAAGGTCACTCTGGGAGATCTCTGAAGYTGTTTTGTAAAGTACCTTGCTCAGTGGGCCCCTGAGTATGCAGAAAAGTTGCAGTAAACACAAGTCTGGGGATGACGCTCCATTTGCGCTGAAAAGAGTTTGCCAACATACTAACACCAGAAAAACATCCTGGTAAAGATGTCATTGATACCAGCAAAAACATTGTTTCTTCAATAAAGCTGATCCAGGTCCCTGAATGACACAGACTGTTGCTGTACTGACACCGGAGCCTTGCCTGCATACRTACTATTGCTTGAGATGAAGTGGAGAACATGGTAGTGCAGTCCTGGCCCGAAAACTTCCAAGAATCAAGTACATACTTGTAAATTATCTGGAATTTATTGGAAATGGTCTGTGTTTCAGCTAACTTCTCACTTAAGTAAGAGCTGGACTTTGACCAGGATCACCAACATTGATGGATAATTGTTAAGGAAGCATTAAAACACAATCCAGTTTCATAAAAGAAAATGAGTTTGTGTGAATTAACACTAGGCGTTCACTTAGCTGACTTGCTATGTATATTTTGTACAAGAATTATGGTCTCGGAGTACAGCAGGAATGCAGGGGACTTTTAGATCTTCCGGGCTACTTGAATCCCTCCAGGAACGTTCCCAGAACAAACAATGTCCATGTTCATGCTATTTTTCAACACTGATCTGGAGTCTGTCCGTTAAGCGAGCCAAGTATTCGGTCATATAGAGCAACTAGAGCCTGAAATGGAGTACCAGATCCGAGTATCCTTTCACTTTGGAAAAGTTCATGGTGGAACTGGCCCATCGCTGCTGGATTTATGGTGGCCACAGGCAGAGTGTCTCCGAGATCCCTTTTGTGTTCCCTGGACCACTGAAGTGGTCCAGGGAACTCATCACTTCATTTTCCAAGCTCATTCTGATGCTCTTCTTGCTTTAACATCTCTTGCCGTTATCAAAGCCCTCCACTTGAACCCTAAGTTAATTTTTCTGACAGCCAAYGCACATGTAAACAAAAATGGTTGGGTGTGATCAACGGGAGACATTTCATAAGAAACCTTAAAGAGCTAACATATACCCTACTTGGGAGAGCTGAATTCACCGATCTGCAGGAGAGAAGTCCCAGGCCGACTGCAAAACAGGAGCGCCCATTTGGCCTGCGTCCACCACGCTTGATGAAATCATCCTACCCGGGGGCCAATAGAGTTCCACAGATGTGCTCAGCATTATAAACAAATGAACGAGGTGCCTGGGGARCAGGCACTTTAATGCATGAAACAGATTGTGTTCTGTTCTGCCACAGGCAAATAGATGATCGCGTGAAAAACTCTATTTCTGATGTTCCCCATTTTCGACTCGCCCTGGGCCCCTGACTTTCCCTTGACATGACTGATCTGTGGAGTTTAGTTCCACAGGTTCCAAGACAGGATATTTAGGGAAACACAGACAGCCTCCCTGCTACATAAGTATCTCGTTGTACCTAAGCAAAAATGGTGGTGGGCATTTTATGGATTTCTGCCTTAGCTATTTAAAGCTTTGGGCTTGAATTATGGAGAAAGATTTAGATCCACCTGCAGATAGTCTCCCATCTGCAAGTGAACCAGAATGGTATGGATATGTAATATGCGTATTACATAAAACTGCCAATCCTTTGGCACCTAGATTATATATATATATACATACACATATATACACATATATAAAAGCAATAAAAGAGAAATTTGAAGCAGGTTCATCAACAATTTTGCAAAAGGGGCAAGTGTATGCCTGAGTGTTAGACAAAGTTACAGCCAGGCAGGGTACCTCTTTGTAACATTCCAGAGTAAATAGCAATAGAAAGACAAATGAGAGACCTTTCTCACTGCAGTGGCTTGAAAAGGCAAGACCAAGAGGCTAGACTGAAGACGGGATAAGGAAAGTTGCCTTTGTTTTTCCTTTAGATTCAAAGGATGAACAATGCAGATGACRAGGAAGCAAGCAGCAGATGTTTTACTGTCCATTTGGAAAGTTAGGGAATTCGTATACTCTGGGACACTAAATAGGAGTGCAGTGCATACAAATAACACTTCCAGCCAGCAATCCAGGCTGCACACTCCTAGTTATTTTCCCAGGTTTGTATTTAACTGTTCTCCTCCTTGTCCCTCCTAAACTAATAAAAACAATTTTTGTTGCCATCCCACATTCAACCAAGAGTSTCTTGAGACCCAGCATCCTGGAACCATCTACAACGTCTGAGCCACTGGAAACCATAGAAGTCTCGCACCTCTAAGATATCTCTTTACAGGTCAGCTGAGTGAAAAGAAAAAAAATCTGGAAAAAAAACCACCTCAGATAATTACTGAACTTAAAATGATTACCCWTTCCTTATTTTTTTTTCTTTCCAGATGTTTCAGTCCATTCTCACYGCAGTTCCAAACACACCAGCTAAGAATCTAACTTCATAGCCACAGTGGGTGGCCCAAAAAAACCCATAAAGAAATTCAGGATTGTATTACACTGAGAAGCTCTTTGTTTGATAATCCCATMCCAAACAACCTAGGTCTCCTTGCAAAAATAACTCGAAAAGCCCAATTGCCAATGCAATCCCTCCACTCCCCAAACCCATGTCATGTCATGCCAACAGGAGACAAAGACAACAAACTTTCACCCACCTTGCTTTAGGTGATGAGACATTTCAGGAAATATGTATTGATGYTGGAAATGTGAGGTGTCCATATAATGTGGAGCAGAATCACAAGCTGATGTCCCTTCAAGGAACTGGGTCTGAATAGATCTTTTTTCTAAACTAGGTAAATATCCTCCTTTTTAGAGTAGATAAAAAAAAAAGCAGGAACTATATTAAGCAGGGTTTTAACCCCATGTAACTAAATTTGTTGGAAAAGAGGTTAAAACACAGTAGACCTAGCCCTCCATCAGTGCAAAACAAAGTTCTCTGAATTAAAGCAGTGCTTTCCCAACACGTACCACCTGGGGACCTGACGTCTGTCTTATAGGGCCCTGTAGCAAAGATGGCAAACACAGAACAGCTGTGATGCTTCCTACGGGGCAGCAGGGCACAGCCATCTACACCCACCTGTGGCTGAAGGGAGCCCACAGGCACTTCATCAGACCTGTAGCTGACTCGCCAGTGACTGTTCACACTGCCTGCCCCAAGAATGGATTTTGACAGTGCGCGGTGTGTGCTACCACCTGGCAGAACATTCTTGCAAGGGAGTTTCTTTCTTTTGCAACTGATATAACTTTAAAGGTGTTTTTCTATTCCTCCATTTGCATTTCTTTCTCTTTCTTTTTCTTTTTAAGACAGACTTTACAAGACTTTTTTTTTTCTGCACAAGCAACAGTAGTCACGTATGATGAGAGATATTCTCCTTTTTAAGGAGTGTAGCTCTAGAATTAAGACCTAAAAAAAGTGTTTTGGCYCTACACAAAACCAGAGAAAACTTTGAACTTCTTTGCACAAGTGTTGATTAGATCAAGAACCACTAGATCTTTTAGGCATTTTCTCTACTAAAAATCTGACAAACTACCAACTTGTTTCTTGACCTTGTGAAGAATTATGCACATGTAAATCCTAAAACAGATASGAGTCAAAAAGATGCCATTTCTATTTCAAATTAATCCTTATCTATCTTTCTTATTCATGACTTTTATAAGAAACAAGTTGCTCAAAATTTAATAATAATGAAAATAATGTAGTACAAGCTTTTTCTAAGAGCACTTTTCTGTTTCAAAGGCCATAAACAGAGATGAGCCATTGTATTACTAAGGAAGAGATCCATGTGTACTTTCTAATTACATTTACTGTGAGGAATTGATGCAGATAGTAAAACAAAGGAAACACTAACTGCATTATATCACTATTAGCTTACTAAAACGACGCTGCAAAAGCCTTTTCTGAATCCCATATTCTTTAATGAGTTTTATACATAGAAGACCAATCTTTTTTTCATGGATCCAGTTTCAACTGATTTTAAAAATGCTGTTATGCATCCATAATAAAATCTATTGCAACCCACGCACCATCTTTCATCACATCCAGCAGAAAGAATGAAGTTTTTCTCTGAATCTTGTAGGCAAGGCCATGACCTTGCATTACACTGGTTATATAAAATATTTAAACCTAAGTAGTTGTAGATTTTCAATCAAAAATTCCTTCTTAAGTTTCAATTTTATCTGCAGGAATAAGCACCCTTGTTACTTTAATGAGGTTTCTTCAAAATCAAAAGATTTTGTGAAGAGGACAGAAAGAAATTCAGGATACAAAGGGTTGTCTGCATCAGTGTCTTCTCCTGAGGGTGGTCATTACTAGGCAATACATATGAAACTGAAGCAGGTAATGCATATTTATTGTTTGCGTTGTTTAAATTTAGTCAGCCTACATCTCCAGAGATATTTTCCAGAGAAAAATCAAGCCCATTGCCTGGTAAATCACACTCCTTTCCCAGCTTTACCCAGCACCACCAGGCAGATCTATGTTGGAAGGTGCTGCCTTCACATTACTGATGCCTTCTTAATGCCTGGAGTTTTTGTRCTTGGCATCAGTTGAACAGAATGAACCCTGGAAAATACTTGCAGAGATTATACTGCAGGCATGTGCGGCAAGGATTAAATTATACCCCAAGCTGACTTTAAATAGTGTAACATGGCAGGTTGCAATGACCATTTGCTRTGGTCATTTACCATCTGCCATTCAAGATATGACAGATGAGTAAGTGGCGGAGGTGAGAAAGAGGAGGGGACTCCTGACCTTGTCTGCAGGTTTATACAACATCCCAAGTGGGTTCTACATTCCTTCTCCTTCCATTTTTAACTCTATCTCCTTGATTYGTTGCCTAGAAAAATCTGGTCACGTTAATATATAGTTGGCAACACGCTAACGTAAAAGTCCACACCAACATCTGAAAGTGATCGTTTTGTTGCCCACACTGCAGGAATGTTTCCCCAGAAGAATAAGGAATTTTGAGAGTTATAAAAAGTTACTGGCACTACAACATGTTATCACTGTGGTATAAATTACTGATCTGCATGTCAGCTACAGGCCAGCTGGGATGGAAGCCAAAACCATCTCTGCTGCGAAAGAGCCATATGGACAACTGCCTCCCTCCCTGGCCTCCATCCATAGCATCATCCTGGGTATTTCTCCTTAGGAGGGGTRCATTGGAAAAGCCCATGCAAGGCCTGTGAATCATAATAAAATTGCAACAGCAGACAACATGTTTTGATACAATTCGTTATGCTGCAAATTAATAATAATCATATTAACTTTTGGTTTTTTCCTCAAAAAGATGGGTGACAATTTTAAAAAAAATTGAAGTACTTTTTTTTGAGCCTTTTTTTCCACAAAGTTGGCAGAAGTTCTGTGATAGAAGGGGGAGATATTCAGTAGAATGATGCACAATACTCACATCAGTCCCCTGCACTGCTAAGTCCATTTTGATAGTAATGTCCCTTGCAAATCAAGTACATATGAAAGCTTGGAGGGAAGAAAATTATAAAAAAAAAATATAAAAATGTATCATATCATTCTTGATGAATAGGTATTCATCAAGAATTATACAACTTAGATTAAAAAGTTGATTTTTTTGGTTGGTTTTGGGGTTTTTTAAGCTTAGCACAAGCTACAGCTAGATGATACATTTCCTGTCCAGAAATGCAGCTATGAGGCAATAGCATATAAAGAAAACTGTCAAACTGAGGAGATAGGCTGTAATTCTGACTGAAACAATTAATCTATATGCAGGGGAGGTCGTTATTTTCCATGAGTTTGGAAGCTCCAGCCCTGTCAGTGATCCATCAGTAGCTTCAAGACATAATTTTATTTTCAGGACTCTAGGGCTCTGCAATGAACGTTCACATTTGTGGTGTCATCAAAAACATAGAGAATCTCATTCAGTCACACAATACCACTCAAGAAAAAAAACAAAGGACTTTCATAATCTTTAGTGCTTTTGATTTTTTTTTTTTTTTTAAGAGTTTTTCGCCTCATTCCCTCCTTCCTCCCCTGCACGGCGGGAAGTTACGTGGGACTTTATGCTGAGCTGTTTGTCACACATCTCATTCAGCCCTCCCATCTGGACATGCCCACGCTAGAACTTCTTCATTCTTGTATATTTGAATGCAAAAGAGAAATCTATAAAAGAAAATGAGAGAAAACTCCCTGCTAGAAAAATTATTGTGCTACCCATATTTAGGGCTTAGGGGTCAACGCTTCATAACCAGACCTGCTTGGTGCTGTGGACATTTGCTCCGATACCTACAAGCAGAAATGCACGTGCACTTTTATGAGCATCCAACTTGCCGGTTTGTATGAATGCAGCCTGTGCAAATATGCATCCTTATTGCTCCTGCCAGTATTCCTAGAAAGTCGGCATTAAATGAGCTCTGAGCATCTGACTGAACCTCACTTAGCAAAAGCTTTGACCTGAAGAATTAAAMGTTAACCTAAGCTTATCAGATGCTGAGCTCTGAAGAGAACTGGCATTGGCAGCAACCGGCCTGTTTGCAAGAGAACTGGGTCCCTTAGAAGATGCTGAATTTCTGCCTATTTGTATCACACTGGCAACTTTTCCCAGGAGTGAAGTAATCCTTCTCTGAAACAGAAATGGTGTTTGTGCTCTGTTTTCTTTTGCTACATTAAATTATTCCCTAGGTGATTTTCTTCCTTCCCCCGCACCTCTTTTATCCCCACTAACACTTTGTCTAAGCCTTGGCAGAGCTGCAGCATAAATATTCCTGCTCCTTGAAGGGTCTGCAAAGTGTCCAACATGCTGCTTTGCAAGGGAGAAATGTGTGAAACGGTCACAATTCCTCAGTGACATTTACGGACTTAGAACACCGCATTTGCAGGACCAAGAAAAGAAACATTTTGGCCTTATCTAAAATGKGGTCTGCCATGCAGCTAAGAGCTTCACAGCTTCAAATTTAGTGTGAAGTTTCAAAGTTTTTATATCATTCTGATATAATAGTCCCAGCTAATTTTCTATGGTTCTATTTTACAGATTTATTGCAGTCATATTTTCGTACCTTGGTGATTATTAGAAGATTACGGATGGTTRTGCAACACATCTCCACTGTGGCTATGCCTGAGAATGTCTTTCTTTCGGGAGATTTCCCACAGTTAGTATAAACTGAATTAATTTTGTTAACTTCTGTGAACTCCTGCTGATTGATTCTGTATAAGAATCTGCTCCACTAAAATTTAGTTAATTTCTGTAACAATTTTTTCTCCCCAGTTTGATTAAGAAAACAAGATTGGACTAGACAAATAAATTATCACATTGTCACAACACTAATTTCATTTCAGATTCCATTAATTGTGTTATATTAGCAGTGACATAACTCTTCAGGCAAAGTTTTATATCAAGATATGATGCTTAGAGACAAAGCAAGTTTGAAAAATTAGAGATTAGAATGAAAATACAGTATTGTTCTGGCTTTTTAATTAGTTGTAGTGTGTAGTTATTCTCATTTAAGTTGTGAGCCTGATTTTCTTTTTGAAGAAAAAAKAAATCATTCAAGTGAGGCAGAAGGGCTTTAAGTAATACTCCAAACAGCAGAAATATCATTTATCTGCCCTAAAATTATTTTTAGGATTGGGAGCTGGAAGAAGACACATTCCTTTCAAATCTGAAATTCCACAACTTGTTATTATAGATGACAGCACTTCTGTCCTTACAAGCGTCCTTACAACCAGTMATATTTCATCAGTGTAGTTGAATAATTACAAACATGGCTCAAGAAAACCAGATTCCCTGGGGTGTCTGGTGATTTCTCTAAGTTTATTCCCTCACTGGTTATTCAAGCAGTAAGTATTTGATATCAGTTATCACAGTGGACAGAAACAAGGAATTAAAATAGAGAGAGTGGTACTCTTAAAGTTATCATTATTGATATATTTATATTCAAAACTACATTAGGCTAATAAAAATCTATTATTATAAAAAACTGCTGTCAAAGGAGATCATAATTCACCCACAAAATGACAAGGTTCTGTGGTATCCCTAGCTAACCACTGCAAGTTTAAACTTACTCTGAGAATTCATTAATTCATTTTCATTTTAACTATTGAGCRTTTTCTTTGTTGGAACTCAACCAAGAGTTTTATCCAAAATATCTATATTATTTTCTTTCTGCAGGTGAATATGCATGCAGGCACTGGGTTGTGTGCCAGATGTCATTTTCCAAAGCAAAATCATTTTGAAAGTCATTGCATGGCAAAATTATTTATTTAAAATTGAACACTCTCTCCCTCTAAACTCTTGGCAGAAACTGTGAAATATTGCTGGATCTTTACTAACAGTTCTCTGGTTGCACAATGAATCAGGCAGCACCTYTCATACTGTCAAAAATCTGAACGTGTGTACATAGAAAACATAGCCCTTAATTACTCCCGCAGTTATTCCCACTCCACTTGCAAGAAATTGCACAATTAGTTCTGTGATTTCCTTTTAAGCCCTGCTTATATTGGTTATATGCATCTTTGATAACAATTACTGAGTTTTAAATTCTTCAAATCTCTTGAACTGCCATAACATCCTTGACRGGAACTGGACATCTTTCCTTTCAGCTCACACATCTTTCTGCAATCGACCTTCAGCTCATCCRTCTTGCAGAGACTTTACCTCTACCCATCTCTATATGCATTTCTGAACTAATATTTAGCTAAAACATGTCCCTTAGGAAAAAGAAACTAACAAAAACAAAAAGGAGAATGTAATAAGGAGAAAGTTTGATTTAAAAGWAGTGAATATCCTGAATCAAAACATTAAACCTATCCAAATTTCATTTATAAAAACATCTTGACATTTCTATGTAACTGTTTATTTGCTCACAGGACTTGTCAGCGTATTAATTTCTCTTCTACTTCTTCAAGCTTAACACTGTCTAAAACGAACCTCACCAAAGCTCTTAGTGATGCGCTCAATTCAAATCAGTTGAGTAATCCCTATAAAACATGTTGTTACATTTTTTGCTGGCTCTCCTAAACTGTGCCGCTCTGGTTTACATCCTGAAAGAGTATCATATAAGCCCCGTGTTGGTCTGGAGTGCACGTTCCCCTTAGCAGCATATGTTAGTCATTAAACGATAGCTTGAGCAGATCAAGATGACTGAAATTTATTGTGAATCACTGCAGAGGAGGGAGGTCTGYGGAGCTGGTTTCAGAGTGAGTCACTGAATTTCAGTTCCTCTTGGCTCACTATGGCCCGATTGGAATTTTGTTGCTGATCCAGCTCGCGCTCGGCTCTTAAATTGGGAAGAGCTTTTTTATTTTTTGAGTAAAATTTAAAAAAAAAAAAAAAAAAGGGAAAATCCCTCTTCAGCAGTTTCATGTTTCCTAGCAGAAAAACAAGTCTAGGTTCCTATTACTAGCTGTTAACATCATTATCTACCAGACCTGTTGCTAAGCAAAGGGAGTCAAGTTAAAACTTCTAAAATAACAAGCGGTAGGAGGGAAACCGACAAACAAACAAAAATACTCAAACAAATTTACCACCTACAGATTTCTGTCCACTATGACTGCTCTGCCATTTGAGCTAAATGTAATACTGTTTTCCAAGCCAAACTTTCTTTATATACTGTGTGAACTAAACAGAAACGTTATTTTAGATGGTCAAAGCTGCTATAGCAGAACCTCTACTTAGCTATGCTGCCCTGTAATAAGGACAGGATCAGGTGATGCCACTTTGGCCTCACAAGGAGAGCAAAGGTGCAGGACATTCTCACCACCGGTAGGCAGCTGCAGTATCTGTGCATCACTACTTGAATGCAACAACTGCACAATTCATGCCAAAATCCGTGCACTTATTTCCTTACTAATTCTCTTCCTCAGCAGCGGGGCAATAATCTTGGTCTCCATCAGAGTGCATCGTCATTCACCACATTTCTCTCARCCTTCCCCATTCTCGTTACCGCTGTGAGCACTCCGATTTGAACGTGGAYTGGATTCCAGTTTTCCCACTCAGTGGTCCAAGGTAACAGTCATGGTATTTTCATCCAGAGATTATCAATATCAAACAGTGTAACTGCTGAGAAGCTTCATGGTGAGAAGGAAATAAATAAAAATAAAACACAAACCTAGAGCAGRAAAAATCTGGCTCCAAATGTAGCTCTGTTAGAGTAAATCTACAGTAGTTGGGCAACAGGAATAATATTAGTGTAACTGCAGGCAGGCTGTTTAACCACAAGCAATTTACAGCCTCTCCTTAGTACTGCTAACTCTATTATGCCAAAAAGTCAACTGGAAATTCAATGATACCATTGAATTAGCAATAATTTAGCAACAAATGAAGAATTTGGAAATTCTACCACCAATCTGATAAAATAAGTTATTGCAGTAACTCCAGCCAATACCAAGAAAGCACCTTCTGAACAGCCTGCCCTAAAATACTACCTGCTAGGCAGCAACAGTSTTCCTGTGTGTTCTGTGATTTTGCTGCAGTTTTGCAGCAGTAAAAACTGAGAGGATATGAAATTACAGGTGGAAAAAGAAAAATACTGTGAAAAACGTTATCTGGCACAGCACGGTATCACTTTTCTCAGCCAATGATCCTATTARAATGCATGACTGCTGGCATAAGCTGTGTAATTAAGAGGAAAGCGGGGGCTGGGCAAAACTGCTCTTACAAATGATGCATAAAACCAATAAGGTTCAAAAAACATCAGTCTACGAGCAGCGTGTACTTGGGAMTTTGTTGCCTTTCTCTTCCTCTTGACTCTACCCTTCCTTTTCATCCTCATCCCAGATAAATGAAAGCAGAGGCTATGGCCAAACATGGGCTTCTGGTTGTTTTCCAACTAGGCTGGTTTTACTATGAAAATTCTACTTGTCATTCTGCTTACATGCTGACAGAGCTTTGCATTTTCAAGTATTACTTGTGCAGAGGCCTTCTACATATTCCTCCTAAATACAGGCCCAGGCAAGTTTAACTGTGGGACTTGCCTGCACAAGTGGTTGCTYGGCTGTCTTGCTTCTTGCAGGTCAACATAAGAGATATCAGAGACAGAAGTGGCACAGAAGCAATTCTCAGCAATTAGCTACATTTTCTAATCTGATTCAATTCTTGCCATTTGTAAGAAAACAGTAAGAAATTAGACAATAGCAAGCRGCTTCTTAGGAAAGGCTGGTTCTTCAAAGCTTACCAATACATGTAACACCTCCTGTATGAACTGTTAACTGAAGTAGAACTTGGCCGTGTCTATTTAATGTGTATCTTGAGAAAGAAGTCTGGAAAGTGTGCTTTCAAAGTGCCCCATCCCACTGACTTTGAAAATCTCAGACATTGCTGACTTTTTTTAAAATACGGTTT
The DNA here is from genome assembly GCA_003342815.1 of Eudromia elegans. NCBI lineage: Eukaryota > Metazoa > Chordata > Aves > Tinamiformes > Tinamidae > Eudromia > Eudromia elegans. Next base: position 4,775,156 of record PTEX01000041.1, on the reverse strand, counting down.
AATCTGGCTATTGTTGGATTGAGATGCTGCAGTTCACTTCTGCTGTAATAAATCAGCTTGATCTCATCAGGTCATATTTCATAGCATACTTGGTCATATTGGGGGTTAGGGACTGGTGGTATGTTATTTTTTCTTTGTTATTTACAATCCTAAATATCAAAGTTATTAACATCTGAAAGATGACTACTTTTCAGTTRCTCTCCAGTGACTTCTTTTCATAGCATTCTTAATACGTATATATCTATATTAATGTTGTGCAGAGAAATACAGCATTTCATAGCAGAAAACCCTGGCAAAGCACTAAACCCAGTGCAACTAGCCTACACTCCTGCAATGAGCCATTATCACGTGCAGGACAGCTCTGCAGTCACGGATGAGGAACTTAAACAAGAGCAGCTGGATTGCTTTGGAAAATTTAAGAGGGGTTAAGGCAGAACTCGGCATCACCGGACCAGGGTTGATCCTGCCAAGTATCAATGCTGAACATCTGCCTCGGGAGAGAGGAAAACTGCAGTGGAATGCAGAGTGCAAAGCAGCGCAATATGCCACAGCCCTGCAAAAGGGGAGGGCTGTGGAGCTCGGCTGGGGATTTGTAAGTCAGCAAGATTTTTCCGGAGTTCCTTGCTTGCTATTGATTGACTTGTGAGTGATGATGGACTGTTGTTTGGCAAGCAGCAAGTGGAAAAAGGAAGAGCAGATGCTTTCTGCCTTGGCTTGATAACACTTGGTTCCAGGCACTAAAGCTTTTTTTTTTAAAAAAAAAAAAAAAGATAAGTAATTTTACTGATACTAATTCTAAGAAGTAGCTGTGCTATACAATCTTCCACATACCCAAAGAATAAAAGACAGATAATGAGCTTAAAATTGAAAGAATTTTACAAAAAATATACCCCCAATTCATGATACCCTTACTCATTCCTGCCACAATATCCACCTCAAAGAGRAAGGACTCAAAGAAATATTGAGGAAACCTTTCATGAAAAATGAACGATAACATCTGAAAAGTGTCAAGCCTTCAAGGGCTTCTTAATTGCCTCTTAATGTGSAAATGAAACCTTTCGTGAATTACAACTTATTACAATGCAATCCTCATTCTTACAACAGATAATCCTCAATGTACCTAATGATTTTTTTTTTTTGTTACAGAGTCCTTCTAGGTTTTTAGAATGTATTCTTATGAAAAAATAAGTCCTAGGATGTTTTTGTTAATTGCATTAACAAAATAGAATTATTGCTGTATGGTTAAAAGAAGCGGTATATCATCATAATGACTTTTAGTATTTTAAGGTTGCTCAGGAGCAAGAAAATTAGGAAGTATGTTCATTTCTCATTTGAACTCAATGCACTTTCTGGATTCTTTATGGTAAAGATTTAACTTCTGTAACGATCRACTGTTTCTTATGAGTTTTTTCTTTCTGCTTAAATGCAGCTTATATATAGGTAATAGTTTTAATTATACTTTTTTGGCAAAGTGTAAGAAGAGAAGAATTAAACATTAGTTCAGCAGACACAGGTGAAAGTCTTTGGTTTTCCTCAGTCTCTACATAAATTAGTCAACACAACTTGCTGTAAAAATGAATTGGCTCCACCCTGCTYTCTCTTTTGTGGTGCCACAAACACTTGGAACAGGTTCTCAGCTCTGCGCCCTTAACCGAGCAAGAAACAAAGATCATATTTGGGTACTTTCAGATGCATTTCAGTTATATTGCCTCATTAAAAGCTCAGCGAATCTGTCCCTTAATCTTATCTCAGGTTCCCTGAACTGCAGGGAATTTCCAGCAGTTGTCAAGAGAAGACATCTGCCTTTTCCCAGCATTCTCCCATTCCCCAAGAAGAGCCTCTAGAGAGCATTTGCCATCCACTTTCCCTGCAGTCACCATAGTGAATGCTCTCCTTTCCATATGACTACTAGTTCAGAAAATTTAAGAATTATGTAATAGAATGAGACAGGAATAACAGGAAGAGTTGATAGATGAAGCATAAAAGAGCAGACTAGAGGAAGCAGGCCACCCTGGAGGTCTGATTGGAAGGACAGTCATTCTTTTTTGAGAGCCAAAAAAAAAGTGACTGAAGAGTATGGAAGAGGATTTTGTCAAAAATGAGGAGAGAAGCAGCTGTTTGAATGATTCACTGCAATAAAATGGTAGAAAAGTTTAACACCTCATGGTGAGGCAGACAACTCCCCAAGCCTTGCATCTCTTAAAATGAGCCACGTGGAGCAAAGGAACAAGCTGAAACGAAGCTAAATTAGTTCTGACTGTGTACTACCATAGTCAAGCACATTATCTTTTCAGAATCAAACAAGTCTTTAAAACAGCATTTGCATTAAACATCTGGGGGGARAAGAACAGCTATACTGAGAATTCTATTTGCATCTAATCGTCTCTCACCCAGGGTGTAGCAGTCAGGAGCTTTCCCTGCTCKAATGGAAGTTGCACGTGTGTATTGCAGTCTTGACCATTCATCTCTAATTTCTACCGTGTGCTGGTAGAAATCTTGGGTCATACAAGTGAAAAGTTWCTTTTTACATTTTTCATGTAATCTCTTTTTTACAAAATGGGCTGTTGCTTCCTAACAAAAAAAAAATCTGGACAGGTCAAAATTAAACCTTCAAAGGCAAACTAGCACCAGCCTTTGCAAGATCACATATACACTGTCTGCTTATTTCTTTTATCTGCTTTGCCAGACGGTCGTTCWTCTAAGTTGTTGATAAGCAGAGCAGCGCTACTTTAAAAATCACATTATACCAGCATAAGGTATTATTGTGTATAATCAAATTTTTCTCTTAGATAGCACAGGTTAGAGGCAGTTTTGTTGATAAACAGAAATGCTTATATTAAAATAAATACGGAAACCTATCATAAAGAAATAGTTTGAGAGAAGACATCTGTAGCATGTTAAAAGAAATTCAGAGTATTAGTTTTAGCTGTTGATGCTGTTACCATTCCCCTTATTTCCTTTAGCCTTGATAGGGTGGAAATTTTTGAGCCTCTGAAGAGCCACATTGCCCACRACATACAACAACCCTGCCAAATCAGCAGGTCTATCACAGTTTGCTGCTGTGTTTAGAGGGGAAATCCAAGTTCACACCGAAAATATGCTGCAATTACAGGCAGTGCTAGCTGTCAAAGCTGATACCATCAACAAATGCTGTTTTCTGGCAGGACAGCCTGTGTCTGAGAGTTTCTGAGATATTCTGTAGAAAGAAAATTAYATGCATATAACAAGCTCTTGTTCTCTGTTTAGGTATATGTTGACTAGCAGGACYGTATAGAATGCTTAAAGAGATTTAGAATCTGAATAACACCAGAATAGTGCTGTAGAGAGACAAGAATAGATCTGAKATAGGTTTGCAGTGTCACTAAACTCCCTTTGATCTCCTTTAAGTAGCAGGAAGAAAGGAACAGTTATTAAAAAGACTCTTAAATGTAATAGTGTTTTATAGTATGTATGCATATACAATATGTATATATATGTATGTATGAAGCCTCAAGCCAAAAGGTCCTCATAACAACCCCCAACACCAGAGTAGACACTGGGTATTTGAGAGGAAAAATGAAAAATGCTTTTCTCCCCTGTGGTGTTATTGATTAAAAGTGGACACTGGATAGAAATGACAGAAAGAGTAAGGCTCTTAATTACCTTACATTCTTAAGGAAAGAAGTTAATTTTAAATTGTTGAAATCCATTACCCCATGAAATCTGTGAGGGTAGTTTTAACTGAAATGTTTTATGGCMGAAAACTATTTTCCATCAAGAAAAACTTGAAGAGAAGATTTTCTATTAGCTGCCTTCCGGCAATATTGGTCCTCTGAGAATCCAGCTGGGAGCCTGAACACCGTGCAAGGCACAGATAACCTACCCAGCTTCACAGTCTGCAGCCTGTGCAGAACAAATCGTACCTGCAGTGTGTCTCTGGTACATAAAATGCTAGCATCTGCCTCTATCTCTTGCACCATGTGTTTTATTGGGTGCACACCCAGGACACTAGAACATCCTCTCCCTCTTGCTTCAGCAGCTGTGCTGGAGGTAAAGGGAAATGGTGCTCCCCAAGCTCCAGCTGTGGCCCTTAAGAGCAGCAGAGGAAACAGCTTTGAGGCCAGAAAAGGTGGAATTGCCCATTTTATGTAGTCTATAGTCCAGTCACTGTAGACTGGACTGCACACCCARAATTAGCAGCACGTGCATGAACAGAGGTGACTTCTCCTCCAGGCTAGTGCAGGCTCAGCACCAGCACCAAGGCTCTGTTCTGTACAGGACAGGCTTCTGTCTCCATGGGCTCAGCGCCCCTGGCCCCATAGTGCTGCCTGCAGAGAAAGGCTGAGTTCTTACATAAAGGATCAAGGCATTAGTTTAATCTCAGTGTATATTGCCTCACGTCAAAACTCTTGGTTTCAAACAGAAAAACATAATCATCTCAGAAGAATAAGTGACCAGCGTCCAAAAGCTAGCACAGAAATGCAAACAGAGCTTCAGAGAAACCTGCAAAATCCTCGCCTAGGAGAAGATTTAACCAGCAACCATTTAGGCCATGGAATGATAAATGCTTCCTTAGCCCTGATTCAAAATGTATTATTTACTTCAGGAGCTTATTCTTTGTAACCATATCCTAATATCCTTGTATTTTTCTCAAGGAAAAACTATTTGTCTGAACTTGTTATTTATTCCCTTTGAGCTTTTGTTATTACCCTTTTCTCTCTGTTAAGCTGAGAACATTACGTGGAACAAAACAGGCAGCTCCGAGAATGCCAACAGTATCCTCTTGAAATGTTTCTCTCATTATTACATGAAAGGAAGTTGTATTGTAATGGAGGAAACATTTTTTCTGAGACAGATTTTATAATCCTGCTTTAGCCATTATATTCAATCATAAGGTTATGCAAATGGCTTCACCATTAGCCTGTAAAACAAAGCACATGCTTGAACGCGGTGATGTCGCAGCCAGAGTTTCTTGTATATTTTAAATTCTACCTTTATTTCAGGAGCAATCATGTTGAACAGAACGAGATCACTTAAGTCGTATACGACTGTGTAGTCGTATGGAAAGGCCCTGGTGCTGCTGTCGTAGTATCAGTTTCAGAGTTATGCAGTCACTTGCTGATTTACACTATACCTAAGTAAATGCAAAAGTAAATTGTGCAAGTTTAAGTCCGTGAAGTCCGTGGAGTACTTTAAAATCTACAGTAGTGTAAAAGAACAGATTAGAGGTGCACTATTAGAGGTGAGAGGAGAGCAGACAGTCAACTGTTCCTTACTATGAGGTACCTATTAATTAGAAGCAGAAGATAAAAATACAGGCATTTTTTTTCAGTTTCTTGTTGGATTATGTTGATTTGGTAACACTGAAATGTCTTACAGAAATTGATCTACTTGAGTAAAACTCTGTTCTATGTTTCTCGGATTCAGAGAGAAATCTGCTCTRCAAAAAGGGAAGCTCATGCTAGAACCAGGATTTGAACCGGTTCTGTTCCTTGCCCTTGAGGTGGCTCTACTCGATATTCTTCGGGCTGCCTTCAGGAATTGCTTCTCTGGGTTTGTTCCTGAAGAGGTTCAAAACACCTCAGTTCTATCCCAGYATGGAGCAGGACCAAAAGCAAAAGCCTCAGAAGTGTTTACAGAAATGAATTTTTGTTTTCTCGCCAGCTCTAGGAAGAAAGCAGTGGTTCATACCAGACCTTCTGTACATTGCCCAAACACATCCACAGAACGACACATTCAGAAGGGCCTAAAGCTAGGCTTGTTGCTTTACCTTCTTTCCCAACATGTGCATTAATCMGCCTTTTGCTACGATAGGAACAAAAATCCTTGAAATACAATTGTTGGAAAAATATAACGTCGCAGGCAAAAATGTTGTCTGAATTGCTACTAAAAATACCCACAAAATTTACAAGAAACACCAAGAAGCCATCATAGAGACTGAACTTTTGAACAGCCCTGATAGCCTAAGCTGAAAATTTCTGTTTCACTTACCAGTTTATGGGTGAGGTGGATGGTAATAAGMGGAGATCCTGAGAGATTGTGAGACAACGTTGGTGGAGGTTCCACTTTCAGGGATATAAGGTAACTGGTTGCTGAGATCATATAGCCTTTGTAGGCAGCAGCTCCCGCAATCCTTGGAGAGAAAGAAACAATAGGTGAGGGAAGTAATAAAAGAGCACTTAAAACTTTGGCTGTAAAGACTTTTATACTTTATACTTTATATCAGTGACAGACTATGCATGAATAAAATGTTTTCCGCCATCTACCTCTTAATCAGGTATGTGAATGAATGGTATTTACAATTACCAATATAAGCTATGGTGGATTAAGCATCATTGTGGGTTTCTAAACATAGTACGCTAATAGAAAGAGCCAATTTGCAAAGTGCATTGAAAGTCTTATTTACATCTGCAGCCTGTTACAACGGTATCTTGTTTTTCTTTCATTGACAGAAAATGATGTCATGTCAGACATTAAAATAACTTCATTCAACTGCTCAGCAAGGTCAAATAAAGCAGAACTTATTTTGCACAGCCCCAACCACCARTCCTTTCCTTTTCTTTGGTTCTTTTATTACTTCTGCTGCCAGTAACCACAAGGTAAATTGAATTTTTTCAGAGGGCAGAGTTTGCTACTTTCATATGAAAAGTAGAGAAGACTTATGTGCAGGTCAGTACTCAGCGTTCTGAGATTCTTCCTTCAAAGAAGCAGCAGAGACACTTTTTTCCTTACTCATTATCTGCTATTTTAAATTYGCATTTAAAAAGCTGAACGAATTGGGATCAAGAACTTCAGCACATGCAGGAAATTGGGTTTCTATGTTCCCTGCTTGCCAACATCAGTCTTTCCTCCCCGTGGCACACAGTAATGCGCCTGAATGTCCCATGCCTTTGGATCTATCACCTTATTACTTGTAGTGAGGTTGTTACACATGTATGCAAACAAAGGACTAGGAGTAGATTTGGGCTCAAAGCCTCTCTCTTTGTTTATTTTAAAGAATAAACATAACTCCTTCTTGGAGGCTGATGATTACACAGCCTGAAAATAGAAAACYCATCTGGTGCTACAGCACGAAAGTTCCAAGATTTTATAACCACAAGAAAAWAATTTTTTATACTCAAAAATGGTCCAGCTTTAAGTTACAGGTGTTCAAGTGGCCCAAAGCTAGAAGGAGCCTGAAAGCTCTTTCSTAGCTTGGAAAACCTTACTATTCTAGATGAAACAAACAAAACAGATGCTAGTAAACAAAAAGCAGGAAAGACATGCATACTTATTGTTAAAATATTTTCCAGATACCTAGGGTTTGATTCAAGAAAGGAAAAGTGCCAAACCAGCATTCCACATATTATTAGAACACACTTTGGACAGATCTGCATCTAGACATGGTTCTGCAATGCTATATATACTGCAAACAATTCAAATAATTTGAATTATCTGGACAGAAATCCACAAAGACTCTGGTCTCTGTGTGATTTCTTTAGCTATGCAACAGCATCAGTTCCTTCATTCTCAAACACAAAGGTTACAATTCTRTATAGTTCCGTGGATACGTCTCCACATTCACAAAATTATTGAATTATTGAACATCCACCGAGATGGCATAAGTGTGTTTGTTCCCCACCTTGGAACCCCAGAAGTTGTAGCTCTAAGATGACACATTAGAGCATCTTCTCAGACACAGGTTCTTCACCCCTTCACCTACTGCTGTGTTTATCCTTGCTAAACTTTGRCTTACATCAAGTCCCTACTAATTCTCTTTTTCTCGAGAAGAAATTGAAATGACAGTTTTTATTTTATAAATTGCAGTGATCCTCCTGCTTGAAAAACATTAGCTGTCATAAGTTATTGCCTCTATTTCTTGCCATCTGTAAGAAAAACTGCACTCTAATGATAGGATCCCTTTATAGGCACCTGCTAACAGCCCCTTTTTGAGAGAGCAGAGTAGAAAAGAGTACAACTTTCTACTTGATTTAAAAATGCAATTTAATAATAGTTTTATCATTAACTCAGCATGACCAGACTGGTCATAAGCCAGGCATCATTACTCTGGAGCTTGTAAGTGTATTCCAGGGTAATTGTTACTTTCCTTTCTTTACATAGAGCTTCATGCAAGGCAGCCCCTAAAATACATGGGAACTAAGGTGCTCTATCCTTTTCTCTCACACACRGCACGACAAAAAGCCACAGACTAGATAAGACTGAGAATCAATGTAGCCAATATCACGTAGCAGAGATTTAAAAGAAAAAAGATAAATGAATACTAGCTTAAAATAAAAGTGTAATGATTTACATAAATGGCCTTGCAAAATTCCCTGGGGAACCAGCTTGCTGAGAGGTATGCAGCTCTTCGTTTACTTTATCTGCTAATGATTTCATTGGTAACAGCACATAAAGCAAAAGGCCTTCGAAGTACTGCATGGTTTATTGTTGTAAAATCATCTCACAGGCTYATAGGACTAGGATTCAGAGTCTTCCTGGGGAGGGATGTTGTGTTTTCTTGTTTCATCTAAGTGCGAACATTGTCTTTATACTTGTCAAGGGAAAAGATATAATTTGGGTCTTATGAAACAATTAATTATAAAATTCTAATATCAAATCTGATGAATGGAAAGAAGGGACAAGGAAAGACAAATATGTTGCTATGGGAATCTGTTTTACAGCAGCATAAAATAAAACATCCAATATAAGACTTAATCTCTCTCTAGTTAATGACTAAATGTCCTTAGCATTGCAGAATCAGGATTATGGCTCATAATATATTTACAGTTGTTAAAGACATGACTGTTATAAAATTATATCACTAGGGCAATAAAAAATAAGCAGCATGAGAGTTCCAGGATACTTACTTGGTATCCATAGGGTCAATATTATGAAAGAAATAGTGCATGTTATGGTAAAGCAGGCCCACAATGGTTATCCAAGCTGCAAAAAAGGCAACAGAGATTATTCCTTGGAGCAGCAGTTCCAAGAGACACTTCTAAGCTCCTTGTTAAGGAAGAGCCCTGATTGCTGTAAATTCTCACATCTTCAGCACAGATTGATTATGAAATGGAAGCTACAAACATCTTACAGGGCAGCACAGGAAACATTGAATGTAAAATAGAACGATACCTGCCTTATTCAACTGCACTTTCAAAATGAGCAAGTTGTTAGAGCAATCAGTTGTCAATTGTGGAGCCCCACAAGAGCTACATGTCACTGGAAACAGCCACATGACATACAGCAGTCTCCAAGGTACTTGACCCTTGTACGAATCTCAAGATTTCCACCATCTGAGTGAACAGACAGATTCGTATTTTAAGTGCCAGACACTCAGATATCCTTTATTTTCCCCCTTTTTTTTTGGATCCCTGGATGCCAACTGTTTAAGCTGAAATAATAAATTAAGTTAGTCCAATCATACAGTGTTAAGTTGTAGCCTGAAGCTTAAACCTGCTCAGAAAAGAGCTTTGGCTGTTTTCTTCCTCTCCAGAAGAGATAAATATCTAACAGGCTGGATCATTTCAAAATACCAATGATGAAAAAAAAAGTCTATATTAAGAAAAAAAAAATGTTGAGAACATCTGGAACATCACTGGCATTATTGCAAAAATACTGCATGTTAGAATACTGCATTAATCATTCATTAAGATGACAGGAAAATTGTTGCTGTTTTGAGCCAACATAATAGACAGGGATCAAGTCAGTTACTATAAAAATAAGGCAAACCAAACGTAGAACTATTTCTGGAGGCCTCGTTTGCAATTCTGCACCTCTCATTAGTTTTTTCCTTACCTGTTTTATGAAAGGCTTCACTGGGGATGGAAATGTAACTCTGGCCTTTCGATGGAAAGCGGTAGTGGGACAAATTCAGTGCCTGAGGATACATTTTTGCCAAGGAGTAATCTGTGTGATAACCCCCAAAAAAAGAAAAAGTAAGAAAAATCAATAACCATTGGAACTTACTTTTCTATGTGACTAGTCAACTCTTCTAGTAGCTATTGCAAGTTTTAACTTTAAAGTCTCAGCTATTTGCAGAAAATTAACTGAAACCTACAAGTATAAAACTATCCATGTATATATTACTTTTTTAAGGAGCAAAATGKAGCATATAGAGTGTTAATATGGCATTAATCAGTTCACCACGAGTTCCTGTACAGTAACCTTTCCGCAACTGATGCAATGCTTTGCACTTTAGAGAATTTTGATTTCCTCCTCTACATTGGCGAAGAGGGGCTACAAGCAGGAACGTGTTTATGATACCCAGCCCTATTCCAGACCAGAGGGAGAGGACATTTCTGCTGAGTCTTACCTGCCACAGCTGATGTGCCCTCAACGGCTGCAGGCAACGAGTTCTCTCCTAGATGGCGAGCCACGTGCACCATCACACAGTCAACGGTCTCAATTAAACCTCCAAATATGGGAGAAGTCTGGGGGAGAGTGAGGAAAAARGAAGGCTCTATAATAAAAAAACCTCAAGTTCATAGCATAATATGACAAGGTGCCATGGTAAATCCCTACTTGAGTCATCATTCGACTGCCTTGTCAGATTTGGTTCTCCACAAACTTGACACAGTGAATAAAACGTTACATGAATTGATGCCACACAGAGACCAATGTCATAAAATTGTTTCACAATGTGATTCTTTGCTGTGCTCATTGTTTGACAAATATATTCAGGATTGAGCACAACGAGGCTAAGAAATGAGCAGAGTATTTTAGCAATTCATAAAGGCCAAATAAACCAACCCAACCCTGATGCTAGACTGGTATCAGATCTTGATCAGAACATAAATTTGTACATACTATAGCTTGGCATTTATTTCATTTTTGTTAACACATGTCAGTGCTCCCTRGCATGAAGTTGTAATCCAAGTTTCTATATGCCCACCAGAAAGCAACTGTCCAGGCCAAAACCTGATGCATARAAATCTAAATGAATGCATGGCTTGACAGAAAAGAAATCGGTTTGAGTAATTATTTTCATGAAAAATCATCACAGATTTTAGGTCAAGAACTTAAATCCAGACATTTGTCTGTCTTCAAAGCCTTTTAGGATTTAGTAAGATTAATTTACTTTAGCCTTTCTCTCCTTATAAGAGTTGTCTATTCTCACGGTGGATTCAAAACCTTCCAACTTCAAAAGATCTCAGAAAATTYCTAAATTGTTCCTGCCAGTTTTCTCTGCATTCTAAAAGGATAGATAGGAAACTAGAGAGTGATAAAAGGCTCTTCCTCCTTTCAAAGTTTAAGTCTTCTAAAGCTAGGAAGCACTGCTGTATGTTTCATATATATGGGGGGAAAAAAGCGAACCTTCAAAATAAATTGAAAAATTAAATATCTCATGTCTGTCAAATTCATAATTCATATTTGAAATTTGACATAAACCATAGAAGATCCCTTATTTTAAGTCTCAAAAATTGTATAAAAGAACAATATTTGTGTATGGAATTTTAATTAAAAAAATGAAAGCAATCTATGAGAAAGCAAACAAGTCACACTGCCAAGAAGTTCTGACATGACAAATAACAGAGRCAACCAATGGCATTACTATTCATAAGATAATATGCACCTGAAACAACCTACAAACCTAAGCTATTTGTCTTACCTTTAATTTGTCAGTCCAGGCAGGCAATGAAAGAAAGTCCTCAACAACATTTAAAAAAGCCTGGAAGATAAATAAAACTGTATTATTTGACTACTTATTCATCAGCTACATCTTCAGGTAAACCCATAAAACAGATATTTGCTAGGATTCCTTATGCTGATTTTAAGATGAAAGACCTGTTCTCATGCAAGTCACAAATTCATTCCCTACCTGCCAACTCTCTCATCATATTTTGTGTAGTGACATTTTAGAGTAATAGCTCATTTAATAAACATTCCKGTGAGGTTCCAAAAAATGCAGTGGTTACAGCACAGCTAAGGTGAGAACACTGGAACAAAGGGAAAGCTAAGCTATTGAATCTCATGTACCATTAACATTTACCTCTTTGTTATATGAGCTTTACCCTCAGAGACTATAGGGTCCATTGCTGCCCCTTTCCAGCTGCATTTCTACCAGGCATGAAGGTTATGCCAAGCCTGAGAGTCATCCTGAATTGTCCAAGGTCTTTTAGAAGGATCTTTCCAAGCTACAGGATGTCTAGAATTCCCCCAAAGAGGATACATAGACCACAAAGAATGGAGGGAAAACAGCAAAACTAGACCTACTGAGCATATCAGAATTATAATGGAAAATAGAACTAAGTTTTTTTTTTCAGAAGCAATTCACTATAAATACATGCCTGCAAAGGGAGAGTTTATTGCATAGCATTTAAAATCAMGTTTTTTGTTGTGCTGTGAGGCATATGACAGCCAGGACAGAGATAATGAKAGGAACAGGCACGCACACTCAGCCCCTGCCTTTCAGGGAATTAGCTGCAGACAATACAAAGCCAAGCCATCAATCAGGCACTCAGACGCAGCCSTTTGCATGATCAGGACTCGGGTGTTTATTTCCCAAAATAGCCTTGCTAAGATAATCGAGTCCCCTGCTTCTGTGTGCCACACAAAGCACCATCAGATAGCACCAGTGAGCAACAAAGTGGCAACTGCAATGATGTGGGAAACTGGCATCCGGAGGGATGATGCACCGTTTTCAATCGGCCCGTGTTCACTACAGCAGCAAAAAACACYAGGTAAAACTTGGCAGACAGCAGTTAATGATAACACATTGATAACWCTCCACTGAGATTTAAACTAATTTGATCCTTGGAATTTAAGCATTAAATTCTYGCTGTTTCCTGTGGTTGAAGCTCACATTCTGGTGCTTATTAAAATAGCTTTTTTTTTCCTATGTACATTTTGCAATCAGCAAAAGCTTTCAAAGCTGCCTTCCAAGTGTTGGCTTCTGGGTCACCTGGTTTCACACACAGATCCCAAAGAAAGGTACCTCAGTCAGGTGAAGAGCGGTGCGTTCTGACAAGGATTCATTGGGCAAGTTCAATGATATGTTTCCTATGTAGTTCAGCATAACATCTGGGAAATGGAACTTCCTTCTTTCYTCGGTCAGATTGGTTATGATGGGATCATAAGCATTTGTAGACAGCTGCAGGAGAGAGAAATCTCATCAGAATTTAAGGCAGGCGTTATTCCTGTTTTTAATCACAAGGGAGCTAAATGGCAGTTTTTAATTCTCTAAGAGACACTAGAGCATTGTCAAAAAATGCAATTTCAAGACTTGTCCTAAGTGATTCTTTGCCTGTAAAGTGAAAAAATAAACCAGGTTCCTAACCCAGTCTTTTTCTCCTCACTGAATAGAACACAGCCTAGTATGACCCCCAGGAAGATGCAGAAGCGACTACGTAAACCAACCRAGGGAAAGAAGAAAGATGAATAGATAGTGTAATCAGAATCAGACACATGCCTTTTTTCATCAGAAATTGAGGTCGTATCTGCTGCGGCTTCTTGAAACTTTCTGAACAAGATAACAACTGATGGAACTTGGACACTGCTGATACTAAACCAGTGAAAATAAATTGCAGCAGCTAACGGCACATAGGTTGACTAATCATACATAGACAGCACATTTTTGCYTAACTTTTATCTTCCATTTAACATTTTCTAAAGGGATGGAAATAGTTCTATTATTTTGATAACCAGTTTATCTAGTTTCAAAAGAAATGAGAAAAAAAACAACAATTTTGAATTTGGACATGGAAAGCAGTTTTCTTTTACAATAAATTCCCTACATCTGTCCTAGATAAGTTCTATTGTTTATTAGTAATTCCGTAGTTCAYCCATCTTCACTTAGTGTCTGAAAATATTCACTATACATATCTGAAAAAATTTATCATCAGGTTACTAAAATAAATGCCAAACAAAAACTAAGCTGCAGAGGATCTGTAACTCTTGGTAATACATATACACATCCTGGTGCTACAGCAAGGAATTATGAGGAATGTCCTACCACAGGACTTGCCGTGGTTGTCATCACAGACCATGGAAGCGCTGAAGAAAGCACAACTTGTACACCTGAGGAAAATAAAGGCTGCTTTAATACATACATACAAGAARTGCATACATACAAGCAAAAGTTTAACAAAACCATATTCCCCATACAGGTTGGAGCAGTTCTAACTTAAAGTATCACACTTGCTGTCTGCATTTTACTTATTTCCAGTACTGAAGCTGCATAGGCTGTTTAAACAACTTATGCTATTGTTTTTCTCAATTTTATTTCTTCATCTTTACACAGTTGAGTTTTGCAATCCAGATTTTAATCACTTAGTTAAAACCTTTCCTTGCAAACAGGAATTTAAGYGTTATTTGCAATTCACAGTAAGTCCTTCTATTAAAAAAGGAACCACTACATAATTAAATAATTGACATTCAACTTCATCCTCTTGCTCTATCACAGAGCAAGCCATTTAGGACAAGCTATTAAGGTAAGCTATTTAGGACAAACTTTTCAAAGTGCCCTATGCCTTAGGAAGAATAAATACTCTAAGGGCACTTGTGAAAATTTCACTCAGAGGCAAAATACAGGCTCCACTAGTAGTTTCAGCACATTATGGATAATGTCTCTAGTAGGTATTTGAGTTGATTTCAAGCAACACTGASGTTGCCATTAATCCATCTAGCCTTACTAATAAATGTCACCCACTAGCACTATATCCATTGGAAATTACCATATGAGTATGTCATGAGTGATTTGTCAAGACAAAAAAAAAGAATAAACCCGATTTTGGATGGCTTCCAGCTGCTGCTTTTTTAAATATATTGATTTCTCTCTGTGCACAGGGATTTATGGGTCATTTGTGATAGCAAAATAAAATTTTCTTCTAATCTATGTCTTCCCAAGAATTTATATGTGCTGAAATACCATACTCCTGGGCAAATTCAAATGGTAGTGGCATACATTGGTCACTTTTTTTTTTCCATGGATTAAACAAGAATATGATCATTCATTCTATTAAAAACAATCTGTTCTATTACATTTCTTATGTCAGATCATAATAGTGCAGATTCATCCCTGGTTTTAGTCCTCCCAGGGCAATAAATAAATAAATGCCAAGGATTACTGATTCACTGTGTTGATTACTACTAATATTCCGTGCTTCCCAAGACTGTCCCAATTACATTTGTTAAAACAGAAATATAAAAGGTCTGATCAGTCCACAGCATGAGAGCAAGAGTTAATACTCTTAATTCTGAGCTAATGCTCAAAAATCACTGGAACATTTAAAATATTGGCTTAAAGTTCATAAAATTCACAGAAATAATATATCTGGAATCACATTATATTCTCATTTTAAATCTTCAGAAGACATTCGTCAAGCTCCATTTTAAATTAAGAATCTAGGCACTTATTTTAGATCTCCACTGAAAACTTAATACTATTTCGGTACTAAATACTGAATACTATTTCTAGTAGTGAATGAATACTCTCTGAACCAGGATACCAGAATATCCAAGAATCACATTTTAAAAGGCAAGAGGTTTTAAAGGAGACTACAGTGATCTGTGTTGCAATGCAAATAGGTTGCTCCCAGTTGGAGGTTTTTTTCCACTGGATTCAGTCCTAAATATACTGGATTGTTATAATCAAACCTGCAAGTCAAATGTGTGCATTCTCACTTCAATGGTTTCATCCAAAGTGCTGCGTTATGCAGAGAGGTTCTGGTGGGAAGCTGTTTCCCAGGGACTTAAAGGACAAGAGTGACAGCACAAGAGTGATGGATTTAATGGCTTTAGGTCTCAAAAGCCTAGYAAACACAAAACAAAGCAGTGAAACTGCCAGCGAAGTCAAATGGTCACGATGATCCTAAGCTGCAGTTCAGAAATGGATCTTTTCTAATTGCTATTTACACTCAAGGATTTTATAGCATCAGAGCCTCACTTAYGATGAAAGGTTTATTATAAAGATCCATAGAATGGCTGATGGAAAATACWGGCCATTGTCTTGTAARTCTGACATCTTCATTAACATCTCAATTGTTTCTCATTTATAATACATTTCCGCATCTTTACAGAACAGAACTTACAACAACAACAGTGCAATACTCACCTATAGCAGCTGTAAAGTACTGCTCAATTTCATTGGCGGTGAGGGCCCTTTCCCATATAATGAATTCATCAAATGCCCCGTTCACATAGCGCTTAGTTTGATCCCCCTCTGTCCCYGTCAATAGATTGGCATTGGGGTCTCCATAATCATAGAAAACCTTCCCACTTGGATCAGTCGTGTTTAGAGTTCCGTTCACATAGACTTTCAGTCCTTCTCTTGATTTCCAAGTGAAGAGAATATGTGTCCAATAAGGACCTGAAAAACATTGAGAGCAACAGCAAAATCCATGAATCAATTCCATTTGGATTCTTTCCTATCCGCTATGTTTTTGCTAACTTTTGCAATGCCGTAGTGCTATATTGAAAGTGCTAAGAATTAGGCAACATTTGTATCATATATTAATCTTTCTGCACATGGAAAAGTCCATGCTTCAGCAGAGTGCCTGTTAACTGTTGTTTGAACTTTTGTTGGGGCTCACTGAAGTTACATAAATTACAGTTGCTGGGTACTATTAGCCAAGATTTGAAGTCTCCTCATTACTGACTCAGACTTGACATATCACAAGATCTGCATAAAATTTGTGAGAACAGGCARATAGATTAACTACAAGTTTTCTGTTTTTGTTAGAGTTYAGAGGCACMAAAAATAYTCATTTTTATTTAGARTAATCCACAAATATCCAAATTATTCTTACCATTTAAGYTTTTATCTTGAAATATTATTTCTAAACTGATTTAAGCCATACTGTGTTAGTATGAAGAAAAAACTCTATTTTCCCCAATTTAAAGATAATTTACTTAAGAGAAGATGTAGTGATTGCCAGTGGCATTATCAGAATCCAAGAAATTCTTGAAGTCATCAGGTAATTCCATTTCCCAGCAGCATACAGTGTAGATTAAARACAAAGAAGATATTTTCCATTCAAAAAGTGTTTCTTAATACCGTGCAAGACATAMAAATCTTGATATTTAACAGGTAATTAAATGATCAACCCACTGAACACATAGCAAGATAATTATTAAATGAGATTTAAATCTGGGAGGCACGATAGCTACACACATATCCAGTTTTAGAATATACTGAGAGCTGTTAGGGATTAATGTGCATTCCTCACTCTGCTGTTTCTATGTAATCACCCATTAATCTGCTGATGTCTATATGAACTCTGTTTAAGGAACATCTGGAGTACAGGCCCAAGGATATTTACAGAAGGGCATCAATTCATG
Organism: Eudromia elegans; assembly: GCA_003342815.1. Lineage (NCBI taxonomy): Eukaryota > Metazoa > Chordata > Aves > Tinamiformes > Tinamidae > Eudromia > Eudromia elegans. Next base: position 4,757,921 of record PTEX01000041.1, on the reverse strand, counting down.
TTTTCTCTTTCTCACATCAAGAAAGCTCAAAAAACTGCATCTTTTCCCTCTCCTTTCCTCCTCTCCCTCAAGTCCACCTCTCTTTCCTGAAATTATGATCTTAACATGATATCCCTCTACAATAAAGTCAAATAACAAAGTGATAATGAAGAAAATGTGACCTTTACCTGGTGGACTAAAGCTTGCCTTCCACTTCATCATTGCATTTCCCCGGGTGTAAAATTCCACAGAGCCTTCCCCTTCGTTTGAACAGATTTTGAAACCACTGGAAATTACTTGTCCACCAGAGGCAGAGGGAAACCTGGTCTGCTGGTCTTGAGTCTTCCAGAAGAAGGAAAACGTGACTCCTGATGGAAGGGAGGGGATTTTAAATGAAAATAAAACAAAAACAAACAAAAGTAAGTGCAATTGAAAGATTCCAGTGCTGTAGAACACAGAGTGGAAATGCTTTTGAGAGAAGATCATCACATAAACAAGAACAACATTTTTGGAATCAACAACACTCTAACAGTTKAAACTAAATAAATATTTATTCCTGGGGTTTGCATCACACTGTCACATACCCAGCACACAAAAATACCCACTATTTCCCAAGTAGCTCCTCTCAGTTGAAACTAACCTTCCCTGAGTACCAAAATAATGAGGCCTTTCTCCACCTCCTAAAGATTTATCCTTCCCTTCGGTTTAATTCTTTGTCTTTCTGTTCTCTTTACCGCTACAAGTCTCATTTTCCTTTTGCATTATAGTCCTTCTATATTTACATTTTAGATGACAGTGTAAATGGTCTGTATAGTCAGCAATGGGTGCTACTCAGCAAGCACAGGCAAATACGTCAAAAGAAGGTTTGGGTTTTGAAATATCTAAAGATYATAGGAGGAAAAGAGATTCTGGGAAGATTTTCCTTAGAAAAAGGTTATTTTGGGGTTTTTTTTTTTCCTCATAGGAGGAAGAGGGATTTTTTTTTTCAATTGCTACAGTGATTTATTGTTCATTGTTTATGATTTCATCTCTTCACAGTTTATCTGTTGAACATTTCAGTGTTTTATGGGTTTAATGTTCTTGTTTGTGAAGTATTGGAAGAGCTCTGGTACTATAAAAATAATTTATTCTGATTATGTTATACTGTAGCTGTAGAAGCATTAGTACTTATGTTTTTTATTTCCCAGTAGTATGGCAAAAATATTAAAAGATATGTTATGTATAAGAAAATATGCCTGSAGCAGGATACTCAATTATCTTTTTAATACTCTCATGTAGTACCTGTATACCATCTGAAATTTTTTTCCTACTTCTTTGAAATGTTAATACACAATTCTTACTACAGCAGCTCATAATAAATCCTATTCCTGCTAAGAGGTCATACTGTGAAACCTAGTGTCCTAAATATGAAACCTATAGGGCATCTTCCCTGTTTGTTGAGTAGCTGTTTTTCAGTCTTAAATTGAAGCTGGAAAAGACTAATTTTTCAGCAATGAGTACTCAGTTGTCTCAAAATATAAAATGCCAAGAATTAGAATTTTAGAGAGCTCATTTCCACCAGGAAATTAATGATGCTCTATTATTTAATGACATAGYTAAATAGCATAATAAAAGCAAAGAGTAACGACTGAGTTGACTGACCTTCCGGTCCACAAACTTCTGGGTTACTAATGCAAGAATTTTTGTAGCTTCCAAAAAACAGAAAGGTAACCCCTTTCTCTTCAGTGACGTAAATTCCTTTGTTCACCATTCCTTCTACAATATCTGAAAAAGGAAAAGCAAAATAATTTTTAACAAGAAATTCTTCAATCCATTAAAAATAAAATTACTTTTCCCACACTCACAGTATTTTCCACATTCCTTTTCAAAATGACCAAGGCCAATTTTCATGAAAAAAATATTTCAGTGGAATACATTTGACCAGTGGTATTCAAGCGGCACTGACATCCTTTTTAGATATGCAGTCATAAGCCATCATTATCATTTGGAAAGGCTTTTTCTTTTTCTAGCATATAACTGTCCTGTGATTTCTGATTGTGATTTTCTATAGTGTTCTCTCTTAAAAAATATTCATCCCAAATATCACTACAAATATTGGACAGTTTTCAAGTATCTTTCTCGTTGAGCAAGGAGTCAAGATCTATCTCTGCTTGATGAGTAAAGTTTAGTTTCTTTTTAAAACTTTGGAGCTTTCCTATTACAAAACTGAAGCAAAAGTTCCTAAATTCTTTGAGTCAGATAAATTCTAAATTAATTGAGCCAGAATAAACTYCATAAGGTAATACATTCCTGTTTCCATAGCATTTCCTTTGCCATTGATGTCACTCTTTAATGTTCATTCTGAATGTATCTTATTATGTGAAAACTATGCAAATGGTCTATAAAGCAGATAAGTGAGAACTGAAAAGAATTAGGTCATTTGAAGTTCATCATTAATAGAGTTCAGATTTGCCAACATGCTTTCACAGTTAGAGAGTATAAGAATAYTGGCTTTAGTCTTCTAATATAAACCTGGTAGTATTCAAGCAGCCCAAATGACAGCTGTAACATTTTCATCCTTATATCAGATTTTCCACAAACTAGATGCAAGTTGATACTCAATTGTAAGGTGGACAACAGGTCAGATTTTGATTGCAGCTGCACTTATATAAATCTACAGAAGATCTAATGACTTCAATTAAATTACTCTGAGCTTATGCTGCCGTAGTCATAATAAGTTTCCAATCTGTTATGTTTCTGCCTGGGGAGTTGTCATCTTCTCTTCTTCATTTTATCTCCTGGCTTATGTTGACATTTTTAAAAAGTCATCAAAAGGGCACACCTCTACGAGATTTGTATCTGTTTTTGCYATACGTTAATCAAAGATGTTATGATTGAAGAGCACTTACAGGCTTTGCAGAATTGGTTGCATTTGTCTTTCCTAATGAGTCCCTTAAAACAGCCTATAAATTGGTGAAATGTTTTTTCCTTTTAACCTTGAAAAAGGTCAGYCTTTTGTTCCTGTATATATTCCTCTGAAACGTCCATTTTGTTTAAATTTAAAAACATTCTAGGTTTTGGASATCCTCTGATGCCCATCCTTTCCTGAAACACTGAGTGTGAGGATGTCTTTCCAACTAATTCAGAGTAATTCAGGCAAATATAAGCACACCAGAACTTTAACRTATCATCACTTGGACCAAAACTCAGTTTCAACTTTGAATCCAATGCATAGGAACCATCCAAGCTTGACAAACGCGGAACRAAAGAAATATGTAATTCCTCACCTACAGTTGCAGAGAAGTTAGAGTAGGCAGAGTCATTGGTATATACAAAGGTAGAGTTATGGGAAGGAAGCACAGTGAAGTTGTGGATTCTTAGAGCTGGGTGGAACAACAAAAGAAAACAGGYAAAACAATGAATAAACACAATCAGTAATGAATTAACCAGTTCATATCTCTCAATATACCACAGATCAGTGGCCTTTAAAGCTTTAATACAACCACTTCTCACCACGGACTTGTGGACCTGTTAACACTGAATCATTTACCTACACCATATAAGCAGATACGGTATCACTAAATCCTGTCTTTTCTAACAGGAACTCAAGAGGAAAACTTTAAAACAATGCTACTGCAGTTAAATGAAGGGCTCTCAATTATGTAAGTAAAGAACCACTGCAATTATAATAAAGATTGTTATACTGTTGCAAAACCTATTGGTAATTCAAATCTAAGGACAACTGGAAAACATAAGCAGGCCTAGGATGGCCTCAGCTTAAAGGCATTTGTTAGGAACTCTTCTATCTACTGCAGTTTTCAAGAACCATTGAATTACTTTCCTGTTAGATATTCAAATTATTTTGGGAGAGGTTATTTTGATATTTTAAGAGTATTTTGTACACTGTAAYTATTTACCTTGAACAGGCAAATAAAGTCTGATTCAAAGCCTATGGAAGCAAACAGAGACATATTGATTGATGTGGAATTTAGACTAAGCTAGGATCACAGAAAAGGCAAATACTCTTCTGTGTCATAAAACCTCAAGAAAAAACATGGAAAACTAGAGGTCAGATGAAAAATTTAATCATGTTTCTGTATTTTTTCAGTTCACTGTATTTATGTTGATTGTGTCCATTCRATTGTTCCTACCAGCTTTACTGCTGAGATAACCAAAAAAATAAATTTGCTGACACTGACTCACCAAACAAATGCATTGAGAGATATAAATCTGGCTTCACACACAATGACTTCAACAAATAAAATGGATTAACATGACGGACAGATTATGATGCTTCAAGGATTTAAGAGGAAAAATATGGAATGAAAATAATTGCATGACATTGTGATGAGTGGAAAAACACCAAGAAAGACTCCAGCAATAAAGAGAAGGGCTGTGTAATCAGAATGGTATCAAAACAAAAAAGTTGCCATCTGCATCAGATTACAACAATAAAGAAAACATCTCTTGTATTTCAAAGGYAAGTATCAGACATACATGTAAAACTTCTCCTGAGGGTAGCTGAAATTATACCCATGTATTATAAGGCATAATATAAGCAAGTGAGAACTAAACATGTGCATTAGTCAGTACACATTAAAAATTCAACCTTGTGAGAACTTCACTGCAGAGAAAGACCTTGGCTACTGGCACCATCTGCCAAGAGTCAGACAAGGTCCTCCAAACCACTTTTCATCATTCAAGTCATTGGCTCCTTTATAAATATCTTTAAAACAATGGCATAATAGGAATCAAAGAGGATCAGTGATGGGAACCAGTCTTATTCCTGTAAAAAGTTTTGTAGAATCAGCAACTATGTATATTCTGCTATAACTCTTAACAATGCATAGACACCTCAAATTTTCCAAGAAGTCTATTTGTTAAAAAAAAAAAAAAAAAAAAAAACAGTACTCAACTGCAATATCATCTGGACATCCAAGCATTACTAAAGTATCAAAAAGAAGTCTCAACAGCTGTTGTATAAAAAAATTCATCTCTTTTTATTTCTCCTGCTGCCTTACTACTTACATACTGCCACAAATACTTATGTTATTGCCATTGCCAACAAATCCTGTGTCTACCTCCATTTGAGTCACGGAACTCATGAATTCCATCCACATCTTCCAATGGCCAGTAATGAGAAGCCGATGCCAGAACTTGGAACCCTTTCAAGGCAAAACAGATGAGCAGGTCACTTAAGTAAGGTCCAAAACCAAGTGGAACAAGTCTTCTCAGAAGAAAACAATAAAGGAGGTCAGTAGGTTAAGTAAAACAAGATATTTTATATAAATCAAACACTGAACATAAGCAAGGAAGGCAGACTATAAATCAAAAAGATATATGACTTTAACCTCCTCTGCCACATTGCCCACTGCAGAGAATCCTTTTTTTATATTTATTTTCTCCATCTTTTTATACTAACTGCATTTGAAATGTGTAGTTATCTCTGACCAAATCTCTGCCAGGGTATCAGGCAGTATTTACTGAAATAGCAGTTGAGGAGCTTGTTYAATAATTGTAAGATTCTAATAGATAGGACACAGCAGCTCTGGGAGAGGTGCAGAAGGGCTTCTTTGCTTCTATAGCACACCTCCTCTGCTCCACCCTCATGCAGAAACCTCTCCTTAGGGGACTCAGCTCTAGAATTCAAGGCAATAGGAGAAGATGCTAGTAAATTCTCAGGAGTCTTATCCTTTTCTCAAAACCCACAGGGAAAACTATAATCAGAAGGTGGTGTATTAATCTGAGCAATTTTTACCCCATTTCTCTATGGGGACATGCTACTTGGGCTAGAGGTACCCAGCGATGGAAGAGCTGTGATGTGGGCAAGATCTTAAGGATCTGAACAGGTAATCATCACTGCACAAGTCTCAAGTACTCTCATCTTAACGTTATATAGGAGAACTACATCCTATAATGGAGGGAATTTCCATGTTTCTAAAGACACAGAGCTCCAAAATATTAAGCAATATATGAAAAGAGTTCACTACTCTGCATTAGTTGTTTGTTCAGAATCTTCTTCACTACATCAAAAACTATGAAACTAATGAGAACATTTTGGTTTTTTATTAATGTCCTCCTCAGCACCACGTGGACAAGCTGACAAATGCAGAAAATCTGATAGATCTGATAAGTCTGCCCACTGGTACATTTATCTACACAGCCTAATTGACAGAATTCAGAAGAGATGTTAGAGAGATATGACTTTTCAAACCTGAGCAGAAGCAGGCTACCCAAAGCAATTAAATTTTATGTTAAGATAACAATTCTATTTTAAGGGYATATCATTAATAATGTAATAAAACATGAGCTGTATTTCTTATTATCTTGTTAGGCACAAGAAACTCTTTATTCCCAGAATTAATTTAACTCACCGTGCTGGAAGAAACTGAGTAATTGCCTATATCAAAGAAGATTTTAGAAGGTTGACACAGACATAAATATTCCAGTGGTCGCAAATGAGAATGTTTTGCAAATTAAAGCAAAACATAGTGTTCCTTGATACCTACAGCCAGTTCCACACTTCTCTTTATCCTCAAGAGAAATCAACACAGTTTGCCTATTGATAACCACTCCAACGTCACAGATACAGAGACCAGGCTTTTGCACGGAACCTGGAGGGGCTAAAGATCTCTGCGCATCCTTGAAGTCTCTAGCCCACTCTGTCCTCATCTCCTCTGCTGCTCGGTGTGATCTCACAGCTATGACAAAGCCTAAGATTCTCTGAATAAGAGAATGGATAAAACTGCTGAATATCACAACAAACAATTGTAGATATGGGAGCAGAGAACTGAAAGAAGCCGTGCATCTCTTGAGGATACACAAYCTACTCAAGCTTGCTTCCAAACTGACTTACACCCAAGGATAGCTGACAAATGATTCATAATTGCCCAGAATACGTTACTGGCCTCCCTAACGAGGAATGTTTGCAGTTGCCAGAGAGGTTCTCCCACAGAAAGGGAGCATGACAGTAAATAAATGAGAAAGATGTGGTTAGAGACATGGATGAGCTCCTAAGGTTACATGTGCTTTGTGTACTTGGAAAATAAAGAAAAAGGTGCAATTGCCCACCAAGGAGAAAGCAATTGTAAGGTAAGAAAAAAAACAACAACATACACACAAAATCTGATCCGAAAATCGCAAGGAATCCAAACTGCACTAACCTGAGCGTGGTAAATACAGATGCAAAGAGGATATATATGCAAGAAGTTGATTTTCAYTTAGGCAAACTAAATCTATGTGCTCAGATCTATTTTTCCAAGAACATACATTGGCAGAAGTGGAAATGAAGAATTTCTGCCGCGTTAAGAGCATCAACATAGGCGACCCGTGCTAGCCTACCTCCATCCCAGTCTACCAGCTCTACTTCGCTAAGCACAGAATAAGCCTGCGGTTTTGCAGTGTGCTTTAATGCAAGTATCTCTTGCTTCCATTAATATCTGTCTTTCATGTTAAAATTTACAAGGAGATGATAAAAAAGACATAACAAAATAGGGAGAGAAAAAAAAAAAAAAAAATCCAGAAATAAAATAAATTGATGAAACAACATGACACTATTAGTTATAGTTCCATCAGAACAAAGGCTTTTATGCCTTGATGCACTTGGCATCAGGTAAGCATCTAAAGAGAAGCTATATTTTAAGGTCCTTATATCTAAAAGCTGGTGGGAGGGGGAAAAAGTAAAAGGAGGATGAGAAAGGAAAGAGACACAGCAGAGGAGGGAATTGCTTATCGCCACACTGCATGGAAACTGGCTTTCCTAGACCCCAGTTCCTAACTATATAAAGTAAATCATGCTGCCATCCCACTTACAGTGTACAGTCCTAAAACCCTGGTGGGGTAGGTGGGAAATGGGGACCAATTCACTTGAATTCAACTTCCATTTATGATATTCTTTCAGTAGGTAACTCTCTTTAGAACCAAGTCATGGCACTTGTTTACAACTTGCCTCCTTATCCACTGAGGCAGRGTTTTTTCTTTATTTTGTCAACAAGAAGGAAAGAGTGATTCTAATTTATTTGCAGACTGTATTTTCATTGTTTTSAAGGGAAGGTAGAATAAAAGGCTGAAGACGCTGCAATAGCCAACAGCATGKTTTTTCCTCAGCATGCTGCATTTGATTATGAAAATAATTACATATAGTTAAAACTTAAAAATACCAAGGAAYATGTAAAATGGTAAAAGAGTAAAATTGTACTTGTACACCACCATGAGGCTTGAGGTTAAACTATTTATACAAGCAGAAGAAGTCTGCAATTGCACACAGACTTTAAATGAGCTTTGAGGGAGTTTTTCTGCACTGAAAACAGATGAGAGCCCAAATACGCTATTTGATTGATTTAAATTTAAGCAAGAAGGCTGGGGGAAGGGGGGATATCCTGAGGCCAGCCAAAGTACTGGAAAGCATACAAACCATAATATTTAACCACAAATCAATGAATTTCAAGTGCTGAGCACTATGAAATTGTGGCAGAAAGTCATCTGTGTAGAAGTCTGATTCAGCGAACTCTATGCAAGGATCACATATTAATGCTTTCTAAATCTGAATTTTTCTATGCAAATACCAGCAAATTTTCCTCCACTTACATTTTTATGCAGAATATTTAGTCGTAAAAATACCTAATTGAAACTGATTCATGTGCTAGTTCTACACTGAAAACCTAATAAAGTCTGAAACACCCACTGTTCCTTTGGAGCTAAGAAAAAAAWGTAGAAAAAGAAAAAAAAGAAAGAGATCTAGAGCCCAAAAAGAAAATAAGTATTTAAACATATTGTCATAAAATACAACTAGAACATTTCTTACCTGGGTGCTCAGGAAGCTGGGAAGTGTTTCCATACACCTGTACATAAAACATTACATAATCAGACAGTGTGAGGTAAAATTTGCTAAGAATAATCCAAATAAATCTCAACACTAGCCATATTCAGAATGTTACCTGATACTTGGACTGCAATAAAACCAACAAAGAATAATGACAACAGAGTAGAGATAATAAATTCTTCATGATATTTTTAAGGCTAAAAGTACAACAGAGATCAAATTCCCGTAATGTTTCAGTCATAAGTTTTCCTTTGCTCCTTTTTGTTCTAAAAGRGACATTTTCCATGCAGGTTCAAAAAGTCTGTTCCTTTAGCAATGGCAAAATATTCTTCCAGATTCTTTTGGTAATATCCACTTTCTTCACACTTTGATCTCTTCATTTATCCATAAATAAATTGTCATGATTGGAGCCAAATTATAAGAAACATGCCTCAGATCCAAAAATTGTATCGTTCCACGGAAAGAAGTCAAATTTCTGTTACAAACTATGCCAAACAGAAGATTGCTTTCAACTTTCTCCAGTTGTCTCTTTCTTGCGGCTTCCTTCCTTCACGTTGTCAGGGATCTGAAGCCAGTTTTGGTTTTGCTAGCAAGAAAGTGCACTTCCTTGTAGCGCAGGGCGTAGAGCTCTTTCCCATTTCCTCAGTAACTGCACTAAAATGACTTGTTAACTCCTCGCTCGCTCGTCCAGCTCACGTTTGCAGCTCCATCGCAGATCTCCTTGGGTGGAGAGCAAGTCCGAGTGATGTCATGCTTTCTCCTCCAACTTTGTCCCATTCTGGGACTCTATTTATATCCCGTTGCTGCCGTCTCTTTGCAGGGTCCTGACAGCAGCCAGCTAGGAACAAGTGGAAACAAATCAACGTGGTTCAGCAAACAGACGGGGGAGATTACTGTGCTTAGCAAGCTGCATGCAGAGGACAGAAACAAAGCTGGGACACGTGTTCGTATTGCAATTTCATAGGAACAACAGGACAGTTTGCGGGGAGAAGATTTTTGAAGAAGTTCTAAAATATTTTTACTAAAAACATGGGAATGGGAAATCACAGTCAAGTTTAAAAAAGTGAAAAATAAATAATAGGTAGAGCCCAGGTCTCCCTTGCAGTGAGCAACTAACTATAAATTGGATTGCAACCAAGGAAAACAGCAAGCAGCATTTCCATGAAACCCTACAAGCTAATAATGCTGAAGAATATACTGGAAGAGATATACAGACATAATCTATCATCATAGAAGTCCTCCAACGCATTCTACCCCAACTTTTTTATTCATCACTTCTTCGGTTTAGAAATATACCAATAAATTAGATCTCGTTTCCAGCCCCAGATGCTTACTCAAGCAGCAGAGCATTGGCTGTCTGAAATCCATGAACACACAAGAGGCTGATCCACARAAAAAGACAGCAGCAATACTCTTCCCACGCTCACCACTGACCATCTATGCCTATCTTCAATGCTTAGGTGTTTCAGCTCTGCTTTCCTCACCTTAATTTTGGTTTTGTGGTTCTTGGCCCCATTCCTTCAAGACCCTTTATTAGCATGTATTTGCTTTGTCCCTTTCCTGAGGTCTATTCTTCCCAAGATGTTAACCTTCTTTCTTACTTGTCCTCCTCCCAATCATAGTTTTTTTCAGTACCAGGCTCTTGGCTAGAAGAGAATATTGCTTTTTTGATGAAGTAAGTTTCTAATGACACTCTCTAAGCAGATGATATAGCGAGAAGGATGGGAAGTTTGAAGGGATCCAAATCTGTACATATAACTGGAAAGTAGGGGGACTTTGRTTCTCCAAGCACTGAAGAGAACATATTTAATTTAGAAAGCAGCAGGATACTCATGAGGCATGAATATTTCAATGTTACAAAAAATGAATTATCAAAGAAGTTCAATAGTGGAAGAAAATGAGTATTTGGATGGTAACTCTAATTTTGGCCTACACTACAAAATGAGAACTTCACATTTTTCCAGGAACTKAAATTCAGTTTCCTGGTTAATTATAACCAGCTTGACTTCTGCTGCTTCTCCAAGTTCTGCCCATCTCCTTCCACTGCTATGGTTAGCCAGAAAGGTCTCTATTCAGAATGGAAAAAATYATGCAAGTCCATGAATTCTGCATCATGCCCTAACAGGTAGGGCCACCTTAGATACACCRAAGTGCTACGGCAGAAATCCATGAGGAAAACTAAAACTTACAAAGAGAAATGCAGGAATTTGAAATATTTGCCAAGGAGATCTGTCAAGGGAAAGARTACACGTACCAAAACAATTGCAAGAATCCAAGCAAACATACTCACTGCCAGCAAATTTTTTTTTTTTTGGTGGAAATAGCAAATTGTATACAGACAGAAATTACTTGCAGAAACAAAAACCTGAATTTGTGTGATTTGCTAGAAAATGATCTGAAAAATCACACCGCTCCCACCATGCACCAGAGGTAGCAGGGGGAATCTTGCACGCAATCCAGATCATCCAACCTGGCCTTGGAAGACGAGCTGTTAAATTCTTCTTGAAGAACCTGCAGATGAGTTTGCACACGTTTTACTTGCGTGAAAAAGAGTTCTAAACATCTGTAGGTGTTTACAGCTGCTCTCCACAAAGCTACCAATGCAGTCAGTCTGTGACAGGTAAGAAAAGACATTTTGGCAAAAACAAGTCAGAAAGTAGATCGTATTATGAAAATATCACGTGAGATTTCCTTTGAGCCAATTACACCAAAAGGGACRATAGAACAGTTTGCATTGAAGAACAAACTAACAAATCTTGGAGTGAATCACGAGGCTAATGCTATCATGCAAAAATATTTTTCTAATTAAGAAAATGTGAAGTTGCTGAGGTGGTGCCAGACAACAAAATAGCTTTTTTTGGCAACAAAAATTAGAATTAGTCAGATGGATACTTATACCATGCTACAGTTGTAACATTAAGCTGGTTAATTTACCTATAACTCTTCATGAAAAGATTAAGAAGTTGATTCAAATACCAAGCAAATAGATAAATATTTTGCAATAATTTAAATGTATACAATGCATCTAGGCTTTTTTGGTCCCACTTACTGAATAGTTATTGGATGAACAGCTATCTTTTTATTTTCTCTCGACTGTCATTATATGGCATTTCGGATTGTGGTAGTGCCTTGAACACCTTACCAGGGACACCAGCAAAAAGCTTTTTTTTTTTCTTGTTTGCAAATCCCAAAGTTCTGTAGAAATCAGATTTATTTGATTGAATCTGGTCAGGACATATTTCACAGTGATAAGGTTTTGCTGTTAAAATTCTTGTCAAGTTCTCTTCCATGCTCTTTCTCTCCTGCTGTTCTGAGTAAAGGCAACCCGTGAAAGTTTCATTTAACTGCTTTGTGAAATAAATTTTTCAGTCCAGCAGAAATGGAGTACACACCCAGAAACCAATTTGAAATTTATTTCTCAGCAAGAACATCTGAGCCCATTATAGATGCTATTAAAGACTTTATAGGGAATGACTAAGATAAGACTACAGAAGACACAGAGAATGCAYGTAAAGCAACAGCAAAAGTTCTCTCCGAGATGCGATTAGTGCAGCAATGATGCCTTATCTACGTCCAAAGCAAGGTATTTGAACCATACTTAGTGCACCTGCTGCTTCAAATGCTACCTCAAAGATTTCTCCATCCTTGAATGATCYGAGTTATTGGTTTTCCCATATCAACTGCATGCTCCCCCCAAACTGCATGTTTCTGCATGCTTCAGAAAAGCAAAATACAGTGAAATCAATCATTCAAAACATACRATTTGCAGAGAAGAAAACAGATATCGAAGTATGACAAAAACWTTCTCTGTCTCTCTCCCTAAAGGGCTTGCTAATCTCAGTGATTTCGATAGCCTACTTAAATCACTGTGTCATCTTAAGATGTCACTTTACAGATGATGAAGACTGATACGACCTCTTCCAGATCTCTTCTAATTAATCACAAAAACGTTGATTTTTCAGGACATTTAAATGCATCTCTTCCTTCTCTTGGATTCTATGTCTTTTCAGCATATGCAAATATCCAGTAAGATAGAGAACAGGAAAGAGAGCAAACCAGAAAGTACCTGCCATGTCAATGTTCACATCTGCTTCTTCTTTACTTACAATTGGACTAAGTTCTGTTGTCACAAACCCACGCACATGGAAGTGACATTCCAGAAGTGAACGTTTAAATGCAGTGACACATGCCATGTATTTAGAAGTAGGATCTGTCCAATGTTCAGGACAGACAAAAGCCTTTGCTAGCAGTAAGCTGCTAGCAAGTACCCACACAGTGCAAGAGCAACTAAAATACAAAGCAGCTTTGGGAGTATACTTAAACCAAACAGATAGTACTATTCTCTTCAATCAGTTTTAGTCAAGCAGGAAGATAGTTTTTAGACTTGTGCTTGTGAACTGCCATTTCTTTTTTAATCTCTAAGTTGCTGAAGTATAGGAAAAAAATGATGGAGTATGACAGCACTGACTCTATCATGCTGAAAACATTAGGGTGACAAGAAACCTCCATATAATTCATTTTGTTGGTCTATTTCAGTCTTAGCACACTTAAATTATGAGGAAGAAATAACCCTGTGAAAAATTGCAACTACRTTTAGCTTGTTTTTCAAAGAACGTAATTAATGTACAAAGAACACAAACCTSATCTACTCTTTAAATTTACTTATGCACACTGCTGCTATTGCACTTCTCTGGTCTTGGCAGACAAATGTCTCAAGCAGCAATTTTACAGCGGGCTTTCACAAGTTAAGTGTAAGCACTTGCTCTTGTTAATAGCCATAAAAGCAGCCCGATGATGATTTCTTCTAGAATACACGCTGCTTGTGCAACCCCAACAGGTATGTTTGGTTAATGGTTTCACTTGATGAAAGCAATTCCACAGAGAGCGTGCCCCATCATGTGGCTGAAACTGGAAGCACAAAAGCAATTGCTGTCCCTATTCTAGTGAGCGGCCACTTCCATGCAGACCCGGAATTAAATTCTCTTCCTCGGATGTTACATAGCCCACTTGTAAATAGCTAGCAAGAACAGAAAGTTACACAGCAGCCACTCGTTCTCCATGGCTTTTCTTTAGGCTCTATCAGACCTGCGGCTCAGTGAGCCCAGTTGGTCTTTAATCAGGTTCAAACCTCCTACGTCCTGCACCTCYGCCTGCAGACTGAGGCGGAATACCAGCACTGCAAACTAAATCAGAGAAATGAAAGATAAAAAGGTTACTGTATAAGCCATTAAGAAAGAAAAGATGTGTTTTAATTACAGTGAAAATAAAAAGTGGCTTCACTTCTCATCTTGACTTCTCATAACTACTCAGATAAAAATAACAGCAATTGTTGCTTGCTCATGGAGTAACAAGCCTGAAGCAGCTGCGGTAGGAGCTGGTTAATATGATGTAAWTCAACCAGGAAACCAGATAAGACTGACTTGTGACCAGCAAGCCTTGTAATTAAAGTGATTTCAAAGGACACAAGAACCATTTATGTCAGTCACTCGCTCCTATTTTTAGCTTAAAGCTTTACATAGAAACCTTAAATGACAATAGCTTTAACAGGAGCCCAATTCCCATTTTTATGATTTAAGATGTTGACAAGAAAAAGGACACAACTATCATTACAATTTTCTTCCTGGGTAGTAATTTTGCATTGATCAAGCTTTTATATATATATATATATATATAAAATGACATTCTCACTTTTCAGGGAGTTTTCATGCGTACTCACTTTTCAAAGTTATTTCACATATGGGTCTCATTCTAGCTGCCACCTCACACCACCCCGTCACACTATTTACATTTACCCAAGCCCAAATCTGTAACCTAAGCAAAAATTTAGTGTCTGTGTCAGATCCTTGGTATAACTGACACATACTCCATGTTTAAACACTTAGGGCTATTAAATAGTCAAATATGTATTCATGCTAATCAAAGACTATAGTGTGGTTCATCAATCTCAGATCTGTTAAATAGCTATAATATTAAGACTTCCTTTCAAGYATAAAAGCTCTTCCACATTTAGCTTTCCATGACTTATCAGCCAGCCACGTTTACTCTGAAGCAGACTGAAGAACGTGGTTTTTTGCCTCTCTGTTGAAAGGGTTGTAGCCTGGGCCAAAGGAACAGTTAATAAGAGGCCAAAGGGTACCAAACTCCTGAGTCACTACAGCTGTTTCTCAAGTACTGCAGTCTGGGTGTTGTCAGAGAGAAATACTAGATAATGAAAACTTCCAAACTGGGAAGACCATGACCACTCATGACRTCCCAGTATTAAACTGGAATTATTCTGATAATACTGGAGAGTATTTAATCAAGTGCAAATTTTCTAATGATTTTGGCTATCTGTAGTGACAGCAAAAAAGTTTCAAGATGCATTCAATGAAAGACTCCCTTGCGGGTTATTTATATACTAGCTTATGACAGAAAGAAAAGCAAAACACGCACACACACCCCTATATGCACCTTCCACAGCACAAGAAATTTACCTTATAAAACACCCATTTGAAAGCAAGCAAAAAGCACATCTAGCTTCTCACAGCTGTTTCACCAACAGCTGTACCAACGCTGCTGTAGATAAGGCTATAAAGGCCCTATTTAACTGTTGCAAAAACCTGGGCAAAAGACGGGGGACTAGTCCTAGTAATCCAGKTCAGGAAAGACTTGAACCAGGCTACGTTTGCACATTAGGAAGGGGAAGGCAGAGGAGAAGTTTGTGTCAGCACTTGGTTTCCAGCAGCTTAGATCAAAACTAACAGAACAAAGGCAAGAGACTGCATTGAAATGAGATGGGAACACAATTTGTTGTAGGGTAACTTGCTTATTGAAAGTAGAAGTAGCAGATTTTGACCCTCCTGCTGTAGAGAGCTTCAGTTGCTGCAGATTAAAGAGCATATTTTAACTAAAATATTAAGAGGGTTTTTTTTCTGTAAAAGGCTCTGTCAAAGTCTTCAGAGAAGTACCAAGGACAATCCTGTTTTTCTTGAGGAAGCTTTTCATGCTCCCTTCATTTAAAAGGCACTGTAATAACACATGCACATGACAGTGCAGCATTTCCTCTACCACTTTCTTCAGCTAACACCTTAACCTTGTGTTTAGGTTTGCACACATGCCACCCATTTCTCTGTTCCTTTTCCARTATAAGCCTCTGGACTTACATACCTGAGGCTTCAAGGCTTCATCATGGAACCAGCAGCAGCAGTAAACACCAACACCTCCTCCTGCTGGCAAAATTTAGAGGAATGTCGCCAGTGAGAAGTTACCAGAAAACTGTGAAACRGAACTCAGGCAAGCACCACAACCAAGTGAGATAGAGACCCTTACAGCTGTGTGCCTGTATCCTGACCCAAACACACACTTATCTAGCAGTCAAGGGGAACAGAGCCAGCATYGCAAGGAAGAAGTGATGAGGTCTCAAATTTCCTCTCAATAATAGCAGCACTCTAATACAAACTGGGGTGACTACAGGGTAGAGGGAGGTAGCTGGAAATAACTACTTACTTTCTAGAGCTGAGTCTTTTAAGTATTAGAGTGAACTGGAGCTCAAATGAATTTGCATCACTTATAATCAACAGTTAAAACTCTGGATATGAAAAACTCAATATAAAGCTGTAAACTAATGGACTTTAATCTCACCCCCAAAACATCATGAAATCTGAWGACCCACCTACATCAGAGTAATTTTTGTGGACTTGGAATAATTAAATGTTACAAAGCAAAAACCTCTGTACTGCAGGCAAGCTGCAGATACCACACCAAACATGCACACTGAAACAGTAAAACACAGGTAGAAGTACATTTTCTTCTCCCTCCTTTTTAAATGTACAGATTGAAGTACACAGTAATAATTCTGTAGTGTTCATACTTTTAGAGCAGTGTAGTTTCACAAGCAGAACACTTTAAAGAAAAAGCTACTGCACCTAGTAAAGCAGCAGCAAATAAGCTAGCAGCATTAGCCAATGTATGCACAGTAAAGTTAGTGGCCACACAGAGGAACCCAAAATACAAAGTTCAAGCAAGATGATGCAGCAAGATTCAGATCTTAAAGTGGGAGTCAGTCTTTTTAACTATGAAGCAAATGAAAACATACAAGACCTCCCTCTTATTAGTTCTAAATACCACAACTCAACRTTGCACTAACTGGTTAAGCATTGCAGAACTTCCCTCCAGAAGCTTGATTCCTTTACAATAGTGTTTAATAAATAGCCTTTCATAGTAAACTGTCTTTTGCAACGATGGATCATAACACTTAAGAGTTATTTAGGAATTAATCAAAGTAGCAGCAGTTATGTACACAAACATGCAAATTAAGAGAAATAAATGAAATGCTTCACTTTATTAAGAAACCAAAAATACAAAACTGAAGAGTTGAAGGCTTCATGTACTCAAACACTACTGAAAATGGAATCTTAAACTTATATTGTTTACTAGCAGAGCTAATATTGACCAAGATTAATTTCTACAAGATAGTGTTAAAAGTTGACATTTTCCACCATTTGTGCCATAATAAGCTGGAGTTTCAAATTAAGAACTTGGTGCAGTTACAGTAAAGTCTTGATAGTTATACAAGTGTGGTTTTAGCTGATACGCTGTTTCGTAGCCAAGATCTTTTTAAGCTCAACTACAACTTTTAGTTAGTGAGTTTTAAGATGAGCAGCTTTTGTTTCCTCAGCTACAGCTCTAATGTATGACATTCCATGCAAAGATACAGCTTTTACATCACTTAAGAGACTTGTATGTTGTTTGTTTCAGGCTAATACAGAGCTCTCAAGGCATGTTATAAAACATACTGCAAGTTACCTTTTAGAGTATATATTTAAGGTAGCATATGCAAGCTGAACTACTCAGGGAAACTTGCAGATTACATAAACTATCCCATATGAATGGACATGTTTATGCTGACTTGTTGATTCAGTTACACTTACCARTCAACCATTCACTGCTTTAGCTTCACCTGACAGTTCAGTGCTCGGGGCAAAGTTACACACTCCAGGAAATAAAGGAAAGGTTAACTGAGCTCTGATTTAGTAAGAGCAGCATAAAAGAGGGGAGAAGGTTYGTAGAAAAGGAAGAGGAAAGGAGACACACAGACAATGAAGCATTAGCTTCAACTAAAGAACAAAAAGACACTTTTGGAATAATTATTCCTAAMAATRCATGAAAKTTCACTTGCTTAGAGATATTTGAAATACAACTTTATTATCTAAACAAAAAAAGAATGGGAATGACAGAAACAAGATTTACCACTTAATACTCTGATGTGACTGCAGCAGTCTWACATTTGAAACTCAAAGGGGAAGTAATTGCAGTCCAAAAAACAGCTAAATATGCAGGTCCAAAATATGAAGTTTTTTTTTTAAACTGCCACATTCACTCCGAAGCCCATTCATCTCTTTCAGCATCCCAAAGATTAAGCACATGTTCTGCTCAGCTAGATAATAAAGTGGCAAACACGCTGCACCACTGACATCACAGGACAGTTGCCTATAAAACTAGACTTCTGACGCTGGGCTCCAGCTTCATCCCTCACAGGTCATCATCTTCATCTGGCAGTGCAGTGGTTTGAGCAATCTGAAAGAAAAAAGCTACACTTAAGAGCTGTTCTTCACTTGTTTGCCCCATAGACCCTAGTATCAGATGAATGGCCWGAAAACCAAAATGATTGTCCATTTCCCAGGTACCTGTAGGTCCTGCTCATACTGTGCTGCCAGTGCTGGGTCCATAACAACTTCTGGGGGTGCAAGAGCAGGCATGGCAACAAACTCCAAGTTAGGATCCCCAATTAGCTTTCTAGCAAGCCAGAGGAAAGGCTTCTCAAAGTTGTAGTTACTCTTAGCTGAAATGTCGTAATACTGCAAAGAGAATACATATTAGACACCCAAAATATAATTTCTCATAATTGGAAGGGTCTCATTTCTGCAAGACCTGATGAGACTCTAAACAGTAAAAGCCAAATGCATWAGACTTCATATCATAGCCTCTCCTCAAGGCTAGCAGTGACAATCCTCAACAAGATCAATTCCCCCTTCCCTGAAGTCAGATTCAAGAAGCAAACAGAACGTAAAGTTAGAATACTGTAATTTGCAGAGAAAAACTGAGGAACAATTTTCAGATTACTACAAAAAGAAATGTAGTTTAAGTTTAGTAACTTGGATTTCTAGAAATTCATTCCACTATACCTGGAGATTCTTCTTCCTATGGAAGACAATGGATTTTGCCTTGACTTTTCTGTCCTTAATATCCACTTTGTTGCCACACAACACTATAGGGATATTTTCACATACTCGTACCAGATCTCTATGCCAGTTAGGTACATTCTTGTAAGTAACTCTTGATGTTACATCAAACATTATGATGGCACACTGAGCTGTAAGAAAAGAGCAATCAGTTTACACCAATGCAGTAAGAACTCACCTTCTTATCAAGAAGAGATAGAAGTATAGAAATTCCATATATTACAATTCCTGCCTTTACTTCTCCCCTCAGCATGTGTTTTGARCAGATATCTTCTGTACAGAAACTCTATACAKAAGAGTGCACCATATTCAGCCCATGACCATATGCCATCTTGTTTAGTGCCCAATACAAACAAGCTTTCTTCACGCAAGTGTCCTATTGAATACCACAGTGTTGCGTGAAGTTGGAATAGACTAGAACTACGAAGATCAACTTTGATTTACCTAAGTACTTGACAGAAATGAGTTAACACTTATTTAACTGATCTCAGACATTCTATCCAGACTGTCAGGCAAGTTGAGAGGTTGTAGTCCACATGTTAGCATGCCCTTGTTCAAAAGGAGTTTTTCAAAGAACATAGGTGCTTGACTTGATGCTGTTATTTCTAAAGAAAAGCAGTAATGTCAAACTAATAATCCCTGGCAGAATTTCAAGGATATATAGAAGAGCACCTGGTCATGAAAAGAGAAAAATCAGAGACAGTATTTCTTTAGARAGACAAAGGCCCTCTGGTGAGGAAACCTAACAATTTTGCCCCCGTGAGTACCCTTGAAAAGTTTAATTTCATTATTAGATCTGAAATGTTACAGTTGGTCACAAATCCTTGCTCCAGCACAGTAAGTTAACAAAAGCTCATGTGGACTGAGGCATATAAATTTAGTAACCAGCATAATTTTTTAATAAACAGAGTGCATTACTACTCTTTATTAACACCAAAGCCCACAGTAGCTTAGATCTGCTTATACAGTCCTAAAGTAGGAATAAGTTGCCCAACAATGACATTGAGCCTATACAAAGGTTCTGCAACATCAGAAGCCAGGCTCACAACTATATTCTCTCTTGAAAGTTTTCAAAGTGGCCAACATTAGTAGAACGCAGAACGACTGCAAGAGATGCAGAATATTCCTACAACCATATACATCTTACCTTGAATGTAATAGCCATCTCGCAGGCCACCGAATTTCTCCTGGCCAGCTGTGTCCCATACATTAAATTTAATGGGACCTCTGTTRGTATGGAACACCAGAGGATGAACTTCAACACCCAGTGTTGCTGTAATGAGGAAAAAAAGMAGCATTTTCCTTAGTAATTTGTAAATTCCACTTCTAATTGTAACACATTAAGTCTTAGATACTACTGCAGACATACCTACATACTTCTTTTCAAATTCACCAGTCAAATGACGTTTTACAAATGTTGTTTTGCCAGTACCACCATCACCAACCAGGACAAGCTGTTGGCAGATAAGACATATAARTCAGGACATTAAACTTCTAGACAAGATTACCATTGCTTTCAGTGTCAATACTAACTGAAAACTTTAGTCCTACAAAATGCTGTAGAGACTGAGAATGCCTCAGGAGAAACTCAAGGTATTCGGAGCTGAATTATCAAGTCTTCATCATTTTATAGCTTTTCTTTTTTTGTTTGCATAGCTGAAGACCAAAAAATACTGTCAATGTTTCTGCTGAACAGCAAATGAATGAATTCAGAACACCTGGGTTAGGGTCTATAGTGGCAATATTTCAAGAGATCAGAAAGTAATCTGATTGAAGAAACTCAATACAACTTCACAATGAGGAAAGCTACCCTACAGGACATTCTTTAACCTTTTCCTCTGTCTTTAATAATGCTTATTTTTAAACTCTCTGTTCTAAGCACTTCTCCCCCCTTATTACTAACGATGAACCTCAATTTTGACATTATTTTCAATCAAGCTATAGTCAAGTAATATTAAAGTGCAAGCAGGAGCACACTCATGATGCAAGCATTACAATACAAGCTTTTTACATAACTTGAGCACACTTTTAAGGATGAATCAACAATTCAAAATTAAACCTCCCATCACTGGAATACAAGAGTTTTGCATGCTATTTCTTGAATGAACGAATATATATATATATAAAACACATAGCTGCTTACCTTAAACTGCACTTGGGGCTCTCCTTGGGCGGCCATGCTGTGTCTGCARGGGAAATGGAAGCATGTGAGCTCACAACAGGCAAGCTGGTTCAAGGCCCAGCCGGAAGGGGCTGGGCGCCCTTTTCAGCTCCCAAATCGCCTCCTAAGGCGCGTGCTCCGCGCGCCCGCCCGAGGGAAGGCTCAGGCTCGGCCCACGCCGCCGTCTCCCCCCCTCGTCTCCTCCTCCTCCTCATCGGCACCAGGCGCGCGCGGTCCCGGGCCCATTCATGGGGCAGGAAGCGCCTGCCGGGCTCCGCACACGCGGCGGCAGCGCGCGCACTAATGGCGGCCGCACCTCCCCGCCCACCCCGCGAGCGCGGCAACGGGCGCACGGCGCCGCCGCGGGGCCTTCGGGAGCCCGAGCCGCAGCCTCCTCGCTCCGTGAAGGAGTTTCTGAGCCCCCTTTCCACCTTCCTTCCCAACCGCCACCCCGCCCAGAGCGGGAATTCCGCACGGGAATCCGCCTCGGGAGCGGCGGAGCCCGCGCGAAGTGCCCCCGGCCGCCTCCCTCACCCAGGCCCGCGAGCCCCCGCCCGCCCGACCCCTCCAACGGGCCTAACGGCCGCTCCCCGCCATGAAGCCACCATGACGGAGCAGCGCCGCCTCCCCTCCCCCCGCCGCCGCCCGGCCCGCGCGCGCGGCCCCGCTTCCCCCCACCCAGCCCCGCCGCGGTGGCCAGCGGGGCCCGCGCTGCCGCGCTCCCGCCTCAGGGGAAGGCGGGGAGGAAGCCACGGGGCCCGGGCAGMGCCGCAGCAACGCCCGCCCGGGCCCGGCCGCGCAGCCACCCAGTCCATCGCCTCCTCCCCGCGATGGTCGGCGATAACCAACACCCGCCGGTGCCCTCCGCGGCGGGCGGGCGGGCAGACGGCCGCGGCGCCGGTACCTGTTCCGGGCTGCTGTGCTCGCCGCGGTGACTGGGCGCTGGGAAGATGGCGGAAGCGCCGTTCAAATACGCCGAGAGCGACGCCGCGCGGCCGAGGGGACGGGGAGGGGCTGCGCCGCGCGCGGCGTCACGTGGCGTGCGGCGGGCGGGAGAGTGCGTGGCCGTTAGCGCGCGGGCGCCGGCGCTGAGGGGARCCGAGGTAGGGGCGGGGAGGGGTTGAAGCCGCTGGGTGTAACGGGACTTCTTTTAGCGACTGTGTTTTTAACTTCTTCTGAAAAATAACCCGACTCCAATAAAGTGCCGTGTTACCTCTGTTAATGAGAAATCGATGGTTTGTAGGCCTTGGATTTAGAGGGGAAAAAAAGTTCTTTAAGCGCTCAAATCTAAACTTTAGTGACTTCTTTTGAGAGAAAAGCTGCTCAAATATCGATTTAAGTCGACATTAAAATASATTATTTGCATGGAATTATTAATTTTAATTTGCACGGGATTATTAATACCAAGTCCACAGGGCCATGCTAACTGATAAGTTCCTTTTTTTTTTTAACCTAAATGTGTAAGTATTTAGACAGTATGTTCCTTTATTTTATAGGCTGTGTAACTTTTGTTGCTGCAACCCCTAATCAAAGATAAATATGTGATTTTTAAAAAAAAAAGTTCTTGCTGGATTTTTTTAAGGGACGTGAAACATACAAAAAGGCTRCTCTTCATTGTGTGTGCATGTGTTGCACTTACATCCCTGTCAATAACGGAAATAATGTGCTTTGTTTATATGCTTTGTATGTTTTCTTCAAAAGCATTGTCTGTTATATTTTTGTAACCATTGCTTAAACTGGAAATGTTTACCAAGGCAGCACAAGGCCTCAAATGTACTAGGAATCTGCCTTGCCCTGCTGGAAGCTCGTGAGCAAGTAAAGGAAGAAGCTGATAAACTTAACACTCAGTTGAGTAAGGAAACCTGGAGCCAAGAGGGGATGAAGGACAGCAYGGCCTGAGCGGTAAGAGGGGCCTTTTAGGAGCCTTGAGCTGGGTGTTTGCAGCTGGTCTTCTGCACTGAGTCTCAAAGAGGACTGCTTGTATTGTGACAAATTCCTTAGGAAAATGTCCTTTTTTCCTTCAGACAAAGCAATAATGCTGTGTTGTGGGAGATGGTATAAGCTCAAGAGAGAACAGCGCTGTCCCAGGATGTTGAAGGACCAGTGAATGGTGTTCCTTTAGTGTTCTCATACAAAGCTTACACTTAGGTGGATACGGCACAGGGCCACCTGATTACTGGCATCTGCAAGGCCATAAATCCAAAAGCTAATGGGCTCTAGCAGATCATGTTAGTATATAAGGTGTTAAGCAATAAAGGGATTCTGATTCTGATCAACACAGATTGGGGTCTGTAAAATCAATATGTAATGTGTGATACTTGAGATATTTAAAAGTTACCTACTAATTAAAAGTCCCCAATCACTGGRTTTCAGTTCCTGCCAGGTCAGTACAACTTATTGCAAAGATAAGTTTATCATAAGGGATCTGCTTGCTATCATGTCTTAAACACAAAAAAGTATTCACTTCAGAGGATCTACTAAATACCTACCCCGATAGCCCCATTCAGTAAAGGCTACAAAACACTTCCAAACACTCATGAACAGCATTAGATAACAAAGACATTAGGGTCCATCCTTACTGAGGCAGTAATTACCTTTAAAAGATTTTTACATTTTGTGTATGCTTCTTCACAGCTCAACTGTGAACAAACTTAGCAACTCACTGACCCAGATAAATAGACTAAGTAAAGGGCAGAATTTACTGAGTAATAAATGTACTAAGTAAAGGGCAGAACTTGCTAACTAAGAGAAGATGTAGATGAAGAACGGTACAAAGTGTTGGTGTGGAGATAAACACAGAGCTGAACAGCACCTTGTCTTTGAACACAGCTGCTACATTTAGCAAAGCATTTTATCCTTAGCTCTAGAAGAAGAGAGCAGTGAAATGCAAAGGAATAAAGGCCTGTTTCATAGTTAAAACACTGACTAGAAATACTTGGAATATTCGCTCAGRCAGAAACAGGGAACTCCACAAACCAGTGTTCAAGGTGACACATAGTTCTTAGACAAAATTAGTCATTTTCAACATAGATATGTGAAATGAATCATAGTCAATATTTATATAGAACAGACACTTTCGTCAAGACATAAGATAGCTATTCTTGGAATGAGAGCACRTCAGACTAGCTTTAACTAGGAGATTTTCTGAAAAATAAGCCCTTACTAAGTACGGGAGAKCTGATGCAGATCTTTTCTGCAAAAAAACACATCTGCAGAACCTTTCATTCTARCAATTTACTACAGCCGCTCACAACGATAACCTGGACAATGARAAGATCTAGAGCTGAATTCTAGGGTAAATTTGCCTAAAGACCACTARGAAAATACGTATGCCAGGACCCAAAAGCACACGGAGACCTTTACGACCCTGTGATATACACTGCTATACAGCGGCGTGACGTCACTCCCCGGGGACGGGTGCCACACCCGGCGATTTGCCTCGCTGCCGCTGCCGCCGCCGCCTTGTATGGGCGGCGCATGCGCGTAGTGGCGCCACCGCCTTGCCCGCGCGGCGCATGCTCGCTGTGGCGCTGCCGCCGCCGCGGTGACTTTGGGCGCGGGTGGGGGAGTGGCCGCGGCCGCTCGCAGCGCGGAAGGAGAGCGGAGCGGGGCCGGGCCCGGCCGGGAGCGAGAGGAGAGCGGCCGGCGAGGAGCAGCTCGCGGCCCCTCGGGGCGGCGCTGAGCGGCCGCGGTGATGAAGGACCGACTCGCCGACCTGGCRGAGGTGAGAGCTGGGCTGGGCCGGGGGCTGCTCTCCCCCGAAATAACGGTCAGGGTGGAACGTCGTGGAGGCAGCGCCGCGACCATGTCCCTGGCCGTGTCCTCGGGCCTGGCGGCTCGGAGGTCCCGGGCCGCCGCACGCTGTTTTCCCGCGGCCTCCGCTGGGAGGACGAGGAGGAGGAGGGAGAACTTCCTCCCTTGGGATGGAAAGGCGCTTCTGAGCGGCGGGGCTCCTCCAGCAAGCGTCGGGAGCCTCCGCTCTTATCCAGGCTAATTTCACCCTCTTCCACACTTCCGACACCCTGTAAACACTATCATTGCGAATGTTAGCCAATTTAGGGGGAATAACTTGGTTTTTGTGTTGTGCCCGGCGTGTGGGGGAAATTAACAAGTGCTGGAACTGTTTAACAAGCAGAAAGTTCACCAGCAAATAAAGCTCTCYGCAGATCCTGCCCTGCGTGTGTTTACAAGATGGGAGCTGGAGATGTTTATTCGTTCTTTTCCTTCCCCTAGTTCGCGCTGTAAAGGCACTACCCTTAAAAAGAAGGAGTTGGAGGGAGGAGGTGCTGCGTTTGCTTTCAACAGGACSTGGCTTGGCCAAAATAAAAGAATATTTGACCTCATCCTAATGAAGGGAATGAAACTGGAGAGCATCTCTGTTAGTTTTATAACTACACGTGCAGATAYATAAGAGTTGGCCCATGTTGAGGAACGTGCAGATTTGGGGCTTATTCGTCTTAAGTTTCTATTTTATGTTTCAGAAAAGACACTTTGGAAGCTCCGTGTTTATGCAGTCGCATTCCTAGTCTCTCTGCCTTCCTCTCCAAAAGGGTGGGCTGGCATTTGTAAAGTCACTGCATGATTAGGTTACRGTGTCTTACCAGGAAAGATATAGAAGAGGCATGACAAGGGAAAGTGCATTTTCTTTTAGGTTGTGCTGTATATATTTTACTTTCTTTTTAGATTTCTCTTCCTGTTTCATTCACGTGTCCAGGTTGTAGGAATTCTCTGACTATAGAGAAGCAGCAGTGGTCTGTCTTTGACTAAAAGAAAATAAAAGTCATTCACTTAAATATTGTTAGAAGCTTTTAAAGTAACTGTGTATGGGAGTTTCTAGGCTGGCTTTAGTGTTTTTTAACTAAAAGCATCATTATTGCATCAATGGAGAGTGATTCTTTCCTTGATCATGCGATCTCTTTAACAGCACTGCATTGATTTTTGTTTGCTTGTTTATTTATTTATTTTTGGTGAACTAATTCCCAAACGTTTACATAATGCCTCAGAAGCTCAATTTGGGAGTGAGGAAAGAGCCGCTCTGAAAATTGGTAAAATTGTAATAGTAAGGAAAAACTACAAAAGGAATTTTTTTTTCCCAAGTTTGAGTTCCTTCTTTTGAAATTAGTTTTACATTAGTCGTTAAGCACAGAATCGTCTGGCAATTAGCTATGAGTTTTCTATGCCATAACAGCATGCAGCAGTTTCCTATAGCTGGTCCCCATACAGTCCTTTTCTATATTGTGCAGTAGTTTTACCAAGATGTGCCTAACACATGTGGTTGGCCCTCAGTAAGGGAAAAAGTTGCTACCTGTAATAAAGAAAACTTCTTAAACTGGTACTGTAATGGAAAAATGGAAAGCTATGTGTCAGATGCTTTATGTTTGTATAGCGTGTGTGTGTGTGTACACATATATATATCTGTGTCAGCTGACTTTATTTGGCCTATAAGTTCCCTAGAGGCTTAAAGGAAGCGTGAAGRCTTCTGTTACACACACGCAGCAGTGTGGCACCTGCTGCCTCCTCAGGGTGAAGCTGGGACAGGACCACCGTGCTTCAGCAGTGCTGTTATTCTCACTGCAATGTTCGCTGCTGCATGCGGCGTGGTGCTTTGGCAGCAGTTTGGGGCTGATTCACTGGGATAATGATGATCAACTATTACCATGCAGCCTGTCAGATGTTTCCTCTGGAATGCAGCTCACAAACAGGACTGAAAATAACCAAACTCAAAGGGAATTTCATAGGCAAATTAGTCATATTTTTAGTCCAAAAGCTTTTTGCCCTTTAAAATAGCAGCAGCTAATGTGGCAGGGCTTYTCTAAGCTATAGTGTTTTTGCAGTTCTATGGTGTATGGGGAATATCAAAAGTTAGATTAAACCAACAGCATAGCTCCTCCAGGGAGCTGGTCATACTGATATCCAAATATCCRTGTATTCTGTCATATAAACCAGCTTCTGAGGAAACTTGATATATAARTCCATAATTATTATAGAATTTTATGGCCCAAGTTTTCAATGCCAAGGTAAGGTAGGGGCTGCAAAATGGACTTCCTGTCCTGCAATTTGATAAAGTTTTTTATCGAGTGGTASTGTTCATACTGAGAAGGTGGGATAGGAAAAAAAATTACTGTGTTTCTGCTAAACTTGCTGATGAAAACAAGTGAGTTTTTTAGTTGAATATTGTGCTCTTCCAGAGAAGGTGAGTCACTTTCCTTAAGTTGAAAATTAGCAAATAATAAATTGATCACTTCCCAGTGGCCACTTAAGGAATATGAAGAATAGAGGTTGACAAGTCACCATGTCACTTTCACGTGCTGATGTAGGCTGCCCACAAACACTTTGAACAAATTGTAAACAGCCAATAGGTCTGTCCTCTGTATCACTGCAATGAAATGTGAAAATGAAATGTATGTGAAACTGAGGGTAGTCTGCATAATCATGACTGCTCGGTTGTAGCTTTACAACTTCAATAAGATTTGATATGTTTCATTTGATTGAGAATCACTGAAGTGTGTTTAGTATTTTATTAAGCTGTTTGGTTCAAAGGAAAAGCTGGCAGATGCTGAATCTCATAGCTGGTACTACTTTAATCRTCTTTATTTCAGTTCACTGGTATAATACAAAATTTTGTTATAAATAATTGGAAAATTGATTCTTTACTTGGTAAATATAAGCGGAAGGTCTTCTTTTTGTAGCTAAAGAAGCTTAACCTCTTTGAAGTGCAGCCCAGTCTTAAATATTAAATTATAACTGATAGCTCTCTAGCAGTGTGTTCTTTAGTATGGGTAGAAATTGTGTGATTGATTTTTGGGCACTTTATTCCTCGCATATTTTCATTAAGCAGGGCTGTTAATCGGGAAAATCTCCAAATTTTTTTTTTTTTTTTTTTTTTTTTTTAATGATATAGTTCCAACATCATCTCTGCCGAATAAGTAACTACCTAAAATCTTTTGAGACACGTGGTTATTGTAGATGACTGGAGAATGGTGCAGGAGAGCAGTAACATCTTAAAGTTTTTATTTCAGTTGGAGTATTATGGTTCCCCTGAAATAAAATTTATGTATATATATAAAACAAACTATTAATGTGTGTAAATATATGTGCAATAATATATATGAAATATGAATAATATTAGTGCTATAAAATATTTTAATACAGGGACTTGAATTTGAAGAGGGGAAAAAAATCTTTACAACTATATAAGTAATAATTTTCCTTGAAAATGTGGGATACTCCCTAATATTTTTATGCATTATCATGTAAATCTGCTTTATTTGATAATAGCAATACTTTGACATTAGTTTAAACTGCAGAATTGTCGTGCAAATAATCCACACCTCATTTAATAAATCCAGAAGCAAAGGGGTTATTGGATAATAGGAGCAGAAATTGRATGTTGCAAGATCAAAGACAGAGGGGCTTCTGAGAAGAAGAAGCCTTCAGCATGAATTTCTTTTAATATTACCTAACCTGTAGCTTATATCTTCTATCAGTTAACCACTAGACTGTATGGTAAAATGTAGTAATTAATATTTTGTTCTAACCTTCATCAAATGTGGTTCAAACTGCCTGTGTTTTACAGTGTGAGTTAGAAAACATGGAAGCTAGAACTCTGTGCTTTTGTGTGATGCATGTTAATTCTCTCTTCCTTTTAACAAATTTGAATCTTTGTCAAGACTCGCTTCTTGTGCTGGGCTTGCTCAGGGGTTAGGGAAGTATGAGTCAGTGAATAWGCCCATTTCCAGACTAACCTCTCAGTAAGAGCGTGTCATCGGAGCTTCTGTCTCCTTGGCTGCTGTGCTGAGGAGCTCTGGATTATGTAATGCATAGTAGAGCAAAATTATCTCAAAATAGCTGTGGAATGCAATCGCTACTGAAAGTAGCCAAGAGCAGCACGTAGTAAGCAGTTGTTGACAGCTTTTTGTTCAGGTTTCCTTTTGTTGCTTGGCTCACTACATCACAAGTCAAAAGGTCTTCAACACCACTCTTGGTGTTTCCTTAAGAAGGTTTGATATATTGTCCTGAGGTAGTGCTGAAACTGAAGATTATTTTCAGTTCACATGAGACTAACTGAATACATCTTTTATGCTGTGAGAGAACACTTCTCTTTTTTTGGTGTTCAYTTTGTATTTTAATAATGTTTATGACAACTAATTAAAACTTGAAAAGCCCCAATAGATGACTTTTGTCCCAAAGTTGTTTACAGAAGAGTACATGCCCTAGTATTCACAACTCCATGGTGGTCAGCTGACTTCCTTTGACCTCTCTACTTATTTGTCYTTAGATTACAGTCCTCTGAAGAAAACTTCCCTTTTGACCTTGCAGACTATTGATAGAAAGAAGTCTCAGTGGTCTCTGGGTTCACTGTTTTGTATCGCTATTATTGCTTTTTTTTTTTTTTACAGTGTAAAAGAAGTGAAGATGGAGAGACAGTTATTGTTGAAAAAGACCATTTCATGGATGACTTTTTCCAGCAGGTAAAGTTATATAGATATCACCACACTTTAAACACTTGCAGCACTTTTTTTTCTTAATATTTTTAATTGTGCTTCCTTCCTTCCTCCCAGTAGTATACTGCGCAGTATACAAAACCAAATTATAGTAATGCTAGTAAGACTTAAACTCTTGCTTGTGTACTTTTTTGGTTTGTTTTCTTTTTTTTTTTTGGGGGGGGGAGTGTTTTCTGACTTGGCTGCAGTCATAAAAATGTGTCATGCTTTGTTTATGAGGAATTTGCTTGATGATTTTTTTTGCTTGAAGTCATTCACAAGGAATTATTCTAATGCTTTCACTGCCATATCTTTCTTCTCCATTAGGTTGAAGAACTTAGAAATAATATAGCAAAAATAGCACAAAAGGTGGAAGAAGTGAAGAAGCAGCACAGCATTATCCTATCAGCACCAAATCCCGAAGGAAGTAAGTATCGCTCTTATTCCATATGTGTCGGTAGGTGTTTGGCAATTAGTTTGGTTTTAGCCATGAACCAGAATAGAACTTCAGAGTAGATGTGATATATTTCTTTAAATATTTCAGAAGAAAATATAATGAAAATATTTACTTTCATAAAATTCTCATTTCAATAAACATTTACAGCATTTGTTGTGTCATTCACACCAATCCTAGTCTTAGCATCAAGCTAGTCTTCACACCAGTTTAACTCCCTGGTAATATTCGTCTCACTTTACTAGTTTGCAACTACCTCTATTGCTTTCTTAGCAATATGTGATGGACAGAGAAAGATCAATTTAGCAACACCTAAACTTGTGCAAGAGCAACTGTTAGTGCTTGGAGAAAAGCTGCTGTTGCTGTCAAAATTTGAGCACTGAAGTAAATGTAATCCAAGCTAGGGATGGTCTCCAATTCAACCTTGCAGTCCCCTAATCACACTTGGTCAAATCAGATTTCTCTTTGCCATGGCAGGCCATTTAATTTCTAAAAATCATACCTTTATTAATGCTGTTACTCATGTGGCACACTATATACTCGAGTTCCTCTGGTCCTGGGTAGTAAGTGTCTAGAGATGATGCCTTGTGTCTTCCTGAAGAAATTTAATAATTTCTTACCAATGACTATTTTTTTTTTAAGGAACAAAGGAAGAACTTGAAGAGTTAAATGAGGAAATAAAGAAGACTGCTAATAAAGTCCGAGCCAGGTTAAAGTGTAAGTTGAGAAGAGAAATAAAATTGCTATTAAATATAACATATTTTTTGGATATTAGGAATGTTATATACTATATATTCCTTGCATTGTAGCTGAAATTCTAAAATTTTAACAGCTCCCTTGTGTATGCATAAATTGTATTGCATACATCTTTTCTAGTAGTCCCAAAACTTTAAGAAAATGCTGTATATGATCTATTATTTTAATAACATTAATACTGAACCTTGAATGCAGAGTTTCAACTTTTTGCTAAGGTGTTTTTTTTTTCTGAACATACCAATCATTAGAGATCACAAGTTTACTGCATTGTTTCCATTTTTCCTATAGTGCCTCTTCCRTGTACCGCAGCATCTTGCCCATTATCTAAGCATTATAGCTGGATGCTGTTATCCTATAATTTACCTTTCCAATAGAAACATTCAATCAACTAATCCTCCTTGTCATGCTTCTTGGTTAAAAAATACAAGTGTCAGCACAGCCCGATTTATGGAACATCACAAAGAGCGTGTTTACTTGGAGAAATAACCTAGGAAACTGTATTGGGAAGTAATTCTTCTGTGTGGGAATGTATTTTGCGACTGAAATGCCATTCTGTGGTCATACTGTGTTTTGGAAGAAGTTGATTCGAAGAAAGAGAGTCTGCATGGCATAAATGTCTACCCAGGGAATTGCTTTTGAATTCAGACTAGGTAATTTTTCTGTGCCTTTACTCTGTGGGCATGTCCTTAATTGATCAACGTTGATTTTAAAATGTGGTAACTGTTTGAATTACAATTCAAACATTGTAATTCATTGTAGTCAAACAGATTACAATCAGTATATGCTTTGTTCTGTTATGCTTTCATAAGCACTAGAATATGATGTTTATCATTTAAATTGTAGGAGTAACCTATTTTGTTAGATTTCTTGAAATGTGTCAAGGTTAATAGATAGCTATCTGCCTCTTAAAGAGTATCTAAGCACTTRGAGTTTTGAGAGCTGATATCAAATTGAATTAGTGATTAAAACAAAAAAACACAAGAAACATTAAAACTTGTTTGCAAGGGGATTGTACATCCAAAAAGTTATAATTAGTAGTGTTTCCAGATAGCCTTGATCTACACTATTGAATAATTGGCCATTGACTTGAATTTTTGTGTTCTTAGCTATTGAACAAAGTTTTGATCAGGGCGAGAATGCTAATCGGACATCAGTGGACGTCAGGATACGAAAAACACAGGTATAGTTAAGTAATCACTTTTAAAAATTGTTTTACTAAATCAGTTTCAGAACTTCATATTCTGTTTTGTTTGAGTTCAAATATTAATGCCKTTTTTAATGTTGTGCAGTAGCATTTATTTTAAACTTCTTTTGTTATATTTATGTTTTTATCTTTAAAAACCAGCACTCGGTGTTAGCTCGAAAGTTTGTGGAGGTCATGACAGAATACAACGAGACCCAAATTCTTTTTCGAGAACGCAGCAAAGGTCGGATACAGAGACAATTAGAAATAAGTAAGTGACCTRAATACTACTTACAAAAAGCTGAATTATGTTGAAGTTTCTCTTTGTTTCCCATTGCTTAAAGATGGTATAAACCATCAAACATCTTGGATGCTTTCTTGAAGYGTGTGAATAGGAGGGAAAAGAAATAATTCTATCAGGTGATAGAGTAACTCTTATGTTACTCTTTGGAACAATTGTAAAGAAAATACAGCAAACCTACAATTTTTCTGTTGAAAATTATTACATATCTATATCTTTGTTTCAGATATATTAATTGGCTTTAAAAGAAACATTAAACTCGCATGTAGACACTGCTTTTTAAAGATACAGAATATTCTGCAGCAAGTATTACTAAAACCATTCCAAAACTAACATGTTAAACAGCATACTTATGTCAATAAGAATATCTGTTAACTTCAACTGCTGTGTGAACAGTGSTGCTATTAGACTCTAATCACTAGTTCACTGATTCACATGAACTTATTCTACTATTCATAACTATAAAAACACATARCTCCTCACAGGTCAAATCRTACCTTGCTAGTGCAAAAGACCACCTTGTTTTAACCTGAAAAGTACTCTAAGTGGTATTTTTCTTCAAATTGTTGCCCTTTGTGCTGTGGTAAAATTGTACATTGAATAGTGAATAACTTGATGTTATATGGTATACTGTTGTTTTTTATCTTAGCTGGGAAGACTACCACTGATGAGGAACTGGAAGAAATGTTAGAAAGTGGTAATCCTTCAATTTTTACTTCTGATGTACGTATTTMTGGTGCAGTAATGTCATCCATTCTGTTTCTTATGCTTCTTAGCTGTTTGTCAGCATGTAACGATATTCTTTCTTGTACTTTTTAAGATTATATCAGACTCTCAAATTACTAGACAAGCTCTGAATGAAATCGAGTCAAGACACAAGGATATTATGAAACTAGAATCTAGCATACGGGAACTACACGAAATGTTTATGGACATGGCAATGTTTGTTGAGACTCAGGTAAATGAGATGTACTTTTATGTAAGTGGTGTATTTATTTATTCTTTGAAATATGTGGAGACGGTTATATTCAGGTAATAAAAAGTTGCGTTGTTTTTGTAGGCATATTTTTTCTTCTAATTACAGTGATGKAGATCTTATGAAAATCAGTCATTCAAGGGTTTTTATTCTGTTTTAGACTACCTGTAATCTATCTCTACTGATAGTATGTGTTAACAAATAATTAAAGTATGTCTAACTGAAAAGGTCAACTTCCTTGTATTGGAGGGGAAGGGAGGGAATATTTTTTGTCTGTCTGAAACAGCAAACTCTTTCCTCAGATGTCAGCTAAAACTAATATCTTAAAGTTGCTTGGGATTCTCACAGACGTGGTATTGGACTACTGTAGAATTAAATGTGAGTTAGGAAGGATGCATGCATGTCACATACACAGATGTAATTTGTTATAATTAACATGAAAGTAAAGGACTTGATAAATCATCCTAGTCTGTTAAAAGATTTATCTTGAGAGATGTGTGTTTATGCTATTATAGTCTCTAGATACCATATTTCTAACTAAAATACTTCTGATGTTAAAATTATCTGACTTTCACAATGAAGCAAAAAGATTAATGTTCAGGGGAGAACTGTTCAATGCAGGGTGAGTTGTCCTGTAAAGAACAACAAATTTAGTTGATTCTWGAAGTCTTACATTACTTTGTCATTAAATTTATAGCCAAGGAAAATAGCTAGCAGTTTTTAATGATGTAAATATATTTCGCGTGGTGCTAGAAATGAACAAAAGTTACTTGTGCATCACTGTTTAATGCTTTGCTGTTTATTGCTGCTGWTTTTTTTTCTTCTGATGGACAGAAACACAGGTAATGAATCTACCATAATTTTCCATCAATCTTCCATTTCATTACGAAAGTTCATTCCTCATAATTATTTTGGATTTGTTATGTATTTGCGTTCTAAACCTTCAGTTGCAAGGAATCTTGCTCCCTCAAGTTGCTCCTCAGTGTGTATTTTTTAGATCCCAGTTAGATTTCTCAATATGGTCAATACGTGTGCCCACTTTGAAGTGGTTTAGATGTTCAGTACTATTTCCTTCAAGAGGGGGAAATGCCTGTTCTGCCTATGACTGTTCCTTGCTGCATTAGAGCTTCAAGATCCTGCTTCTTGTTCCTGTTTTCGTTACATGTCAATGCAGAAAATTCAGCCACAATGCTTAAAACATTGACACATTTAAAACAATTCTTAATATTCTATAGCTGTTTCTGTTATAGATAGCTTCCAGGATTCCTGTAATAAAACTTTTCTTAATCTCATTTTAAGGGTGAAATGATCAACAATATAGAAAAGAACGTTATGAATGCAACAGATTACGTGGAGCATGCTAAAGAAGAGACAAAAAAGGCAGTTAAATATCAAAGCAAAGCACGAAGGGTATGCTATTTCTTTGTAGCTTCTAATAATCATACTAACTTTGCATGATATGAAGTGACCTTCACTTTTAGATGTTTTTTGTKGTATTCAGTCCTACAAAGTAAAAATCAATAAATGTGTTTTACTTAGTTGTCATATTTAAAATTAGATTAGAAAATGAGATTTTTTTTTTCTCTGTTTGTTTGTTTTGTTTGGTGTTTATGTGGGGGGSATTCTTTAGTAAATCTTTCTGTAGCATCTACTAATTTATAACAGATTTCTGTAAATGTGTCAATGTATTGAATTAATGTGTGGTAGTTTTAGTGTTTAAAAAATTGTTTTACCTATGGAGAACAGAAGTTTCTTGTACAATGAAAATAGATTAGTAGTTCATGTGCAGCAAAAACTAAATATTTGAGGTTGCACAGTAGCAAACCCTAAAGGAGGCATTAATGCGTTGTGCTAGTTGCTACTTCCACAAGTTCTTTTTATGAACTATTGTGATACCTAGAGTTGCTCAAACTCTAAGTAAATGTGAGTATTTTTGCATCTTCAAAACTGGTAAACTTACCTAGCTATAAAATTATCATGTTAGCTGAAAAAGTAGAATGATTAATTTTGCTGAAACAGAATTCCATCTGTAACATATTCCTTTTACAGAGAACCACCTTTTTTGTCCTATAAGAGTATTAAATTGGGGTGAAACTGCTTAGAAAAATGTTTATAAATAGCATGCAAGAGTATATAGAAAAAGTTAGCTCAGTCTGAGAATACTATCAGTTTTAATAAAAATAYCTAGATCTAAAAAGTGAATTTTAAAATTTACACTAGTGCAAGTCTTAATGTGTATGATTTTAAAAATATGATTTTCTTTTTGACAGAAAATGTGGATAATTATCATTGTGTTATTGGTGTTGCTTGCCATAATTGGTCTAATTATTGGTTTGGTTGTTGGTACTCGGTGATGCTTGGATAACTTCAGCAAGCATGCCTTCCTGCCAGTGTGGCAGTAAGTAACTAATCAACTAATTTTGCTCTTGTTTTGCTCTGACAATTTGCTAAAACAATTCTTTTACTAATYCTTAATATATTAAAAGTTAACGTTGTGGGTGGCCTTGAGTTGGAGGGTTTTCTCTGTCTGTACTTTAGAGTTCTACGCATGTGAATACTGCAAACTGACATCTAGTGGTAAGTTAGTAAACTTACAGCATGCAACCACGTTATGCAAGACTTGCCTACAAATAAGAAAAAGCAACAAAACGTCCATAGTTTTTATATCAGTTTTCAATTATGGTGCCATAATTAGTCTTAAGATTGCAGACAGACAGCAAAATTTACTGTGTTATATTGCTGATAGTYAGAAATACTTGGCCTAATTTCAGAGTTTGCATATAGAACACTTTTTTTTTTCCCTTGCAGTACCTATGAAATGTTAACTGCATAGTGTTTTTATAGACTTAATACCACTAACTGCACAACTGTCAAGTTTTGAGCAGACTCCAGGTATTTTTCTCAAGGAGAATGGCAGTAAGCTGTCTTAGAAATCTCAAGTTTTAACTTCAGAAATAAACCTTTGCTATTGCATCATTTTTTAAATGATACTAACAAGTTGCACATGGATACTAATTATTCTATAAAACAAAATAGAGAAGTATTACATGGTGTAGCTTTTCACTATTGTTACGTGTACCTTAGAAAGGAGAGAAAAAAAAATAGAAACTTAGGACGTAAAGAAAATCTATTTCTAAAGAAAATTCTGATGGTTGGATTATCAATGTTAGTAGTTGGCTGTCAATATACTCTTATTTGAGTGCTATGTCTGACAAATATTTATCCAAACTTTCTTCTTTTTTTGCAGAAAATGGTGTACATAATTATATGTGTAACTGTCTTGCTTCTGATACTTGGGATTATCCTAGCAACAACACTATCATAACAAGCACATTCCGAGAATTGTGARCCTTCAGAAACTCATTCATTGTAGTAAAACCAAACATTTGTTGTAAAACATGCCTTACACTGTTGCATGATAATGACCTATTACTAATGGATAAAATGAAAAGAAAATCACTTTTAATGTTTACTCATAARCGCAGATCGCAGTGAATGAGGATATGTATGGATTTTCATCATA
The DNA here is from genome assembly GCA_003342815.1 of Eudromia elegans. Taxonomy (NCBI): domain Eukaryota; kingdom Metazoa; phylum Chordata; class Aves; order Tinamiformes; family Tinamidae; genus Eudromia; species Eudromia elegans. The sequence goes on along the minus strand of PTEX01000041.1, from coordinate 4,721,085 downwards.
AAGTGTACGTTTATAATACTGAAACTTGTTCTTAATTGTTTTGAACTAAAGTAACTTAATTTTGTTCATATCTCAGTGTTAAGCAGTGTAATTAGGGTGTTGAGACACAATTTATTGAATTTTGACTGTTTGGTTTTTTGCTCTGTTGCTGATAACAATTCTAATTAAGAATTTTAGTTCCATATCAATGCTGCTTTTCMTAGCACTCTTGTAAACATTTTTATAAGATTTAGCCATGTCTTTATTCAGCCTATTCATCTATCTAAGGTTTATAACTAAAAACTTTTCTGCACCCACTGCTAAAATATTATATCCTAAAAGAATTTATTTAACTATCTGCCTATTGCATTACTTTTTATTTTGTTAAAGCTTTTTTTGCATTTCTAATATTTCTTTTCAACATGGCTAGGGTTAACTGCTTTAAATATTTCTTTGCCTGTATAATCAGAAAAATAGCTGTGATGCTTTCTGGTGGAAAAAATACAATAATGAACCACGCAGAACTTTAGCATGTAATTTTCCAAATAATCCTTGCTTTTGTAAATGGAACTCATGGATTAGCTTAGCCTTACTGTTCATATGAATATGACAGAAATCTCACTTTTTCCTCTCTAAAGCCAAATCAAGATTTCATTCTCATAAGGCTGCTTAGGTTGGTACATGAGTATAGCACATTAGGGACAAATGAACCCCCTCAGAAATCTCGCAAATGTAATGTAAACTAAGACACTGACTTGTTCAACTTTATATAACATGTATGAAGTGTTTTAGTGCATGCCTGTTGTAATGATAGCTTGTAAAGCTTGGAAGACTTCAAATGTAACCAAATAACTGCATTTAATGTTACAGATTTTTTTTATCTTCTATGTAAAATATGTCACTTTGATTTTTTGATTGTTCTTATTGGTTCTCATTGTTTAAGAATATCCATGTAGATATGTAGATATATTTACACAAACAAAGTATAATGGGTGCCTTTTTAAACAGTCTAAACTACACTTGTTGATATTTCCAGATATTATGCCAGCTATAGATAATGCTAACTACAATAACTCTGCTATAAATGTGTTTTGTGGAAAGTGTCTGAGATCAAAGTAACTCACTAAAGTATAATTCAGTCTTCTTGATTTCCTTCATGAAGTTCAGCGAAGTTTACAATATCTATTGTATGTATGAATACTCTTGTTTTTGCTGCCCAAATATACTGTGAATATACTGGATCTGTTGAGATGTCAAATATGTRGAAAAGCTTATTTGTCTTTTGCAAGTCAGCCATAAAAAGGCTCTTGAAACCATGAGCTTTTATAATAAACAGACTTCTTTACCTCTAAGTCCAGAACACTCACCAGCAGTTGTGAGTAGGTTTACATATGAGCTAAGGAGAAATTGCTTGACTTAACTCATTTTAAGTAAAATATATTTTATTCTATAGTTTTCTAGATTTTTATCAATAAATGTTATTTATAGAAAAACATAAATTAGCTCAAGAAAAAAATCAATTTTGTTGTCTAATTCATGGTTATCTCCAATGGCCCCCAAAATAGTCATGTTGAATTTTCTACTTTTTATGAAAGACTGCCCAAGTAGACTGAAAAATTGAATAGGCCACTCGATACTTTTGTTATATAGCTGCCTCAAAGAGTGTGTTGTTGGTTGGTTGGTTGGTTGGTTGGTTAGTGTTTTTTTTCCTACATGAACCTCATTATTTGCTTTTTTTTTTCTGTTAACACTGGGGGGAGGAAATCTCTAACCTATGCATTAATAAATTTATCTAAGCAAGTGTTTTGTGTCTCTTTATGATGTTGTGGGGATGTGTGTGTGTAGTATTTCCAGTAAATGTATATTTTTGTAAACAGATCCGACAGTTGATATCTAGACCTTAGAGCAGAATTTTTAATAGTGCATTTCCAGAAAATCTAGAACTCAAAAAGAACACAGAACTTAGCAAATTAGGTAGAGATGATGCTGTGCAARTTAAGGTTTTATTTTAAGTTACTGYCCACAGAATTTTACTTGAGCATTAAACTTGAAAAACCTGGGAGGTATGTATTAGGATAAAGCTCAGAAAATCTCCTGAAGTGCTCTTCCCACAATGAGGAGTTAAAATAGACACTTCTTCCCTGCCTGCGCCAGCTCCTCGGCTGCTGTAATTGGAAAGTCTGGAACAGATTCAGAGTTCTGTTGTACAAGCGGTTCATAGAGCCTTTCCCACCTGTGCTCATGTTCAAACCTAGTTTCAATTGGTATTTGATTTCATAGGTCTTTGCTGGYGTGGAGTGGTTTAAAGGCTTTGAGCTGTGCCTGCCTTCTCTTGGTGATTTTGCTCCTTTCCCTTTTGGCCTGTTCCACGCAGCACAGCTGCCCCTGGCTGTGCTTCCAGAGMAGCCCGCAGTGAGAACAGGCAGCGTGCCGGGAACAGGAGCCTCCCCTCCTCGGAGCGTGGAGCTGAGGGACAGTCGGTGACAATAGAGGTGTCACTGGGTGCTGCAGGTGGGAATGGGTGGTGTTGCTTTTGTTGTGCAATTTTTTTTTTTTTTAAAAAAAAGTGTCCAAGATTTCACTTACTTTGATTGTGCTGTATTCATAGAGAAATTCTTGTTATAAGTTCTGTTTCAATTTAAGACTTGTAAAAAGAGACCTGCAGAGCTAATATCAAAGGACTTAAAAGTTGGGAATTGGCCAAATTAGAACTCACTGTAAGATAATGCAGCACTTATAAGTACATAGATATACACACACACACACGTATGCATATATATTTCTGTAACCAGAGAGTTGCTCTCTTGAGCTCTGATTAGTGTATTAATTACAAAAAAAAAAAAAAATTGCTTTTTAGAGTTAGTAAATAGTAAATGTCATCTCATAGGTTCTTGTGGCTTGTATTTGACTTCTGAAAATRACCATGGCATTCTGCCTCACTGTGTGCTTAGTGGGTCAGGCTTTGCACCTGTGAAACAGTTCAGTCTTTTATGTCACATACAGTAATTGACTCTGCGGTGACATAGTGCCATTTGCAGACTGCTCCAGTTACCTCTGTCAAACACGCAAAGTTCTTCTGCCAATAGYAAAGCACTTAAAAATCACTGTTTTGGAATAAAAAAGAACATTTTATAGGCACTTATAACTGGGTGCTGAAGAAAAAAAAAAAAAGTGCTTTTGGAGTAATAATTCTTACAAAAGAAAACAAATGGTAAGTACTYACAAAATAATTTTGATGGTTATGTATTGTAAAGAATGTTTGATTGCTTTTGTAGGCTATCTATGAATCCATTTACTGCGGGTAGGGGGATAGAGTGGTCTCTTTAAGTGGTAAAGAGCCTTAGGAAATTGCTAAGTTAGTAATTATGAATAGCTGAAAATATATATTAGTCTTTGAATTGAAAAGCAAGGATTATTTTGCATATGAAAATTATACATGTTTATATTTAATAGGACACAAGGCTATAGGTGGTAGCATATGTTAATTGCTGACAACTGAAAGTAAACTGAGCTGGACAACATTAATTAACAGAGTGCAGGGAAATGCCAGTATGAATCCTCAGCCTTTATGTAACTGCTTGCTTGACAGTTCTTTCATGGGATCTTACAGAAAACTTGCAGGTAATTAAAATAGGGTTTTGTCAAGATAATTCAGTCTTATGATGTAGAAGTGCTAATTTTTTGGTACTTTTAAGGCTTTTTTACTGTCTGGAGGCTTCCATTATTTTATAATATCAATGTTGTCAACATTGGAGAAGTCTGTTATAGGAATCATATCTAAAATTTTAGAAATATGTGGAAGCAGTAGTTAAGAGGATAGAGAAACTGATGACTCTGCAATGGTACTGATGGCTTGTTAATTTGGGAGTAAGTAGATTCTGCTGATTCTGTGTTATTTATAGTGGAAAAACAACAATATGTATATTTAAGCACAGTAGTCATCCATCATGTGAACTAGTCATGATTTTATCCATGTTGCTGTCTCCATCGTTAAATGGATGGAGATACCTGCTARCAAATGAATCTAACTGCTTCAGAAAGCTACCTGGAGGGGGGRRRRAAAAAAAGACCTTACAAATCCAGATAGCTTTTAAGCTTCTGCAAATYTGCTGTGGATATTTCAAAGGATGCTAGTTTCAAATTAGTTTATGCAGGAAATACACATGGCATTTCCAGCTCCCATGCTTGCTCTGTTTTTGATTTTCCCTTTTGGTAATTTATTCACACTGGAGTTAGTGGCTGGAATCTCAGAGGAAAAAAAAGCTAGTGTTTTGAAAACTAATGAAGTAATTATCTAGAGCATTATTTACAATGATTATTTAGAAGATAATGAGACCCTTTAATTATGTTTGTTCTGCATAGCTAGCCTTTCAATAATTCAGGGTTTTGCTATAGAATTTTCTTTATATTTGCTTTGCCTTTTTTTTGTTCAGAAAATGTAACAACTGCCTGTAATTCACAACTATTGGCCTCATTCTGTGTACAGCATTTCTCACGTGAGAGTTGCCTGCTCACTTAGATTGGAGTAGGAGGCTCTCGAATCGGATTTGTTTGGCTTTTTTCAGGGGAATGTGGAAGAAGTAAATTGTAGGTGAAACAAACCTGAGCCTATTAAAGACTGTAACATTTTTTTAAAACATTACTATAGCATTAACAGGAATGTATTAATTCAGTAATCTCTCTATTACCATGCATCTAATTAATTTCAGATGAAGCTTGACTCAGTTCATCTGCAATGATGCTTTTCCAAGTTGCAGTACCTGATAATACAGCTCTTAATGCTTAGAAATTGATYTTTAAAAAGTAGATCTTAGGAATTTATCCAAAATCTTGGMGTTTGTCTGCTCCAGTTTGGCTGGYATGTTATTTAGAGGCAAGTCAACTATAGGTATCTTTGCACTGACTTAAGCTGYGCTGGGCAACTGGGCTCCTACCTGTCTTCYCTTCCTTYGATGCAAGGAGGAACATATTTTAATTATACTGGTGTGTATTTAAAGTTATGTAAAGTAAGACCATGCTAGAATGAGGCAATTTAAAAGTTCAAAAGACATGTTAAGCAATATAATTTTTGATATTGACAGCAAAGAACAACGGATTACTGATTATAAATCACTCTTTGCTTTTGCAAGGGAGTAGAGAATATTCTGAGTGTTTAAAGGAAGCTAYTTGCACTCCAAAGATAAAGCCAAAGTACCCTTTTTATGGAGTTTGACCTGAGGTTTAGAAGCAGCTGCCAAACATTTAGGTCACTGTCTTAGTCAATGTAGTAGCGTCTAAGGTTCAAGGTCCTTGGGCTACTCTTGTGCAATAAAACCCATAGAGGAAAAGGGAAACTTGCCCCAATGCTTGTTTATCCAATGACTAAATACATTGTTTTCTGAAAAGCAGCCTTCTGTCTAGTTGGGAAAACAATGGGAAAAGCTGCTTGCTTACGGTGTCAGGATGCCCGTCCAGCATCTCTAAGGCTTGCACTTACCTGGAAGTTGTAACTAGTGATGCAGTCCTGGCTCATTTTCAATACAGGCTAAGACAATTGGGGTTTCCCTTTAGCGTTCAAATGCTCTTGGGTAATTCTTCCTGCTGTTACAGAAGGYGGCTATCGGCTGCGTTCTGGATCATGGCTCTTCTGTACTGGATTCMCCCAAGGCAACTCAATCTCCTCCAAAAGCGGAAAAGTCCTTGAGCAAACAGCAAGAGGAAGACAAAGTGGTGAGTACCCATTGCAGGGAATGGCAAAATTTGAAAACTTATCTTTTTTTTTTTTTATGAGAGGAGGAGAAGGGGCATGACTTCTGGAACTCTAGCTCCTCATGTTTTCCAAGTTAAAATGTCACTGCTTCCCAAGTGATGTACTAAAAAAAAAATACAATTACTGTAAAATAAATTAGTTTGCGGGTTTAGAAGTACACATCTAGTTTGCACCTGCAGCACAAAGCTGCTGCTTATCACAGCCTTATATGGTTCCTCTATAATTATTGATGGGAACAATAATAATAATAATAATAAAATCACCTAAAATGAGGCTCTAAACCCCTTTTAAGTGCCCTGGGAAGTTTGTCCAAAGAGAAAAAGGGCTTCCAAAGAACTCAAAGGAGCAGAGTATGTGGTCTGTATTTCTGAAATGAGGCTGCGTAGATTACAGCCTGTGCATGAATTTAGGAGACTAATTTTAGGTTACAGTAATCTTGCCCTCTGCCTGAAGACTTGATCCACCCTGGGGAGTCAGCCAGCTCCGTCTGCCAGGACAAGTGAGGAGAAGAGCTCTGGTGTTCTGCTCAGGACCCAGAGCGTGGCAGCTGGGCACACTTGTGCTCACTTGACTTTGAAGCTATTTATAAGGCCCTTGTCAGAGTTCCCATTTATGGAGCTTCCTCTAGTATATTTTTGGGTCTAATTTCCSTGAAATATGAGGCAAATAAAACTGTGGAACAAATTGAGCTCAGCCAGAAAACAGATAAAATGTCAGAAAGATAAAACATAGCACCAAATGTTGAAATGCAGTTTTTAATTACAGCTGATATTAAAAATAAGTTCACTAGATATAATAGAAGTGACTGTAAACTTCATTTTGAAGCAAACCAAGTGTCTAAGTCTGCCTGGAAGCCGGCTGGATTTACACATCTATGTGCAGACATACAGATGGGATTTTTTTAAAAGGTTTATTTCTTCTGTGCACTGTACTCGTAGGAGCTGGTTGGGTGCTAAGCTGTAGGGAAGTGCGTGCTACAAAGAACGACCTAAAGGCTTGTAGACAAGGATGGATTTTTTTCTGTTTTTCCATCAAGCATTCTCTTTTTCTACCCTGACATAAGCGAGTGCCCTTTTTGACTTTCCTACCACTGAGCACTGGGAAAATAAATGCAAAGTTATTTTAATTGTGTGATTTTTATTTATTTATTTATTTCTGTGATGGAGCRGGAGCGCTAGTTCGTTTCTGTCTGCTATGAACTTAAGTCTTTTACTTATATTGTGATGTATGCAGCGTCACAATATAGCTGCATATAAAAAGCAAATCAGAATTGGACCAAAATGTTTTATGATATGGTTATTTGCATTAATTAATAGTAAAAATGTATGTGAACTTTTTATTCTTATAAAAGTGAATGATTTGGAGGATGCTGGATGGAAGGTCTAGTCTACTTTACTAAGGGTTTTGAAATATGAAACCCTAAATGGTGCAGGACACCAAGTCATGCTGGCCAAATAGAGACAAACTGACTCACCCTCGGTAGAGACAGGATGAAAATAAGGCCAGGGGCATCTGGATTTCAATTATGTGTGTTTACYCTCTAGGAGCTGTCCTGTATAGCCAAGATTAAAGGTTATGTAAAGTAAAGGAAAAAAAAAAACAGCTGCTTTGCTGGTTCTCATACAGGCAACAAGCAGTGTAGGTCAACAGGAAACGTCTTTCAAGACACCTTGTCTAATGGGGCCGTGCAGACAGGAGCTGCCTTCCAGCCCAAGGAAATACGGCTCTGGGAGCACGTCCATTTAGACTAATTTTACCTTAGGAGCTGGGGAACTGCTGCCCCTGTCTTCATGGAAGTGTAAGGAAAAGCCCCAAAAGGAGGAGGAACATGGAATTCCAGTGACCTGAGCAAAAAAAAAAGTTGTTTTTTTATTATTTTTTGGGGTTTATTTAAGGTTCTAAGCTCTAGGAGGCAAAGCTGTCTTGTATTGAGCATAATGTATTGTAAAGTTTAGGAGTGATTTCAGCAATACCTTGAAATTTAGAAAGGATTCAATTCAAATCTCTCCAGCACACTAAAAATAATACTGCATATTTATTCTGTACCCTGCCATTTTATCCTGGGTAACAGCAGGGGAAGGAAGGTCCAGGTGTGTGCACTTCTTTATCCCACATAAACCCAGGGGTGTGACAGAAAGTGTCCTCCTTTGACCGAGTCCTCTGCTGAAGTGGTGCCTTGCCCCATTTAGCGACATTCCCAACATGTGGTTCTTCCTGGGAATGAGTGAAGAAGAAGGAAGAAAAAAAAAAAGGCAAAATATGATGCAATGAACAAATGGCTCCTAGTAACAATATTACTTTCTCTTCAGATTGCAGAGTTTTGTAGCATCTACATAATATACACTATGCTCAGCACCACATGGGCTCTAAATTAAGAACAGGGCTCTGACACAGAGATATTATGGCCTTAAACTTACCGAATCATTAAGATATGTCATTGTATATATTACATTGAAATATGTTTTAATGAGATATTGATATATTACGTTCCACAGCCCAAAAAAGGCAACAAGAAAGCAAAGCAAGCATCCGAAAATCCTCCATGCAACAGATCTGACAGCAGAGGAAAGCAGAAAAGTAGCCTGATAGCTCTGAAGAGAAGCAAGGTAAGTTTTGTATCTGCTAAAATCTTCCAGTGGTTTTGCTGTCAATTGTGCTGCCATCACATTGGTGGTGGCTCTTAGAAGCCCTACTGTCATGCTCAAGATCTGAGACCACAACCAAAAGTGGAGAAATCTCTGCTTAAACCAAGTAGCTCTAGTTAGCAGAGAATCAATTAAGCTCWTAAAAGGGTATATTTCTTTTGCTTTCTCATGGTTACTTTTTGTCCTTCTTGTTAAAGCCCCGAATATTTTTGATAGTCACATGTTCTACTTCTCACCATTTAAAAAATTCTTTTCTGCCATTAATTCTAGCTGACCATATCTTTGATTTGTCCTCTCTTCTTAAGTTCTTGTTTTTCTTTCACTGCAGTTGCTATAGATTGGATTTTTAGAACACAGAGGTTTTGAACAATAAGATACCTCTCAGTCATTTTTTTTCAAGAAGCTTTGAAAATCATACCTTGTTAAATTTCAAGATTAATTACTTGCTTTTTTTCATAATATAACATCAGGAAAGAGGGACAAAATCAATGTAAAAGATGAACACAGCTGAAACTATATAGAGTTCTGTTGGAATGTCTGACCTTTAAGAAGGACCATGTCTAGTTCATCTCTGCCCAGTCAATTTCTTTCCTGGGACCTAACTGAGGAATCTGACCATTATAAAGACCCATATTGTAAAAGGATAAATGCAAAACCACAGTGATTTATCTGGACTTTTGAAGGGAACTTAATTTGTTGCATGCCAGTGTGGTCTTTTGCACCTCCAGCACTGGACAATATTCTCATACTCCGCTGAAGTTGTGAAGTGTCTTATTGAGCAATATTTCCCCTTGGTACCCTCCAAGAAATAGAATAACCAGCGCATAGAGAAAGAAGCCCTGGGAAATAAAGAGCAGTAGTCAACCTTGTCTCAGAATGGAGCTATAATTTCTTCTACTGCTCACAGGCAGTCAGTTAATGCTTGACTTTAAAGCCTGATTGTCAGTGAMGGGTTTGCTGTGTGGTCAAACACAGCGTTAGGAGCTCAACATCCCAGATGTGTCTGGGGCACYGTTCAAACGGAGGTGCTTGCGAAGGATGCAGCAAGGACGATTTATTGATTCGCTATGGAATACAGCAGCAAATGAATGGCCATGGCTGAGCAGCAGCACTAGGTTGCCATCAAGTGGCATATTCACTGATGTATTTATAATCAGAGTAGTTGGGGCTGACTGGCTTGAGGTGGGTGAAGGAAAAAGAATAAAAAGCAGCTTCTCTAATTTTAATCTCTGAGTTATCCCCATCCTCTTTGAGTATTCCATTTTTACCAGTCGCTTGATTAAGTGGGATAAGTGGAAATGCCTTGTTCACTGCTGAAAGAATTTGAATTATACTCTTTCCCTTTCAGCAAAAATAATGTGAAAAAYGATTTTCTGTTTATTAGAGGATCAACCCTTCAGCTTCATTGACATTGTCATCAACCACCACTGCTGTCATCACAAAAACAATTACCAGAACGCTTCCTCTAAAGGAGAAAATGCCCTCAGTCAATGTGAAAGCCCGAAATCTGCCAAATGCCAATAAAAAATCGCAAAATATAAAAGACCTGGAGATCCAATTGCTGCAAGTGGAGTGCGAAGAACTCAAAAACAGACTAGGATGCTTAAGGGTAGGTGAAAATCCTCATTCTGCTGTTAACATTCAACTGTGCTGGTGAGCAGTTACAATTGAAATGAGGTTTTACACCTCTTATAGATGTGCTAGAACCAAGAAAAGATGGGATTTTTTTGCTATTATTTATTGCCTTGCACTAATCTGCCTATTGTGTCCTGCTTGCAGAACCTCACAGTCTTCTATCACGGCATGGGCACTAGCAACCTACRATCTAAGAGCAACTTTTTAGAGCAACGCTGCATTCAGAAAAGGGAAGAGCTCATGTTGTTTTCTRCCTGAGCTATTAACTACCTGACCTGACTAATAACCAGAGGACTGCTAAGCATGGAGGCTTGGGGCATAAGATGTGTAGGAGGATGCCGTGCTTCTGACGCTATGAAAAATGACCTTGTTGCTTGGGTGGCAGAACCTTATTAAAGTAAGCACAGAGCATCCCGTGCATAAATACCAACATTGTGCTACAGCAAATGTTGTCGTTTGCATAGAAATATGGCTGTGGCAATTTCTGTGTTACTCTTACGGTATATTTGGGGAAAACTGGAAAAAACTCCTGTTATGCAGGAAGGGCTGATGGGGCAGAAGCCAAGCGATATGGAGGAGCTGCTGAAACAATCTCAGAAAGAGCTGCTGTGGCTTCAGAGACAGCTCTCCTTTATCTCATCAGAAGGCCCTGTGTGTGTTTTGGCAGCCAGCAAGGTGAGTTTATTATTATTATTATTATTATTATTATTTATTATTTATTTGCTTTGATGTACAAGCAGAATTAGAAGAGGGGAGGGTTCATCTTCATTTTTTTCTTGTTTCAATGAAACTTCATATATTGACATAGTTACATCTCATCCTAAGTGTAATGACTTAGTATGACTGAACAATGACTTAGATTGGCTTTTCAGGATGTATTTTAAATAATTGTTGCGTATAATTCATAGAGACTGGAAAGAACATGACTGTTTTTATGACCTGCGAAAATGGGCATAGCTTCACTATTAAAGTGGCAGCTCGTAGAGATGTGTTGTATAAGAGAAGATGCTTGGTATTTTATCACGTTTATCACAGAACAGACGATGAGATTTGTAGCACTGCTTCCTATAGTATGGGACAGATTTTGCAGATCTGAGGAAGTGAAGAATGCCCTGGGATGTGTCACACTGTATTTTCATTCCAAATCTCTGGAGAGAAGTGGTTTTCACCAAGGAACAGTGGCCGAACTCTGTGTTGCAAGAAGCTGTGGAAGCTAAGGTCTTAGTAAGGTTCTCACATGTATTAGGGCTTGGGAACTGGCATGTATGGAAATGTTAGATAATGCCGTTCTGGAAGGATGGATGTCAGGTTGGTAAACATCATGGGTCAAGGTTTACATTTCTTACAGACTGGGAATCTGGATAAGGACAAAATTTGAGGAAGTCATCACCCTAGGGATGCTTATCCCTTGGCTCTTAATGCCTTCCAATGAAGCACCTGGTGCTGACAGTTCCTGGAAATCGATTTCCTCCATGTATTGAGCTTCATAAGGAAGTGTCAAGCTTTTGGGAAGTGTAGCCGCTCTTGTAAATGCCARACTCTTCAGAAAATTCTCCCTCTCTTCCCTGCCTTACCTGATTGTGAAACTGTGAAAAGAAGACAGGGTTTTGTAAAGGAACTGTAAATTAATATTGCCCGTTTCAGTCACACACATGCTTCATTTCTGAGAGAAAGAGGAGAAAATATATAATGGAGAAATCTACTTCTGCACATGCTTTAACAGGATTCAATAAAATAGTGTCTTGGGAGTGCTAAATTTCCTTTCTGTGTTAAATGCTGAAAGGAAAGTACTGAAGTTCCACTCAGAATAACTTAATGTGTTATCTAGATAATTTAACCATCAGGAGCCTTTAGAATTCAGTTATGTTATAGCACATGCACTGCCAAAGCTGCCCAATTCTTAGTCAGATGCTTTCTACTGCATTAAAAAAAAGCTTTAAACAAATATATATAATTTCTTTAGAATTATTGCTTTGATCCCCTTCCAGTGTCTCCCTCTAGTTTCTGGGTGGATGCTGTTTGCATCGGGAGAAGTTGGGGTGTGATTCCATAGGGTGCAGTTGTCTTGGGAAAAGCAGAGGCAGAGCGGTTAGGATGCTCCAGGTAATCGGCCTTAATACCCTGCTGCGTTTGGATTTCTCAGCCTCCCATTGGGCGGGCAAAGAAATAAATAAATAAACAAACGGCAGCTCCCATTTACAGTTCATTGGTTGGTGCCAGCAAGGCCACGCGTGACCTASCGAGGAGCTCCTGCGATAGCGTTACTCGGAGGTAAAATAAAATCTGCCAGCAGCCGCCTCCCCCTCGCTGCCCCCYTTGCTGCGGGATCCCGCTGGCCGGCTGCTCCGCCGCGCCGGGGTTAATACCATGTGAAAGAGGAACCCGGCACCTCGGGAAAGCCATCTTGGAGCGAGCGCGGCCGCTCCGTAGGCTGGGCGCCGCGCGCGGCCGATGATGCTCGCGCCGCGCCGGCCTCCGCGCAGGCACCGCGGGAATCGTTGCTAGCTCCGCCGCGAGCCCGGGCGAGCGCCCCGATGCTGCCGCCGCTCCTGCCGCGCTGCTGATCCGGCCCTGGGGAGCGCGGTCCTCTCGGCGATGCTCGCGCTCGGCATCGGAAGCGCTTGACGTGAAGGTACCTTGAGGGTTCGTGCCTTGTCAAAACAGCGGCGCCTGCCTGATGCTGCATGGGCTAAACGAGGGTGGGAGGGTGAAGATTTCTAGGTGTGTTTTGGGGGAAAAAATCTGCTTTTTAGCTAGCAGCTATGCTGCAGTAACTCTCATCATGGGCAGGGAAACTTTATTATTCTGCTGTAATATGAGGATGCCCTTCACCGGGTATTTTTTTTCTTCTGGGTGCTCCTTAGAATAATAAAATGTGTTAGTATTATGCATGAGCACTAGGTAAAGGGATTAAAGTCTTGCTAGATTATTCCATCCTCCCTGCTATTGATGTTTAATCTGATGTCATTTTCCAGTCACTTTTATGGTTCCCTAGAAAAAGCGTCAGATACAGACAGGCTCGATGCCATGTTTCTTGTCTGCATTTGGTGTCTGTGGGCAAAGTTAGTGATATTTGATGTCAACAGCCCCCTCCCTCCTATACATCCCCCCAAGTGCCCTGCATATTGGCAGTATCTGTTTGCTTTGCAGATATATATTGCCACAGCACGGCAAAGTCAGCAGTGTGACTGCTCTTTCCCCAGAGACGCTCTTAATGAAATTATCTGTGATGTTGCTCTGGCGTCTAATGCTAAATTGCACCAAAATCAAGTAAATATCTCACCYTTTTATTGGTAGGAGGGAGAAATTTTCTGAGGTTGCTTAGACGGACAAACTAAACATAGCAATATTTGTGGGAAGTGTTATACATTTGGATATGCAAAACAGTATAGCATTTTATTAACATGCATATATAAATACCAGTTCATAATCATGTACAAGAAGGCTTTGTTTACTCTCATAGGCGATACTGCAGGGCTTGGGTTTGGTTTTTTTTAACAACCTCTTTTCAAAATTGGTAGAGCAGCTATATGCTTTTCCCAGAGTGGTGTGATGGTCGGCATCACAGCTGTACATGCTCTTAGCAGTATTCTTACTGAGGTAAATATAAGTGCATAGAAAGGCTTTTTGTTATTGCTTTTTATTTATTTATTTATTTTAGTGATAAAACCAGGCTTTTATGTCCAGTGGRGATCGGGTTGCAGAGCTTGCATATAAAATACTTCAAGAGAATAACTTATTAATGAGCCATGTCAATGCATCTAGCAATTATAGATTCAGCTTCTTAATTAATTGGAAATATTTTGAAGAAATATCTGAAGTTAAAGCCACGATCCTAATATGAAGAACTGCACCAATTGTGCAGAGGCCAGGAGATACTACTGTGCCTGCCATCACCAAAATACAAATAGGGACCATTACTTAGCAAGATAGGACAGCTGCCTTGACAACACAGAGTGAAATGTTAAAACAGAGAGCAAGTGGTAGAATWAAAATCAAAACATCACCTAAAATTCAATAAGGTTTTTAAAAATATACCAGTATAAATGCACTGCATTGGAAGTTACTGTAGCTGCTTTATATTTTGTCTTTTTTGATCAGAAGATGTATCATTTTTCAGAGGAGGCTTTTCAAGACCACCTTGCTGACAAATGACAAGGCAGTTCAGATCAAATATTGCAAATGTCAGCCAGGTTTCACCAAGGTAGACTTCCTATCAAATACATTGGCACTATTTCTGCTGTATTCAAGGAGGGTGCTAGGTCTCTTTTAGGTGACTCTTGGTGATTTTGGTTAAAAATATCTGGTGTTTCTGAAAATATTTTTATGTGAATGACATCCTTCTGAAAAGGAAAACCCTACTCCAAATGAAACTATTGAAGGGATCCTATTTCCTGCAGATGCGACCAGTTTTTTTCTCATCTAGCTGTCTGAATTTGTTCCAGCCTGCGAACAAGCAGTGTGGCTCTACTAGAAGCAGTGAGCAGACATGCAGTGCTGTTTCACATTCAGCTTGGTAGATTTGGGTGTAAYTGGAGCATCGTTTTGAGAAAACTGCCATGCTGGATTTTCTAGCATTATAAACARATTTCAGCTTTAAAACAGCACATGTTTCTTAGAAATAGGGAAAGTGACACATAACGAAATAAGGGCCAATGCAGTACTGTTTTCTGTAGGAAAATGAGTTGAAAAGCTGATGTGTGCTCCTTCATCTAACTGATAATGATAAATTCAGAAATGTTGAGCTTCTCTGTGATATAGCTAGGTATGCACTTTTGCATATRTACAAAATGTGCACCCCTTTGAACGCATATTCACTAAGTTTTACATATGTGGTTGATATACTCGCAGTTTCGATGTGCATCATATCAAGTATGAATTGAACATAAAAATGCAAAGGTTAATATTCTGATAATAGCCTRTTATGGGAAAATGAGCTTTCCTGGATTGCTAGGACTGGGAATCAGATGCCTGTACCCATAGGGTTACCACTGTCCTATGGTATAAGCTATTTTCATTGCTGGGGGTCAGAAGCCCCACTCTGCATCAAAACTAAATATTCAAAGATCACGCTCWATTTTTATTTTAAGATGAGGAGCCACTTCGTCGTGCATCACACGGTCACGTCTGTTCTACATTTAGGTTGGATGAAGCATGGTTTGAGAGTGAAGGCTTTTTTTCATATCCTTGAAACTGTTAAAGACCCCCTTCACTACTGTGAAATGTCACATTTACCTGAAATATCTGCTAGTTAAGATTTTTTTTTTTTTCCTGGAATGTATTTACATTTTAATACTCAGTGAAAGCTGCTGACTGAAGTAGGATTTACACAAAATTCATTTTTCTATTTCTCTGCTTTTTGATAGCATTACTTTGTCATGTCCTCTGAGCGCTCTGATTGAATGGCAAACATCTAAGTAATATTTCTTGTCTATCATTTTTCAGGGTTTTCCCTGCATAGTACTAAGCAACTGAAATCTATTCAAGGTTTTCTGGAGAATGCCTGGTACCACTGGTGATGGTATCTTTCCTGATGGTTGATGTTTCACCACAGGCGAGAATTGCCACGAAGCATTGCTGACACTAACAAAATGCGTTCGATGCTCATTTCTGCTAGAGTTTAAAAATATATACTGAGTTCATAGTTAAAAATAGAGTCGGAACGTAGCTATGATGCTGGTAAAATGCTGCTTCTTCAAAGCAACGTGTCACAAAACCAGTTGTTATCCACCAGYGAAAGGAGAGCTGCTGTCAGGCTCATTTGCACAGAGAATATTCTTAGTAGATGAGAATGAAAATGGTGCCTTGGGAGAARAGTTAAGGATCCTCAAGGGCAGTTGGTTGACACTGAAGTCTGAATGGTCAATGTGGGTAACTCATCTTTCTTTTTATTTATTTATTATCTTTATTTTTTTCCAAATGTGACCATTGTTTATTAATTATTATGTTGGGCTTGCTTGTGTTTATTCCACATACTTAGATTCTAGAGGCTGCTGTGATTGATGTTTTGGCAAGGAAACAGACAGGTCTGTTGGTCAGCAGTTGGGCTGATGGGTTTGTGGTGGTCACGTGGGGCTTGGCAGGAAAACTGGAGTGTGACTTGCAGCTTTGCAACTGATTCTATGAATGGCCTTGGGCAAAGCACTTAGCATCTCTTGAGGTCTTTTCTCTTTCTGTAAAAAGAAATAATATGAAACCTTTACAATACAATATATTTATTTTWTCTGCCTAGAAAATAAGACCTTAAGACCAAAGACCATTCCTTCCCATGCAGCGTTGAATCTCAGGGGAGGCTTCTAGATGCTACTTATAAATAGACTTGACAGTGTGGGTCATTTGTAGCTGATCTGTAGAAGAATGTTTCCAAGGGTCAGATGAACCTGAATGGATTCTGAGTTTTTTGAGATAACATATTTGCTTTGCTGAAGTTTCTGTGTGCTCTTAGGTTTATTCAGTTTGGAATGAAGAGTCAGATGTCCTTGATGTAGCAGTGATTTGGTAGAAACACTCACAGTGCAAAAGTCAGGACAGAGGAAAGCAGGACTGTGAGCTGGAATTTCTTTTTTCTTTTTTAAACTATGATAGTGCTAACTTTTCTATAGTGCAAACAGTATAACACTRTTTCTAAGGCAATAAATATTGCTCTGACGAATGTTGAATGTTGATTTCTAATCAGCAGTCATGCATGATATTGCTGTGAAGAAACCAAGAGGAAAGCACTGTAGACATTATCGCATATAGGGTGGTCTCTTTTCTCACCTAACAGTTAGAAATTATCTTTCAATTTATATTTTAAAAAAACATTGAAAATTATCCTTAGCCCTTTAGTATGATATCTTCCTTAGGCCCTGTTCTGGGCACAGTGGGYTGGTGGGCTGTCAGCATGTAGAGCCCCTTCCTCCCCTGACACTCTTGGGCATATTTTGTAGGGGGAACACTGTTGTCTGSCTTGCTTAAAAACATTCTGTGCTGTTAATGAGCAGGGACTGGTGCAGATCTGTGCCTGTTTACGCTGAGGGAGCTGCACGCAGYGTGTGTCGGGGGGTGCTAATGTGCTTAACTCTCACGGAAGACGGGCAGCATTGATGGTGCTTAGAGTTCATCCGGGTGAAGCTCACGGTTGTCACTAAAACAAGCTGAATATACAAGGCTGAATCTGTCCCGTGATCGCTGCATTTCCTCTTCTCTGTTACAGACAGCTTTACCTACAGGTTAAATCCTCTCTTCTGTTTTCCCTAGTCTTCTCTCCCCAGTTATGTTTGTAGCTTAGAACATAAAGAATATTCTGTCAGTTCCAGTCGATTTTTCTCTTTCTCTCTTGTTTACTGCTTGCTAATTAAATTTGGTAGGTGGCAGTTTGAAATCTTAGTGGGACGTGTCATGTGACTGCTAATGCTCTGCAGATCTCTATTACATAACCTTTAAGTAGTTTGGGAAAATGTGCTTGTGTCATACTGGGCCTGACATAAGGCTCTGTCTGAAGCCAACAGTCTGATCAGTTTGTTGGGTTTTTTTTAATGTAGAATGACTGTAGAAATCTTGTGGACAGTTTGTTCTGGCACAAGATTTGTGCCCTCGGTTGTGAGGCCACTTCTCTCATTTCTCCGAAGTGCTGTGCAGGCTGCAGCATCTGCCTTTTGGCTGGGATGGGAGATGGGAGGGCTTGGGTATAAACRCTCTGACACACCAAGTAATGATCAAATTAATATTAGATGCCCAGGAGCCTGTCTGTTTTCAGGACAGGTTTGTTCATCTTAGAYCGCTCAGAACAAATATAGGAAACCTCTTAGTCTCCCCTCCCACTCCCCCTACCACCACCTTGAACCCGTTTCCTGCCACTGATTTTAATTGGGCTCTGGTGCATTATGTAAAATGAAAACATAAATCAATAGAGAAGTTTAAAACCTGCTATGTAGGGGGGATCAATTTTTAATGCATGGTAATTCATTAGGTGGCTCTTTGGCGAAAGGAGCACTTCTGTAAGTGAGAGCAGCACATCCACTCAAAATAATACCTCCTCTCCTCTTGCCTGAGCCAGCATAATATTCTGGTCCTACTTTGCATAAACTTGAACATTTTAGTTGCCTGAAATGTTTTTTTTTTAACGTGATCCAGGAGTGATTAAGCATTTTATAGTTGATTGATCAGCTTTCTGCCCTGGAGAATTTAAGTCTCATTTAGTTCCCTGGACACGATACCAGCTTTGGAGTCTGGTCTTGCCTGTGGCTGCGATGCTCGACGTGCTCTGTGTTCCTAAGGAACCCACACCAGTCCTGTGTGTCTCYGGTTGCTTGTCTGCTGTGAGGGCTCGGGGACAAAGAGCCTTCAAAGCCCAGGAACAAAAGTTGCAGTCAGAAACAACTGGATGGATTTTTTTCTTAATTATTTTTTCCTTCTTTTTCTCTCCCCTTAATCAGTCTKCTTTTGCAAGCTGATCATCTGTTTTGGCATTGAAATCAGCGAATGTGCAAACTTTGTATTATATTCTAGAGTAGCCCCTAACTTATGACAGYGCTTTCCAGCGGCAGCTCTTCACAGAGTGCTTTAGAACAGTGGTTAGCACCATTCTGTCCATTTTCTGGGGGAGAAATTTCAGCATGTCAGACTTATTTACCCAAGATCGCTCAGCAGGATTAGGGGCAGGCCTATGGAAATTGTTTGCTGAGCTCAGTCCAATACATTTTCCAATGTATTGCTTCTTCTAATTAAATATTGTAGATTAAGGGAAGAGGGGGATGTATTGATCTTAAAATAGGCTTTCTTTTGCTTTGCTTTAAGTTTTATGACTCTGCCTATATGCTACTTACAGTGAAGAGTTAAATTAAATTTAATAAATTACAATTTATTAAAATGAAAAAAATGTGATTACTACTAGCATAAATCACAGTGGCTATGGCCAGGTTGCATATTCTCTTCGTGGYGGCCTGCTTACCTACTGGGCATACAAAAGCTGCAAATGTTTAAATTGTGATCTATGCAAAGCTATACAGCACGCATTTCCCCGTGATTTGGTTGCTTTGGCTTATTTTAAGAGTATATATATACAATGTTGCATGCTAATGCTTCCCTCCTCTGCCAAGAGGACAGAGCCTGACTCTGCAGTGRTTTATTCAGCCTCCTTGAGTATGCRAGTGTGTCCCTGTGMGYGTGGAGGGGGAGGTAGGTTGGTCTCATGGAGTCAATAGAAGGATGGCTGTTGACTGGTGCGTGAATTAGGAGGATGAGAACAAAGAAGCAATTATAAAGCAGTTTTGTGTATGTGTGATGGGGGAGATGGGGACAGCTCATGGTTTCGTGTTCTAAAGGAGCCCCGTCACTAAAGGAGCCCCGTCACTAAGACTCTTGTTTGTGCTTGGACACGCGTGGATGCTCTACGCAAGATCCAGGCCTCTTCCAGGTTACACGCTCTAGGGTCGTGTCGTAGGAAGGGAGCTGTCACCCGGGGTGGCTTTCGGTCCGGAATGATACCAGGATGCAGCAGGTGGCTGACCCAGATAAGCAGCATGAAACATGGAGAAATGACTGCAAGCAAGGGTAGATCTTTGGTGCTTCTTTGGGCTAATGTCTAGCTTCAGAAATCAATCTTAGTGTCAGTTTTGTACAAAGTATTAAATTTTTGGTAAAATTCTAGTTATTAATGTGTTAAATCCCAGTTTATAGTAAAAGTTTTTTTAAATTTGACTTGTGTAAGTGGAAACTGTTCTTTTTTTAATTCTACTTGTATTTTATAGAATTTGATGTTTTCTTTTGAACCAAGGGATGAATTTTATTAATGTGAATCAAGCAAAGCGCTGCCTAAATGTTGTAGTGCAGCAGAGATGTGTGCTGAGAGCCTCKGGCTGCTGCTGCAATGGGGGATCAGGTTTACAGGACATGCCTACAGTGACTTCTTTAAAAGCTATGGAAGATGGCTTGTTGAAATGACTTGATAGATCTACAGTCATCCTAGCAGTCATGTATTATATACAACTAGTATGTGTGAGCTTCGTCATGAATATTAGATCCCTTTTGTTTAGTGATAATATGGCTACACTGCTGATACCATTTGTGTCTGCAGGGCTCAGGTGCTTTTATTGATTTTTTTTTTTGTGGAAAACGATTCTAAGCAGAGTTTTTTTTTGTTTTTTTTTGGTGGAAAACGATTCTAAGCAGAGAGCAGTAAACATCAGGGTAAATGTGGCAGTTATGTACTGTAAATAAATAAATCTCCATATGTTCCATTAGACATAACTGTCAATCTTGATGCAGTAAGTATGTGTTTCTAAAAGCAATGCTGAACAACTTGAACATTCCCTCTTTCTGATCCGTGGGCAGGACTGTTGGCCACATCCCAAGTACAAATATCAACCCATTGAACATATCACAAAGACCTTCAGTCCAAACACACAATTGGACTCAACAGATAGWTGCAGCATTTGAGGTAGCGCAGAGGAGAAGCTGCTTCCTTTCTCCCACCCCACGTCTTATCCTCGCTGTAGGAACTGATCAAATGCTGTAGGATTTTCCTATTGCTCCTCAGCAATTGGGAAAGGAAAATTGGAGAAGCTTTAAACAAAGCACAGAAGGAAGGCAGGGTGGAAAATGAATAAGAGGGGGGAGAAGTAGAAAATCTATAGAATAAAAGGCAACATTCATTCTTACTCTGTGTAAGGTGGTTCTTGTGATGTCCACCCAGATTCAATTAAGTGAATAAGTGGGATGATGGGTTGATTTAATACTATATTCAGAAATTCTGTTTATATACTAACTGATAAATGACATATTCTCAACTCCTTGGTATTAGTCCTGTCTRTGCTCTGTAATATACTACCATTTTGTTGTTATTTGTGCATCTATCTTTTCTGGAATACTTTCCCTTCCAAAATAAATTCACAAGCACCGTAGGGCTGTCCTTGACATCGAGYTGTCCTTGAGGACAAAGGTGAACTTTGGTTATGGTGTGCAGTAATGGCCAAGCATTCTTGTTAATATCATCCATAGCTCTTAGTGCAGTGTGCCTCAACTCCATATATTTTCCCTATGCCATTTATCTTTATCATCTGCAACATTGATTAAGAGTATAAGCATTGACATCAACTAAGAAGAAGAATGTATGCCTATGAGCTGCTCTGCTTTTAAAGGTTCATGTTGTCCCTATTATCGGACATCCTTAATTTAATAGAACAATTTAAGGCCTGAAAGTGTTTTCCCTTTGGAAAATGGCTTGGTGCAGTGTATCACTTTCAGCTCAGTGCTAAGTCTTTTCTCACTCGTGGATCCCACATAGGTGATTCAATACCAGTTTGTAYGGGAGAATTAATTTGGATATTTATAGTCTGATCAAATGTTATGGAAGTCCTCTGAAGTCCCACAGAAACATTTAACTCTGTGTATTTCATTTCTGGGCTGATAATAGACTAATATAAATAATAAAAGCATCAAATAAATAGTTCAGGGGAATTAACACAACACCCTAGCCTGTGTTGCGTGTCACTTAAAATTATCATGTAGTTTTGAAAGGGAAAGAGGGAAACACCAGAAACAAGAGCAATTACATCCCTC
Organism: Eudromia elegans; assembly: GCA_003342815.1. NCBI lineage: Eukaryota > Metazoa > Chordata > Aves > Tinamiformes > Tinamidae > Eudromia > Eudromia elegans. Next base: position 4,699,536 of record PTEX01000041.1, on the reverse strand, counting down.
ACAAATAATTGAAATGATTTATGTACATGGTGAAATATGTCAATGCTCTTTTAAAGCTCTGCCTTTTTGTGATTAATTGGAGAATTATGTTCAAGAAAGATGGACTCAAACAAAAGAAGACCCATATGAGTGACCAAGGAATTCAGATTCAGGTTTATATTATGAAAAAACACTAAAAAAGCTTATCTTGTTTAACTTCATAAAACAGTAACAAAAGTGAAGTTGGTATCTGATTTCATCACCAATTCTGCCTTTACAGGGTTAAGCATACACCTAACKCTTAGTACTCTAATTCAAACCCCAGAAGATCATCAAGATGATAGAAGCCCTCAATCAATATTATAAACCTGTTCATGTTTAATGTAATTTGTCAGTAACATCTGTCTGAGGTTCAGCCTAGCTTCTGTTTTTATTGTGTTTAAATGCCTCATGGACTCATTTGCTGTCTGAATTCAGTAATTTTCAGTGAACCTGTTCTTTAGAGTCCTACTTGTATAAGAAAGCTCTTCTTTTTTTCTTTTGTATTGGCTGTTCTTGTAACGCTTACATGGTGATATTTTTCTCAGTATAGGTAATGGAATAATTCTGAAAGCAAGCAGCGTTGCTCAACAAAAAGATATGTCTGTTTTGAAAGCCCTGGGGTTTTTTTTCTGATCTCTCCTTGCTGTTATRCTTACAATACAGTGAATAGTTCTGCTATTCATTGGTAGGGTTTTCTCAAAGGTATTCCTTGGAAGAGCAGGTTCTAACTTTTAATTGTTATTCCTAGGGGATCAAATATAATGTATGTTTATATTGTCTCAAGAAAACCCTCTTGTGCAGGGTATGTGCTAAATGAAAGCCAATCGTGAAGATGGGTGGAGGGGGACGAGCATCAAGGGAAAGGTAATGCGTTAATAGCAAACCCAGAGGAGGCATCTATTATTGAGTGAAGAGTTAGGGATGTGATTTAAAGAACAGCCAAGTAACAGATAGATAGAACTCAGTAAGAGTTTGCAAGGGTGTTTTAAAACATGATGCATCTTCATTCCAACCAAATGCAAGGCATCAGCAGTCTCTGCACCAATGAATAACTAATTAGTGCTTCTCTCTACATAACTCGAGCTCGCAGAAAGCCATTTTCTAAAAGGCTAAATAAAAGCAGAGCTGTTCAGGTCTGAAATATATGGCTTAACCTGTCTTAAACTCTGACTGGTTATTGGAGGCATCSATAAGCAGAATTGCTGATAAATTGGTGCATAAAATTTGTCTCATTTTTTTTTAAACATTTCGAAAGAGAAAACTCCTGTATGCATGTGTACTTGCAGAACCTCATATTATTATGTAGCTTGAGTTCCCGTTTCCTGAAATATCTTTAGAATATCCTGAGGATGCTCTCAGGAAAACAGGCAGYTGGGATATAGTAAAAATATTGTTAATGGGTATTTTTGCCCCTTTGATTTCTCTGTGCAAAAGGCAAGGGAAATAGCTTTAAGTTGATTGATAGATGGTAATCCTATAGCTTTTGGGAACTGATTTGAACCTGATTCCAGAACAAAGAACTTGAAGGAGCCCCCTGCAAAACATGTTATTTAAAATATTTAGCATAGAGTGCCAGATTTGTTTGATTAAACTATAAAGAGAAATTGTTTTGGCTATATTTCTGGCTCTGYGTATGTATTTTTTTCTTAGAAAGGAACGATTGCCTTTAAAATGCCTCTATGAGGGTGGCCTTCCTAATGGGCAAGAGGTATTAAATTCATTACTGCATGAACACCTTGTYGGTTTTATGGATTTACATGATACACTTTGTCTTTCACCTTGGGATTTTAAAGTACTTGCAGATATTAATTAACAATGTCTTACTGCACATCTATGTGGTAAGAGCAATTACTATTTCCATTTTGTTTAAAAGGGCAAATTATTTCTCCGAGCTTCTGTAGTGCATCAGTGGCAGAGCTGAGAATGGAATCTAGGCATATCCCAGCTCCACTGAGTAAACGGACGGGGAAATGGATAGATTTGTGTAAAGTACACACAAAAGTTTTCCACGATTCAATTCATATTGCGTCGGATATGGGGAGGGAGGCAGGAGAATGCATTTGTGTACAGTATCCATGAAGGGCTGGGAGAAGGAACAGTCTGTGACAGAGATGGAGATAATATTATTGACTGCGTAACAGATGTTTGTAGTTCCCTGCAGGAAGATAGTAACTATGTCTGACTCACTCTGCAAATACTGCTTTTTGCCTCCATCCTGGATACAGCGGAGGCCTGAGTAAAGAGGAAGAACTAGCATGGAATAGTTTCTGCTGCAGATAAGCAAAGTGCATTTGTTACGGTTGCTATAAAAAACTGTCCGTTGATATGGGTGCAGAGAGATCATTCAAGCAATGCTGCCCAAAATTCCCTCTTTGTGTTACCAGCAAAACTATTGCCTGATATTCAAATGTGAACATATTTTCGTTTGTTACATAAAAGGATTCAGTTCCCTTTTTCACCCTTGCTTCATAACATGCTAATTTATAGAATGTACTTGGAAATGTGTGCAACTCAACCTGGTCGCTTAGAGGTTTTCTTGTGTAGGTACCTTGAGTTCAAGTATCTGGAGGTTTCTGGGCTGACCTACAAAGAGCTCAATTTGTCTTTRATTATACTGTGGGTCCCAGCTGAGGAACTGTTCTCTTGACTTGAATAATACAGGTGTGTGCATCTGGTCTGGTCATTGGAACTGGAATTTGTAGGAATATTTTGAGCGGTACTTGACCTTAAGCTGCTTTCTGCCTGATGGATAGGAATCTTAAATCTGCTATTAGCATAAAAATTAAGAAGCTAATTCTTTCTCTGACTGAAAAGGAGTACTCCTGGTCCTAAAGATGTTGATGAAGATCAGGAGATTGCTGGATGTTCTAAAGAAAGATTGTTCCTGAGAAAAATTGGGCCAGAATTTGTCTTTTTTTACCTGGAATTTAGAAGAGACAAACTTGGATTGACTTGTGACATGAACAGTGGGCTAGTGCTAGAATTGTTTAGCTCACTGTCTGTACAGGAAGTTTTTTATTAATGTAATCACTCAAGCTGTAGATAAAACATGGAAGGAATCGGGCTGGCAGCAAGCCTAATCATTGTGCAAAACCAAGCCATACCACAGCAATATTAACCTTTGCCATCTGGAGTATTCTTAGTTTCCCCCTAGTGTGCTTATCTAAGCTTGCCAGGAGAACATGAAAGGTAAAGACTTAAGGGAGAGATGTGTGTTATTTATTTTTCCTTCCCTGATTTGTGTATTCCAATCTTTGCAATAACAGCTTTCATAAAGAATTAAAATAGAAAGTTTTCTGCGTGGAAGGTGAAGAGCTGGTAGCTCAATATGAAGASTGTGTTCTGATTCCTTTAGTTATATTTTTCTCTTATTCCAGGAAGGAAATGAAAACGAAAGGCCCAGTAGTAAAGCAGTTATAGAAAATGTGATGTTCCCTTGAATATGGCAGAACTCTCTCCATGTGACCTATTTGCAGACCTCTCACATCTGTCCCATTGCAAGTGAGACTTTCACAAGCCTCTGTCTTGTTCTTTCCTCTCGCCTATGGCTCTTTCCCCTTTTTCTGCATGTTGTGCTCTGGTTACTCAATGCTATATGCTAGCAAGCCTSACCTGCTTGCTGCTTTCATTCATGAGTGCCCATGAGGGACCATGGCTTGGAGAGTGTCTGCAGTCAAAAAGGCAGCTAGGGATGCYCTAGCTAGCAAGGCCTGTTTGAGAGGAACAGGACGAGGTACTGCAGGCTTCTACATTCAGCCCTTCCTGTGGTCTGTCCTGGCTTCCCTGCTCCTGCTGCTGACTGGGTCCGTAGAAGCGTTTTTCTCTGTATGTAGGAAGGTAGAAACCACATTCCAACATAACTGAGCTGGGGCAAGCTGTGAAATACAGCGTGTTTATAGCAGGTTTTTGAAAATATATGGGCTGAATTGTAAAACTTATTTTCATTGTGATCAGACTTCAAAAGCCACGTTATAACAACTGACCTTTGAGAGGTACCTCCCGTGTGTGTGCAGTGATTATGCAACTGCGGAGTCCGTATCCTGCCAGGGAAGGGCAGCGCCCTGAATGGCTTCACTTCTGACCTACCAGTTGAACCATTAACCTGGYAAAGGCTCCTTGCCAGTCACTTTAACGTGTATGAATCATAATTTAAACTCCACCCAGGAAGTTTCACTAGTAGTTAGAAATATTTGATTCTTTAATTCTAAGAGCAAGAAAACAAGAAACTTCTAGACAAGTTTTCTKTGCAAATGCAAGGAAGAATTGAAGCTTGTAGAACCAAGTCAATCTACATTTAGTCTGGAGATTTATTCACAAGATTTGTATTAATGATTTTATTGGCAGTAATAAAGAAATAGGACATAAGGGAGAAGTAGAATCTAGTTATAGGGGGAAAAAAAAAGTTTAGAAGAATCTTCAAAGTAACCACATTTGTAAAATGATGGAAAGTAGAAAATTGCAGTGAATCTCAATTTCATTAACTGGATCAAAGAGGAAGATAGAAATGCACTGCATAACAATTCTGTCTTCGCAGGGATGAAGGCTACAGATARAAGTTGGAGGAAGGASAAAATCCTTTAACTCATCTTCATATACCTGATAGGAAAGTTAAAATAAATTGATTCTKACTTACTGGGCTCAATTCTGGGCCTGTGATAATTTAGTTATTTAATTTTGCCTTTATTCAAAGGAGTGCCTATGAGAAAGGGCAGGTGTCAGTAGCTATTATAGGCACAGGCTCATGTGAAATGTAGGTATAAGGGCAGCTGCATATGGGCTTTAACTGACCTCATTAAAAAGCAAGTGGGAAGTCAAAATAAATTTTCTCTAAGTCTGGCCAGAGAAAGGACTAATAATGGCACCATTCACAGAGATCATGACCGATGACTGATGCTTGGAATAAGTTATAAAGATCAGCTGGAGAAGAATAGCTTTTTATTGGAAATATCTTCCTTAAGATGGAGTTGAATTATATTTCAGGTGTGCTGTTTACCCTTTCTCTATAGGAAGGCCTGGGCAATAGATCAAGTGTAGATAAATGGTCATATACCTCTAAATTGTAGGTAAAAATGGATAATTTTTTAATAACATTAAACAGTATATATACCTATCTGTAATTGGAATATACTTTGGAAAAGATTTGCTTCTGGTAAAATGTGTTGATACCTCGTTCATACTTTCCTGTAGGTGATTCAAAACATTTCCCAAGTTAAAAGCCATCTGATATGAAGTGGTGGCTATAACCTGACGCTGACCCATCCCTTTCCGAATGAAGCCTTCCCAATTTGTACTCGGCAGGCTGAAAATCCCGTTGATGAGCCCATTAGCGCCGGGCCAGAGTGGCAGATGACTCACCTGTAGAGCCAAGCGGTGATCTGGAAGGCCGGGGGAAGCCCGCGGTGCTCAGGTGGCTCTGCTAGAGGGCTAGTCTGTTTACTAATGCGTTTTGGCTGCACAGATACATAGGGCACAGGTCCAGGGATGCTCATGCCAAAGATTTGTATTGGGGGGGAGAAAAAGGCTTTAACTCTGCAGGTTCAATTTTTGTTTTGGCAGATCTGTTTAAACTTTCTCATGAAATCAGCTACAATTATCAACAGAGCCCTGATAGCAGGTGAGCACCGAATTAACGGTGGCATTCTTGTTTCTGCATAAGTTGTTGAAAGTACCAAGCATAGGAGATGGTAGAAAAATTGCAGACTTTGCAACACAGCTCTAATATGCTGTTTCTCTAGTCATGGGAGAAACTATTTTTGCCAAAATGATCCRTTTGCTGTTGCCAAAACGAGGATGTCAAACTCAAATGCTTTGGCTATTGAAAGGTACCAGCTGCTACCAGATGCCTTCTGGCTTTTGTTTGGGTTTCAAAACTCTTTTTAGAGATGAATCTTTAGCTCTTGCCCTGTTGTGTATGTCAAAGAGGGTTAGACATTTTTCTGACTGTCATTTTCTTATAAAAAACCACACCTCAAATCCTTTTTAAGGGATTTACATGTTATGTTGATAATACTTAGGGCTTAAAGGCCTGAATTCTCCTCAGAACTCTGGTAGTATCAGCCAGGGTTGATGTCATTAGTAAAGATATTAGTTACATGCATGCAAATGAAAGAAAAATCAAACTGACTGCAAGATAACTCAAAAATCAAGAGCCTCATGGAAAAGTTAAATACTTTTTGTGCCAGTGTATGACTGAGAATAATTCATCATGCATGCGGCTAAAAATTTACCTTTAMATTCTTTGCTCGATTGACATATAGCCATGACAGTTCTGATCTGATGTTGGCCTGTGGACTATTGGATCTTTTGTACTTTTATATAGATATATAAAGAAAAAGAAGAATGTGAGGTGTTAAATGGTGTTGTGAATTTTCATATCTACACAAATGCTTTAGMAGATTCAACATTACTGGATATGTGATTTGCAGACTCATGCCACTAACTTGACCTTTGTTTTTAAGGAAAGATGTTTTTCTCTAGATAGCCTCTCCTCTCTTGTATCCAGATGATACCACAGAAAAGTGGTTTTGACCTTTGAGTCTGTCATAAAAACTTGGGCAGCAGAGTTTTCCATTGAGTTTTTTAGGATAGATTTTTGCAGCTAGATGTGTAAAATAAGTGAACTTAGGGGAATTTGTTGCAGTAGCTAAAAATATGACAATAATCAAGACTGGAGTGGTCTGGAAAACAGGAACATCTAAAACAAGATTCTTTAAGAAAATTGGAATGATTTGAGAATTTTCTTTTAAACCAAAAGGCTTAAGCAGTGTAATAAAATAGGTAATATAAAGAAAAGTGAGATTGAGGCAAGGATATGGGAAACAATAGTGACGCTCATAAATATGAGCTTGGCCGGTGCAGCTTTCACTAGTGCTAGTTTTTGTAAAGAATTACCAGTTTGATGGAGGGTATGTTTGTGCGTCCAGAGAGTCAAGAATATCTGCTTTACAACGGGAAGACACAGAACACAAGGTGATGGTGATTCATTTTAAGATAAGGACATTTTAAGATAGTGAATTTCTTGAACATTGATCTAAAAGCTGTGGAAGAGCAGTCTGGTAATCATGTTACTGAAGACTGGGGGTACGTACGAAGCACAACTTTGCGTAATTGGTAGACTTTGTAGGGAGACTGGTGGCTTGCTTAAAAATGTCATTGCAGCTTAAGCCATTGGAAATGCACCTTGTGCAGCTGCTCAGCACGAGATGCACAGCAAACTGAGAAAGCACCAAGGTCAGCAGGGAAAYTGCAAGGACGTTTTGAATACTGCAGTCTTGGTGCTAAAAGCTGGGATGAACAGTGACCCAGGACGAGCTGCTCGGGGAACATGCAAACCTAGATGTTCAAAACCTTCAACAATATATATTTATAGTGACTAAATACCTTCAGTTTGGGACTGCCTTCCTGTTCAGGAACCAAAATGAAGGATTTTTTCCCCCTCTCTGAAATAAAGCACTGAGCGAAGGAGTCTTGCCCTCAGTGCACTAGGCTATTAGAAAATGCTGCCACAAAGTGATGCAGATTGCACCGTGCTGATGGTAAATAGTGCACAGGGGGGCTATTTCAGCCCTTGAAAGTGCACATACTCATCCAGACCAAATGCAGGTCCCTGCTTGCTTACTGCAATAGCTGGTATTTTCCCCRGGGTAAAATGAAACTTGAACCCTTGGGAAAGATAGCGTTATGTGCTGAATGCAGGGGCAGGATTTGAAGTGCAAGGTGAACAAACTGTGGGGAAATTCAGACCAAATCASCATCTTTGCATCTCCCACCCACTGTTCTGTATAACAGCTACACATGTAGGGAAATTGCATAGGGTTTTATCGCCATATGGCCTGCTTAGAAGGGGAGGGTCAAGCTCACTTTGTCACAAACATGCCCAGTGTGAGGTTGCATAGATTACTGCTCCTTCTCCACCACGTGCAAGGGAAATGGAACAACTAGTGACCCTTTGGTTATAGGTCCTGTGCTTACTGACTTCTAAACTACAGATTTTGAACTGGAGTTCAACTTTTTGAAACAATTAAATAGAAAATAAGTATTTTCAGTGCTGTTATTTGCTAGCTGAATGATAGCAGTATCTAAAGGTTCAGACTGAAATGATATTCTCTTTCACTAGATGCAAATAAGAGAATAAGAGTATTAACTTAGAAATTGAGCAAATAAACATGGAGCGCAATGAAAGATGTCGAGAGAAGGGTGAATTGACTTGCTTGAGGTCACTCAGCCACATCATAAGCCCTGGGATCYCTTCCTAGGGCTCTTATCTGGTGTCATTAAATACACAGCCTCACTGTTACAGTTGTGTGGTAGCAATACTAAAATAAATAAATAAAAGGCTTTAGCTAATTTTTGTCATATTCACTTGGAAGGAAGTAGTTCACTTGCAAAGAATTACTCTTTTGGAACCAAGATAGATTTTAATTTTTTTTTTCTACCCTTTTCCTAATAAAGTTGAGGGCTTCTCTTGTTCCTTTTCAAATGTTTTCATCATGTCACTTGTCTGTTTTTGTTCCGTTATTCTGGTAATGGAGACTAGGGGATGTTTCAGTTCCAGTGCTGGGATTGCAGGCCTGGAGAGCCTCCAGCACAGCCCATTGTTCTTCCCTGYTTTGATTTGCAAGTGACAAGTGAGCTCTAATTTTTAAATTTATTTATTAAAAACCCAAAACAACAGTCTTTCCACTTATAATCAAGTTCACTATTCATCCCAAACTAGAGCCGTGTAATTACCCTCAAGCTAAACTTGGCATTTTCAGCAGTGTTTCATTTCTATTTCCTGTCAAAATGGGAATTGTTCAGTGTGGCTAAGAAAAGGAGGATATTTGTAAAGATGATCAAATACAACCAGTAAGAGGCTTYATCAATGTGTGAAAAATATGAATTTCTTTATATATGTATACACACAAATATAAAGAAATATATATAATGCCTGTGTTCTTTTACCTACTGAGATATGTTTATTGTGCTTCTGGTACCTCTATGATTCTATATTATTAACAGAGCTTTTTCTGAACTGTTTGACTTGAAGAATATTCCCCTCTTTACAAAGAGGATGAATGACTTGCCCAAGGTGTCTTTGGAGCCAGGAAGCAGAACTGTGTCTCCCAAATCTCCTTCCTGTGCTATGACAAACAATTTTAAATCATTTGTGTGTGATTTTGTAAATGAGAAGMCAAAAAAGTCACCAAAGTACCTGTCATGAACAACCTGAACTGGTGGAGGACACAATATTATTACTGTTGTCACAACCTTTTCACAGATAGACCATAAAGTGAACCTGTCATGATCTTTTTAAGCTTTTTTTGATTTTTTTTTTTTCCTCTTGTGAGAAGGACTTATTTTCAAAGCACTTTCCATAGACAAAATCAATAAGCTTCACATTGACTTATTAGAAAATCCCCCTTAACTCCTTGCCAACAGTGCATTGTCATTCTGCTATTTCATTGTTGTTACTGTATGGCAAGAATAAAATTAAATTCAGGAACACTCYATGAGCTCTAGAGCACCTATCAATTATTCGATAACCTGTAGCCACAGACTACAGGCATCTGCCCAGTTCTTATTTGGTCCAGAAGAGGGCAATGGTGATACACCAGTTATTTCAAATTAATCTGTCAAAATAAAATAAATCAGTGTTTCCTCCAAGATGGCAGACTCTGTGAAAGACCTCTCTGAACCACTGAGTTCAGAGACAGATGTTTAAACTGGCAAGAAGGCAAATATTTTCTATCAGGGACACGGTGCTTGGCCTTAAGTGCTACTGTTATTCCATGGAGCCTAATGTAAAAACTTATCTAGCACTGGCATCTGGCCAAGTAGAAAGTGTTCATTATTGATGCTGTCTTAATTAAATATTGCCTTTTTCYTTCAGCCTTACCCTTCTGCCATTCTCAGTGCAAAAATATTGTACACAAAACAGATAATCAGATAATCTGTTGCTTTGCTTGAAAAACATTCAGGACTGCTTTTTGTTCACTTTGAGTGACTAATGATASAAGACATTTATTGAAAAGAATTCTGGCATAAAAAAGGAAGGTTTGCAAGTTTGTATATGGGTATGCTTTGAATAGATGTTCCASGCAAGAGTGCTGAAAAAGTACTCTCTTAATACTCTCATACTTCACAGAGCCCAAATTCGTACCAGGAACACTGAGTGGAATAATGAATGTCCAGGTAAACACTGGTTTTAAAGCAGTGTCATGACTGATATTGATAAGCGTAGGTATATTTTAAGCATGATATGACATGATTTTGAAAAAAAAAAAAAAAATTACTTCCAACTAAAGGGCCATCTAKTTCAATACACTATCTATCTTTGGCCATAGCCAACAGTCTACTTGGACRGAAGTAAAAGAATAAGGCAAATATGTAATTATATTTTCCATGTATGTTTTCCCAGACTCCAACAATTTGCTTCTRAGGAGGCTTTTTTTAAAAAGAGGTGATGAGATAAAAATCTTGAGTAGATCTTACAGCATTTGAGAAGTAACTTCATCTTRCAGTCCCTTTCTTAGGCTGTCTATTCACAAATAATTGCTTATTAGAAGCAGATATGAACTCAATTATTAACTGAGCTGCTATAAATAGTTAACATTTCTCCAGGCTGAYCTTCCAAATACTGAAGTCTTGACACTTACTGGTGAGTTTGTTCATGGGTTGTGTGTTTAAGGTTCTTTGCTCTAAATTGAGAACTTTTCCTCACACCAGGCATACTTTCACTTTTTCCCTTTTGCYTTAGTACTTAGTATTTGCATGTATGACTTATATGACCAAGAAATATTTTCCCTTTGAAAGGTTGTGAATGCAAAAGGGGATCACGGATTTCGTTTTTTAAATCTCTAGCTTTGAAGTTACATCTCAATATGACCTGTTGGCTTGAAGGCAAGACCCTGATTGTAACCTGAAATGTAGCCAGAAAGCTGGTAGAAATCACCCTGCAACTCTACCAGGTGTCACGAGTAGAATATTTTCCGATGTTGGCTGATTTAACCTATAAACTAATTTTATTAAACATTCCAAAAAGTCATTAAAGGCTTCCTCAGGCAGCAATTGCCATTCTTTCTTTTGAAGTCTATCAGATARTTTTCCAAGCCTATTTCATTTCAAAACTTACCATATCATGGAGGTAATTTGTTAGCGTGTATTGCTAGGCAGGTGGGCTTCCTTTCAGAAAGGGATGGAGGGCAGGGCTGTCCTTCAGCRGGACCTAGGCTAGGTTAAGGGGCCAACAAGGTCCTTATGTAATTCAACAAGGACAAATGGTTGACTTGTTCTGCCACAGTTAAAAGGTTTCAGGTCACGTTCACATGTATCTTTACCCAGAAACTATTAAAATGACAAGTTAATCCTCTTTTTCTTCACCCAAATATTCCTTTGATGGAATATCTCCCATTCCATGCATATTTTCAAAGTTTGCTATATTCTCCATGTGGAGCTGTCTCACAGCTCTCAACCTGCAATTACAGCTTTTCCTTATAAATATTTAAATGGTAGTTCAGCTTTCAGATAGAGTACACCAGTGGCAAAGATCAAGCTTTCTGACCTTTTTTAATTTGCTCTGTGAAATAGGATTCCCTTGGTCTTGTTTTTGGTGTTTAAGAGAAGTTTACGTTTGGAGAGTGTGTTGGCTTTTCTCATTTTTTGTTGTTAATACTGCTTTCATTGCCTTTATTCTAACGGGTCTTAAAAAGTGACTAGAGAGCTTTATCAATTATGCAGGAGAAAAGGAAAGACAATTTAAGCAAAGTAACATTTAGGCTGTCTGTCGAGATATTACAAGACAATTATTTGTTCATTTATTTATTTATTTTTACCTTTATGTGAAAGGTTTTCATCAAGCAAACCCAAAAGTGGGAAGTGTCCAGACCAACTGGAAAAACTGCTGTTACGTATTTAATTAGTATTTCTGTTTTGATCAAAAACTCTAGAAGAACCCTTTTTGGCTCCCGAAGCAATAAACTTTACATTATTTCCACACAAAAGGCACAGTTCTTTGCATTCCTGGACTCCCAGAAGTTATGRTAAAAACAACTGCAAACCGTGCAGATGAAAAATGGCAACAAAGGGTATCGTTAGGATGCCAAGGATGTTACTCTTTCATGTTTTCCATATRGGAAGAGAATGTGTAAATGTATGGTGAAAGTGTGGTTACCAACATAAGAAATTCAGTGTATTCTGTATGTGTATAGAAGACCAACCCACCAATTAAATYTGGCTTTTGGAGTAACTAGGAAATTGTCACGTTGCTCCAAATTCTTAAAATTAATAGAAATCAAGAATGTATATAAATTAAATATCTGACTCTTGGAATCATCAGGATCAGTATAATAAAAAAATGGCTCCTATAATTTTGTAAGTTAAGCTGAAACCTGCATTTTCTGTATTTTTTTTTTTTATGAGCTTATTATAGGAGAGAATGTGTGCAGTTCTTGGAGCAAAGGRTAAGGCGAGACATATTGTAAAAACTCTTGTAATGACCTTACAGTTCTGAAGTTACTGTTTTGTTTCTTGTTTTATATGCAGCCATAAATGAATGGACATAGCTGTAAGGTTGATTAAAGAAAGGACTTAATTGTGGATTGTAATTAAACCAGACGAGGAAATTGCATTGCAATTGAAATTTCAAAAAGAGCCCATGTGATCTAAAGGCTAATGGTGTTAGGCAGTAATCTGTATGAAATAATTGATTCTTCAGCCATTAGTCTTTCCTAATGAGATTAAGGACGAGGTGGCACGGTCCTGCTAATTAATTTGTTTTGTGACTTTGAAATATGAAGTAATAATAGAAAACTGAGGATTGCTTAATACTTCAGAAAGCTCTCAATTGTAGGACAAATATCATCAAAGTATTTCCATATTTTCAGCTGTAGTAGGGATGGAGCATAATATTAGCACAGTAATAACTTCACTCCTTCTTATGGAAACATTTTTTTTTCCCATAAGTTGTATTGCACTTATGCAAAAGTTCTTTTATTTAAAAATAGTTATTGCTTTTTTAGGCACAACCTTTCATATCTTGTTCCCCCCGCTCAGATTTCTCCATGACATCTGCATGTTTTTAGTGCACTTTACCCTGTTTTCTCCTCTGCAGCAAATATCGGAGCACCTGTCATATTTCTTTCCATATTCTACCATGACTTCAAATATCCCTMTTTCCCTGCAGCCAAGTCCTGATCTTGGAGTGCAGGATGAAGAGAATAGTGCAACAAAAGAACAAAACACTTTAAGAGAAATAAGCTTAAGCAATTTGCAAGTGATTACTTTGGGGATCTTGAAATGCCATGCCTGCCCCTAGCAAGGGTGTTGTCTTGCAAGGCAGGGACAAATTTTGAGTAAAMCTCTTTTGTTTCAGAACAATTAATTTTTATAATTCTTCAGGGCCTACTTCATAGTGGTTGGTACAATTTTGAGAGCCTTTTGGTGCTGTGGAAATGCTATTACCTTTTTCTCCATTCCCTCCCCTGTTCCTGTACGTACAATTTGCAGTTGAACCTCAGTTGTATTCCTGTGTCGACGGCTGGAGAGGAGCTGGTTTGGATAATAAGATTTGGCAGCCACACAGATGTAATAAGTATTATCAATTTTTGCAGTTAAAAGGTGAAGCAGAAGGTTAGACCACAAAGCACGTGGAATGTTTTATATAGTTTTTTCCCCTTTCTACTGGCAAGGCTGCATGAAGTGTAAAGTGTGTGTTTATGAATATCATTTGTAAAGGTGATTGCCTGCAGCCAAATTGCTCACTGTGACCCTGTCAGATCTTGTAAACTGAACAAGGTCAGACCTCGGCCAGTGCCTGGGTAGGAAGCAGGAAAAGCAACCCTGGAAGCTGTGGGCTGTTACACAGAAAAGCTGATAGTGTCGTGGGTTCCTTGGGGCCGGGTTTGGACCCATGCTCTAGTGTTGTGGGGAGCTTTAGGAATAGGGAAGAAGCTTTCTTTTAGGTAAGATGCATTAGCCCATCRTGGGCTTCTTGTGGTTGATACTCCATCACATTTTGCACAAAATRCAGTGCTGCTTTCAATAATATCATAATGATAAAACTCGCATATTTTTATGCAGACCTTAATCAAATCAAACCACAATAACTTCACATTRTTTATGCTGACTGCAATCTACCTTTGCTTTCAACTGCCATAAGCGTCAGCTGCTTTTTACTTGGCATTTTGCAGGAACCAGCGGGTTGTCCATCTTATCTATGATCATGSACCTGCAATTCAGGCATGAACAAATGAGTTATGTCTCCATAGGATATTCTACATGAAAGTAGCTTTGCTGCTGCTTGAATGAAAGGGTGCTACCAAATAGCACGTCAGTCCACGCATCCTCTGTATGAATGATGCCACTGATACACTGAGAGTGAGTTGTTTACTTAATGTTGACTCTAGTAAGTTTTGTTGATAATTTGCAGACAGAAAGCTGGCAAGGATTTAATTACAGAAAGCCAGAGAGACATCCTGAAACAAAGCCTTTTTCTTTCCAACAGAAAAATCTTCAGTTTTTGTTGTTGGTTAAAATATGCAGGTAGATGTACATTTTTTTTTGCCTTTTTTCATGTTTTTTGTTTGTTTGTTTCTTTCCCTCAATTTTTAATGAAGCCTTTATATATGAAGTATTATGAGCAAATAGAGATTGTAATCCTGTGAAGACTGTGCCGGATTTTTCTATGCTGTGCACAGTATATTGTGCCATGGCCCCTGACTGACACCCTGCAATACTGTATTGCATTACCACCACACAAATAATGAMTAGAAAGTACAATTTGTTCTCTGTGACATTTTTTATTTAAAATACTAAGAGGATCTTTCTTGCTTTGATAGTCCACTCTTTATTTAACTGTTACTTAAGATTTAATGCTTGTGGGCAGTAAATAAAATGCAATGTCTCCTTTGGCACATGTATTAGATATATAAGATCTTTATGTGCATGCACAAAACTACCTGTAGAGAGAGTAGAACTGGATAGTTATTAGCACATTGTAAAGCTGCTGATTTACTAACACTGTTGCTTATTTCTGTCAAGGCACAAGAAAAATAGTGGGTATTACAAGTAGAGGCTGGTTGGGGTAATGTGCTGCRACAGATGTGAGCGTGCTTTACTTCATCTGTTTATGCTTTTAAGAAATAATGTTATCTCTTAAAATGGAGTTTTGATAAACTGCTAACAATGCAATGTTAGTTCTCCAAACGTCTCTTCCTCTAACAAAGGCTCTGTTATTATGAAACTGTGTTCATAGTAGGCAGCTTGCACCTTAATGAGTCATTCAGATAAACAGCTCCTAGTGAAGATTGAATTACGATCCTATTCAGCTGACACAAACCAGCCACTAGTTCTTCTCAGGAAACTCATGAATAAATAAAATCCTGTGCTTCCAGGCCCAAGCCTAAGATAGCAAGGTAGCAATGCGTATGTCCYGCGCATACTGCCTTGATGTGGCCAGCAGAATTAGGTTGCTGCTGAAGGAGACATCAAATTTTATGTAAGTAAAGACTTTTAAAGGCACATGGTAATGTGGGGGTGTGAGTGGAAGTGTCTATCATTAAYGTGGAGCAATCTGTTACACAATAACCTCTGATATTTAGCTTGCTCATATAGGATGCAATTCGTGCGTCTTGTCGTTTTATGCATGGAGGGGCCATATCCAAAGTTATTCTTAGAATTCTGTCTGGTTCAGTGAAAAATAAGACTTCTGAGGTCTTTGACAGAACTTATTTTGCTTATCATCTACTGCTGCTGAGGCTGGTAAACCTGCCTGGGTTCCTCTCCATTGTATTGGTACATGCTGATCGGGAGGAGAGGCCTTGGTGTGTCCGCTGGCTGTGTTTCCACAGATCCCAAAGCAAGTGAGAACAGTTGGGTAGATGGGGAGGTGTTAATGCCTATGTGGAAGTTTTTCCTGGGCACAGGGAGAAGCCCAAAGACGATTAGGTGAAGATTTGTTGACCAGTAAGTGGTAAAGCCTGGAATCGTTGACTGCACGGGGGCAGGAACTGACATCCTGCTAGTTTGTAAGAGGATGTCGATATGATAAGATCTAGGTGCTGGTTACCAGGAGTCAGGAGACTCTTCTTGTGTTTCCCTGGCTGCCGGCACCGCGTGATGTGCAGGATCCTTGTTGCACGACGTGCTGCATTGGAGCGTTTTGGAAACTCTTTCCCCTTCTCCCACAACATAGTTGAGATCCTCTCTGCCAGGATGGGGCTCCTCTGAATTTGATGTGTTGAATGTAATCAGCAAGCTCTTTCATCTCGATTTTTCTTTTTATTTGCTAGCTTTCAAAACACAAACCCAATCAGGTATTATGGTGTGGTGCCCTACTGCTTCACAGCCTTGCTGGAAGCACCATTTATTTTTAAAACTGTTCTTTCAAGAACTCTAAAATCTCTGTGCTTAAGCTTGACATAAATACAGCAAAAGAACGATGTGGAGATAGAGCATGTGGTCCAGACTTGTGAAGACCTGGTGCAAAAGTGAGARGACACTGAACCAATTCTTAAAACAAATAACTGCAGAACTCCCTCTGCTTTTTGCAGGAATAGTAATATGTGTGATACTGGTCTCAGATCATGGATTTTGGTCTTGTTACTTATCCTGACAAAATGTTTGTTCAGAAATTGTTCTCTGATCCAGTAGAATGTTATCAGGATTTGATGAAAACTCCCAGGAAATTTGGGGGGTTTGTGGTGGATAGGGGAAGCACAGCTGAAATAGTTCTCAAATACGTACCCTTATAAATGGAGGTGTGTTTGAAAGGATATTTGATATGATGTATATTTAACCACCACTTTCAAGCAGCTTTTGGGTGGCGTATGCTCTACAACATACTGTGTTGTAGAAAGGGTATATTCTGTCAGGCTAGTACAATTGCAGCCTAAAGGAATTGATCATTTTCTTTTGTTTGATTCTCCACAGTTTGGAAATGATCCATCACATTTGCAGCCTGCAGCGTCGCAGAAAACATTTGATTGGATCCAGGTTTTAGAGAAGACCCACATTTCTAAGTCTCATGCCACAGCACTAAATCAAGAGTATCAGCACTGGCAGTTTTTGGTAAGCCCTTGCTTTGCTTTCACCTTATTCTGGCAATTTATTTAAAGACAAATCTACTCTTGCAATATATGCTGCCTTTTCTTTGCACTAACATCAGTGGTTTGGCAGGAGAAAAAGAGGCTTTCAACTCCACAAGCTTTATAAAAACAGATTCTTTGTATTGATTTCTTCAGGTATTGTAGTTCTGAAGCAGCATTTAAGTGATAATATAAGTACCTAATTGGAACATAGTCTTAAATATGAAAGCTGAGTGTAATAAAATTGTTATACAAATAGGAATACTAAGCAGTGTTTAGTTTCAGATACATCAATACAAGTTTGCAGGATCTGAGGTTTAATGGCTGTGATCAGCATACTCCAGTCCACGTTGGTGCATACATCCTGACATTTGATGCTAAATGTCAGCGGATTTTTCTGCTTGAGTTTGTATGTATTTGTACAGCAGTCTAATTTTCCAGCACCTTTGGCATGCCCAGAAGGATCCTTCRGCAAGTGTTCTTTGAATATAGCAGCTGCAGGATAATGTCAGTGCACCTGGAAAGAGCTTCCAGAGAGGGAAAAGGGTCTGGCCCGACTGAGGTGCCTTGAAGTCTTCATTGAGATGAAATACTATCACATAAGTACAAAGGCATTTGAATGCATAAAGGGATAAATTTTTGATTATTTTTAAAATCTGGATTGCAGATGGAGCACTGCAGTTTGTTTCCTATAATTAATAGCTGTTTTGTCTGCTTTTGCTTTCAATGCACCAAGGAAGTTGCTTCTTTTTTCAATGTAGAATTATAATGTCTATGACATATTTTTTTGACTTGGTAATGCAAAGAGAAATATTGTGAAGAAGGAAGAAAAATTTTGGAGTAACGCAGGCAGAACTCGTTGTCTTTACTTGAATTCTGCACTCTGTTCCCAGCAGCGAATGCAGCTCTGCAAGCAGAGCAGGAGACCCCCGTGCACAGTTTTGTCCTCGGCTCTAACAACTTGCCTAACTCGGCCATAAATTCACAGTTGTCCTTCTCATAGCAGAGCCTGCTTAATCGAGCTACTTCTTCCCGCCCACCTCTGCCTTATTTTTAGCACAGATCAGTACAATTCCCTGCTCAGCTGCAGCAGTGGTGGYAAAGGCACAGTTTGGAGGCACGGGTATGGAGAAGTAGTGATGGGCAGGTCTCTGGTGCTGATGCTGCCATCACAAACAAACCCTGGCACTTAATAAGGCAAAAATGGGCTTAGGAGCCTGATGTTTATCTCTATTTTTTCTTTAGAAGAAAAAGAGAGAAATCCTCTTGTGTGTTTCATGACAAGTGAACTGAAATTTGGTACCTRCTTTCCTTTCCACCTGTCTAAACTGCATACATGCACTAAGCAAAGGTTAGTAACAAGTTAGTTTACAAAGCAAAAAATGAGAGGGGAGATATGCTTGCTAGATCTCTGAATRTCTTAGCATTGGCCTGCATTGCTCTGAATTCTCCTTGCCAAAAMCCCAGATTATTTCTATCAGTTTTGAATTACTCTCTATCTTGGCAAGTAATTTTACTATGGTGTTGCCCTTTGAGGGATCTGTAAGACATGACTGGCTTCTGCAGAACACAAGGCCAGTGGTGACACGCTGAGTTTATTACTTTTCAAAAAACATGTAACTGTATTTATGATATAAGGACAAAAAGGGACCTATGTAACAGCATGATATATTTCAGTTTAAAGAGTGAAGAAGCATTGAAAKCAGCTTTGTAGCAGAGAAATAGTCAACAAGTAGAAACCATTTTTACACTTAATGTTCTCATTCCTCTTATACTGTGTCTCACTGAAGTGAAAGTGAAGGTTTAAAGCTTTGCTGTAAGAGCTGGATATCTGAAGSTTGATGTTCTAAATTTGGTGGTGGATTTAAACATTTGAGGCATATGAGTTATATTGCATCAGAAGAAGTAATTATATTTAATATGACAAGAGAAAAYTGTATAAAGTGGTATTTTGAATGTCTGTTAATACCTTCTTTGCATCTCTGCTTTGCGAAGGAATAATTACATATCAGTGATGTGAGCTGAATGTGAAGGTTTGATGAAAGACATTTCTGGTAAAAAGTGAAGTCGATCTTTTAGCTTTGTGTGGAGAAGCTCTATTAATAGATATCAGCTGAAAAACCAGGTAGTTGTAAAGTTTTAAAAGACTGACCTGTGGCAAAAATTGGATGGCACTGAAATTAATGGGAATATTTTGTATTCATGCCTTTTTTTTTTTTAATRCATTGCCTCAGCTATGTCAGTAACAGCAAATTGTTAGTGTTTATACTGCAGGTTAGAGGAAATCTGCATTTCTTTATTCGGGTATTGCACTTTTCAGCAGTGATTTCACTYGCACGGGGAAAATCCTGTATTTCAATGCATGGACACCAAACCTGCTGCTACGGGCGGATGTCCCCCTCGCTTTGCATCGTTAGCTTTCTGGGTACAGAAGTGGTGCCGACTTGCCCCCGTGGTGCCTGCCGTGTCTCCGGACAACGGCAGCACTGGCGCTGCTGCAGCTGCCCCGAGGGCTGCGCAAATCCCCGGCTCTGGATTAAAATGCTCCCAGCTTCACGTGGAGCTTTATAAAGSGGACGGTAATGCAGCGCCAACGGCACTGCCCCTGTCAGCGTGTCAGCAGTTTCTATAACAACGTGGGTTTGCTACGGTGCAGCCCTCTGTCACACGCCCATGGTGCAGAACTTATAAATACTTTAGTCTTTGGCATATATGGGGTCGGTGCCTTTAAGTCTCTGCAGTATCGCATAGCCCAAGTGTCTGCTTGGTTCACTGGTACCTGCGTCCTAGTGCAAGATGTTTATTTTATTAGGCCAAATCTGGGTGGAAAGAATTTTTATTTTTTAATTTCTCAGTGTTTTGAGTATCGCTTGCTGTTAAGAGATGGTTTATTCTCATAATGATGGCAGAGAGGTGAGGCTGAAGGGAAGGCTTTTCTTAGTGCTCAGCTGGGATACCTTGCTACATAGAGGGCCCTTTTGAAGACTGCCTGTTTTTCCTGTGCCTGGTGCACGTGTGTTTCTTTGGCGAATTGAAATGACAGTATCATTTGCCTTACAGTAAGACCACAGGACCAGTGGTTGGCTTTGATAAACAGTAAAGTTAAATATAACGCATCTGAATTTCTGTAATTTTGGGTCTCCTTGGAGCAAATATATGGCACTGACTATATATGAGTTATTTTAATAGTTTATTTCCCTTTACCATTCCGTCATTATTTTTGTTCACTGAATCTATGAAATGACTTACATAACCTCCCATTTCTGATGTCATTCTCTGGATTAACTATAGCCTGTGCAAAGGCAAAATTCTGTTTTGATTTAGCTGATACAGTGCCAATGTAATAGCTTTACCTATCTATAGGCTGTGAAAAGAACGTCCAACAAAACAGGCCATGATTTGGTTTTATAAAAACATTTTTTTTCTATTCACAATTGAGAACCTAGTTATACTCCTGAATAAGTGAAATCAGTAAAAAGCATTTAAAAGCCTAAACCATTAGAAACGTCTAGTGTAAAGAAAAATAAATWGAGTTAAATGAACAGCCATGGAAGCAGACTGACGTTTTCTTCCTTAGAACATAATTTTCCTGTACTCTGCAYTAAAAAAGATTAGCTGAATCAACTATGACCTTTTGCTAAAAGCACTCCGATCTCATTTCCCCTCTTCTTTTCCATGGAGAAGTCAGAGCCCCAGCGAGGGCAGGTCCYTGCTAGGCAGCCCTGCCTGGATGCCATGCTGCCTTGCTGTCTTTCTGGAAACCAAACATGCAATGCACTTTTCAAGTGAATTCGCTGTTCAATACTTCCTGCTAGATCATGAAATTCAAATGTCAGGCCTTCTGATGGCATCTAGTCTATATGGTGCGCTTATATTCAACTGTGCAGTTTTTAAATTGAAAACTGGCCTTGATCACTGCAAATTCGGGAGACATCCAACACGATGTGGCTCTAGCTGTCGCAGTTAATACGAACTCAAATAGACAAGAGAAATGAAACGTTCTAATCCCTATTGCACTTCTAAGGCTCAGATTAAATGAGCCAATTGATGTCAGAGAGAAAATCRAAGAGCCAGAACCTGAATCCAGGGGCTCTGATGCCCAGTGCAAGAAGGGCACGGTTGCTCTTCTGAGTTTTGCGCCCTGTCACTTGAAGGCTTTCAAGCCCCAAACAAGCAGTGACCCAAACTTCCAAGGTTCCCCTTCCCCTCAAACGGTATTTCCCGAGCCTAGGGTTCCAGTCTGTCATTCCGGATAAGAGAGAGTGAATGTGGTGGTTTAAATCTCGATTTTTTTGTGCATGAATGTTTGTATTTTCATATAGATCTCCCTACCCTGAATTCTACTGATGGTTCTCTGCAGCCGTGCCCTCTGTATAGGTCACGTCATATGTATGGTCTTCCTCCTGARTGCACTGCCCATTCTAACAGCCCCAGTTTGCCTCTAAATTGCCTCAGCAGATGTAACACATGTGTCTGGCCAGAAAGCCAAGGAGTCTGTCTGCATTATCAGTTACAGCAAAACAAAGGGCTGATGGTGCGTGGTGATTTATTAYGTTGTTTTTCTGTAATGCGTGATAGGATTAAACATTTTTGCCTATACTTATCCTAATTACATTTACCTCTTTTTTAATCACATTTAAAAGAAAAATATTGTATCTCTGAGGAGAGAATATASTTTAATTAACTTCTGTGCTGCCATAGGACCTTGATTTCCCAGGCTTCTTGCCCAATATATTTGTTGAAGACCAAGTATTCAGGTGATAATAAAAAGTATAAGCCTTGAGATGAAACCTCATGCGAAAATCTTGATGCTCTGTGGTATTACTATTGAATTCAGAGGTGAATTGGAAGACGGCTCTCTGATCTGGGCTTGAGATTTAATTTACAAGTCATTTAGAGGCCTGGTGACCCTTTTGTGGGTTGCTTGAGAGCTCCTATTTTACCTTCACTTGTGACACGTGGGCTCAAACCGTCTGAAGCCCATTGCTTTTCCAAGAGGTACAACCCAGCTGATAAAAACGGCAGGGAATATCAAAGCCTCCCCCAGCAGGAAGAGCAGCAGCCCGGTTTAACTTTATGGTTCYTGAGAACTAGATGGAGCCTTTAATGCATTTGAAAGGGCAAGCAGCAGCCTTCACATGGTGCAAAACTGCAGGTACCACCCCTCCACTGACTGGCAAGGGAAGCTCCTGTTATGCTAAAAAAGAAATGACCTGGAGCCAGAAGRGTCTGTTTTCTGTTTCTGAATACACACCCCTCTTTTTGCTAATGCTGATGTTKATTTCCTTTTCCATATAATATAAGCCAAATGCTGATTGCCACTAGTGCCCCTGTGAGGTTAGTGATATTCATAGTTCAAGAAAGATACCGCCTTACCTGTATGAATAATTAAAGTGCTCTCTAGCAGCATATACGTRTAGAATAGATATTCTCTGGAATTATATGTGCATTTCTTTTTGAGGCAGAGGGACAGCAACCAACAARGCACAGGTGCTGGGAAGGTCAGAGCTCATTTGCAGAAATGCGTTGCTATCTTTGATTATTTTCTCTGCTAGTAAAACTCAGAATTGAGGCCAGGAATTAGAGCGGGCTGAATCAGAGCTATGACTTAGAGGCGTGATACTTACGTATGACTTTTTCTCATCCATATCTAAATGGGGATGTATTGGAGAAAAGCTGGCTGGGCTATTACCTGTCAGTGCCTTGTTTTCTTCAGGCTTAGCAGGACTCTCCAGTCGCWGGGCTGTCAATCTGGCCCTTTTCTTCACTGCTTTATAAAGAAAAACAGTGCGCGGGTATCAAAAGCGTTTCCATTTATAATGCGCTGTGGCGATTCAGCTCAGACAGCAGGAAGTAAGAACATTATATATTAAAAGGATGTTGAATATGGAAGAAAAAAAAAATCTATATAAATGTGGAAATACAAAAGCATATAACAGTTGCTTTATGGAGCCATGAATGCTTTAAATGACAATGTTCTCTTTACATAGCTTGTCTGTGATAGATACATAGCAGCAAAGGCACTTGGGACTAGATTCCAAAGGAACAGTGATCATCATGTTTTAAAGTTGCCTGCACTGACTTATACAAATCTGCATTAATAGAAAGTTRCGCATCTTTTGCCTGTTCTCTGGGTAACAAAACCTAAAAATAGCTTTATTAGAACCTTGGCTAGGAAATTTTTGCAGTTCTGGAGAAAAGAAAACACTTCTGAAAGAGTATAATTAATGAGCATTGTGGATTTTTTTTTTTTTTAAAGTATACAAATATAGCATGGAGAAATTGGGCCAAGCATGCTGTTTGTGCCTTTGGCGTTCTGGTGGTTTGCAGCCTAGTGTCCCACTTGTGACGGAGGCGGCCTTGGCTGTTGTCTGCTCTCAGAGCCAGCCCCGTGCAGCTGCCTAGCAAGGGCTGCCCTGCAAAATCATAAAAGGTTTAGAAGCTCTCAAGGAAAAAGCTGGTCAGAATTTACAAAGCAAACCATTACGCCSCGGTCCACCATTGCTTCCTGTTAACAGGAGGTAACTTCATCTGAGACAACATAAACAGTATTTAAACATTGACCATTTAAAATGAGAACAATTTTAACAAAGCTTATTTTTTAATAGTCTGGAAGAATTTTAGGGTTTGAAAATAYCAAGTTTCTTGTGGTGAGAGGGGTTGAAAAAACAACAGTGACAAGCAAAAAACGCAGGAAAGGCTGGAGCTTGCTAGCTGGGAAAGGCAAGAAATAAAAGGAGCTGCTGCTGTGTGAGCAAGCAGAGCAGGATGCTCAAGCAGGTGCTGAAGCTGTGTTGTGTTTACTGATTCTTACTGATTTTATTTTTGCTGATACTCCTCATGCTTTTGCTGCAAAGAGTTGTCGGGGATGAGAAACTGGGTGTCMGGGTGTACGAGCTCATTGCTCAATGCACGGCTCTAACAGTAAAGGCYACYATGGCAGGTTGTTAAGACAATGATAATRACAAAAATCCCGCTCTAGGATCTGYCCAGGTGCTCTGCTAATTTGTAATTTCTTGATGAGCGTAAACTGCTCAGTGCACACACCATGCTGATGGAGGAAAAAAAGTAATTCTATAGAAGGGAATTTTGCCTAGCCTTGTAGGGTCTGACCAACAACACTTATAGCAGAATGTGCAAGAATCCTCTAGAACTACAGCTAGAAAAGCAGTTTTTTGGCTTTTGAGGATGTTTTCATGGCATGAGAAACATGTTATTGGGGATAACGACAAAAGGCAAAGTGCAAAGTATCTGGGAGCAATATATTTGTTAAGAGAAGTGTATCAGAAGTCCACAGACTTATACAAATGTTAAGGATATTATTATTAGCTGTTAACTCATTTGAGTGGATTCAAGGCTAGAGGATTGCAGCTCAGTATTATGAATAAACCCAATTAGCCTTTTAAATTAAGGCACAGATGCTTACAGTAATTTGCTCATAACTTTCTCCTTTCCGAGTGAATATGGTCAAACAGTTAATGAGAATTTTCTGGATGTCTGACTCCAAGGTGCAGTACTCCAGACCCACTCATTAAAAGGCTGATKGTCAATTTATATATAGTATGTAAACTCAACTCAGAAATACTTGCTACAGCAGGAGCTTAATAGCAAAGACAAGATAGGGTTCAAGACTTTCATTTGTTTTCTTTCTGTAGATGCTCTGTGCATTCTCTTACAGCTTACATTTAGGCAGTTACATTATACAAGTGAATGCTAATCAAGTCCCATCCACTTTTTACATACAGTTCAACAATTATATATATATACACACACGTATATATACCTGTGTATATATATATTTTGCAAGAGCTATGACAATGTACTCTTAAGACCTGAGAACCACAATATCTATGTCTGTATTTCTTAAATCATTCAGCATATACAACATTGTTCCACATATTGATGAAATGCTTCTTTATAGGTATTGTCCTTAAGGCTTTCAGAATAGGAAGACATTCTGAAGAAAGTACATACATCATCTTTTTATTATTATAATTCTGTTTTAGGAGGGAACGAGAGAAAAAAGTTTTAGGTAAAAAGAAAAAAAATATAATATTCATCCATGCAACAAGAAGCATYTAAATGTGCTGGTAGCATTATGTTAGAGGGGATGTACGTATGTATGGGTGACAGAATGGGAGATATGAGGATGACTCTCAATCTTAGCAGGGAAAAGCAGCGCAATAGGGACGGCGGTGGGATGTTACCGTGTTCACAAGTACTCCTGGGAGTTCCCACGGGATATTTTGATGACTGATGATAATTTGTAAAGAGCTTGGAATATTTCAGCCTCGCTAAACAGCTAAATTTTTCAGAAAAGTTGGAAAGTCTCTGGGTTAAAGCCTTTTGTCTCTCTTGTCTTTAATCTTGCACACACAGTTTCCTATGTTGGGAGATTTAGTTGGAAGAKGAAAGAGTCAAATGTATGCACTGAACTTTACATAAACAAATCCATGAGCTACAACTTGGAAAGTGAATAGTAAGCTAGCTGGAGGCAATTTCTGATTATATGCTGAGAGAGATCTTGGATTTGGTGGGTGATGATTGCATTACACATCTCTGAAACCTGTCTTTGGACGCAGCAGGCTCTGGGGCAGTATTAGGTTACAAGGCTCTCTACCAAGTTCATAGCAAACTTGATTAAGTCATTAAATTGCAGATCATTGCTGACAGTAAATTAATTCTTAATCCAAGTCCTATTCTGCACTACATCAGGAGACTTTTGCCAGGAGGCCGATGGCTTGAAAATGGGTAATTAAATTCTGTTGTAAATGCATTTTTATCTCCCCTTCTGCTTGCAGGAGCTGGCAAACAAGTGAGAGACATTAATTAATACCTGTAATTTGGTTTAGTTGAATAAGCTCTGCTGCTGTCAGATTCTGAAATGTAAACCAAGGCTGTGATGTAGGGAATAAGTATAAGATAAAGAAGGCTGACAAGAACATATTCATAAGACCATTTGTTCTTACTTCTTTCTGTAAGAAAATTGTTAGTGAGTTTAGCATTTTGCAATAATTTAGTCTAAATTTAATTTAGGAAGAAAAAATAAAAAATCCTAAGTATAGGTAAAGTAATAAGAGCAGCAAGATGTCTTTGGGGCCTTGGTACAACAATGTAATTAATCCCTATGTTTCCACTGTATTCCTTCAGGAGATAATTTTAGCAGGTTAATCATCCTCGGGTGCACATGCAGGTGTGTGTGTGTTGGGGGTTGTTGGTTCTGAGCCAACAAGAATGGCAGGTTTCAATCAGAAGTGTCAGAAGGATGCTAGAACCCTATTGCACTCCATCAAAACTATTCTCTTTCCATTCATCGGAGATAAACTATTTTTCTTATTTTATTGCATACTTTTTCACTTCTTTTAATGCAACAGGGGATTCCTGAAGATAAGACAAATTATATGACTGTTTTCTCCATTAAAGAAGAATGTCTCTTAATTCCTGTTAAAGGAGGGAACACATTTTCCCATGTTGTCTACCTAAGATCAATACAATTTCTTACATCTGAAGAGCTCAGGGGTACCCTTAGCTTTCTAAACTGGCTGAAATCTTTCACTTGCAGCTTTCTCTTTACATATTCTGCAGATTCTTATGTGAGGACTGAGAGCCCCCTCAGAGCTCACACAGAAAGGGAGGTAGCAGGAGGTTAGCCAACACTGAGACACCCATCCTTTTGACAAGGTGCTATGGGCATCCCTCATGGAAAGATGCCTAAAGAAAGAATTGAATTGGAGCGGCTGGGAATGTCCTCATCGAAGTAGTCGGTGGGGACTATCCTCATTGCTTTCTATTGTTCTTCTGAAAATGTTTTCATGTCTTTTGTAATTGTATGAACAGTTTGCTAGGAAAGGAGGATCAACAAGCCTGTGGGGATGTTTTAACAGCATTACTGGCTGGCTGTAGCTCTGAGTCCATGTGAATTATATCCAGGGTACCTCTTGGCAACCTGTCTAATGGCAGCAGCCTTCGCRGTGTTGTGGCTCATTCAGTGCTCTGTGATAACCCCGCAGATAGAGCTGAGTTTGTGTGCAGGTTTTGGCAGTAAGCGTGGCTGTAAGCTTGGTCTGAAATGAGAACACCTCATACAGCAGGAGAGAGGGCTGACAGTTACACTGCCAGGAAAATTTCAGTTCTGTAGCAAAAATTATCATTAGTAAAATAAATACMATGCCTTAAAAATTCCRTGCAAATATATATATGTGTGTGTGAGCACACATACTCTATACATTTATATAGAACACATAAAATGTTATATATATTATATACAAAATATAATAGGCACACAGTATACATAYGTGTGTATATATTTGTATGTAAAAGCACACATGCATTAGAATATTTTGTATGTCTAAAACACATAGTCAGAGGTTACTGCTCTGCTTCCAGAGTAATTAAAAATTTAACTCTTATCTCCAGCTGAAACACTTTGTTATTTTGAGAGCATTGTAAATGTTAATAATTCAAAGCAATTAAAAAGTGWGTTAAAAGTCATGTAGTTTTTATAAACTGGCTGACTGAATGACAAATACTTGTAAGATTTTCTGCTGTGCTATGAGGGTATTAAACAAACACTTCTGCAGTACTGGAAGTCCTGTAGAAATGAAATAACCTATTTTATCACCTGAAATCCAACTGAGTTTTGAAGTKAAATTTTAAATATTCATCCCTGATGAGTTCTGTAATCTCCTGTCTGTCAACCTACTCCAGAGTTCTTTTATTCTGTGAAGCCAGTTGCGTAGAGGCAGGTCAAGAAAAAGAATATAAWTGTAAAAAAAAGGATGTTAAATACATTAAACATTATATATGCTATAGTGAACACAGACCTTCCGCTATAACCACACTGTACAGTGTTCAGAGGTTCTAGCAAATAGGAAACTTAAATTTTCCAGAAAATTGATGAGAGAAGATTTTCTCTTTCCCCAACCTCATCTCATTCAGTCTCAGTAGGAGACTTTGCGTTTTGCAGTGCAGCTAAGCATTGTGTTCAGACAGAAAAATGTTTTCTCRGTGTTTTCTTACTTGATGGAGAAAAGTGAGAGAGACAGAGAGAGATTGTCTTTGAATTCTGCCTGGCTTCCTTAATGTGTGCGTGCCGTGGAAATCCTGTCAGCTTTTACATCTGCTATGAAAACACTGCGAGCATCAGACTGGAAACCTGGAGAGCATGTTTTAAAGAGTGAACAATTCACCAAATTAAATGTTTGCAGTTATGTTCCTCTGAACGGCAATTTAACTTCTGGAATATGCATCTGCTTTACAAACAGCGGAGAAAAAAAAAGGTTACTTTTGCAAAACATTACCATTATAGAAAATTATTATGCGTTTTCCCTGCCCTCTTTGTATTCCTCCCTATCCTGTATCAGTATTTTTTGTTTTAGTGAGTGTTTTAATTTCAGATTTTTACTTTTATTTCAGTTCTGCTTCTTGGAGTGTAGTCTTGTGAGTGCAGCATCTTGTCACATGAAACAAACTGACTGATAGCTGAGCTGGGATGTACATAGAGTCGCCCTTTATAAGGTCTCATTTCTTCAGATTCTGGAAATAGATTTCCTGAAATAGGACTTCATCCCTATCTATAAAATGAACAAGATTGCAGCCCTGCCGTGCAATGGCATTTTTTTAGCACATTACTGTATAATTAAGTTTAAAACCAAGATGAGCCCTCAAGAGTGCCTGGGAAATATCTCCTCCTGGGAAAAAGCAGCACCATATTTAGGAAGCCAGAAAGAATAGGTGGGAAGGCACTGAATATTTTGTTAAAACAGGCTCAAGGATCTTCAGATCATGAGGTGTTAACTGATGTATGATATTTTATCTATTTTATCATGATATTATGAGGAACAGAATGTGACCTTTTTTCATCTTTTTTC
Source organism: Eudromia elegans (assembly GCA_003342815.1). NCBI lineage: Eukaryota > Metazoa > Chordata > Aves > Tinamiformes > Tinamidae > Eudromia > Eudromia elegans. The sequence goes on along the minus strand of PTEX01000041.1, from coordinate 4,670,582 downwards.
TTCCTTCACCAGGAAGGTAGAAATGTCAGGATTTTGTTCAGAACTGTAACACCACCTCAAAAACCCCCRTGAAAAGCAATAATACCAAGAGAACTGTGTCGTTTTGTTTGCCAAGCACTTTGTAGCTCGGTGTTGGAGGACAGAGAAGCCCTTCGTGGTGTTATTTTGATTGYGTTGTGATACAGAACAAGCCCCCGCGCCACCGGCAAGCTGCAACAAGGGCGTCATACGTACAGTGCATTTAGTTCCAAGGTTTAGTGCTTGCATCCGAAGGCTGAATTGGTGTTTAAAATGAGGACTTGCCTCGAGGAGATTATTTTTAGTGTACATTTCATTGGACTGCAGAGCAATTACTTCCTATGCTTAGAAATTATTCTCTCCCGCATTACAGTAGGCTTTGACAAATTTTGGCATTGGAGCAAACTTCAACACGCATTTTCTACATAAACAGAAGTAATGGCATTTGACAATCTGGCAGAGAATTAAGAATTTGWGTTGTTCTCCAGCCTGCCCAGTGAACAGTATAGGAACTTGCAGATTAAATCTTGCAGAGCTATAGATTGCCATAATGTTTAGATTGCTGTCTTTACTCTGCAGGAGAGTATCACTTCAATGTGGGTAATTCGGGAGCYTCAGGGAAAAATGCTCTTTCTGCATGTGGTTCAGCTAGCAATAGTTAGCAGATTGAGTTAAGGAGACAGCATGAGCTTGAAATCTAGTCCTTCTCAGAGAAGGAATAAACTGATGTTAGTTATTTGGTTAATTATGTAGCTAATGGCCATTTAAAGAGATGCAGTMTTGGCAAGACCAACACCAAATCAAGCTGAATTATGCTGAGAACAGTAGAGAAAAAGCCTGGGTTCTGATCCTCTGCATAAGTGCCCACAAAAGGAAAAAAGAAAACAACACAAAGCATGCTGGCCATGAGTTACATTTCCTCTGGGCAATCAAAACATCCTTGGAGAGTTTGAAGGCTGCAGTAATTTGCATTTGGTTGAGCTCCTAATCGAGTGACGGGTTTCCATTTTGACAAGGACTGAAAGGGAATCATGAGTTTGAACAAATGGAGCTAACGAGCTTCCCGCAGCTGTCCCTTAGCCAGGGCAGACCTTTCCATTGAGTAGACCTGTCCAGTGGGAACACGAAGGGAAAAGGTAACGGGTTCTCTAGCAAGACGCAGGATCSGTAGGAGATGTAGCTCAGCATTTCTCACTCTAAACTCACTTTTTGTTAACAGCCATAGGCCTGGGTGCTTTTTTTTCCTCCACTCACTTTTCTGTTCTGCACAGRGCTTCACAAGTCTGCTAAGCAGAACTCAACTTTTTTTTTTTTGCAGAGCTGCCTGAAATCTGAAATGCCCAACTGAAAGGAATGGATTAAGCAGATAATCTCCTATCATACTTCAAACGCTTGGAAGCATGGAAGCTTGGAAGCTTTAAGAAGCTGTAATTTTATGTGGGGAAATTTAAAGAAAACAGCTTCTTTCACGACCTAATCATGACATACTGCCAATAAGTATTAATTTCCTTTTCTTAAAAGGATTTCGGAGCACTTTAAAACAGTCAGGGAATGTCTTTGCTTATAGCCTTGACAATCACTTGTCCATGATGGTGAGAATTTGGTCTATATCTAGTCAGTAGAATTAGTCTACACCCAGTTCAGATGAGTGATAACTCATAAGTGATATGGATTTCTTCCTAGTTTTGCTGATCTTTTCCCACCATTKTGGCAGTATTTTTCATGAAACAAGGAAATGTGGGGAATTAATGCCACCTGCTGTGACATGCTCCGTGCTGGTGCTTTAAAAGGGAAGGAGAAGGAGAAAGAAATTCTCTGTCTTCATAAATATCATTTATGGCCTTTGCAAGTTGTACTAGAATGCAATATGTTTAGCCACTACTTTTCATTCGATGGATGATGTTTTGTCAAAACTGAAGTTAGTTTTAATATTACAGAGCATGAAAGTACTTTAAATAGCAGTTCCAGAGCTCTACATTCAGAATGACAAAATTCAGGAGAAATACTAGTGCTCTGTGTGCCAATATGCCTATTAGAATGACAGACATTTTGATTGTCAATGGAGTAGTGGGATCTGCTGGGAAATCTGTTACCTCAGCGATCTCTGGATCTCATCCTTTTGCAGACAGGTGTCATTCTTCAGCAGCTGCGCAGCTGGACAAAAAGAACACTGAGATAAATTTTATATCTTCTAGAAAATTTAATAAGAGTGCAGTCCTCYGAGTCCATCTTTAATTTTCAGGTTCATTCTTCACTTTGTTGATAGCGATATCAGAGAGAATTCAGCGATGCTCAGCTTCATTTAAGCCTGGCGTCAGCATGACGAGATGTCATTGGTATCTCAGAGGAAAAGCGTGGCATCATTTGCATTTGCTYGTGACATCCTCCTTTTGGAATAGTTCTTGCTTCCATTTGTGTAGTTTTGATTTTCCTGAGATTTAGGAAGACATCTTAATTGTAAGCCATCCTATGAATTCTCTATCTCCTGTTCTTCACATCCCTCAAAATGGTCCCTCATTTCAACATAAACCATAATAGGAGATGAATTRAACCTCCTTTATGATTATCCATTAGTTTTGAAAATTGACCGCGTGAAATTCAAATGCACTTAAATTTGTTTTCCATTTACAGTTAACAAAACTATTATTTTATCAAAGCTAAGTAGTTTGAGCCCTTCCTGTTTCAAATAAATACAGATGTTATATATAAATTATTTTTTTCACTATTTTCTTCAGTTGAACTAGCCGCRAGCACAAGTTAAACATGTGATGATCAGAAAGTGTGCAGTGAAAATGAGTTCAGATCAAATGAAATGGAACTAATCTAAATTTTCCAAGAATTTAAACTGAACTCATTCTCCTTCAGAGTTGAGGATGGCGTGTGTATTACTGCATGTGTTTTTAAAAATATGTTTGTGGCTTTATAAATCTTGGAACAGAAAAGATGAAATTTGGTGAAATAGATCATACAGTGAGTTGGTCTTAGTATTTCTGATATTGACTGCATTATTAATRCAGTAGGTTTTATGGCACTTCATATGCTTTTATTATATAGAGTAATGATTTAATTACATTTTTAATTTTATTTTACTTCCATTTTTCTATATTATTTGAGGTAARGTTTTCAGTCAGTTAACGTCAGAAATATTTCACAAAATTATTCTTGACCCTTCCATTTCTCTCCTTAAGTAAGGTTATTAGTTAATCAGCTGATATTTTATACAAAAGATKAATTCTGTGCTGTCGTAAAACTCTGCTTGCTTGCTCTAATGCCCTCCAGAGTTATGATCTTATTCCAGGTAATTTGTATTTATGATGTTGATGGAATATTGGCAGATGTATAAATCACAATACATTGTATGTTTTCAAAAAGGGCATAGAAGAACGTGCACGAGACTACGGTTTTAAAAGCTRTATTCAGGATAGGAGTAGTACATGCTTACATCAAAAATCTTTTATGAGTGACGGAAAATGAATTCTCTCCGTGCTCAAAAGAGCCTTTTGCATCCTCTACAAATGTTTTACCCAGCTCGTTTAAAAAGCTAAGCAGCAGAGATATAAGCTCTGCACTTTACCTAATGTATAACCTCAATGAATAAACTTTGGTTATTTAAGCAAATATATGTGCCTTAAGCCTCAGCGTGTCCTACTCTAGTTTAGGGATTGGTAATATTAGTCATAGCSTATAGTAATTAGTAATATCAACTTCTGAAAAACAACCCAAAATTTAAGTATTTACTGGCATTAAGATTGCAAACAGCCTCCCTGCATGGTACCCAGGGGAGCATGAAGCTGAGCATGGCTTGCCAGCTTGCCTCGCACAAATAGAATTAATCATACCTTACCAGATTACCCTTTYTAATGTGCTTGTGCCTCCTCTCGCCTGGTGGTAAAGAGAAGTGCCAGGCAAAAGAAGGCCCTCCCCTGGAACAGCCCCTGGGGGAGTGATGCTCTCTTTCCAGGCAGCGGCTGAAAGGTCAGCCCCGACTAGTAAGTGAGATTCATTTTAATTTAACAGGGCGATGCGGGGTGGCACGAGTGAGCCGAAAGTGGCTCTGACTCCTTCCGTTTGCCTGTGTCATTAAGGAGGGAAGATGGATGCAATTGCATGTACACGAGACTGCTTTCCGAGTAAGTGGGGGTGAGATATGTTTCATTGCTACCACGTGTATATATAAGGAGTGAAATAATTAATGGTTTAAGGTCGAGGGTAATATGCACCTAATTAGTCATGTTGAAGGAAATTTAAGATGAACTGAAGATGCCAAATAACATATTTGCTAAAGTCTTTAAGTAGCGAAGAGATAAGGCTGATTGCAATGCTAATGCAGATTTCTAGCTGATGGTTTTATACCCTCTTGAAAGGAGAAAATAATCTATTTGGATTAATGTCATAGTTTAATGAAGGGGAAAATACTTGGGGCTCTGGATAAATTGCTTCAATATTCCACAGATCTTAAGGAGTTACTTCCATGCCTGAACTGGGGCCTTGATGACTGAGTTTTCTTTTGATTTTATATTAAGTGGAAGAATAGACAAATACCKCCCTGGCAGCATTTATTAGGTTTAGCAAAGAGAAGGAAAGGAAAAGGATTGTGCTAGATATGTGGTTTCGATTTTGTGTTGCATGATGATATGTTAGCACAAAGCACTTTGTGTTGCAYTCTCCTCAGAAATGCCAGGAAAATTGTCCTCGTAGATTAAAAAGTTTCAGAACACATTTATGACAGTAAAAGAAAATAAACACCCAGAGGAGTTGTGATAGTTCTTGAAGGTTTAAAGACTTGCATGTTTCCATGGAGAACAGTGTTATACAAGAAGGATTTTTATGTCAGTATCTGGCTCTGCATCTGCTTTCGTCTTGCACCAAATTAATCATCTAAAACCACAATTCCAGGATTTTGTCAGCCTGTGTTTCAAATAAGTGAATTGAGAATACAGTTTATTACTCAGTTCCTCTTGGTGAAAAATAGGTGTTATACATACCTCCCAGATGTACAAACTATCAATAACCTCAGCATATATGTATATCAATATGCAAACCTGATTTCTTATGGAAATATTGCTCTTATGATCTGTTCTTGATGGATCTGATCCATCAAATTACCTTTCTTAATATCTCTCCTATTCCTGTAAGCTGCAAAGTATCTTCAAGCAGACATTGCTTAAAAACTGTGTTTAAAAGCTGCTGTCATTATTTTATAAACAACAATTCTTGCTTCCAAAATTATGATGGTTTTAGTACCCATTTTGTCACATGCTTTGAAAGACAAAACATAATAAATACATTTAGGAAGGACTTCTGTTCTAGTAAAGCTAGCAAGCTGTTTTTAAAGTGTAGCTAGTAGCTGGTCATACTTGAGATGGGTTTGGGTGGACTGTAGAAGGATCTACCGTTGAGGAGTATATAGGACTATATAGAGTTTTGYATAATTTTCCTTAAAATCTTGCAGAGAAAGATGTAGACCCTTGTACTTTGATGTGGTTAGTTTTTAGTGTTTATGTGTGTATGTTTTGTCTGACACTTTTGTCTTAATGTATATGTCTAAGAAACATATACGTCTGTGTGTGTGTGTAATGTCTACCAGAAGATGCTAAATGGACTTACGCCAAGGTTGCAGTGCTATCTGATCTATAAGCAAATCTTCTGGAGCATGAAAAGCTGCTTCTGAGTGGCGCTTCTGGCATCTAACTCTTAAAATTATTCAATATATTTTTGTTTATCTATCCTGAAATGTAACCTTATCTTCTGATTTCAAGTCACTTGCAATTTTTCGAGTCATTCCAAGCTTAATGTAGGGATTTCAGTAATTATGCAACATAGCACTATAAACCACAGCCCGTTAAAATTACCCTGAGAGATAAGTGAATGATTACTAATGTCACTGGAGTTCATGCTTCTTTTATAGCATTTGYCTCTAAATTTATTGTTTGAGAAGATGCCAATCTATGGAAAAACATTCCTGGGCGCGGGCTGGTGCTATTCATAGATTCGGTACATTTCATCCTCCTTAGAAGTGCCACAGGACCGGGTTTTTCACCTGCTGGGGCATGGTGTTACCATGACGACGGCCCATCTTCTCCTTTGCGAGGCTCTGCTCTTCGTGCATGACAAAAAGGAGAGCTTTTGGAGACAYGTTTGTGAAAGCTGCTCCGCTAATTGCATTCTAATTATCAGTGAAATAGAACAAGAAATGGCTTGTTCTGTTTCTATAAGAAAAAGAAATTTCTATTCTAAGAAATAGAGCGATGAAATAGTCTGTTTAATAAAAGTTGCCAGGACCTCTCTGTGAGGTAGACCTGTGTAACAGTGCCTGGACGTGATTGACGTACCTGGTGCTTAGATGTTCCAATATCTTAYCTACTGCAAGGACTCCCGGTTCATGTTGCTGTTCCCCAGTCTTGTGCGTATCTCCTGTTGATCAGCAAATGGAAATCTKAATGCCTCAGTAGATGATGGAATAGCTGCTCTCAGTTGCAGGCTTATCCTTAATGAGTTCCTGTGGTGATCAGAACTGTGTTCGTGTTTGTCCAATTGACGTGTTTTGTTTCTTCTCCTCATCAAAACAAGTAGAAAAGGTGGATGGCAAATTTCTATSTAGACGATCCATTAAAAGCAAATTCCCTTCCTCTTGAGGCTCTAGCGTAAGGAGATGCAGATGTGAAAGGTTCTTTGACTCATAGCACGTCATTCAGACACCTTGCAACAACGTACAGCATCTTTCCCAGGGAGTTTTTTGCTGATCTTATTTCCAGGTTGCTTAGAAACACTGAAACAGTTTGAAATATGGTGGCTGGGAGTGGGAAGACATACCCGTAATCTTTCAGAAAGGAAGGGTGTTAGAAAAGCAAAGACATTCTGGGAGAATGACAATTTTACATTGGATTAAGTATTATATTTACTATTAACATTCTGTATTAAAAATCTTACAGCTTAAAAAGCACCTTTTAAGATTTATCCTGGGTGTTCTAAATGATGAAAGTATTTGTGGACATTTTAACTTTCCAAAGTTCCATTTTGAATGAACAACTTATGTTCAAGTAGTTCATTCAGCAGTGGAGAAATCCCCAARAGAGGAGCAAGGGGAAGATTTCCAGACCAGTTCAAATGTTCCAGTTGCCATACTGCCTTACCCCAGACAGAAAGAATTTGGTCTGATGTTGGTTCATGTTGAGGCAATCCCAGACAGTATTTGAAAAACAATGATTTTTAATGCCTCATTTTCTCAGCGATCCATCTTAGAATTGTTGAACATCATTTTTTGGAGAAACTTCTTATCCACGGCTTGTATTTAAGTGAAATGYACAGCATGATCCCAGGAGGAGACTGCTGAATCCAGAACATGAGTGTGCATCAGCTGCCAGCTTGTGTCTTCAGCAGGACTGTTCCTTCCTCATGATRGAGAGTTCTTGATATCTCCCCAAGCAGATGTCTCTGCAACACTCATCCTATTTAAATATTGTTTTAATGGAACAAGGACTTCGCACAGTTAATATATGTGAGGATCGAACACAATGTCCCGTTTTCCCCTTTCCAATCAATTCCCTGGAGGAACACAATAACAATTTATCTCTACCCGTAGAAATGGCATTCATTTGAAACATTTTAATTGTCATGCTGTCTTATCTGGGACGAGCCACGCATACGTTTCAGTTCTCCTGCATGCGGATTCTTACTTCACGTTGCTTCTGTGCTTGATGTCTAGAAAGGAAACGTATAAAACACTCAGTGTCATGCTCACTTAAGTCTGGAACAAGAAAGGGAGACACAGTCCGTTCTACAGTTGTCTCATTTCAGGCATTTTCAGGCCCAGAGAGAGTAATTTCCCAAATATTCTCCCAGATATGCAGGTGCTTATGTGACTCTCACTGTCCTTTCTACAGTGCCAAGGTGGTGCGATGGATCCTTAGGTCTTTCCTGCTGTATCAGAACTCCTGATATTCTGCTGCAGTTCCGCTGTTCCTCCTTATTTAGTGGTGCTTCTTCARAAGTGCTATTTTTATATGGTATTTCTTATGCTAACTTGAGCCTACTGATGAGAGGGTAAAAGCTGTATTTGTTTTCTCTTATTATGGCAGAGTATAATTTGCATGGAAATGTTCCTATTTTTAGGATGAAGAAAATCTAATTGTGAAGTGATCTTATTTAAAAGGTGAGCCTAAGTAAAGCCTTCTTTGTCAGGAGAATGGTAGAATMAACTCATATCTGCCTATTAAATACCTTCTGTACAAGTTTAATTAGTTAGTCTTTAATCTCAAACAAGATATTTTAGTTGCATTACTTTTCATTACATTTACAGATTTTTATAGTGGTGTGCAAAATAGATGAAATTTCAGACATTTAAGAAAATGGCAACATTCGTTTCGAGTTCAGCAAGTTCTCATCAAGTTCTCATCATGAACAGTCGTATTCACTACTGTTTATTCCTACATAGCAAGCCAGAATTCAAACTGGTTTGTAAACCCATGTGGAATTAGGTTATATCTAACTCATAATATGGTTTATTAAAAATGTAACTTCATAATTATCAAACTTGATAACTCTGGACTTGGCAGTACTCTACCTTTCAGGGGATACATGGGAGGGGACATCAAGTATCTTTTTGTGTTTTCTTTCATCCCACTTTTATCTTACTGGCACCTATACATAACTGTCAGATATAATGGAATGAGTGTCAGTCCATCAATGAACAGCAACAGCAGAAACATCTCCTGTGAAGGCAATTTTCTCTGCTTGCTTCCAATTCAAATTTGCTCAATGCTATATTATATAATGGTGAGAATTAAGCAGAATAGCCTATATTTTTCTTGCATCATCTCCGTGTTAATTACAAAGAGAAAATTAGAAAGGTGTTCATGGCAGCTTCTTTTACAGGCTGTTCTCTCAGCTAGCTCTGCTAGCTTGTCCATATTGAAGTTCRTAAATAGCTCCACTGTGTGCTATTCAGGATGAGTCAGCTTTGCCTTTAAACCCAAGCTTTTAGAAGAAGAGAAAATAAATTGGTGACCTTAGAAGTGAGGGATTTACAGGGCAAGAATATATGAAAAATGATCAGAAGATTCTCCATGTTTTCCTTTTGCTTTAGGTACCTGTAGACCAGAGATTTTTCACTTTTCTCTTGCAGTAATGTGATTCTATTCATGTATCATCAAAATAGAGAACTATCATACAAGATTATGATCAGAGTGCTCTAGTACAGTCAGCCCAGGTTACTGGCAAAAACAAATTGTCTCAAAGAAAAAAAAGCTTAAAATAAATAGTGTAGAACATTTTTTAAAGAACAAAAATAATTGATGGATGAGCAAACTAGCACACAGGGCAACAGATGCCTTACTCCAGGCAATATAGAACCTTGTTACCCAGACAGTAGTGTCAGATTGTATTAAATCTACAGAAGTCATCCTCCTACCATGAATTTTTATAGTCAGTCCTCATCTCTGTAGGAGAATTTCTACTTTTCCTGTATTATGARCACACCTTTTTTGACTTTTAATTCTGCACTTAAAAAGATGAAAATCATATATAAGGTAATACATTTTCTTCTTATTTTGCCTTTCATTTTTATTYCTGTAGATATTTCTATGTTAATGGTCTCTTGTTTTATGATGGATGTGCTGGTGTGTGAGTCTTTAAATCTGTGTAATGCATTGGGTACCCCTTAAAAGAATGGAGCATGGCAGGAGTATTTGTGTGCATTTGGAAGTACTGTCAGTTTTCTGAATACTTCACAGATTCTGCAGAGATCATTAGTGTTGTTTTCCTAAAGGGAAATGCTTGTCTGAACTGAGAGTGCCTGAAATATTCCTTGCATCCAGCAGGAAATATCCGTGCGGAAATCTTCTCTGACATATTTTAATGACAAAATTTCAGATTCTTTTTTGCAACTCAGTCCATATCCAGTCCTGGTAGGAGCACATGATTGGCACACCAGCTTATATGTGATATATCAAAGGGTGGCTTATTCTCCTGCTATTTAACTAAGAAAGCTTAAGCAGGAGATGTTTAAGCTCTGTGCGACTTGGACCTACATGCATTAGAAAGAGTTTGTCTTTTTGTTTGTTCTGTGGGTTGTTGGTGCTGAACTGTGATAGAGAACAACAGATGCTTTTGTTTTCCCTTGGAGGGGAGATAGAATATTTCTAAATAGATCTTCAGTTGTTTCCATTCATTTTTAAAGGAGTATTTGTGTAGCATTGTCATTAGAAAGGGGGTAACATTAATGTTCAACTACGAGTTCAACTAAAATTGGAAGCCCTGTGTCAGAACTTGATGAGACTTTTTGAAAGCACGAGGTTTTGCTTGCATTTTACTTGCACATTAGTCTGCTCATATTTAGTCGGCATTTGCCTTATCATATGTTTTATACAGTGTTTTGTCGTAACTGGCTTGATGACTGCTTAATCTCCGGTCTACTTGCCTTTAGCAGCTGCAGTGTACTGATTTGAATAGGTTAACTGATATATTTCATTTGAATGTAGCAAAGTGTTGCTTTTTAGGTGCAATTAAATTATCAGAATTGTTRCACAGAGTGAACAAATGAAGAGCAGGGCAGAGAACAGCAGGGGGAAAAAAAGGACAAAGCCTTCATTAAATTTATATAAAAAAAAGTCAAAAGCTATTTGCATAAAAAGAATTGGGAAGGATGATGGTGCATAGTGATGCTTTCCACGGGTTTCTTTTTCAGGCTAGTATTGGTTAGTTGTCAGGAAATTGAGGAATCTGCATCCAGTTCTTCAAGCTGCAAAAGGAATTTCCTTTAGGTCTCTGCGTGTTCCCTTTGTGCTTTCCACAGAGTTAGCAAATTGAGAAGAGAAGGTTGTAGTGGAGCAGCCGTAGCATTCAAAGCCAAGCTGGAGGCAAGAAGACTGTRCCCAGCCTGTTGTCAGTAGGTCCATCACTTGCCATGGCCTCTCTACGTGTTTGTTGGCCTCTACTTTCTGTTGACCTGGGGGATCTGTTACCAACTGGCAGTTGTAGGAGCTGAAATGAGAAGGGTTGCCCTCTTGTCAATGCATTCAGTCATAGATGCCAAGCAAAGAAAAGACCAGAAAAATACTTTCCATTTAGGACGAGTACCTCGTCCTAAAGAAGTGTAGTCCTCTGTTAAGAGAGAAACAACACAGATGGGACTTTCAAAAATACCCATCTCCCCTTAACATGTGTTTGAAGCTTCAAAACTCTTTWAGGATCCAACCCTAACAATGCACTACAGCAGAGTAGAATAATAATAAAGCGTGTTGGATTCCCCCCAAAATGAAAGGCACCCRTTTGTGTTTCTCTCTGGCCCTCATCAATTCAGCATGTGCATGYAAATGTTTCTGTATCTCCTTTCTGTGAATCGGACAGAATATTGTTACTCCAAGAGAGCTCTGAAAAAAGCAGGGATTTTAATTGTTACTTTCTTTTCTATGAGATCACCAAACCCCAGCAGAATTAGCAATGCTGTTGTTTTTGCTRTGCTCAGCTGTGTTGTGGTATATGATACAAAATGTTTGAGATCTGTACCGTTTAAATGTTTTTTCATACAGATAAATAATAAGAATGGAAAAATGAAAAAGGGAAAGTTAAAAATCACTTACTGTGTGCAGGGAGTTCATCACAGGGGRAACGAGAGCTCTTTGAACACCAGGTTTCTCCATACACAGAACACCAGGTTCTTACCAGGTATTTTTATCTGTTGTGCTTTTTTGTAGACCAAGCCAAATGTATTYATGAGATGTGAAAGTTTTATGTGATTGAGTTATGAAAGTATYGTAAGGAATTTCAGAGAGGAGATGGATAACTTCATCTGTATGGTTTTTTTCCTGATCTTTATATAGTATTTCTCCTATGAGGTGATCAAGCAGAAGTCTCCATAGCTTCCTTTCTCCAGCTTTGCCTACTGTGCCAAAGAGCATAACTCAAATTAACTTTTTTTWTTCTTTCCATTTCATTTTCAAAATGGGTGAAGGAGGAAATTCTGGATACACAGCTTGTTTTAGGTTGTTAGCAGATAATATTTTCTGTAATCCAAACCATCAAAGGTTTACATATTGTCCAAAATCCTAGGCACATCTCAGAAGCTGAAGAAACCTTTTAAGGGAGTTGAAAGTTAATWGTTATTTCTATCTTGTGCTCCTTGCAGAGATAGCAAAAGAGCTTTAAAATAACCCAATCCCTTGATTCTTGGTAGGAAAWAAAAATACTGTTATCTGTGATTATTGTGATGTGCTAGGAATCTCTTACATGGGTCCTAGTAGGTCTGGGTGCAGTGCTTTAAAATGCTACTGTTCTCAGCTGGAGACCTGTCCCTTTGCTGAAGGTTTTCATTCTTATCCCAGCCAAATGAAGAGGTTTGTCTCTGCACATACTACAATGTGTTGCTGAAACCTTTCTTTTTGAGTAGAGTAAGAGGAGTTTGTGTAAAATACTAGRCTTCAAACCAAAGTGGAAGGGAAATGAGACATGGCCATTCTGCAGTAGAACCTGAATGCCATTAATAGGCAGTAGCTATTTAGACTATTGCAGGTTAATCTTTCTCTGTTAGAGTCCTTATTGTGTGGGTTTATTTTTGTTAAGAGATGACTCAGATCAACAAGCTACTAAACTAATATGGAAATTTATGTGTTGACAGCAATTATGACAAGCATTGTCTTCAGAATAGAAGAGCCGATCGAGTAATTTGGCTAGAACTTTGGAGGTTTAGGTTCAATTTCTGGCTTTACTTCACACAACCAAGACCATTTATGGATAATATGTTCCCAATTCTTCTTCTAAGAGCAAACAATCATATTGTAAATGTACATGTATTTATGCTTATAATGCTTATGAGTATCTTATATTTTAAATTATACTGCACAAATGCACCTTTGCTTCTGACTTTCTTAGTTGCCGTGTGTCTACCTTTTTATTTTTAGACTATAAAAATAGTAGTTGCTGTTACCATTTCAGATGATTCTAAAAGATTTAGCTGGGAAAGGAAACATAGGCATCACCACTAAAATTAATAGAAACATAACAGAAATAACCTCGCAATTAAGGACCAGTGAAACTGAGATGGTTACTCCCCTACTTCCATTCAGACTTGCAAATAGCATCGTAAAAGGCATTTTCTTCAGGTAGGAAGCCCAGTTGTTCTGCCGTCTCTCATAAACCAGTTTCTTTTCTGGAGATTTGAAGCGTGATGGGCAGGATGCTGGCTTAGACTCGCATCGCCTACCCTGCCTCTCCTCTCCCTTCCTCTCCCCAAGTGCCTTGTTAGCGCTTGTTCCACACTGAAGTCAACTGAGCAAAACTGATTTGCAACAAATGCAAACGGATTCATTAAAGTCAATGCTAAATGTGGCCTGTTTTAAATGCTAAAGAACACTGTGTCATATGCAAGGGTGTCAGAGTGAGCAGTGTAGCTTATTCTTCCCTTGTATTCAGAATAGCTGGACGTTTTTTTACAAGTGACTTTCAGTAATTAACAGCATACAGTGATTTATTTGCATATCCAAGAAACTGCATGGTGCAGTTCGCCCATATTTTAAAAATATTTACTGATTTAATTCACACCTGTTAAAATGTAACATGAGCTACAAAATTCTCCTTATTTTGGCCCTCAGAACCGTCTAGCATCTCCCTGGGTGTGACTGCCACTTTTAATTGCATCCTAAACAACAGATTTATGAGAACTTGAGAAATGGTAATTACTGAGCTCTGTATGCATGAGAAAATAAGAATTGCTCCAGTTGGGCCATTGAATATTGCACAGCTTCAGTCTTTTATTTGGTTTTAGTTCATGGCAGCAGCACTTAACATTTAGTAGTCAAAGGACGTCTTCCAATGAACACAGAGACGCTCTGATTCTGTAGGATGACACTGCTTTATAACATCATTATTTAACTAAATATTTTTGCTGTCCTTTAGTTACATTCAAACTTGGCTGTCAGACTACCATTCGAAGTGTCAGAAATGGAATATTATGTGCAAAATTAATTACTATGTTAAAACCATTGTCACTTAGAAGAACTCAGAATGTCTTTTTTTTATGTGAGATATTTTATATAACTGGCATTTTATTCTTGTTTCCTGTGATTCATATAATTATACTTTCTGTGTCTGTGACCCCATAAATTTTAAAGCCAGTGGCTAAATTTTAATCGGGTTTGATCTTAGAAGTAATTCACTGGAGGAAAAGCTGCATGTACCATATATGAAAAACCTCATTTGGAGGTCACATCTTCTTAGATATTGAAGTTAGTAACCATTAGAAACCCATAAACTTTTTGCGTTCTGACGCTCAGAACTATTGATGCTTAGAAAACAATTTAGATAAGTAGTTTAACAGTTATGGTACACTGAAAATGCTATATATTTGTTCAAAACGTGGGTCTTGTAAGCAGAAAGTATTGAAAGTGACTTAGGAAATGGTGTGCTTATAACAAGTTTTTGATTCAAGTAGACATGAAAAATATTTAAATACCAGAATTTAAAATCCCTCTTTGGGAATTCCTACATTTGGTAAACCTAAACCAGCCAATTTAATTTTTTTAAATAGGAGAATTACATAGAGAAATTAAATTGAACATTTTTTTTTTTTTTTAGTTGAACAGAACTTTACTGATGGTGTGAATTTTTTCAAATCACCCCAAAGTGGCTCCAGTCTTACAAGTTTTACAAAACTTAATGTAGAATTTTTTTTGGGGAGGAGGGGACAAATCTAAGCAAAATTTTCAAAGGATAACATAGAACAGAAATGCTGTAGGATGACACTGGTCACCATAGAGCTGGTTGTGGAAGCAAGCCGTTTTCCAGCTCTGAGAGAGTGAGCTGGGTTACAACCACAGGGAGATATTTTTTTTAAACACACCAGACCTGTAATGTCAGGTCGCCTCCTTTTGTCTGCACATATTTAATCAGATCATCTATTGGAAAAAAAAAAAAATGTTTTCTGATAGAGCTGACTGTGATTGCAAACTAATCTGTTGCTTCTGCATCTTCAGTGCCTTTGGCTTTGTGCCTGCTGTCACTTGTCATGTTCTGCTAATACCAAATAATGCAAAATATTTTTCCTTTTAGTACTTAATAGGATGTAGCACAATGAAGATAAATGGTGCATAACACCCTTTACCTTGTTCTAGGAAAATGAACTGAAGGATGCTGTGCAAGAGAAGAATCGCCTGAGCCTTCAGTATGCAAGTGTGTCCCACAAAGCACTGCAATATGACCAGGTAACATCCCATGCAGTCATGTGCTGTAGAAATCAGGTTGCCGAGTGATAAAAGTAGAATGTAAAGATATTTTTCTTTTTTGCTTTTTTTTTTTTGCTTGAATATGCAAAATACATCAATTAAAATAGCTTGCAAAAACACATTTCTGAACAACTATTACTCTAAATTTTAAACTCACTGATAAGATTTGTAGGGACATGTTTTTTATTTAACATTTTATCTTTTCCTTCCCATCTGCACATTTTTTCCTGTGCATTTTTTTATTTCTATGTAAAATGTTGAAGCGCTGTTTTTTGGCTGTATAAGCCCAAAATTCTGCTGAGCAGTTGTCATTTCCTTTGTAGCATGGCGGGGGGCATAGCTCSTTGTCTCTAATATTGCAGATCCTGCTAGAAAATCTGCTTTAATAGAAAGATWTWTTTTTTTGTACCTGTTACAGGACCAAAGCCATCTTTCTGACTGTAGTGATTACATCTGCGTGGCGTGAGCAGCATGTCAGACGGTGCTGATGTCTGGTACCTTACCACATATGCACACAATGGAAGCAGGAAGCATTGTGAACCAGCCGCCTTGCAGGGCTAGCTAAAAATAAAACTCCARCCTGGGATTTCTGCAGGGTTTGAGTTGCTCAGCAACCTCGCTCATAGCTCACGTAGACCCTAGTGAAAGCCCATCCCCAAACCGCACAAAACGTAGTGATAACCGTGTGTTTTGGTGCCTCTGATGTGCAGGAGGCATGGAGTAGCCCCGTGATAACATTCCACACCAAAGGAGGTCTTATTTAGTCCCTGAGACAAACGGGGCACGTTGCTGAGATGCGAAGGTGGTTATGCAGCTACTGCACGTTTCRTGCGTAGCACCTGGTATCCAAGCAGACCTGACATTTGCTGTTTCAGGTTTGGGCAGGAACATAAATTGTTTTAATATAAATAAGCAGTGAAATAGCATTTTGTGGTTGAAGGAAACCATGTGGATCATAGCATCACTTAGTTTCATTCGTCCATCTGTCGAGATTTGCTCCCTCTCCTAACGCTTTTCTCATCTCTTTACTGTTGTGTATACATCACGCTCACTGTTTACTTCTCTAGGCACATGGGTATAAGGATCCTTACGTAGGCAGTTTTGCATTCCAGCTGGCACAGATATAACATCTATGCTATAATAATGCAGTGAAAGCTCTGTGCACTCGTGACACCAGAAACGTTARCTTTCTTTTATTATCCAAAGATGAGAAACTATACAATATCTGTATTTTATTATATTTTATCTATAGACTATAGAGTCTGTCTGCTACTCAGGTGGAGAACTTGAGATATGTTGAACCATCCAGTAAAAACGATTCCAAATATAGAAGTGAAATTTCAACCTAAGTGAAATTAATGATGAAATTACCTTTTACTATAATGTAGTCAGAATTTGTTATATTATGGATGTTTCTTTCTTCAAATATASGAAATTCTGTGGAAGGCTTTTTGTAACAGTTGTGAGTTCCTGCACTGTTTAGTATCGTGGCCTCGATAGGATCAAAGACTTCCTTTATGTATATCCTCTTGCCTTTGGCATCTTTAAAAATAGGCAAGAAATGAGGAWCTTTGCAGCATACTTTATTTTAACAAAACTGTTCTGGATGGCAGAGCAGGTGCTTTGAGGGGATGATTTGCATTTTTTTTTTTTTTTTAACCACACATAGAATGAGGGTGAAGATAGAATTTTTGTGCATTTAAGGTTACTTTGTCCTATTTCACAAGCTGTGAAACTATAAAAGCACTGCAGGCCGAAGCTGCTGAAAAGTTCTGGCAGAGGGAGAAAGCACTGAAAGGGAAAACCTATCCAGAAAAATGTATTCATTTTCCTCAGTGAGAACTGTTTTAGCAAATGAGGTCCACTTTCTCCAAATGGGGTTGCAAGAGTAGATATTCTATCACATAGCACAGACAAAATTATTGCTTATTTGTTATTGAGCACAGTTGCTCAAATTCGACCATAGACGAGAGCAGGTACAAGGCACTGCTCAAATCCTCAAAATAAGGGTTAACCTGCATATCAGTGAAAGAAAGCTGTATATGGCACAGAAAGAAATAGTCTTCAAGTGGTTGGCTGMTGGACCTTTACACCAATGAAATAAACTGCTGGCTTGTTTTTCTGGTAACTAGTTTCTGAGTTTAAATTTTGGAACGTGGAAGGCACTTTCCCAATATTCTGGCCTTCACAATTGACCCAGATAAGGGCAAATTCAGTATGTGGAAGGTGTGGATTGGAAAGGAAACTGGTTGATGCAGTGAACAGAAGAATCATCACAGGTCAAAATGTTCCCTGTACTTCTTTCACTAGATTAAAACTGTTGGGATTGCGCTCTTTTTAGGTCAACTTTTTTTTTTGCCACTGGGAACTTTGATATTTTGATATATTCTGTGTGTAATTCAAGTTCATGCATCCCCATGTGTTCTTAAACAGCCTGCTGGAGCGATAAATACTTTTATCACAGTGTCGTCCGTGTTACAGAGTCTTCAGGAGGAGAAGGTCAGGACAAGCATGTCCCATAGAAACACCAAGAGTCCCGAATATTACTCTACATAAGGAAGGCAGTCATTGGAAGGCATTTGGCAGAGTATTGTTGGAAGGCAGTTGTTCCTCTAGCTAATGTAGCTGCTGTGCTTTGATATCCTGAGTGAAAGATCTACCTACCCRTAATTCATATTTTTTTCTAAACTGCATCAGGAGTCTGTGGGTACTATTTGTAGCCCACAGCCCCTTAACTGTCAACTGGAAAAAACAAAAACACATACCAGAAAGGTACCATGCCTATTAATTCCCCAGGATATTTAGGCTACAATGACTAGTGAGTTTTGGAAAATAATATGCAAAGGCAATTATTTGGCATCGCCTATTTTAAAGACAGGAAAGATTGAAGTTTGAGGAAAGTAATCTTTTRTTGAAACTTGTTCAAAGCCTTTGATTTCATTCGTTTTCAGTGAATCAGTTGAGAACCTCAGACAAAGCAAACCTACTTTGTTGATGGCAATACCTCCTTGCTTCACTTTTCCGCTCCATTATTCTCCAGCAATCTACMCTGAATGATCTGAGCAGCAGAATACAATGCAAAGGATGCAGGAAGTTAATAGATTCTGAAAAGCCATTGTTTGACAGTGTCCTTGGTTTTAAAGAAATGTGGGAAAAGGAAAAGAAAAAATTGTGTAGAAAAAAAATCCTGAGGTTGACAATAATTGCATCAGTTCTTGTGGAAAACATGATTTGTTCCATTTTCCTCTCTTTTTTTCTTTTTTTTTTTTTTCTAGTCCACTGCACTCTAAAAAGCTCCTTACAAAGATGAATACGAGGGCTGGCTGAAGCAATTTAGATTGTTTGGTCTGTAGCAGAATTTGCAAGTTAACAAACTGGAGCCAGGAGGCAAATAGAAAGGCTGAGCTAGTTTCCAAAAGATCCCTTTGGAAATCCTCTAGGAGATAGCAGGAGATTGCTTAATGCTTAATGCTCTGGGTTCTTGAAAAGAAAAAATTTGCTAATTAAGTGGGAAAAAAAAAAAAAAAGGAAACTTCTCACTTCCTTGGCTGAATTGCGAAGGAAGGATGAGCTGCACAGAGGTTAAAGCCTGCATTGTTTTCCCATTTCTTCATACTTAGCCTTTCCTTACTCAGTAATCGTGCCAAGATTACTTATGCTCTTCATTTGCCCTTAACAAAGAAACCTTGGTGCTGCCTGAAACATTGTTCACTGAAAATGTTATTACCCTTTCTTAATTTTGTTATCTCCTATCAACACTGCAAGGAAGTGAAGGCYGTGAATTTTGTAGTAGTAGTAATGTTGCAGTGAATTTGGGAGTATGTAAACATTTTTTAGCCCTGCTTTTAGTACTGGTGGTTGTAAAATGTAAACATAAAAATGACAATTCTTGACATGATGCAAGCTATAAAAATCCTACGGGTGTGTATAAATTTGGTATATAAACTGCCAAAGTGCTTTGAAATAAGAAATCAGATCTTAAATTGCTCTAAATTTAAGACAGAGGATTTTCTATGGTAGAATAAAGTAGTTTAATATCATATTTTCTATATATATGTATATATAATATTCAGGTCACTATCACTGATGATTCATAAAATCCAGTATAGAAAGAGTTATACTATAATTGTTAAGCTTGCACTAGATAAATTAAATGGGAAAACAAATCCTACTTCGTGAGTATCTGATTCTTATATTCTTTATGCTATATGCAAATATTTGAAGGGCAAACAAATTCACTTTTGTTKCATAAGAATGCATATTTTGAATTGAAGAGAAACTGTTTTTAAATATTATCTTTTAGCATATGAAGATCACACATACTATTTTAATTTTTGATTTTTCTTTGAAGTCCACTGATACTAAAAAAATAGCACAGGAGAACTTGCAATATCTGTATTTTGTTTCTATTTATACATATAGAATTATTATATAGTATATACATCTCTTACACTCCTGRGATCTTTCCATTTTTTCCTATTTTCATTTACACATGGAGAATTGTTTATGTCAGCTGTGCATTTCCCTTTGCTAATTATCAGGGAATAATCACACTTTTGATTTCCTAGGTGAAATCAGACTATGAACATCTTAGAGAAACCCTTATCAGAGTGACCAAAGAACGMGATTTGGCTGTAAAGGAAAAACACCAGCTCCAAGCCAAGCTGGAGAACTTAGAGCAGGTCCTAAAGGTAGGTGTGATGCTGTGAATTTCAATAGCCCAGTATKTCTATTACTTGTTTAATGCTCACGTTGTATGGAATACAATACACAAAGTACCTGTGAGGGACCTTAAGCTAGCAGGAAGAGAGATATATTTGGAGAGATATATTTATCAACAACTGGTTGTAGGATTTGTCTCTGCAGTTAGTTGCTGGATGCAAGTCAAGTCAAGAAAAAAAGGATGAGAAGTGACTGCTGACGAAGAAAATAGGAACAACTTTTGAAATATTTCACTTTAGAGAAGACTCCCCTGGCCTGGTTGGATAGAGTGTCACTTTGTGGTCTTGTGAAATGAACTGTTGGTCACAACTCCTATAACCTGTGTAACCTGTGTATTAAAAAAAGTAGAAAAAGCTTCTGATAGTGGGAAGGAAAAAGTGCTTTTTTAGGGGATAGCCAAATTCCCACTTCACAGTAGCTGATAAACCAAACCTGACTCGTGAGGACTCTGGAAGGCGCCTTGCAGACAAAAAGCTGATGTCCAGTGTGATGGGGTAGAAGGAGTCAGAAGCAGAGAGGAATGTGAGATGGTAGAAACACAACCTGGTTTGACTGGGCAGCCCTTCCTAATGCCTTTAGTTGTAGCAAATATGGAAGCTGTGACAYAAAAATTTTCACAACAATGTCTTGACAGCTAAGGTTAAACAGCTAAGGTTATGCAGAGGGAAAAAAATTAAATACCAAGAATAGATATCCATAAGGAGGATATCCGCTTATCTTTTGTATAACATGCACAGYTGAGAAAAATCTACAGTCAAAAAATAATAATAAAAAAATCACCTATAAACTCCTCAGAAAACAAGCTGTAACTGAGAGTCAAAACTATAGAGCTGAAAGCATCTTTGATGAAGTTTTTACCAACACATCAAATGAAAACTCCAAGCGGAGCTTAAATGGAGTATGGGGAACATTTCTCTTTCCTTTGCAAACATACTGATATTGAGAGGAGCAAGCCTCACTTTACTGCCCCTCTTTGTTGTTAATAATGTGCAACACAGAATAATGGCTCATTAAAGGTTAGCAATAAATACGCTCGGATAAAATATTCTGTTGTACAGGATATGGGGGTATTTTGGCTTACTTTAGTCCATTGCAGCCATGTATTTGTGTTTCCAAGTGCTGATTCCTGATAGGTTTCTATGTAATAACCCTGTGCTGGAGATAAGGAATTGTGCTTCTGCTCTGAGAGTATTATGGGAAGAATATATAATTTGGAAAATAAAAATCTTTAATACCAGGCTCACCAGGGAAGAGATCAAAATCTATAAAGAGTTCTGTCTTAACTCCCATTTATTAAACAGAGTGTTTGAAAGAATAATGATACTGGGCAGAATAATATTAACCTGTAATGAAAAATACTTCTATCTCCGAAGGGTATCTTGACATTGTTCAGCTTGTACTCTTCCTCAGAACTTTGCTTTGAATCAKTAGTAGCAAGTGTTCTTTAAAAGTTGTTTTTCAGTACTATGTAGTCACTTCAAATCCACCCCTTTAAATTTTGTTTTTTGTTCGGTTATTTATTTACAATAAATAATAGTCATTGATTTATTACCAACATGCCTGAGTTTCACAGTGACAATATGTCTMTAAGGACTGTCTGAATTGAAACCCCACCCAGTTTGCCTCTCAGTGAAACCAGAATTTTTAGGTTGAGATGAACATTTGCCTGCCCACAACGCTTCGTTGCATTGGAGGGTGTTGGCATCTCCCAACAGTTTGGTCTTCTTCCCTCGGAACAGCATATGCGAGAGGCTGCTGAACGGCGGCAACAGCTGGAGTTGGAGCATGAGCAAGCCTTGGCTGTCCTCAACGCCAAACAGCAGGAAATTGAGCTCCTGCAGAAGGTAAGGACGGGTTCGGGAAATCAGCTGAAATGGCGGATCCCAGGGATGGGGCGCGGGGAATGGGGCAGATGTCTTGGTTTAAAGGAAGAGAGTCCAAAAGTTCCAAACCATTTCCTGCAGGCACCCATAAATAAAAAAAAAAAAAACCTGAAAAAAAAAAAAAAAAAAAAAAATTCATTCCAGCTAGAAATGAGTCTTGGTGCTGTTTTGCCTTGAACGTAAAGTTCCACTTGGCCAACTGACATCTTACACTTTACTTTCTGTAAACCTTTTAAAATCAACCTACGTAGGGATGTTTAGGTATATTCAAAAATGCTACTTTTTGTTATATTCAGATGTCTTTACTTGAACCTCTGTGTAAATTTTGGTCTTTAATTTCTTGGAAAAACATGAATGTTGATCAAAGAAACATACAGCTTTTTGTCTTGCTCTTTTTTATTACATCCTTCCAAATCCAAATAATGTGGGTCTTTTTGTTACAGATTGGTAATTGAAATCTAGTCTTTCTAATGCTATATTTTGCTAATCTTTAGCAAGATAAAGTTTTTAGAGCATCAGCAAGGTTTTATATTTGGTATTTTACAGAGTATAAACAGCTGAATGTTTGAAGCCAACCATGAAATTCTTTTCAGTGGATCCAAGATAATTTATGTTAAAATTCAAGATCACTTTTGTTGAAAATTGTTATCTAACAATCATTTACTACTGAGTTTATCACTTCTGGCTTAGAATTCCCATACTAAAATGTGTTGTAGCAATTTGTGTGTTACTAAGAAGCATTTGAGAAATAATTCATCCTTCTTTCTGATTTTCTTCATTAGCCTGAAACATTCCTCCCAGGACTTCATGCAGAAATTCATTTTTTCCCTTGAAAAACCTAATTCATTATGTGATGAAGTTGCTATTGTGTCTTATTATTGCCTTGCATGATAAGGATCTACGATAACTTAAATGATCGTGCTACCCATTGCATCTCTTGAGAAAATCTGCATGTATTATTCATTCTGTATAGTTCTCAAAAAGAAGAAAGAGTTCCTTTCTAATTTTGATTTTCAGGCCTTTCAAGCTCCATTTCTTTTCCATTCTGTCAAGTCACAGCAAGATCCCAGCTTGGTTGAAATGCCTCGTTTTTTCTATAATACTATTAATGTRATAATAACCTTAGAATGAGAACCAGAATGTATAGGCAGGAGAAGGGAAGCATTCAGGATACTAAAAGATTACAGGAGAAGTCTATATTGRGTGCTGTTCTACCTTGTACCAAGGCAGGTACCAAGCTAGCTCATAGACCTGCAGTAGTCTGAGCATGGTAGATGTGCCCTGAGAGTAATTTCTCCTGCTTCTCATCTCTAGAATGCTGGTGTTCACAACACCAGCTTTCAACCTTATAATGCAGTCTATACTGAGAGAAAAGTCATTTGAATATATCAGTTACCTAGGTAACTGTAATWCTCTGCTTGTATCATTAAACAGGAATTATTGGCTCATGTTTCATCCTGAGCTGACTGCCCAGTGTGCCTAATAAGTGCTGTGTTAAATTCTTTTTTTTTTCCTTTTTTATTGGATTTATCTAATTACTTGAAAAGGGGCTGTGAAATGAAACTKGCATCCCTAGGTAGTAACAGGGTGGCATTCAACAGTATATCTTGTTACCATCGCAAAGTCGCTGATGACCCACAGTAACGTGCACTTTGCAACAAGGTCAGTAACTGCTCCAGCCTGATGCCTTTGCTGTTCCATTTTGATATACTAAATAAAAATCATCCTGCGCACGTGTATATCCCCATCAGATTGTTCCGATTTTCACCTTAAAAAGAAGAACATAATATTGTTCATCCAGGTTGTGTGCTGATAAGGTTTCAGATGAAGGCGTTTTTTCCTTTCCTCCAAGAAAGCTTTAATACTAAAGTTTGATGAAGAGGAGAGATAGTTATTGATACAGCTTCCTTTAGCAGTTATCAGGATCTCATATTGTTGGGTAGATTTTATTAAATTTGTAATGATGGATAACACAAGAGTTTCTATTACCTGTCGTCATAGATTTGCCAGTGTTTCTGGAGCCAAAGCTCCTGTTTCCATTACACAACCCATCTTCGAGGGTGTTACCAGCTATTCACTAGCTYGGTGCCACTGTCTGTTGTATAGGGACTGAACCTGACTTTTGGGTCACTTTCTCCTAGCAGGTATTGTGATCTTTCTTCGGCAATGGAACTTAGCAAAAATAAAGAGCTTATTTTTAACTTTCAATTTAGAGGGTTTCAGAATTGCTTAGGGCRTGTTCATGCTTGTCTGGTCCAACAAAACCTGAAGCAGTTAAACTTTACTGAGGTTCTGTCTATCTCACTGTCTTACTTSAATGGCTTGGAATCAAAGTGCTCGGTTCGATTGTATTGATGGAGGCAGCACTTGGGGCCTGKGAGAGGCTTTGGTCTGAGTACACAGTATGTGGTTCTGCGTGATAGGAGCACACTCTGTATGGCCTGACTAACTGATTTTYTCTTTTCTTCTTAAATGATAAAAACCAGGCTCAGGTTGAAGCTAAGAAGGAACATGAAGGAGCGGTTCAGTTGCTAGAGGTAAGAAGATATCCTYATTGTTACCTGTAGTTATGGAGGTTTGATTCTGAACATGACATCATGACAGTATAATCCCTTTGGATCGATTCAAGCAATATGCAAGCAAATTTGTCAAATGTTTAATGTCATCTTTAAAATTTTGGAGTTATGACTGCATTGAACTGGCKGTTGGAAGCAACATTTGTATACCTAAGCTTCTCCCTGTGGAATAATCATGGTTGGAAGAGACCTCTGACCATCCGATCCAATGCCCCGTTCAAAGCAAGGCCCATTTCAAAGCTATTGTGGGTTGCTCAAGGCTTTTTCCAGCCCAATTTTAAATATCTCCAGAAATGACRATAAGGCAGCCTCCACAGACAACATCCTTCTCCCTATTGTGAAGAGTATTATCAAATCCTGTTAGAGTTTTTCCTGATCCAACCCATGCCTATTGATGTGACCTATTTTAAGGTCCAGCTATACAACAATGTGTTTTTAGATTTTTACAGTGATTTACTGCATTAGATAAGTAAACACTGCTAAATAAATTTTATTTTGAAGAGATGGTTTAGATAATCGGATTTATTAATTTTTAAATCACTAATTACCTGACCAAACTAAGACAAAATGATCCATTAAAAACGGAGAAAAAGAAAGATAATATTTTCATTGATAATTACTAAATCAATTATAACTTTGGCACAGGGTGTTTCCTGCTGATTAATTAGTGGTTTTTTTTATTTACCTTACGTCACATTTCAAGCCTTCCTCAAATTCATCATTCATCCTAGGGGAAAATCTGGAARTTTGATCTTTTACGCCTAAGGACACACAATGCCTTATTTCTGGTATACATGACATGAAGAATAAAAGCCATTTCTACTCCCMTGCAAAATCCACTAGCTTTGCTGTCAGTTTTAGTTGGAATAGGACAAGGTTTGCAAAACCCCTTTTTCTTAGGCTGAAATTTCAGTTTTACAATCAGTATATTTCTAATAATAGAACCTTTATGATAGATGCATATAGTTGAGATTAAATATATGTGTGCAACCACATTATGATAGATGAATACACTTGACTGTTTGCCTGGTTCTGAGAAAACCTTTCATTCCCTTCCCAGYCTGCTATTTAGAAATGCAAGCTGACATGTAGTGTTGTGCAAGACAGGGCAAGTGACAACCACATACAGAGCATATTAGAAGTCCTGTGAGAGGGTTCCTAAAGCAAGCAATTCTGCCCCATCTGTACAGCCAAAACTAGGCTCTACAGATTGTATTTTCCWATCATATACTTTGATGTGCTTGGATGAGATAGTGTCAGAAGATATAGACACACCAGAAAGCATCATGCAGATTTCATTTTGTTCTTTTTCCAATCACTTTTGTGCATAGCAGACTGATAAATACCAAACTATTTTTTCAGTCTGGARAGAGAGGAGAAATATATATATTACGTAGTTATTCATAAGATAACATATCATAAACAATATGCAATATTGGGGATTTGACTAAATCAAAAACCTTCTCAATATTTCTCCTAGAAATGTATTTTTAACAGAAGATAATGTTTAGACTTTTTCCTTTTTTGYTGTAGCTCTGTATACTTGTCTGGTCATGCACTGATGGAAGATGATCTTTCTGGTGCATTGATCACTTGTAATTTTTTTTTCTTTTTTGGTTATTTGCACCTAGGGAAGTTAATACTAACACAGAAAGTCTTTTTCTTCATATGCTTTCATTGTTGTAATATATATTAAGTCTGCCTTGYCTTCAACGATAATCATTTAATACCTAGTGCAAAGTATATGATGCAGGAAGATATAAGTAGAAACAAAACAGTAATTATTTACCCYTCTCAAGCTAATCTAAATTCCTAACTGATTTGTCTGCTTCTTCTGATTTGCATAACCCCATCAAAGTTTCTTAAGCTTCTGCCTTTTACTGCCGTAAGCCTGTTAATTTTTAGTATTTTGTTTTATTTAATCTGCCTTTTGTGATTAAAAATTAGCAGCAGTATTGATTTCTGAAGCATTCTATAGTAGGTTTCTTTTAATGCATGTTTCTACACTTATTAACTGTTTCAGGTTTTTTTTTGCTTTGAAAAAAAGTGTTACAAARAAGTGTTCAAAATTGTTTTTATTTTTTTTATTGCACATCTCTTTGTTTACTGTGTCTTGTTTGGAATTTATTGCTTTGCACTTCATCCAGAACACCTTGGACAGCATGCAGGTATTTTAGGGCATAAATTCTCCTTTCCCTATCCTGAATCCTGCTCCTTTCACTTGAAAATGTGTATGATAGTCCTGCCTTACCTCGCATGGTATGCGTGCTGGAACCATTGTTATGCAAGCATGCTTGACACTCGTTACCTTAATACCAAATCACCAAAATCAATTTTTTTTCCTATAAATGATTAGTTATATGGCATGATTTATTGATAACTCAGGCTCATTCTTATAAGCATGCCCAGTGAGAATGGTTCAATAGTTTGTTCAAGACTGCAGCTTTCGGACTGTGTGGATTTGRGTCTGAATTCAGATTGTTTCATTGGTAATAATTTTACATTTTACATCATATGTTCACCTGAGATTGGTATTTCAAGCCATTGCTGCTGCATACACGGATAAACTATGAAATGATAACCCRGCAGCTGAAAATGTGAGCCCATCTTAGTCTGAATTCAGGCTGTCCACCTGGAAAGATGCTCTTCGTATTATRTGTCCTGTGTGAACAGTATCCGTATTGTAGCAGGTCAAGTCTGCTTCGTTTTAGATTTCAAAAGTTGTGTTCATCAGAATTGAAACCAGAGATCTAGATTTATGATACTACAAGTGCCTGTAATTCAGTACCTAGGAAAGCTGTAGSTGTAACAAAATGTTTATCCATAGGAAATGCAATCAATACATTCCAGCTGTAGTGATTTTCTGTAGTTCTTATTTCCCCAATAAGTCTGATTTCCATGTTAAGTTTATGAAGTGAATCCCAGAGTAACTTTTTCTTATCGATTAGGAAAAAAGTCCATCTCCTGGTTGGTTCTACCTTCATTCCTTCACCTATTACATTTGCTTTGGTCACAGTCTAGTAGCTAATGGTGACATTAGTTGCAATGCCTTACAGCAAAGAGTAGGCACCTGGACCCTTCAACCAACACCAGTTGGTCTTACAGTTCTTACATAAAAATTGGGCCGCAACAAGAATTTTTAAGGAAAGATGAAGACGTTGATTGTCTTTCTAGGGAATGATCTGTTGCTTTTTTTCAGGATTTCTTGTTAGCAGTGGAATAATTATAAATATCTATGGCTTTGTGTGTGTTGCTGCAGCACTATTTGGATATTACTGTATTTGATCAATATCAGAGGAAACATTCCTCTCTTAAATTTCCCCTTTTCTTTTAAACAACAGCACAAAATCCTCTATTTTCATTAAAGTTTCAGTAAAATTAAATATTTAGCAGATTCTGCCAAGATATAATATTTAGGTTTAAAAGGCTAAGGGACTTGGATTAAAATCATATAAGTGGAAATCAAATCCACAAAGCTTTTTGGTATGTGTCAAGACCTAGTACMCAGCATGGAGCGTAAAGCAACTTTGTTAGGATGCTGCTGAAATCTATATTTGTTCGTTTTATTAACATACAAATACTACTCTGTTTAAAGCCCACTTAGTATCTCTCATGAGCAGTCATTTTTGCATAAATCTTTTTTTATAAGGCACATTTAAAATATTAACATTAAAGACGTGACATGAAAAGAGAGCACTAGCTACTTAGCTGTATTTAAGTTCTGACTCACAAATCACCCACGTTCAGTCGTGTCAACTCAAATAATTTTCTAGAAATCTGCTTTGATTTTTCCTTTTTTTTAGATTTTGGTTTATAATGAGAAATTTTTCCTCTTCAAAAAGCCCATGCTACTCCAAAGTCCTGGTAGTAGGTTTTAAAWAGGATTTTGGTAGTACGTGGATATTCTGCTGGTTTTCTGCAGTGATTCTGACTGTTGGGCGCTAGTGGCTCCATTGCCTCCTCAGGGGCTGGGCCAGAAGCTGGTGAAGCAAAAAAGAATGGGCCTGGGGGATGCCTCTTGTCAGTTGTATTAGGGATCTCATAGCAACTTTTCCTGTGTCAGCCCTGTACTTATTTCTAAGTAACAATCTTCATTAAAAGAAGCATTAATTTTTTTTCTATGCTTCACAGTCAGAGAACAGATTGAAAATAAGGATTTTACTCAASAAAAAAGTGAAGGCAAATACTGAAATGCAATGAAATATTTTAAATCATAAATAATCTTTCAGTAATAATTTTTAAGGCAGTCATAACGTCTTATTGAAGTCTAGATTGGGATGCTTTTTTTTTTTTAAGCTAGTTTCCACAACTGCTTATGGAAAGGTCAGTTTATGTCCTCATGGAGCTGAATAATATCATAGTAAATTTTTGCATTGGAAAGACAGGATGTAGAAACAACTTTAACTGCTTTGTCTATTTAATGTTCTTTTAAAATTGTACATAGCTGTCTTACCCATGAGCAAAGTGACAAGCAGCAAAGGCTCGTGCTCTGGCCATTTTGGTGCACAGTGAGAAGATAAAAGCCAAAACAAAAGCATTTAATGTTTGTGTCATACTCATATGTCTCTCCATCTTATTATATGTGGCTTTACAATCAGATAGATTCAGTGAGACTTTTTACTAGAACTAAATTAATTCGTTGAATGAATTGGAAGAAATTGTACCCTAAAATTCATTGTAGCTTTTAAAAAATATTTATTACAAAAAAAAAAAACAAAAACACCTTCTGTCACCTTCTGTAGCACAAAGTTTGGATTTTTGTGTTCTTCTGAGGGCTGCACAGCACGTTCATTTATATTTAGTTGTGTTAAGATMCTTGTATTGGTCTTCAGCATTTACCTCATATGAACTGAGAAAATTTTWCTCTTTCAAGAAGAAAACAAAAAACTTTGGTACAGCTGAATGAGTCTAATTGACATCCAGCTTCCTTTGTTAACACAGCTGTTTAACCAGGCATGTGCTATAAAGGGAGCTTTAATGAGGGAAAGGGATGTTTGCTCATGATAAAGCATGAGATTAGGAAATAACGCATCAGCTTTTCACATAAGGAGCCCATTAGTGCCTCTGTGGAACTACTTCTAGCAACATTTGGGTCATGTCTCGTGGGACATGAGTGCTCTGGGAGCTTGGCATGGTGGAGTCTCTCTGGCACCTTTCCAGAGCAGAGACCAACTGCTTCCTCTTCGTGAGCATCAGGCCTCCCAAAGGAAATTTGCAGGAGCTCTGCTGATCCTTCAGGTCTTTGCAACAAGTGCTCAGAGGCTTTTTCCCAACCTCCTGGGCACTCTGAATTTCTTCTTTTTTTTGTCTTTGACAACATTGGATGCTGAACGCAAACAGATATGCAAGCTGTTTGGAAAGGCAGACTGAAGTGTAAGCACATTACATCGAAAACATCAATTTATCCTTACTATAGCTGGCACAATAAATATATGATTTGGATAAAATAGAAGGTACTGTGTTCATTCTTCTGCCTTAGCGTCTTTGTCACGGCTACAATTTCTTCTAAGTGAAGATCATGCAAGAAATACAGAATTACCGTTTTCTTTGTTGTTTTTCCCAACCAAGGAAACTTTCTTTTCCATCACCTCACCCATTCTTTTTCACCTCAAGAATTCATAAATTGTACATAGGTAAATTTCACAACTCAGCACAGAAAATTACTTTTTAAATTCTATTTTGTTAAAACCCAATACCTGAAAATTAGAACAGAATATTTGCCAGCTGTGATATTTTTGTATTCTCACAAACTTAAAGATTCCTCTTGGCTGGTGCTAGACTCCTTCTGTAATGTCTGGGCATCTTTATACGAAGTATTATTTTTGAAAGATACTTCAGCCATGCTCAAGACCTACTGCACGAACTCCTGCATTTTTTAGCTTTTTAATATTTAAATATTAACCTGTCACTTCAGGAAGCTGTAGCTTAATAGCTGAGGATGGGCATATCTCGTCAAGAAACATAAATGGAATTTAGGGAGATAYGCAGAAGCAAACAAAGGTGTGAAAGTGTTGTCGAGATGAGTGTAGAAATGSCCAAACTGTAGCGCTGCCAGAAAACATGATGAGGAATTTCCACTTGGAAAGTGGAGATTATTTACCTCAATATTACAGAGCTTCTAAGAGGTTTTATTCTAAATGTGGATTAGAATTCAGAGGGAGAAAAATGTGGGCCTGTTTATGCCAACTAGCTTGCCTATCCTTGATTTCTGGTACCCTAAAATCTTGAGCCGATCATCGATCCTCTGATCTCAGCCCAAGTGTCTGTCTTATGTCTTGCTTGTGCAGGCCAAGGTCCGGGAGCTAGAGGAGAAATGCCGGACACAGAGTGAACAGTTTAACCTCTTGTCCAAGGAGCTGGAGAGGTTTCGGCAGCAAGCTGGGAAGATCGACCTGCTAAGCAGCAGCACGGTGGCATCCTCGGATATCCCTGGTTCTCCTAGTAAATCCCTCTCCCAGTTAATGAACGGAATAGCCACTTCTATAGGCAAAGGTAAGGGGTGACATCTTGACTGTAGGAGTCCGTCTACTTTCAGGTTTCAATAAGTGATGCCGGGATATGAATAGAGTTGATTGTGAAAATATGAGGTTAGAATTTGGTCCTGAGCCTGTTTTGTAACAAATTTCACGGTATTTCATATGATTTCATTGCAGTTGTTCCACCTCTATTCACATAAACTGTTGGGTGTGCTGGTGAAACCAGTTCTGTGTTAAAACAAGATATTCCTTGTGTAAACATCTCCCTCTCTTGGAAGCGTTAATGAGTCTCTGCATGCACAGGATTTGTTGGCAAATCTCTATTGTTTCAGCTGTAGTAGTTGGTCTGCTTATTTTTTTGAAGTAAGTTTATAGGGACATAAAGAATAGAGACTGAAAAAAATGGTAGTTTTTTCAGGAAGCTGAATGAATATTTTTGACAAATATGAAAATATATTTGTGCTAGTTGCATTTTCTTCAGCAATTTTTTCAGCATTTCTCCATAAAAGCTTAGCAGAAAAAAGAATCTAAAAAAATATTTTGAGGGTAGAATAGCTTCCACAAAAACACTAATTCTATCGTACACCAATTTGGGCTGAAAAGAAGTTTCATGGGATATGTTTTAACAGATTTACTTCTGGGTAAAATCTGTTGGCATATACTGAAGTGTGCAAAGGTATGTTTAAATTAATTTTAAAACATTTTAATTACAAGGTATTTCAAAAATGGAGRAATGTGGATTTGAGTTTTAAAAGAATAAAAGACTGTAATTTCAGAAAAATAGTATTTATTTACATCTGATTGTTTTTCCTGTGCTTATAATGCTGAATATGTTCCTCCAAGTTTGTGTTTTTCAAAGATCTTATGTTGGATTTTGGCCGGGTCATCTCCTGATGCCAAAGGCTACTGCTCCTGCTAAGTGTACAAGTTTGTTAAAGGTTCATCACGCGTAAGAAATTTTCAAAGATCAAGGCAATGCATTGGTCGAGAGGTTACCTGAGGACAAACGTTCTCGCATGTGAAACCCATGTCAGATGGTGTATAGCTACCTAATTACCAGCAGCTGAGGAGTGTGCTTAGAAGCATGTGATTCTGTGCTGGAATGATTGAACGGAATAGAACRAACTGCTGGATCTGCAAAGGAACGCTTATAGTTGTCTATTAAGTAATTTCTGTTGCTTAGAKATTCCCCCCAAATTGTTTTAAAATAATTATGAAGCAAAAGTGGATATATTTCTGAATACTCCTGATTTTTTTTGTGTTTTTTTTTGTTTTCCTCTTACTAAGCTTCTAGAAAAATTCTGAGGTGTAGGGCCTAGAAATCAAAATCATTGCAGATGAGCAGTTATTTTCAATGAAGGGTGTTAAGCTCAATGTGAAACCAAGTTGAAAGGAACCAAGATGACATCCTTCTTTTGTTTCACTTCAGTGACTTCGTATTCGGTGTGATTTGGGTTTTTAGCACAAAATTCAAGGTGTCTGTGGCACGTGGTGCAGAGTTTGTAGGCTTTTCTGAAGCCCCAACTGTCTAAACGAAGAGCATTRGATGGAAATTGAGAAGGTATTACATGGTAGAGATAAGAAATTAGTAGAAATTTCCTTAATAAAAAGATTAGCTCCTCATTTCTCTCAAGACAGCATTTTTAAAACAACTAATTTTAAGGGAAAGATAATTAGGAATTGAAATCTCCTTTTGGCAGCCTGTGAAGATACAGTCTCCATTCTCTACATTTATCTCACTAGGCCCCAATCTTCAGCTGAAGAACTAAGCTTTCCAGGCTCCTGAATCAAACTCTCCAAGTTACCTAAYATTTATTCTGTAATTACTAATGGAAAAAGCTTTTAATAAAACCTCCAAAATGTAACAAAACCCTCCAAGAAGTCTTTGACTCAAAATAATTAAACACAGCAAGATCTGTACTGAATTTGTTTAAAGGCCTTGCTCTGTACCACTGTTCTTAAAACCTATAGATACCTATGCTACTAAAATTCAGGGCCTGAAGCACTGGTGTATAAACATCAGAAATCCTTGGACAAGGCTTATATTCCATATGAATGCACTGGTAACACTAAAATAATGTTTAAGCAAGTGGGCAGGGTTTTAAATTATTGAAATCAACCTTTTCACAATAGTGGCGTCAGTGCTACAATAAGTCTTCAAACCAGAAGTGTAATTATTTTTATTATGTGTGAGGAAGAAAGAACACAAGGAGAGCTTTCAAAGCGAAGCAAATGACGGAAATGAGATCAGTTTATGACCAGCTGCTTTGCCTTAATTTGTGATGTTTAAATTTATCAGGAAATGAAATAAACCTAGCCAGAATAGATTAGAGTGCAAGAAGTTCACTCTAAATACATAATAATGTCACAACCAGATACAGAAACCTTTAAGATTTATTATATATCAGATAAGAGAAGCATTTAAATGATCTTTTTAGATAATTTAGGTAGTTTGTAATGAATCAATAGTCCCATAAATAAAATGGAGGGTCTAATTGAACCTTAAGTACGGTCAGTTTTGATTCTSCCTCAGACATCTAAATTAAATAGTCTGGAACTCTTCCTTGCCTAGTTCCTTAAAAGCCTGCTCTGTTCCTCAGACTTCATTAACAGACTAGCTGCCAGTCCTGCCAAAATAAAGGCAATTTTTAAATTCTTAATTTGTAGTGTTTTCCAGAGTGTAGCTATGAAAGGAAAGCTATCTGTTTTCCTTAATTGCCTATGGGCTGGCAATTTTTAGAAGATTCTTAATAGGACAGATACCACAACATTCTTCATGATGAGAGCTTTATTGCAGATATAAGAATTCCTCTGAACTGCAGTATTTTTTTAAGCTGCTTCAAGAAATAGATTACATTGTGGTCCCAGATAACAGAACTGGTCCTCTAAGGCTTTTGCAGGACAGTTTTTACTTCACAAGCATTTTCATCAAGAGGCAGATGTTGATGGCAACCCAATGTAGCATTGACTGAAGCAAATAGGAAATATTATATTGCACAAGTAGACGAACACAGAGAAACAGAGGATGTTAAAGGTGGCAGTAAATTCAGATCCATTTTGCCTAGCAGATTTGGGGGCAAAAACTACATTTTTTTCATGTACGTAACTACATATGGGTATAGACTTGCTGATATAGACAGTGAGGTATCTAAGAAGGCTGATCTCCTTATAGCACCATCTGGAACCCTGCAAGTGTCCAACACATGATGCAGGTACAACTACTGCAATCTCTTCCCTGGATAGTGTCTATGAAGGGCCCAATATGAATATTCTGTTTTACAGGCTTAAAAAAAAATATAACTGAATATTTCCTTGTGTTTTCCTATTGCTGAAGCTCATTCTTAATACTGTGCATTTCTGGCCTGGTTRTCATCCTGTGTACTATGCAAAGCAAGGGGAAGATAGTCCAAGAATCTTTCTCCGCATTTCATATCTACTATGACTAATTTAATGACAAAGCCTGAGAAGCCCAGGAGGCATGAGACCCAACAGCAGTTTCCTTTRAATGAATAATCACAGTTGGACCAATTATTTATAGGCTTGGCACTGACAGGCTGGTATGGCAAGCACATTAACAGCAAACAGAAGGAGCTAAATTGACTAAAGGTTTCTGAACGGGCATGACTTTTCTGTTATATATGTGAGAAAGATTCCAAGAATGAAAAAATGTGCCCTTTTCCAGTCTGGGGATTGCTGCAAGCAAGGCTGGTTATAATTTATCTTTTGTATGATGACTTGTGTGTTTCCCTGCTGTTAATGTGCTTTAGCCGCCTTGCTGTAAATTACAGTGATGCAGAAAAAATTAATCACGTTGAAGCAAGGAGCACACTAGAAAACCCTCTGATGATGTGTTTTGGAACTTGTTGTCCCCTACAGTATAGAGATTCCAATGATGATTCCTAGTGACGTGTGTCTGGGATGCTTGTAATTCCAGATTTCTGGCAGRACTGGGGAGGGAATGCTGAACCTACTCATGTTCATGGTTTGAAAAATTGGAGTGTGGATTCATTATGTTAAAGAGAGAAAGAGAGAGGAAGAGAGGAGAGGGATACAAYTTTCTGCTTGTTTCTATGTGGCTTGAGAACTAACCTAACAATGAGAGGGAAAAAAATGTGGAGTGTTTTATGTACCACTTTTATTAGTTGCTCCTGAAATCTTAATGAGTTTCTTCTTACTTGCTTCCCCTCATCATTACGCCAGGATTCCACCTGAGCTGATAGATTAGAGGGTGTAGCCTCTTGCACGGTTGCTTTCTTAGATCCTTTAAATGTGTTATATGAGCTAATGTTTCCTTTCTGTTTTTTAAGTGCTTTTAAAAAAATCAATAAAAATATTTCTGGAGATTTTTTGATTTTTTTCATAGTCCATCTTCTGTTTTTCTAATTGATAGCAATTATTTGTYCTTGTATGCATTTTGTTCACTGACAGGTCATGAAAGTCCTTCTGGAAGTCGGTGCGTGATTTCAGAGTTTATACGACCCCTGCAGATATCTGGAGACAAACCAGAACAACTGTCTGTCAAACCTACATTCCTGTCCAAGTCAAGATCTGGTAGCGCAAGATGCAGATTTGATTCAGACGTGAGTCTTAAGGTTGATATTGGCAACGTGTGTCATGGGGCTAGGACTTCCTCACGGGAGCAATGGAGGGAGACGTACCTGGTTTTGCAAAGTCAGGAGGTGGAATGTCTGTGTCTTAGACATCTTGGCAACATGATTGGTAGGAACTGAGATTTTTCAGTAGTTATGCAACATGAAAAGTGGGTGTGTGAGATCTTCAAGTTTCTATGAAAATCTCAGCCTTTCRTAATGCCTTTGAAGAGTTTACACTGTATTATGAGGTGAAAGCACTTTTGTCTTTGTCTCTTTTGGTGTATGTCTATGTTTTGTTGTGTTGTTTTTGTTATTATTGTATCTACCAAAAGATGTAACTTGATAGAGCCTGGGCAATTGGAAGACGCCCATTCTTATTCTTTATAGAAATAAATATAACTACAACTCTCTGCAAGTCTAGCTAATTTATATTCACTGCTACTGAACCTTTGAAAGATGATGGAATGAAAATGTTTTCAAATGGTTGCAAGCCTGGGAATGGAGCAGGGTATTCCACACAATATTAGATTCTTCTACAGTAGACAGTCTTAAAGCATACCTAAGGATTTGTCCACAAATAAATATATATGTATTGTTAGCAACATGGAAATATTCACTGCTTTTTGATGAGGACACCAAAAAAAGAAGCCCAGAGTAATCAAACTAGAAAAGGCAGCAGAGCAATGAGGTTTAGGGAAGCAGAACAAACGGCAAGGAACAGGAAGAGTGCATGTCAAATTTAATTCCCTTTTTCTGTTATTTTTCAATTTTCTCTCAC
Organism: Eudromia elegans; assembly: GCA_003342815.1. NCBI lineage: Eukaryota > Metazoa > Chordata > Aves > Tinamiformes > Tinamidae > Eudromia > Eudromia elegans. Next base: position 4,634,322 of record PTEX01000041.1, on the reverse strand, counting down.
TTAGACCATCAAGCCCTCTTTTGCCAAATTGTTCCTTGTGTGCTTTCTTGAGCGCTATTATGTGATGCATACTTATATTATTCACACTCACAGGAATTCAGCTCCATTCTTTGTTACAGGTCTTCAGGACCTAGGGAGAGAGTTTATGAAGAAAATCCTAAGAAAATAGTCACAAAAAAACAAAATCTAAAAATGGGTCTCAATGCTGTGAAGTGTGAAATACAAAATTGTATTCTGCTAAACTATTTCCTGATTTTCCTGATTGTTACTAGCAACAGTGACCTCTGGAGAAGTTGTTATTGGTTTAGTTATGAGCATTGCAACATGCCTTTGAAAAGACGTCAGGAGAATAGCCTTTGAAAATGTTATGTACAGCCCCAAAGGACACACATAGGGAGAATATCCATTAGCTTGTTCTCACTGTCAGCCAGTTACCATTCTGGGAGCCAGAGACCATTTTAAACCTGGAAGTCATAGTTCAATCTTCACTCTTTATCCGGATTGTGAAATTAGAGTCCATTTTTAGACAACTTATCTATTTGATCCTACTGTCAAGCCTAATTTTTCTTCCTTAATTAAAGTTCTCTCAAGCTCATGGGAAAAGTTGTTCATTTTTCTCTAAAGGGCTCATAGCAAACTATAAAATACATGGAGAGAAAAAGCACATCTGTCATTTGTAAAAACCCTCTATGTGTTGGATGACAAAGGGATAGATTTTATCTGCTACTCGCTGCCTGCAAGCATGCACAAGCTGACAGTTACCCCAGCTCAAAAATATAGGGCCTATTTAAAGCACTTAGCCATTGGTATTTGCGTGCTATGGTTGTTTCTTGATTAAAATTTTAGGGTACTGTTAGAAGATAGCTGTGTAATCATATAGCTGTGCTAAGTCCAGAAACGTGAGGACAGTCACTTGTAAATAGGTCAGCTTGGAGTAACTGACTTTCCTGTAACAGACTTTAATAAAAGTTCAGTGTGAAGGACGGCGTGGTCGATGAGGCTTGTACGGGTAAGTGATGCTCAACGGATTAGGGACCACTCTCCAGGTGGGTCAGTTCTGAAGCTTTGAGAAAACCCCACATCCAGAATCAAAAACCCAGTCTGAACCTTTGCTAAGAGACTGGGCAACTATCTCAMTTTCTGTGCTAGAATCTAATTTGTGATTTCTTTTTGACCTAAACATTTCTAAACAAGATGAAAGAATTCTGTGCAATGTCACAATTTCCCTTTTTTTTTAATGTTGCATGTCCTGTGTTGATTTTCATTATGTGCCAGAATACCAGTGTATGCATCTTTTTGAAATCCCGTTGTCTTTTTTTCTGTACAGATGGATAATGATCGGAATTCCAATACCTCAAAGCAGAGATATTCTGGGAAAGTCCATCTTTGCATTGCCCGTTATAGGTAACATAAACATCTTCTTATATATGTAATATGTATTTGTAATATTCAACATTTTGTTTTATTTTTATTTTTGTTCCTGCACTTTTTGTTCATGGTCATGCCGTTCATGGTCTCACAAGAATATGGATTTAATTACTTTGTAAGAAGTTTAATCTGTGACTGGCTTGTTTTTAGGCATAACTTACTGGTTTTTTCTCTATTGAACTTGTCTCTGTTGAAGTTTATTAACTTGTGTAAAAATCTGCCATGTAAAAATGGATGGAATACGTGGACTCTCTTCAAATGTGCAAGTGAGATTTTTGCAATTGTTTTTAAAATAAGAATGTTTATGGCAATGTGCATTCAAAGAGACTTGTGTGAAAAAGTGAGAAAATCATAAATTAATCATTTGGAGAAGGATGTGGCTTTAAGTTCATGGCCTTTAAGTGAACAGGTTGTCTTTCACGGCAGCCTTTTGCAATGAAGTTACAGTTCATAGTACTAACTTAGACATCTCTGAAAATACATATTTTCAAAGAAAAGCAAAATAACTGGAGTTACCTCCCTATGCAGAAAAGTAGAGCTTCTTTTTTCTGATTYGTATRTTTTGTGGGGATTGTAAGAGAACAYGTGTGTTTTCCATCTGTGTACCATTGCAGCTACAACCCTTTTGATGGACCAAATGAAAATCCAGAAGCGGAGCTCCCCCTTACAGCAGGAAAATACCTTTATGTGTATGGAGATATGGACGAAGATGGCTTCTATGAAGGTATTTTTTTGAATCTGTAAATATATGCTAATTGATACAGATTTGAATCATTTCATTTATCAAATACACTAGCAATGCTTTTCTTCATCTGCTACCAAATGAGTTGCTAAAATTACCCCTATCTTATTTGTGTTGATTACCAGAATTTTTGTACCCACAAAGCTGCTCCTGGCAGGCGTAGCTAATTATAAGACATTTTAAATTGTCAGCTTTTCCTACTTGCAAGATTTAAGTTGGCAGGGAAGCTTACTGAAAATTAAGGCTTTTGCCTCAGTGTTCCTTCCCTTTCCCGAGCCATGAATCCAGTGTATAATTTTCACCTATGTCTTCTTTCTTTCCTCCCCGCTTATTGCGAGAGACATTGCCAAAAAGTTACCTTGGACCTAGGAAACTTTTAATGGTTTCACACAGATTGATTAATAGCACCAAATCTGTTGTTTATTTTACAGCCCTTTTTACTCTAACCTCACTTTTTCCAACTTTATTCCTTTAGCTTCGTTTTTCTATTGGCAATCTGCAATTCAAGGCCAAATCACTTACAATTTGATCTTTGTTGATAATTAGCAACCTGATGAGTTACAATTCCTTTTCTGATATCAAGACCATTCTTTGTCTAAAGCAATAGTGCAAAGTAATTTTAAACAAAATGAAGCAAACCAACAGTCTAAGCAAGGAGAAGAAGAGTTCTGCTTTTTGTTAATCCCTTCCTCAACAGGAAACATGCAGTTGAAGTTATAAGATGCGGTATAAGTATGATTTATGGCTATGATAGATTATGGTTTGCTTCTAAGTGGAATTTTAATCCATATATAGATTTAATTCTTAACCAAATTAAATTGATACAATTAGTCTTATTTGATGTACTTCAGTATACTAGACGGTGTCATTTCTCAGAAAACATTTAAGCCAGGAATGAAAGATGTCTTTTCTTTAAGGATGCTAATGACACTGTAATTTCTTGCCAGGGGAACTTCTAGATGGACAAAGAGGACTAGTCCCTTCAAATTTTGTGGATTTTGTTCAAGACAACGAGACCCGTTTGTCAAGCACTCTAAGCAGCGAACAAGATCAGAACTTCATCAATCATTCGGGTCCTACTTTGGAAGGAGATCTCCTAGAGATAAGTCCACCGAGTCACGTGGACTCTAGTGTAATCAGCAATGGCGCAGGGACTCTGGATGTGAATATAGATGAAATTGGAGAAGACATTGTGCCTTATCCTAGAAAAATCACCCTTATTAAGCAACTAGCCAAAAGTGTCATTGTGGGCTGGGAGCCACCGGTAGTGCCACCTGGATGGGGATCCATTAGCAGCTACAATGTGTTGGTTGACAAAGAAGTACGAATGAACATAGCCTTGGGAAGCAGAACTAAAGCTCTTGTGGAGAAGCTTAACATTTCTGCCTGTACATACCGAATTTCAATTCAGAGCATTACAAACAAGGGTAACTCAGATGAACTCCAATGCACTTTGTTAGTTGGGAAGGATGTCATTGTAGCCCCTTCTAATCTTAAAGTGGAGAACATAACCCAGATTTCTGCTGAGCTGTCCTGGCTCCCTACAAATAGTAATTACAGTCATGTGATTTTTCTTAATGAAGAAGAATTTGACATTGTCAAGGCTGCTAGCTACAAGTACCATTTTTTTAATTTGAAGCCCAATATGGCCTACAAAGTGAAGGTGATGGCAAAGCCCCATCAGATGCCCTGGCAGCTTCCCCTGGAACAACGAGAGAAAAAGGAAGCCTTTGTGGAATTTTCTACATTGCCAGCAGGTTTGATTATTTTTCTCCCTACCCCAAAACTTTGCATGACTTCCGTTATTGTGCTTCTCTAGGAAGATGCATGGGGGTGAGTCACATAAGCATTTAGTTTTAATGAATGTCATTTTGAGTAAGCAGGGCTTAGACTGCAGGGRAGTTGTTTATTTGAGGGGGGATGGAGGAGGTTGCCGTTTTCACTGAGGAGGCAAATGAATTGATWCTTAGACACGAGATATGAGACTGAATCAGATAAATTATTTCTTGTAACTKAAGAACTCTTCAGGATTGGGGCTCGTGGCTTTCATAAAATAGACCTATGGGAAAGCTGCAATGCTATTGCTATGCATGTCTTGGGTAAGAATAGTATTAGATTAATTTGCCTACTTTGGCCCTGCAAGTCGAAAATATCCTGTAGAAGGAAAGGATAGTATAGGCAAGAATGTAATGATCTGCCTACAGTGTCTTTAACATGATCAGAATTGTATTTCAGTGCCCTCTACAGGATGAAATTCAGTGACAGCAAACTACAGACACATGTTGAGAGTTTGCCAGAGTACCCCAAGGCTGCCTTGTCTGATATTTGCTGTTGTAGCAGTAAATGCCCACGGTTAAAATAGTTGTATCTTTTTTGGTCTCGGTAGATGAGCAGAATTGTTTGCACTGTGTTCACTGGCAAAAACAATTTCACAGCAGCCAAGGTTGGTCTTCTCCCAGTTGTTGACCAGAGATGGCCCTAGCTCACCCCTGTCTTTGAAATGTTTTAGTGATACCCTCCTCCATGTTTAGTGTTAATCAACACAAGACAGTGCCTGAAATATGCCTGAATGAATAATTTCTAAGATCCTTTTACTTTGGGTTTCTTTCCAAAACTGTTTATAGTAGGATAATAAYGACTTTTAATAAAAGATGTACATAGTGTGCTATTACTCTGAAGTACTGTAAATACTTTAAAAGGCTAGTAGGCTTAATATTGTCTGCATTTCAGAGAAGAGACTTTGAGTTTGATTATCCTTTATACCAATATACCACTGACTAAAATGGTTAAAGTTCCAATTTCCAGTCCTTTTACACTGTCAGATAAATCAAAACTGTACACTGTGCATATGGCGCAGAGCTATACRCCAAGAAGTCACTTGCAACAATTTTCCATTAATGTAGTGCTTCTCCTTCACACTTTTCTCACTGCATTTTCCTGTTAATGTCTCCTGCACTCAGAACAAGCAGTCACTATGCAGCCTGGAGGTATAAAAATAAATTTAGAGCAAGCTGCAAGTACAGAAGAGCTTGCAAAAGAATACAGTTAATATCTATAGACTGAGGGTGAGTTCTTGGCTCCCTAATCTGTTGAGTACTTGTATGCTTCTGTTTGTACCTTATAACTGCAAYAAAGATATTTTGTCTTCTTAAAAATAAATATATGATTAAGTGCTTTGTGTTTGCAACCTACAGCTGTGTCAGTGGACCTGTATGTTTCTGAATTAATGCTGCATGGTGACCAGGCTTTTCTTTCCTAGGTCCTCCAGCTCCACCTCAAGATGTTACTGTCCGGGCTGGGTCCACCTCAGCGACTATACAGGTGTCCTGGAAACCACCAACTCTGACAGCAACGGGGACCTCCCATGGTGCCAACGTCACCGGCTATGGTGTTTATGCGAAAGGTCAACGGGTGCGTCCTCTTCCAGCATTGCAGTGATTGACTGCATCAGGGGAATTTCCATTGGCAGGCAAAGGCAGCGATAAGGGTGTGACAGCTCTTGAGTGTGTGCTTGGTTTTTCTGGGTTTCCAAGATCTCTATTTGATCTTGTAGAATTTGATCATTAGCTCCTGTTCTATAAGCACTTCAGGGGCAAGAGGGCCCAACTGGTGCTGAGTGWTGTGGAGCCCTGATGAGCATCCCATTCAGTACTGGCAGCAATTAAYTCCATATTAATACTTTGAAGGCTGTGTTTTAGGTGGAGTTGTGATGCCTTCATGCTGATAAATTGCTTGTTTGTGTACTCAGGTGGCAGAGGTGATCTTTCCTACAGCAGAGAACACTTTGGTGGAGCTAATGAGAATAAGGAGCTTGGAAGCGAAGGAAGTCACTGTTCGAACGCTCTCTGCTCAAGGGGAATCTGTGGACTCTTCAGTTGCTGCCATTCCATCTGACCTACTGGTGCCTCCAACCCCTCACCCTAGAACTGCTCCCAAATCTAAGCCATTAGCAAGTGCCGGAGTCCCAGAAACCAAAGACGAACATTTAGGTCCCCATTTAAAAATGGATGAGTCGTGGGAGCAGACTCGTTCGGCCTCCCCCGTTCACGGACACACGCTCGAGCCGCCTGCCCCTAACTTCCACGGCGGGAGGAGGTCTCCATCACCCAACCGAATACTCCCTCAGCCTCAAGGCACGCCTGTCCCAAACACGGTCGCAAAAGCCATGGCAAGAGAAGCTGCACAGCGAGTTGCAGAGAGCAACCGGGTAAGGGGGGACATCTTCACATGGCATTTTGGCCCTCTGTATTCTTTGTGGCAGTTTCCATCCAAGAATGTTTGGTTGTGTATGTCTTAATGAGCAGTTATTCATTCCTGAATCCTGAAGATCAATAGTTTGGTGAGGAGCAGCGCGATAAACTTCTATGGACCTAGCACAAATATGCACCATATAGTGCATTTATCAATCTTTGATCAACTCCAGAAACCCTGTAGCATAACCRGAAAAGTTACTTCCAGGACCTGGAGAGCCTTACCAATTCTGACAAAAATGTCRATAGATCATCAAACTGCAAACAATTTGTACCGTCCTTTGCAGTGAGGTCAGAAGTGCTAAAGTGTCTAGGTCTTCTAGTAAACCTCTGCTAAGAGAGAACTATCATTATTATTGTCTTCCTTATAYAGCCTTTACCGGCAGAATTTTGTGCAACTTTGCAAAGTTTAAGGCAAAAACTTCATGGAGAAGAAGCACTACCTGCTGTGTGCTAATCAAAACGTGTTAAGGAATGGAGTGTTCTGGATTTGTCAGGAAGGTGACATAAGCAGAARGTTCTTTTCTCCATAAGAGAGTCCAAATCCTAAATAAAACCCTCACTGACCCATTCCTTTAAGGGAATGGATCCTTATTATGGTTCCAATACTGTGTCCTGCAGGAATACCTGGCCTTCAGCAGTGTTTTGAGGTAATAGTGATGCAAAGGAATAAATCTATGAGCTGAGTTGATGGTCACATCAAAGTGTATATAGGTGCTTGTGAGTGAAAATAATACTGTAAGCACAAAACTCCCCAAAGCACCTGAGAGGTTGCAGTCAAGAGAAACAGGAATTCATTTAAGCCCATGGATATATTTAAATACTATATTCTTGAGTCCTGAAAACAAGGTATGTGGAGTCCTTATGTCTTACATTTGCCGTTTCTCCCAGTGCTTACAGGARGAAGTCTGCCTCTCAATTTTCAAACTGCTGTTGCTTTTCTAGATGGAGCGAAGGAGTGTGTTCAGCGAGAGGAGCAGCGCGGCGCAGTATGTGAACTCAGACGATGAGGAAGATGGCTATGAGTCTCCTAATATCAAGAGGAGGGGGGCTTCCGTTGATGATTTCCTCAAAGGATCAGAACTTGGAAAGCAAGTAAGYAGCCTGGTCTTGTTGTTCAGGTCAGCAAATGTATTTCCAAGCTTAGCGGGCTGGGCTGTCCAGAGCACTGTCTGGCTCACATCTTTTTCTGCATCGTGGGCTATTGTTGCATGTGAAAACGTGCTGTGAAAGAAAGGGAAAAGGGAAAGGATTTTTGTGTTGCATAGAAGCCAGAAGGTGTGATGCTGATTAGCAGAAAGTCAACAGCATATATCCTTGATGTGCTGTAAGGAAAAGAAAAATATTGCTAATTCAGGCCAAGATATGCTAAAGAGACCAGTGATTCTTTTTGCAAATGCCTAATGTTAGAGCGTTTAGAAGGGACCAAGAAAGTCCACGTTCGTTTTTCTGCTAATCATACTTCATAAATGACCTTGAAAGGTGGTGGGAAGCTTCAGTTGTGTGTCTTGTTTACTGATTTTACAAGGGAGAGGTTTGGACATGAACATTTGATGTCTGGGAACCCTTAGCATTATATTACTTGAAGATTAAAAAGATTAAGCTCTGTCTTCTATTAGGTATGTCCTCAAAGCTAGATTTGAAATACAATCTGTCTGCAAGCATTCTCAAATTTGAGTGGGATTTAAATTTAGATTTCATGTCAAACTAAAATAATTCCTCATTGCTGCGCTTAGAGGAGCAGTAGTTAAATTATATCTAGCTTACAGCTGCTGCGTGTTAGGTATAAATTGGTTATTAAACATTTATTTTATAGCTTATGAGATGGATCTACTTGTAGTTTAGTTGCTCATCTGCATTTTCTATGAAAGATGATTGCTTTTACTGTGTGGTTTGTTAGTAAAGAAACAATTTTAGTATTTCCTATAGTAATTCTAACATATGCAAATATGTCAGGAATCTTTTCTTACTCATTTGGAGAGTGAATGCGTCTTTGCTTTGGAGAAAATGCTTTCTGTAGGCATTTTTTTTTCCTGGCTGAGATTGCTGGCATCATGTTATATGGTTATGGAAATTGATCTCATACCACAGAAAGTATTTTTTCGTTAGTATTGTTGGGGAAAGTGCGGTAATTGCTGGCATTCCYGTATTTTGCTGCCCAATTCATCAGATATTCTGCTGCAATTTGTCACTCACGTATCTCACTTTGAAAATTTGTCCTTGGACATCAATTCATTTAGTTTGGTAGATGAAAGTTCTGGCTTAAACTTTCCTCAGAACTCCTATTTAATAATAGRATAATATCGCTATAATAAAGGCCATTCCTATTTAACAACAGCAGTTCAACTTTTCAACGAATTGAAGTCATAGAAGAACTTAAARCATTTGAACTACTTAAAAAAAGAAAGTTTTGTTTCATCTATTCCTACAGTGCTTAAGAGAATTAAAGTTTTGAATCCCATCAGTATCTGTGTACAATGATGGTAACATCCTGCAAGACTTAAATACTGATCACTTGTAAATTATAATGTGATGTAACAAGCAGCTGTGAAGAACAGATGATACGTGGCTTGTCCTARGGCCTTTATAATTTGGCCAGCAAACCCACGGAGGCATGAAGGGCCTCTTTAGATCAAAGTTGTTTGGTAAAATAAAGCTAGATTTGGTGCTGAGAATGCACACGGTCTGTTCTTGAATCGCCTATGAGATTAAGATTTCTTGAATTGRAGGCATAACTGGACAAATAGATTTTTGTACAGGATTTTTCACTGGGKTAGAGTAGGAATGCAGCATGATGCAATTCATATATAGGAATTATTACAATATTCAGCTTGGGAAATACTCTAGTCCTTCTTGGTGATGTGCCAGGACTTCCAGCTTTACAGGCAGTCATGATTTCGTTATTCTCCCTCRCTCTTAGCCTCACTATTGCCATGGGGAGGAGTACCACACAGAGAGCAGCAGGGGCTCTGACCTGTCTGACATCATGGAAGAAGATGAGGAAGAGCTGTACTCTGAAATGCAGCTAGAGGATGGAGGAAGACGAAGAGTCAGTGTGACTTCACACAATGCACTCAAGGTAAGAGTGACAGAAAAGAAACCATAAGAGTATGTCTGTGTTTCATATTCTTCCTTCAAGGCCTTTTTAAGGTCAATTTTGGATTTCACAGACCACTACAACCCTTGCTGTGGTATAGCCATAGATCTGGGGTGCTGATTGTTTATGATTCCAAGGCCACTTTTAATACGTTGATTACTTCTTCTTTCCTTTATTTAATAACYAGTGTTTTAGCTAGTTGACTATAGTCCTATATGTCACTGTGGAAGTTGCTATTTTTTGTATTTAGGATCTTTTGCATGTTTATACAACAAAATACTGGACGTGCTACCCAGGAGATGATTTGTTTCTGGAGAAGGAGGATTTCCTAAACAAATACTCATGTGGAAAATATAGCTTTTCATGTCTGAGGAAWTCTTTCCCTTTTCCCCACCAATGCCATCTCTTCCTCAGGCTTTAAAGCATGCTTATAAGAAAGAGATTTGGGTGAGTTTTGTCTGATAAATGTGTTTTCAGAAATRTACTGTTTATTAAGGAATCACCAGAGGCAATAGGAAATATCTATCAGCAATACTGCTTTAACCCTACATAGGAATATTCATGTGAAAGACAATTGTACTGTTACAATTAAAGTGTACATAAGTTATTGAACTTACCCAATACAGAATGTGTATTTCCCACGGTGTATTTGTATGTGTAAATTGTATCTGCTTTTCATGTGTCTAGCAATTATGCTAAGTCATATTTTCATAGAAAGTTGGATAATTTGAGTGATAAGGAAGCTGCAGGTGGGTTTTTCCTCCAATATGCTGTTATGAAACTTTAAAATCATACTTTTTTCTCATGTGTAGAAGAATTTTAACTATTATTGCAACAGTTTCATATACTSTTAATTAAGGCCTTTTATTTTGGTATCATCTGGAATGAGACAGATTCTTTTTTTAAAAAAAATCTCTTTAACCTTTTTAAAAAAACTATTTTTTTTTAACATAAAGCTTGAAATTGAAATCTCTCACTGTGTTGCTTCTGTACTTTTCGTCTGGGAAAGTATTGAGGCATCCCTACCCTATTCTTTTTCKTTATGCATCAGAAAATGTATTTACTTTTTGCTTTTGCATTAGTATTGTCTATGTTGATATCTAAACCAAGGGTCCAGACTCTTAATCGGTGCAGCAAATMATTTTAGGCCTGCACATGTGCCTCTGGGGAAGTAATGTACTGGTGGGTGCAGTTAGTTCCTGCTGAGTTCACTGGTTCTGCAGAAGGAGGATTCAGGATGTGAGACTGTTGCTCACCATGCCAATCAACGCACTGATGTAAAAGTCAGGTCCAGCCCTGCTCCCAAAGCGCTTCATAGTTTCCCTTTTACTTGATCCAATCTCTTACTTTTTAAGGATCCCTTTTACTAGATCCAAATCCATTTTGAAACATCTATAATTAACAACAACAAGAACCAAATATATTTACTGAGATTTCCAGACACTGGTCTTGAGATGTCTGTTCCATTTGCACCTGAAAGTGTTCCARCCATCCACTTTCAGCTGTGATTGAACGTAGCTGACATTCAGTATTGCTCTGCCAAGTTAATAGATACCGTCAAGTATCAGGAGAATGTTTCAAATGTTTCATATTTCTTGCTTTATTGGGAAATAATTTTCCCTCCAGTGCATCCCTAAAACAAGGGATGGTGTGCGTGATACAGGCAGAATTCAACTTGCTTTTCAGATCAGAGCTTTCTAAAACATGGCATATTTGTGCTCAAAACTATCCCTGTTGATGTTTATTAACATTTTTTTCTATTTTATCGACAATTTTTCATGAAATTTTCACAAGTATAGTATATATTTAAAAAAGAATTAAAATAGCTCAAATAAATATAGTGACAAAATACCTGGAAGGGATGATATTCCAAAGCCAATTAAGCCTATGTGCTCAAAGAGAGAGGAATTGCTGAAGTCTATAAAGTTGAAAAATGAAAAGCTCCTGCATCATCATTCTCATCTCTTCTAAGAGGCCAGCAAATATGCCACATAGCATTCTTCTGTTACAGCAACCAATGTTTTGTGTAATTACAATGCAAAAATGCAAAGAGAAAAAAATCTGTCCGATTCAGAACCCTTATTTGATCCAGGCTGGAATAACATTTACTTCCTTCAGTTACAAATAGAGACTTTTACTTGTACTAATAGGTTGATTTTTAAATATCAGTTTTGCCAAGGAAGGGCAAGGTTTTGATGAGAAACGTGATGATGATGCAGACCCAGTGGCACCAGAMGTCAGCCTCATCTACAGGGCTCTTTGTGTGGAAGCCAAGCCTTAATAAAGGTGCAGCTTTTGCAGTTTTGCAGAGGAAGCTAGAGCTCCAAGTTTGCCAAATAGCTCTCCTCTGGCAGGAGATCTCCAAGTACTTTGTTATTCACCTAGGATGCTTTAACAAATGCAAAACGAGACAGCTTGCTAGAGTAGAATTTTCCTTCTCACATAAGGTTTGTGGTCACAACGTAAATCAAAATTTGGCGTGGGGCAAGGAGCATACTAAGCATTAATGCTGTGTTTTAAAGCCATTCTCATTCACCATGCTGGAACCCGTATGCAGCTTGTATTGCTTTGTTTTGAGTGCATGGGTTTATTCTTGTTAGAGCATCATCCAGTTGTTTGTACTGACCTGTCATGTTGGATCTGACASCCAGCAACTTCTTAATCATGTCTTTATTTTCACAGATTCTCATTCAAAGCATGACATCCTTTTCACTAAATAAGCTGCATGTCTTATGTTTGCCATTGCTCTAAAACTAATTCTGTCTTTATTTTTCTTTTCTTCTCCCTTTCCCCTCCCATTTTATTTTGTCACACACTATTTGTTCCCTGTCTGGTTTTTAACATTGCRTAATCTTAAGGAGTGCGATAAGGATAAGACCACTGAAGCCACTTTTTTGGAACAGCCTGACTTTTCACAGCAAAAACATCACAGTAAAAAGCTTTTCAGTATTCCAGAAGTAGCTGAAGAAGATGGTGAATACTCTGAGCTGCTGTACAAGCAGGGTTTAGGTGTGCCCTATAAAAAGAACCCCACCATAGCTAGAGATGCTAGAGCACCCAGGCACTACAATCAAGACCAGCAGCACAACTTCTGGTACCCAGCCAAACACAGACTTGCAGGTATGGAGGATTTTGCTTCAGACGACAGAGGATGCAAATTCAGTCGATCCCTATCAAGGAGCCCAGACAGCGGATTAGACTGTGGAAGTGAAGAGGAAGAATCTCGCTTTAATTTCAGATACGCTTGCAACTCGGTTTCTGCCACTGTTGCCTCTAGCTGTTGTGCAGAGACTGCTCCCTGTTCCTGCAGGAAGAGCACGAGGCCGTTGCTGGCTCGCAGGAAAACCTTAACCAGGCAAAGCAGCATCGAGGAAGATTTTGGTGACCTGGGTCCTTCCTTTGGAGAGCCCAGGAGTGAACAGGTCAAGTCCAGTTACGAGAAAAAGTACGAGACTCAGAAATGCAGTAGAACAGATAATTTGTCTAACGAAGATGTTCAGGGAGGCTGGAAGACCGACTTTAAGGCTGACTCTAGGGCATCTGGTCCACTTGCAAAGTCATCCCACAGAGATGCTGAAGACTCTCTGGTGTGTGAAATAAATCTTCCTTCTAACATCTGCTTGCAAAATCAGTCTGTTTTCTTCCTCTTGTTCTTTTATTTATTTTTGTCTGTTTTTTTCTTTCTAAATTACTTTTTAGAGTCCATCTTTTGGGCCTATCTGCTGCATTTCCCCCTTCTCCTCCCCATTCACTTTGTTTATTATTCTGCATTTTGGTTTACAGTCTTCTTTTGTGTCACGCTAAAATCAATTTAATTTGCTTTACAATGATTTTCCCACAGAACCAATTACAATAATGGCTGCTTTTATTAAAGGACAACTGAATCTAAATTTTAATTAAGGGTTAGCTGAACTATAATTTTCCCAGAGATTGTTTTTCTTTATTTTTATTTTGCCCATCTAAATGTTGTTTTACAAAAAAAAAGCCATATTTTAGCTGGAAAAAAAATACTTCATCAGTAATTATTATTTTTAATGTTTGTCTTGAGGATTCCRTTTCATTATGTTGCTTTTATTCATCTCACTGTCAGAATTTTCAGGATATGCTCTTTATCATGAAGCATCTGTGGACAAGAATCAAGCAATCCCCAGTGTGACAGTGACCCAGATTTATGGAGTCACAGGTTCATCCTATTTCCATTTTCTGCCTTTTCTCTGCACTCTCACTACTTTGCCTTCCTTTTTAGACCATCTCTTCTTGCCTTTGAAGTTGCAGACTGCATCTCTGTGTGAGAATGCAGGYAAACAGCTTCTTCCAAAGGGAGAGGCCAGGGCAGATCCATAACTTTCCAGGATGCCTGTATGTGATCTTGCCTATTTGCATTTCTGTCCATTGATCTATAGTAGAGTCTCCATGCTTTGATAGGTGCATCCATAGGCTTCCCTGCTCCCCAAAGAYCAAAGCACGTGCTTTTCTGCCTCAGTCTGCAAGAGTCCAGAGGGGAAATCTCAAATCTGGTATTTTATATAAGAGTAGAAATCAGCTACCTGTTCTTCTAGACCATCAGTTTATTCTGAAATGGTTCTTTACAATTTCTCCCATTAAAATTGGTGCCTAAACTCAGTCGCTGCATGATAAACCCTGAAGACCATTAAAATAGAATCATTTAGTTGTTAAAATAGCAACATGTTCTGCAAGGTAGCAGAGAGACAGCTGTGATGTGAGATGAAGTGTGTCTGCATTCCCTTCCACACGTTTCAGTGACCTGTAAAGGGCTTTAACAGCAGAAGGCCGTTAGAGAAAAGCTGTTTTTGCAAAGACAGAAGAACGTGCACTCGTTCACATGCTGCAAACGGGACAGAACCATGTGGCTGAGAAGAGAACAGGCCTATCTTCTCAGTGCTGCACAGCTCTAATGACTGGTTGTTCTCCTCGGGAGCTCCTAGCGTCATCCTAGCAGCAACGACAAAGGCAAAAGAATGTTTCCCAAACAATTCTTTTCTTTTTCTTTTCGTTCTGATGTGTGACTGCTGTTTACAAAACTCTGCCATAAGTCAGGGAACCATTTTTCCTTTCGCAGGTTTGCTAGGCAACAGTTACTCTTCAGCTAACCTTTGAGTTAAAAACTAAGTTTAGTTGCCTTTAGAGCTTATGCTTCCAAACGTGATTGACCTGATCCATGTCCAGTCATGCAGTCGTTAACGATGCCACCCGGTGTAACTCACAAAACTGTTCTTTTTCTTTTCTGTTGTGTTCTCTTTTTTTTAGCTTTTAGGTAATCCATCAGCTGCAGGACGGCCTGAAAGGGTGGAACATGCGGGGCGGAGGTCCTCTCATGGCAGTGCAGTGCCACAAAGGTCTCGACCAATGTTGGTCCCTTCCATTGGTTAGTTGGATGGATTGGTGCATTTCTGTGCTTTGCAGCCTCCGAGTTGGGCAAGAGGTCCTTAAAGCAGGAGCAGTGGAAGCTGGTCTTGGACCGTGGTTACTCTTAGCTTCTCAAATGGGGTGAAAGGAAACTAAAAGCATCTCCATAGAAATATGAGCTAAATACGAGCGTACTAGGGTTGCACAAGGGATGGAATCAGAATCCATTGACATCACTGGGAGTCTTTTGATTGGATTTAGGGAGCTTTGGAGCTTTTCCTGGTTAAGATATGATGCTGTCAAATCTTACCTAAAGAGAAGTGATAGTAGCAGGATGCTACTATACTGTTGAAAAAACAAATGTAATCACTCACCCATTTAGCCACCCATTCAGCCATCCATCTTTCCATTCATCAACCATCACTTTGCATTCACTTTCCATTTTCTTAACTACTTTTTGGAATTCAGCAGGAAAAATGGAAGTTGTTAAATGTAACAAATTAGAGACTTGCATCTATTTACTGCATTTGCTGTTTCTAACGGAGTCGTGCCTATTCTGGTTTACTCATGACTTAAAATATATGCTGGTGTATACCAGAAAATCCAAAAAGTAGTACAGAAAAGATAATGGAATGAGGACACTATGGACAAATACATATCGGTTAAAATTTTTGCTCTACACTGACAAATATGGAATATTCACACTGAAAGTCAGGAAACACATGCAAAAGAACTGCGGGAAGTGGGCTATTAGCAGAAATGTTTTTCCATTAAGGTATATAATGGCCCTGGTCCCTATTCCTAACCTGGACTTTAATTTGGGAATATTTTAGTCATCATCAGAAGGCCCTGGAAGTGTCAGGGAATTCTCACCTGGCATTTATGTGAGGGAGAGGCATCACAAATGGGAACTGTAGTAAGGATAAGGGAGTGCTGCTGTTTTTAAGTGTTAAATATTATTTTCCTTTTCATAGGCTCACATTAGAATCACAGTTCTCTAAATTTAAACAATAATCCTCCTAATGGGCACAATTATTTGGTTCCTGACGAATGATAAATGTTACTAACGAAGCCACAGATGAGAAAAAACTCACTGCTGTAATTCTTAGTACCTGCAGTACCGCGTGGCTGCTCAGAGCTCTGATTCTGCTGCTCTCTCCTGGTGTAACCCAGAATTATCTTCACAGATGTCAATGGAGTAACACTGGTACCAAAACGAGATGGAGAGACGTGGCTCCACGGAGCCCTTGTGCATCTGACGGGCTGTTGTTAGCTGAACCAAATAGCTTGCAGGTGATGGTATCAGGTCTGTTAGAGTTTAGTGTCCCTTTTCTTGTGGTCTGAAAGCAGTCTTCCATTCYCAACAGTAAAGATTTTTGGTTTATGTTTAGACTGCTTTAAACTAGTTATCTATTTAAGTTATTTCTTCATATTATCTGGTTAAAAAAAATCATAAACAGTGAGAGAGTGAGTTAAATCAGATTTGTTTGTGTGGATTAATCCTTTCAATTTGATTTTAAATGAAAAACAAGAGAAATGATTAATTTTATCAGTGCTCACTTCTGTCAACAAAGTTGAAACATCAAAAGTATTAAATAGTGGGTTCGTTGTTTAGTAGTTTGAGAGCAACATTTTAGAAACAAGACAAAGAAATTGATTTGTTATAATGTCTGTGCTCAAGCAGGTAACAGAAATGTGCCGTCATTTCCTTCAGTAAAACTTAAGGAATGAATTAGTGCATTTTGTGCTAAGTATGATCAACAGATGCTCTTTGGGGGAGCTGCTTTAGAAATGAATTACAACATTGTCTTATGCTGATAACATACAAACTACRGAACAATATGTTCAGCATCAAATAAAAATAATTTACTGTAAAACTGATGAAAGGCCATATGTGGCTTAGATTTCAAGCTTCAGTTCCAACTAAATCGACTAGTTATTAAAAATAACTATTAAAAATGCCTTGTCACTTTCAGCATTGTACTTTAAGAAATGGCTTGAGGGAGAATTGAGCCAAATATAAACATTGGATGAAACTCTGTAGAAAAGCTGCTTCCTGGAAGCTTGCTGGAAAAAAATCTAGACRATGTGAATTGTATCAGAAGGTTAGATAAATGAAGTGACTTCAAAGTCTGGCATCCAGAGCACATAGTAGAGCATTGTGTAAACTGCATCCCACTGTTGAAAACGCCTGCTGAGTGGTGAGAAAATTTCCCATGAGTAAGGGTTGCAAATATGGTTTTAGAAGGAAATAGTTTTAGTTCTGTCTTTATGATATGAATATATATGTGTGTGTTAAAAAGGACACTTATTAACCTCAGTGTACAGCTTAAAAAAGGTGGTTTCCTAGTTTCCTGGTAGCAACTTATTGCCCTACGTAAATGCCCAGAGTAGTCACTGAATTATTCTGCAGCACTAAAGGGTTGCTTCAGTGATGGAAAGTTCCTTTTGTAGTCCTGGGGATTAAATTAAGGGGACTAGGGGTTAAATTAGGGAGAAAGACTAGAGTTAAAATGTTCTTAGGATTCCAGTGATCAAATCTTTCTCCGAAACATTCTGAAATTTATTAAGTATTTTCTCCATTAATTTATAAATACTTTGGATTGGTACTTACTTTAGGTAGGAGTTCAGTCAATTAACTGATTTTTGTTTTTAGGTTGTATACTTTAGAAGGTGAAGCACAGTTTACAGTGCTCTTGACCTTGCAGATCTGGCAGGTAGGATTGTTTAAACCTCATAATTAGAGATGAAGCCTAGCTAGAGAGCAAACAAGCAGTATTTACCCGATGTGAATTTTAACAAGTTAAGATGCTTTAAAAAGGAGATGTCTATTTCTGTGATTTTTCCCCGCTGAAGTATTTCTAGGGGCTGAGACAGACACTTGGCAAAGCTTACMCCACGTTTAGCCTTCCTACTATATGTGAGTCAGAAAAGAAGATAGGCAAAGCCTGCCCTCGGGAGCCTCCGCAAAGGAGACCATACAATATGTTTTAATAGATCATTCCCTTTTTCTCCATAGAAATTACAATGGACAGTAACAGTGAAGGCGGTCAGTCTCGGTCAGGTAGTGAGGGAAATATTTCCCCCGTAAAAGAAGAAGCTTATTATCGCAGCATTGGTGGACACAAGAAATGGCCTCAGCAGCGTACCATGGCCTCTGAATATAGATACGGTATGCCGACCATTATTCCTCCTTTATGCCAGACGCATTTTAGAGCTGCGTGTTGACACGTGCGGTTTCTGTATGCCAACTTTGCATGCAATGCAGAATGCGAGGGGAAGTAGCTCTCGGGTCTGGTCTGCCCGGCTCCCAGGTAAGTGCCATGAGGGGCATCCAGCCCGTAGCCGTCTGTTCTGAAAGCGCCGTGCGGCCGCCCTTCCGCATCCGACCGAGTCCGAGCACACTGCATTGCATGAACCTCTGTGAAGCTACGCTGCTAGTAATGCCAGTCAGTATTTACTGTCCGTACCCGAGCCCTCATTCATCCAAACGACTGCATTGCCACCTGGTTTGTGCAGGTTGGGTAGGGTCAACCGGTAGCTGCTCTATCACCACCYGGTGTCCTGTAATAGGAAGCGATATTGCTGGATTTTATTCTGATTTATCGCTTGGGTGAATGGTCAATTCACATTGACTGCACCGGCCTTTGGCTAATCTGGGGAAGAAAAAAAAAACCTACTCTTATTTTTAGGAATAATTAGACCCAAATGACAAACTTGCATTACATAAGAAAAGTAGTAATTATACCCACTACTGATAGTATTTGTTGCTTCATCAACATAGAAATCATTACATGACCAACAACTCAGTTTTCATAGCTCATTACRCAGTAGCTGAAGTCTCTAACATAACTCATAGAAGCAGCCTGGGCCATATTTAGAGCTAGAAGAGAATTCAACTTTTCACAAGAGTCCCTGTAAGTTTAGGTAAATTGTATTTTAATGTTGAATTTCCAAACAGACCTATCTGACCAGATCATCAACTTGTGTAAATTAGTATTTGCCTAGTGGATGCAGCACGACTGTGGTAATTTACACCCGTTGGGAATCTGGCTGGAGACATCCAAAGACTGCAKTTTTACCTGTACAATTATATGTGTGTGTGTATGCCTGACAGGCACACRCCTTCTTGACAGAGCAAACTAACAAGCTAATGAACTAATCAAGGGATGTTTGTGTTCGGTTTARCTGAAGCAAACACGACTCTTCTGAGCCAGGGCTATTACATTTCAGTGCTTCTAATTCAGATGCACATGGGCCGCCATTCAGGCTTGCATATAACTGCCATTAACTGCAGTTGGATGCAGAAATGGGTCTCTTTAGTTTTTTAAAACATACAGAGCCCTTAAGCTTCCTGTTTTCCATTGCCTGGTGGGCCTGATGAGACATAAAATGGCAACCTGGCTGTGGGAAGGGGAACACAACAGGGAAGAATCCCATTCCTTGTGTCCCATTGCTTTCAGTCCCATACGTGCCCTTCTCCCACACCTCCGTTCTGTGCTTTGTGCTTGCATAAAGCTTCTTGGCTGGAATTYTTTCCCTACCCTTTGCTGTTCTGCATTTCCCCTCTTGACATTCTTTCGTGCGCTCTGAACCCGAGAGTCAGTAGCTGCTGCCTTAAAGCTGTGCCCCTCTGAAATCTTCTTCCAGTTTAAAATTGTCAAATGTTGTATAAAATGCACCTGACATTGAGGCAAAAAGAGGAATGTCATMAAAAATGGTTGAATTATTTCCAAAAATGGGAGTCTTTAATTTGTAAGAGGTGATTACAGTATTAGTGTGAAAATGGTGTGTAAAAAAAGAAAGGTCTGGAAACTGGGTGATAAGTATTGGTACATCAAAGAATGTAGCAAAATTACCCGACTCCCATTGAAGTTAGTGGGACCTGCACAATAAGCCAAGGTTTTCAAAAGTGGCTTTTATTTTAAGTGCTTTATTTTGGGGGGCATCTTCAGTTTCATGTGTTTTGAAAGTGCCTATTTTGGGGGAAAATGCTGCTATATGCTCTTTCAAAACAAAATCTAAAGCCATTCAAAGCTGTCAAAGAAAGCATTCATTCTTAACTATTTTGCCTAAATGTTCTACTGAAACACATCCTTGTGCTGTGGCATCACAGACTAAATGCGTTCTCCGAGTCACTGGAACTATCTAAAATATGTATGAGACAAGATGCCAGTTCTCACTTTGTGTCCCAATCGATTTTAGTTCCCTGCAGTGGAGTTCAGTGCAGTGTCAGTGTTGTGATACTCATGGGCAATCTTTCCTAATGAGCCTATGYTTAAAGGCTGCACTTAACCATTCCTCTGGATTTTAACACACTTTGTCAGTGTTTCGTGTGGTTTAGGGGCACTGCTACGTTGGCTATTGACTGTTCTTGAACTAAATCATGGGTGGCGTAGCTCCAGCCCTGGCAAACTAACACTGCTGAAGTGTACGTATCTTCTTCCTTGTCTAGAAAGAAGAGGGTGAAGCCACGTTTTAAACGTGGTGCCTAAAGCATGGTATATCAGCACAGCTTGGATGTGCTTTCYTGTGTCCATGAGGAGCAGAGGCAGCTGGGCTGGAAAGCATCCAAAGCATGGTTATTTTTACAGCCTACAAGACTCATCATTATGTCCCTCGTACATGCTTCGTTAGTTTATGGCAACTCGAATAAACATAACAAAATTTGCTTTCTTAGCTGARTTACATTAACACGTGTGTGAATGTCAGCGTGGTCTAGGACAYAACACCACTTTCAGTGCATGCAGACTGAATGTGCTTTAGTTATATATAGGATTTAAAAAAAAGACAAGAAAAAATCCTCAAACTTAKTAGGACAATGTATTGAGCTATATTTTCCACTAAAATACCAAGCACTTTTCAAATGTAAACTGGAGCAAATTGAAAAATGTGGCCAGTTTTTGTCACTGAATTGTTCTTTTCTGACTTCACTTTCGTAGATGGCTATGGTCATGACCATCTTTCTCCAGAYATTTATGAAGAATCAGAAACAGATCCTGGCACAGAGGATATTTCTACTCGGATATTTGTTGCACTCTTCGACTACGATCCATTGACCATGTCCCCAAACCCTGATGCTGCAGAGGAAGAGTTGCCGTTTAAAGAAGGACAGATCATTAAGGTGGGACCTAGAACCAAAGGGCACAAAGGAGCAGTGTTACAAGCAGGGTCCACCTTGGTCTCTTTAGTGAAAACAGCTTGTGTGGCTAGAGTCCACACATGGTTTTTCCTCCAGAGGTTCAGGCTGTAGATCTCAAACATCAATGTAAACCAGTAAGCACATTTTTTGGCCATGCTAAGGAAGTGATTGTCAGAAGAGTCAAAAGCAGATTTTATATWTTTGCATCCAAGTTATAGTTGTCCATCTATGACTAAGTAACCGTTTTTCATGCGTTAAAAATCGTGAATGATAAAACCGACAGACTGACACTGTTATTCTTTGCCAACAGGTTTATGGGGACAAAGATGCCGATGGATTCTATCGGGGTGAAACCTGTACAAGAATTGGCCTTATCCCATGTAATATGGTCTCTGAGATCCAAGCAGATGATGAAGAGATGATGGATCAGCTTCTAAAACAAGGGTTTCTTCCTTTGAACACGCCAGTTGAGAAAATAGGTAAGGGGAAATACGTATGCTTCACCCATCRTTTGGGTGCTGTTAACCTGGCTGGATCTGCTTTGCCCTTGTTTCTATTATATGCAGATGCATCTAAATTGTAAAGCAATTTACCACATTATGGGATACATTCTGTGTCAGTATCTGGATGATGATATTCAACAAATATATAATCTTGGTTCCAACTTTCGTTGTAAATGAGGACTTGAATCTTCACTGCTTCACCCATCATTATTTTTTTTTTTATTGAAGTCTCTTTTGTCACCAGAAAGATTCCTAGACACAGAACAAATCCCTGTGCTTTGGAGTGTGCTGTGCTGAGATGCTTTGTGATATGCTCACTGCTGAAAAGCATAAAAAGAATCACTTATTTGTTGTTCTTTTTACTCTTCGACATTTTCCTACTTTACCACTAATTTAAAGGGATGGTGGCAAAGGGTTACGTACAATATAATTTGGGATAACTGTACTTATTAGGAGATTTTACGTATACTGCAAAAACAAACCCTTTAAAAAGCAGAGTTTGACCAAGTGTTTCTCTGTTACGGATCAGTAGTATTAAATCATTGGTTATGTATTGTACAGAGATGCACATGCAAGTATCTTAAGCTTCCTTCTGAAGATACTCAACTATCTCAATATGTTGCAAAACTTTCAACATCATTCAGAGAATATAAAGGGCTGGAATTGGTTTGGTCCAGTTTAAAAGTGAACTGTAAAAGTGGTTGCTAAAAAAACCCAAAGAAATCTTCCACAACTCTTTTCCTAGACTGAATATACTCTTATCATTTCCAAAATAATTTTAGTAATTAAGAGATTTTTTTTTTTAAAGATAGTGAGAAATTTTCTCACTTGTCTGTGAAAAGCAAGGGTGATTTAAGTTCTTAAATGCTGTATTTTCAAATTTGTGTATTGATCCATGTAAATAGCACAAGTACTGCCACCCATATGCGCTTGTAAATGCCACTGCCCATCTGCTGCTGTAGGTATAATACATACACCTATACGTACCTCTATAGGCCACAAACTTGGGATAGGCACAAGGCAGTTGGGCCTGAGGGAATCACCTATCTAAAGCATTATTCSTCACAGGTAGTTGTTAATATGAGTCTGTGTCATTAGAAGTCTTTTGGAAATAGATACCTAACCTGTTTTAGGTACCTCTGTAAATTCAACTGGGGATCTGTTTGGATTAAAGCGTCTTGATATATTTCTAATTCTAGTCAGAGGTCACATTTGAATACAGAAAATAACTCGGTAAATCAGCTGCGTCCTTGTTTGAAACATGTTGATACAAATTATCTTTGGAAATGAATCCTGTTACTAATATAGCTTCCCCATAATTTGAATATTTTGGCTATTTTAAGGACACAAATATGCTGCAAATGTCATTGGCTCTTTTCTTTTGCACTCAACTGTCAGTGTTTCCTGAAATAGCTGAGAAATCAGAAAATCTTAATCCTGGACAGAGGAAGAGGCATTTTTTTCCCTAGAAAAACATTTCTGGGGCTCTTTATCCCTGGAAGCATTTTTGTTTTTTCATTCTTGAGTGTTTCTGAGAGCTGTTAGCAACCTACCCCCAGCAGTTCACCTTTAAAAGCATCATTTTCCTTCTAACGTGAATTCAATTTGCTAGTCATATTTTAAAAGAAAAAACCTGATGCATTTGAACAGATTAGTTAGYTTGGCTTAATTTAAAACTAAGTGCAATTTGAGAACAGCAAACAGACCCATGTGCTCCGAGCACGGCCGTCGCAGGGCCGCCCATGTGKGTCTGTTAGCAGAAACAGGTCAAAATTAGCTCAAAATTGCCAGTCTCTCGTGTCGTTACTCACGTTTCCAATGTCATATCAGACACCTTAACATGCTGTGTTCATATGGSTATATTCTTAATCCTTTGCCCACATTAAAAGCCTTAAAAGCCGAACTCTGAACAGCTTCATATCTTCTCTTCTTTTATTTGTATGCATTCCTTTCCTGAAGTCAACTGTGACCGTTTCAAAGAGAGCACACGCTCTGTACACCGCAGATCCCGAAAGTCTAAAAGAGGTCTGTGCTAAGCAACCATCATTTGATTCAAGCTGTAAATGAGCTGAAATGACTTGATCTGTCTGGTTTTATTTTTCGTGCCTTTAATCCCTTGCAAACCAGAAGGTGGAGGATATTGTCATTTAGCAAGGGTCCCGTGTCCCGGAGCGATGGCATCTCGCCCGGGAGGAATGCTCCAGACTCGGAGATGTTTAGGTTCGGGTCAGCCTGGCTTTGGGGAAGAGGGGGAATGTGTCCCACAGCTGGTGCCATCACTGTGGACCTYTCCTTGTGCTCTGTGCAAAGCCCTTGCATTGGTAGCGGGGAAAATAACTCCCAAAGTGGTTTCCTTACTTCACACCTCTCATCAGACCTGCCCTCGGCGCCTGTTTGCCAGTAGTACTAACAAGCATGTGTCCCTTGCTGCAGCAATCATCTGCAAGTCATGCTGATGCCATTCAGATTTAGCAGGAAGCCTGTCCTGGATTTCTCTGTAAATGTTTAGAGTTTGCTAAATGGATATTTCAGGTGGATCATGAATACTGCAAGTTTTGCTCCTTTCCTTTTGCTGTCCCCAAAGGAAACGTGTAAAAACCAGGCTTGAAACGGGGTTTTGTAGTCAGGGAGCCTTGGAAATATTGCAGACCATGGACATCCTTAGGAAACCTGCCTTGGGGCAGCTGAGAGAGCCCAGTTCTTGTTCCAGCCATCTCGCAGAAAGGGGAAGATTGTCCCACCACAGAGCTCKTCAGAAGCTGGAGGGAGGTGGTAGCCAATAACCGTGGACCAAAGCAAAGCAGAGATCTGAGCGTTTGTCTCGTATAAACCTGGAGATACCCCAGTATTCCAGCCAAGACCTGCTGTAGATTCCTGAACATCACTTGTGCAAATAGGGCAGAGGCTTCAGGGTCAGGAGGGCAACCATGCTGCTGAGCAGCTCCCTACGAAATGCACGTGTTGTTTTGGAACCTGTGCCTGTGTCCACTGGTGGCTGTGGCCACCAGTCATTGCACTAGAGAAATGCAGATCTTGTATGAAAATGACGTGCCAAAAGAATGCCCCTTGGTTTTTCTTTTTGAAATAACTTTGATAGCTTTGCTTCCTTCCCTCTCCTTCTGGCCGGAGCAGAAAGGAACAGGCGGAGCAGCCGGCAGCACTCRGTTTCTACGAGGAGGATGGTGGCGCTCTATGATTATGATCCGAGAGAAAGTTCTCCCAACGTGGATGTAGAGGTACTGACACAGCTACTCACTATTTTTTTTTAAATTTATATGTCCATAATTTAGTTAATACATAATTTGGATTAGAAAGCAGCGTTATAAATTACAGCTGATATATAGAAAAATMATAGAAAGTTCACACACATGTTGATTTTTTTGTAGACATGGTTGCAGACAAATCTGTATTTAAGAAACGTTCATGACCAGTGCACAATTAGATTTATGGTTCTTGCTCAAACACAGTCAAGGAAGATCATTTCTATGATTTATATAAGGTGGCTCAATGCATTACAATGCATTGCATAGGTTTGTGCAATACATATATCTCTATAGAAAGTMGTGTACGAGGGAAGAAAAACAGTAACAAATTGTAAGGAATAATTATTTCCCAACTATTATTTTCACATTTCCCTTATATGTTTCCAATTAAGAGGATTATTTTCTAGAGGTAGTCGAGCTCAGACAAACTGATAAGAGCGAATCATGTTTTTAAATGCCTGTAACCCGCCCTGCAACTGAGCTGTCGTGTGTCCCTCTCTCTGCAGGCTGAGCTTACGTTCTGCACAGGGGACATTATCACCGTCTTCGGTGAGATTGATGAAGACGGATTTTATTATGTAAGTTGTCTTTTCTCTGGCCAGCCTGACTTGCAGTGGGCCCAGTGGGAGCAAATCTTGCTAGAGGGGTTAGTAAATGGCAGTTTGGCTGGACATAAGGGTGCAATTCCAACTCGATATTTCATGGAAATAGCTGTAGGAATCAGTTTCACCTCTAGCATTTYGCGAGTAATGTGGGTTTAATTATAATATTCGCTCAAATGGAAAACTGCTGCCCTTGTTATAGGGTGAACTTAATGGACAAAAGGGGCTGGTTCCTTCCAACTTTCTTGAAGAAGTGCCTGATGATGTTGAAGTCTATCTGTCTGATGCACCCTCACGATATGTTCAAGACACACCGACGCGTACAAAAGCAAAAAGGGTAAGCAACTGAATAAGGAAAACCTTAACTTTCTATTTTCCATTGCATCCTGTCTCATATATAATTTAGACATTAATTTTAACATTTTTAAATCCATTTGCCCATTTTAAATTATTTAACTTTCAACTATATAAACCTTAGCAGAGTAAGGAAAAGTGATTTTGCTTAGCCTTTCACCCGCATGTTGCAAACATTTGTAAATGAGGAATCTAAATTTAAAATTTAATGGCAGTCATTAGAGTGTCTCAGTGATAAATGGCGTATTGCCAGCCTCTCCCTGGAGAAAACAGTTGCTTCTTAACACTCCTTAGCTATTCCTGCTTCGTGCAATGCCTAGGTGAAAACGAGAGTTCTTGCGGAGGACAGACTGGTACAAGCATTCCTCTAAATTCCAATCCTAAAAACAGCTGACCCTGTTCATCTCTAAGATTTCCTCTTCCARTTGGCATTAGTTAACTGCCCACAGACTTCTCTTTTAAGAAAGACTAGTCATGTGTAGAGTTTCTCATTTTTGGTTTTGTTTCATCACTGCAATACCTTTATATATTATATATTTTATATATATTTTTATTTCTTTGCTCATCTGCTTGGAAACAGAAGAAGAGTGTTCATTTCACACCTTAATAAGGCAATGTAGCCTTCACGTAAGTGAGCAACTGAAGATACCAATAAAGATATCAATTAAAGCTACCTGGCTATCTAATGCAAGTCTTGAAACTTAAGTGTGGGGAAAGAAAAGAAATATGTCTCCAAAATCGTTGGCCGCAGAGAACAGGCTGTATTTGTTTACTGTGTCTACGCAAATCGATGTAGTTTTTTCAGAGACAAATCCTTTAAAAAGGAAGTCTTGGAAATGYAGTCAATTAGGCCTCGCTTGATGAGGGTCAACGTTTGGAGCATATTTCTTCATGAGCTAAATGTTTCTGTTTACATGGAAAGGAGAGTTTGATGTTCAGTGGCCCTACAAGGAGAGCTGCATATTGCATTGCTAGCCAACCTGAGACATGCAGAGTCCTCACACTCCCCTAACRAGAAAAAAGCACAACCCTCCCGGGCCCTTGGAGAACATCCAAATGACACGGAAGCTGATGAGCTCTGTAGTTCACAGGAGTAGAGTTGGCTTTGAAACTCATTAAACTCAAATATAGCTACTTACAGCTGCCTTAAAATGTATTTTTCCGTGGTCAATTTTACCCCCGTCTGCCTAACTCTCAACAATTCTGGGCAAAACAAATCCCTCAGATGCTGACATGGAGAAGGACTTGGAGAAAGGGCACACATTTGAAATACTAGCAACTGTTTGGTTTACCAATGCAATAGAAGTCTTGATATGAAACATGCAGCTCGCTCAGTGAATGCATTAGACTAAATATATGGTATCTTCAGGTGTACGTTGGGGTGCTTTACTAAGTTGTTTTTGGTTTTTCTTTTCTTTTTTTTTCATTAGAATTAGACCTTGATTTAAAATCAAAGTTGGCTTGAAGCTCCTTTGCTTAATTCACTGTTGCACAACAAGGCAGTAAAAATTGCTAATGTTTTAAATACAAAATACCCAGGGTCCCTAAGGCATGGATTCTACTMTGAAAATACCTTAACATATAGTACCATGTTTTGTCAGCAGGGCACTGTAGTTACCATAGGCTTAGCATAAGTAGTTTTAGCCTTTTCATCCAAGTGTTTCTGATGATTAAAAAGAAAAAAAAGAAAAAAGTATAGCTCTGTTTAAACTATTTAGGAATGCTGTCATTCTAACTATCGTGCAAGGCTTCGCTTCCACTCAGCAACCTCATAGCTGCAGCATACGCATCGAGCACGCAGGGTCTTTAAGCTTTCTTTGATTGCAATTAAGGTTCATTTTAGCTTTTTTTTTCTTTTCTTTTTCTTTTTTCCTCTTTTTTTTTTTTAATTAAGCCAGTGTGCCATCCTCTCAAATATGTATATATGCTAATTTTAAAGAAAATGCATTTAAAGGGTATTTTAAAAAGTGTGGGGAGGGAGGGTTTCTATAGCGTTTGCAGTAATTCCTTCTGGAAATGGTTTGGCTTCTATAGACTACTGATCTGTGGCAATTAATTAACAGGTGTTAATTTTCTTAAATCCATAGCTACAAGKGTCCCTCTTCATTTGTGTGCTCACTGTCAAGAGTACTGTAATGCAAATCCAGTTCTGTTGGCTTTTGCCAGAACTATGGCCAAACCACTTTATCCAACTCTGTTTAAAAAGCATTATCAACTTTGGGCTCTACTGGAGTGTGTGTCTTGTAATGCCTGTATTTTTTCCTCAAAATTTCTCTAGTAGTTTCCCATATCCCTATGGTATGTTAAGCCACAACGAAGAAGTGAACCAGACATTTTATTTAAGTGGGTAATGGGACTAGTGATGTTACCAACTTTCTTGATGCTGATAGCTTTTAAGCTTTCAAACATTCAGTAAATTATAACAATGTACCTAATAGGTTCCTCCTGAGAATACAGGTACACCAAGGAGAGCACCATCCCCCACAGTCCATCTCCATTCTGGGTCACCTACGTCATCTGTGGGTTCTGGTAGTCCCGGGAGAGGCAGGGATATGTCCTCGAAAAAGAAAAAGGGGCTGCTTTCCAAAGGCAAGAAACTGCTGAAAAAGCTTGGTGCAGTGAAATGATTCATGTACTCCTGGACAACTTGTAAAGCTTCCAATCTGTGTATTTTTTATTTTTTTTAAACATCAAAACTAGGGCTTTCATGACTATGCAGTGCAACTTACTGAACCCTTGGCATTTTTCACTCTGTCATCATGTGAAYCACCTACTCAAACTGGCAAGGAAAAAGCAAATGGATTTGTTCCTGCTAAAAGTCAATGTCACAAGTAAAATTTTATTATAAAAAAATTAGAACAGAAGGSGGGAAAAGAAATTTGGAGGAGAGCATGTAAGTCCAGAACGAAAACATTGGTTTATTTGAGGTCACCTCTACCCTCTTCATTGGATATAGCTCAGCATTTAGTTTCTTTAAGCCAAGAGGGGAAAGAAAACTCCCTTCACTGATGATGGTTCATAGTAATTACTCCTACCCTGCCTATACTCGTTATCCTAAAGAAAGATGGTCTTGAAACTCCTAGTTTAATCAGCCTTGATGTTTTGCCTTATTAATGCACAATGATTTGTACTGTCTACTAACTATACAGCGTATACATTGTACGTACTGTGTATTCAACTGTCTTCATCTGCCCTAAAAGATGGTAATTTAAGATCAACTACTACGTTGCTGACTCCATTTAATGTCYGATGTAACTCCTGGGAGTTTGAAAGTGTTGTGCAAAATGCTTTTTTTTTATTTCCTTAAAAAAAAAATGCCCATATATGGATTTCTTTTATCAACATATTCACCAAACTAAAGCCAGATAYAGCCTAAGTTACTCTGAGAATGCACCCACAGTTTAAAGTAGCCAAACCCCAGGTTTCAAGGTCCTGGTTCAGTATTCTAATCTACCAAAAAAAAAAGAAAACCTGGTTCAGTATTCTAGACTACCCCAAAGAAAATAAATAAATTAAAAAAAAAAAAAACCACTCCCAATTTTTTTTTGCTGCAATGGACATTTCTATATTGTTGATGTCAGATTCACACTAAAATGCATGTCTAAACTCAAATAGAAAACTGTTATCTACACAAGCCGTAGCCAGTGAAAAGGCTGCAACAGCTGAAMAAAAAAATAACTCAAATTATCTGCAATATTGGCATCTCAATAATAATAAAATTTTACATMTTGATGGCAGTTATTGGCTGTGACTATTTTGTAATTCTTGTCCATTTGTAAATTGTTTTTACTGTTTATACATACTTTTCAGACTGCCTTTCTTTTTGTAATTTATGGAAGGTTTATAAATGAATGATCAAAGCTTCCCCATTGTGTCTTCAGATTATAATGTAAATTATTGTAAGATATCGTGTGTTAGACTATAACATTTAATTCAAAGAAGAATTAACTGGCCTACATGTTTGGTAAAGTACTGTGTGGGTGTGTGCATGTGTACAATGTTGTGTAATATATTTTATATAAATAAATAATTTGATATTTTGTAGACTGCAGTATGTTTTGTATACCTGCTGTATAGGTTTCTTGATTAAGGGGCTCCTTTTTTAAAAAAAAAAGGATATGCAGGGTAAGATAACAAATCCATTCAAGGGAGGTAGTAGGTAATACACTAACCGTGCAGCAAGATGCTGMAATACTGCACCCAAGTGGAGCAGGCCCAGGCTGCAGGGCTCATCTTCTACCTTTCCACAGCTAAGCATAGAGGAGCAACTGCACACGCCTCTTCATTCACCTCAAATAACAGAAATTATATCAGAATGAATGACAGAACCTAACACAGGGATAAACAAATTATCTACAGCTAGGAAGAAATAAAGAGACATCAAGGTCTGAACAGGGAAAGCTACCAGCAAGTGACAGGCAGGAGAACCAAAACTTCTTTTTGGAGTGGGGAAGAAAAGCCTCCTTTATTCTCTGCAAACTTCATGGTCAAGAGGTTGGTCCAGGACTCTCAAGCTAGAAAAGAACTTTTCAGAAGCAAACAGCAGAAACACAGTGGCACAAGCAAATATTATTGCAGGAACAACTTTATTTAAATTTCTCAAAGAAAAGGAACAAGTTTTGCAACAATTAGCTAGAAGAAAAAAAAAAATTCAAATACCTCCCTTTCTATCTGTACTACTTTGACCACCTCATTAATACAAAAAATATTTTTTTTGTAAAAACTGAAATTTGATGAACTGCAGACTTTTTTTCTTTAGTAATTAAGCTAGTCTTGTGCAATAGTTACATAAGAAAATCTCTGAAGTATGCAAAGTGTTGCATGGAATTACATTCTAACTAATTGGAAATGCATAACAAAAAAAGAAAAAAAAAATCCATGAATCATACAACTATCTAGTATGCTCTTCTTTGCRAACCATGACTGATGTTGGCACTGATAGTTTTGGACTGTAATTAACTGAACGCCTGTTATATGAAAAAAACACATCAAAACACAAACAGAAGTTAACCAAGGTAATTTTGTTCAAATTAGGTATTTGCAGTTATCTAAAACAATGATTTAATTATACTATGCTATTAATGTGACTCCTGTACTAAGAAAAATCATCTTAGAAGTCCATGCTAAGTAATTAAAGCCCCCATAACAGCATTTAAGCTTGGTAAAACTCACCACTTTTAGGAGAAAAGAATCTGTAGTTTCAGATAATACACATGCTCCTTTATCTGTGGCAGATACAGAACTACTTTTCCTTGACTTTTCATGCAACTTTGGCATACTTAGAACTTTTCCCTTAGTTTATGCCAGTCTTTAAAATCCCATTTCCTCTACTGCTAGGAAGGAAAGTGAACGCAAGGTTTTCATTTTATGTTTTTAATTTCCCTGCAATTCACGTGCAGAGTAAGCATTAAAAATTCTGCCCCATGTTTTACAGCAKTATGCAGCAAGTATGAATAGCTGAGAGCTTCCCTCTTTTCTGGAGGCAGTTGATAGGAAACAGGTCAGGAGAAAAAACTTTGTTTTCTTGGCCGTTAAAAGGTGGGCAAAGAAAAATTCAACCACCTTTTGAAAAATGAAGAGTAAATGTGAAAACTGGAGAAGCCTGGATTTTAGTCAACATAACTAAATACCCCATTATGGGAAAAAAAATATACAGAGACTTCCCAAAGACTTATATRAGACAAATAACTGATATTATTTAGTGAATAATACAAGAAAAAAAAAACTGCACACTTTTTATAGCCAGCAGTCCCCTACAATGAAAATTAAGTTGCAGAGCAGTGCATTTACATTACCCGACACATGAAATTGTCTTTCAACAAAAATATCTCCTTAACATGCTATTGTGCACTACATTTTCCAGGTGACATTTAGCCTTCAAAGGTAGTACAGTCTGTCTGAGAGCGACAAGTTTGGTTCCCTGTGAATACTCTGACCTACAAGGAATGCCAATTTATGGGCATACTGGCAGGGAGCAGGCACTCTGATAACACCCTATAGAAGAAAAAAAAAAAAATTAAAAAATAAATTAATTTTCACTGAATTTAACAAAGCATAATGAAACAATTCTGGAATTCAGAAGTATTGGTGTGTGTGTCAAGTTTTTATTCCTTGTAACCTATGCAGATTTGTCAAACATTACATACACAGAATGAACTAAAAATGTCTTTTATAGAAACACAGATAAAGACAGGTTCTCTCCTCCCTCCCCTGCCTGCAAGATGAAACAACAAAAAGACATGGACTGCCATGTGGGTTTACATTCAGTGCTGTATCACACTGGTATAGGAATGGGAATTGAAGTGAGTTGTGTATTACCACCAAACTGACAACTCTAGAACACACTTCAGACATGAGATGATTGTGTGCTATCTTAGCATGCAAAAGGAGAGGTCTTGAGGGAAATGGAGATGCAGCTCTATCTCCATTCCACACAAASATGGAAGCATTTCTGCAGGTAAGAATCATTTCAATTGTGCTTTTGATACAAGATTTTGGGACAATTCAAAAAACAGCAAATATTTTGTGGCAGGACTAACAATTACCTCGTATCTTCCAACTTGGGAAACATAAGACAATTTAACATGGTTAGTCCTCAGATCACCACTCCAGGTCACGAGGCAAAACTGCAGGCTTTTTGGCTGAGTGTGGGTGTTCCRGATTTACCCTCTTTCACCCTCCTCTCTGCACCTCGTAAACCTTACTTCTTGTTACCGCACAGAGATGCTTATTCTTAAACCAAAAAAATACTATCCTTTCCCAGAAAAAATACTTACCGACCAGTTATAGTACATGTGGCAAAGTTTATAGGTTAAACGTTGTACGTGATCYGGTTTCAGTCCACTGCTGTCATATATTACATTATAATGTGTGGGTGCAACACTACCACTTTTCACTGCCTGGCTCACAATAAAGAAATCATACCTGTAACAGAAGAAACAAACCCCTCAGAAGTGTGACAAGAGTTTTATTTTCCTAAGGGCAGACGTGTGGAAAATATTCTTGTACTTTCCAGTCAATTCAACATTGGATACATTCCCCTTTATTACGGCATGCATGCTAATAGAGGTATTACTCACCATTCTGGTCTGGTAACCTCTACATCAACAACAGTACCAGGGGGTGGATTTTGAGGTCTTCCACCAGACTGGGCAAAGAATCTGGTGCTTACTCGTTTCTTCACAACTATCACACTAAGTCTTGGACTAAATTAAAGACAAAAAAAAAAAAAAAAAAAAAAAAAAAAAAAAAAAAAAAGGCTGAAAAATGCACCAAGAGCAGCAGATTCTCTAGAGTTTCAACTTGAAAGCAGCTTTAGAGTTCTCTAGGGCATTAATTTCACAGATGAAAACCCTATTGACTTGTTTCTTTGGAATAAAGAGGACACTGCACGAAGTCCCCAAGTGATCTTCTAAATACAAATCTGATGTTGCTATATTTCCACCTCATCTTTTCCTTGCAGACAACAATGTGGTGCTTTAGTAGCATTTTTGGTAAAATGCAAGCCATTGACAGAAGCTGAACAGAARCAAGCACTTCAATTCCCACCAATTGTAACTTATTTTGTTATCTTGCCTGCTGTGTCAACAAATAATCTGCTCTAAATAATTAAGAAACATCAAGTCAAAGAACCACTTAAATCAACAGCAGTTTTAAAGCAGAATCATGTCAACTACTTGAGCAGAATACAAGTGTCTAGACAACAATCCTTACAGAATAAGGAAAAAAAAGAGTTAGTGTAACACACATTAAGTCACAGATAGGATACGATCAGTTGAAAAATAAGATCTTAAGTATCACATGCAGCAAGAATGGTTTAAAGTTTGCCTGAGTGTGTTTGCATGGGTGGAATACACAAGTGATAGAACAGATTTACGTATTATAAATTATTATAGAAGTTATTTGCCCTTAAGTATAAATAAATAAGGATAAAAAGATKACAATCTTCCTCAGGAAACAGAAGATTACCAAGAATTTTTGGTGAAATGTCTTTTTTTTTTGATTTGGAAAAAAATGGGGGATGGTGAAAACATACTTACTTGTAGTCTTTACCAACAGACTTCAAGCAATCTAGAAGTTGCGGTACCTCATAATTAACCAGGGTTTTCAATTGCCCATCACCTACACCATCACGATACACCATAACACGAGAGGGTAAATACTTATTCCACTTGAACCAGTCTCTCAGAGCAGCTAAAAAAAAAATAAAATCAACATGAAAATTCATTCTAAAACTAAAATTACCTGAAGCAGATAACCATCACACGGAATTTAACTAAGAAAATAATTCCAATTTACTTGTGTACCAACACAGAAAAAAAACCCTAAAAGCAGTATGTTATGTAGCTCAGTGGTCTTTTGACAACAAGGAACTGTCATCCCTCTCAACTGTATGACATTTTCTTCCACACCTTCTGGAAGTACTGATATACATTCAGTTATATAAATAAAAAACATCTACAGAATTCAGCAGCAAGATATCACACTAAAGAAATGCTTTTCTTAGGAAAGAAGGTAAATGGGAAAGACTTCTCAACCTGCATTCCTAAGTTTAAGTTATACAGAATAACCTTAATGAGAAACAAGAAGCAATCTTAGAGAAAGGTAACTGTGCAAAAATCAACTGTTCCAAAAACTCCCTACTCAAAGAAAGCAGCATTCCTTCCTCCCATACTCTGGAAACTTCTACCTGTTCTGCAAGATATGCTTCTTCAAGAGTGATGCAAGTCAKAAGAAATCTTGTTCACCTTAAAGCAGAAATAATCCCCCTCTCCTGCAAAGTGTTCTTTGAGGTGCACTAATACTACTTAAGTATCAGAAACAGGGAATCAATGACAGAATGCATGCAATTGCTAGTAGCTGTCAGCAACATTCTAACTGTATTTTTAATCTATTGTTATCTAAGAGCAAGTTGCTAGTCTTTCCCTTTAAGGCAGCAGAGCACAAGTAAGCTATTATTCCTTGAACATAATTCATCAAGAGTATGAAGCCATCTCTTACTTTGCAAGCAGGCTTTAAGCCCATCCACAAGTTCTTGCCCACGATCCTGAAGAACACAGCGTGAGAACCACCTGTGAAGATGGATGCGAGAGATGACTTTCAAAGTACTTCTCAGATCTACTGCAAGCAAGAGTTGTTTTGAAAACGGCTATGRCCACTTATGATGACTTTAAGGCTACCAAGGGAGAAGGCAGTCAAGTAAGGCTTAGTACACTATACGGGAACACTATCCCCACAAAGTCTTAGCATCATATTAAATTCTTCTGAAGCCAAAAAGTTTTCAAACAAGCCAACAAAAAAGGACAAGAATCTGTCACTCTACTGCTCTCTGTTTATCTCAGCCCTTGCCCCATCATTTGTCTCTTATATCACGTAAGGACACAGTACAACAAATAAGCAAAATCTGTTCTTATTTTAATATACAACTCTTATTAAGAGTAAGAACAATTAACSATACAGTAAAATCAATTCACATACTTTTATATCATGACCATCACCAAAAAAAAAAAAAGTTTCTTTTCAGTTCAGGGAGTGTTAAAGAGACTTACTTTTTCTTCAGTACTAGGATCTTACCGGGTCATTCCTTGATTCAGGCTAGCAACAAACCCTGCAATGGACTGCTTCCCAGATACGGTGTCATGGTAACAATCAATTCCCACAACCATTAGCTGTTTTAGCTGAAAAGAAATCAACACAGACTTTGTATTAGGGGGTGCAGATAAACAAAAAGTCACCTGCCACTTCCACTCTATAAGCCCTATGATTTAAGCACTTAAGTTATGGAAAAAGAATACTAAGTTTCTTTCCCTTTTCTTTTTTCTCTCCAAAATGTCCTGCTTTTCAATAAATAAGCATAGTATATTAAAAAAAAAAAAAAAAAAAAAAAAAAACAAACAACAACACACAAAAAAAAAAACCACCAAAAAAAACCCACTACTTACTGGGATCTCAACACTCCATAGTTCTCCACCCATCTTACAATTCATTTGTAAGGCAATTTTTGTTGCTATGGCCATAATACTCTGAGGCTTGCTTAAAGTGCGAGCAATCACACATTGACTTGGAATGGGACAATCTGTGCACAAATATTTCTTGATGGCATCATACTTATCCTTTCGAGAACTAGACAAGAGACAAACTACCTTTAAGAGAAAAAAAGAAGAAGCTAGTCTCAGATTTACATTATAACTGTAGTGCTTTTAAGCATATATCCCACACAAGAACAAAAAGTCTGGAGTTCTCAATAAAAGGTATTTTTTTGGAATGTTTTCACGTCCTCACTTTAGGACAAAGTACAAAGGTCGTTTTCCAAGGAAACATTCTGGGTAGCCTCACATTTGAGCAGAGTATGAGAACAGGCACATAACGAAGAAGAGATGTTCAGAAGCATTCTCAGAAGTTTTATATCTGAGAATGTATCTACTAGTGTTAGTAAGATACAAATTATAGAGATTAACATATTTTGAAATTAGGGAGTCAAATACATACTATGTTTGTGTCAGAGGTAACATTTTGTTGTAAAACCCTTAAATAAGCTTCTGTTCTATCGTCTACTTCAATCCTGAAAAGGAAGAGAGAAAAAAATAAACAAACAAAAAAAGCTATGAATACTTACAGAAAAAATAATTGGCAGATATCAAAGCTTCAGCAAGTTTGAGAGTTTCGTATTTATCAGTACTACCGCATTATATTGTTAAAAAAMCCCAACATTCATATTTCTTGAGTATTCAGAGGAATTGCCTTCCAACTTAGGCTATCAACAGCCAAAGTTTAAAACAAGCAAAAGCAGTCAAAGAATGTTTTTGTAAAGTGAACAAACAAAACATGCTGAAAGTTAGCATGAACATTTATGTTCCCTCTTATTATACATATAGCTTAACCTGAGAAGCTTTTGCTCAGTAACTTTTATGTCTAATACCATTAGGCTTTGGCAATCTTAACCTCTAGGAAAAGCATTCACAGATAGTAGTGTGACAAAGAAACTGTCACTTCACAAATCTTAAGAACTTGCATACTGAAAGTAACTTTATTCAAATCTTACAGAAATTGTATAGAATTCTATGCTACTTATCTCTTACTTAAGGACATAAGCATGCTAACAGAAATACTTTAGTTAGCACAGAACTATTTCCCAGCAAGTTTTTCAAAGACTTACATGATTGCCTTGTTCATTCTGATTCCCATGGCTGGCGTGACTTTAAATAGATTTTGAAGTAACGCATTAGCAACATCATAGTTGCGCCGTGTGTATATTAATAACCAGTTGTCCAGCGGCTTTGCATTGATCAAGGGAGCTCCCCTAGTTTCTTTTGACCAGTCAGCAAAATGAGGATTGTATTCAAACTGTACATGAGCATTGGGGTGGGGGGGGAGAGAAAAAAAAAAAAGATCAACATATAACCAAAAAATACACTTAAGATACACTTACAGCCTTACACACAAAAATAGGTTCTACCTAGAAAAATCTGACATAATTTTACTCTGTTCCTTTATGCTACTCTCATGACCGATTTAAATAAGYTTCATCTAATCCTTTCAAGCCAGTCTCTTAAAACATTTCATTTGGAATTAAGTGAAGATGCTTTTGATTTTTACCCCAAGTAAGTTGTTACTATTTTGCACACAGATTTTTGTCKGGGTACAGCTGTAAGAGATATAGCTGATGCTGTTTGGTCATACTGTCCACTCTAGATCTGACTTTTCAGGGTTCCTTTTTTTTTTTTGGTAAGGTAACTATTTCTGTACAATTCTTTGCTGTTTCTTAATAAGTCAGATCTTTTCAAGAAATGTAACTTTCAGAAAAGGGTGTCTGGGCAACCTGCTCCAGGGCTCTGACAGGTTGTGGAGTCTCCTTCTCTGCAGAACCCGCCTGGATGCCACCTTGTGCCACATGCTCTAGGTGTCCCTGCTTGAACAGGGGGTTGGACTACATCATCTCTAGAAGTCCCTTCCAGCCTGATCCATCCAATCCTTTAGTTTAATAAATCATCACAGAGTCCTTTAATAATTTGTTTCAGTAGTGAACGGTCTAAAAGATTTTAAGTTGTGCATTTACCACTCTTCCGGCTTGATGAATCTTCTCTGCTTGAACAACTCTTCCCGTAAAGGATAGCAAGTTAGAATCGAAGCTTAAACCCCAGTCTCGAAGTTCTCTTTGAACACTGTCATCTCTATTTAAAGACAAGATTTATATTAAAACATAATAATTGTGTCTGACTGAGATCCAGTTTATATAATTTTTTTAAAAGGCCAATATGTTTTCCAAAGCTTTGTTGCAATATACATTTCTCACACAAATCTTTCATGCTTAAGATGCACAGAATATTGAGGTCTCATACTTCTGGATGTAGTCAATAAGTCTTCCAACTTCACGTTGCCTTTGCTCAGGTGTCAGCCGTGTATGAACAGATAAGTCTTTCATCATATTAAAATCATTACGCATCTTCTCAGTTAACCCTGTATATTAAGGAAAATTTCTTAGTTTTTCTACTTGAAAAGACTGAAGAGCAGGTAGCACAGCTCTGTTTTAATTGCAAAGTAAAACAAAGCAGTGCTGAGAAGACAGACACTGCAGACACTGCAAGTGAGCATCTCACAGATGAAAAAATATTTACATATTACACATACTTATTTCATAAAACTTTCTATAAAATCTGTTTTCTATAGGGTAAGCTTCTCTTTTCAACAGAAATGGGCCAATGTTCAATACTAGATGTAATGACAATGTAGAATCAAATATCTGACAACCTTACAGCTTCATTTAAATATCTAAGCTTTTTCTTTCAAAACTTGTCTCCAAACTCACACTCATATAGGCAAAACACTTCTACTTAATCTGTCAAAAGGTTGCTGTRAAACTACCAGTTTTGGTAGCAGCCACAGTTTGACAATTTCTTAGAAACCCTGTACCTGTTAGGTAGCACAGCTCTGGAATTAGTACAGCAGGTCCTGGCATAAGGCTTCCTCTCCTCCTCCGGGGCTGACTGACCAAGACAGGCTGGTTCTCGTCAGTAATGTCTTGATTATATTGCTGTATTAGAAACACAGATCTTAATTTACTCATAATATATACTTTTCCTAGTAACAATGCTCACTTTAGTTAACTAAGCGAAAATTTTTCTTTGAAAAATTATCAGGTATAAA
The DNA here is from genome assembly GCA_003342815.1 of Eudromia elegans. Classification (NCBI taxonomy): domain Eukaryota; kingdom Metazoa; phylum Chordata; class Aves; order Tinamiformes; family Tinamidae; genus Eudromia; species Eudromia elegans. The sequence goes on along the minus strand of PTEX01000041.1, from coordinate 4,595,431 downwards.
CCCCATCCTGCACTGGAATTAAGTCTTGCCAAATCAACAAAGAATATACTTTATTTTGGAAGGCAGTTATGGGGACTGGGGATGGAATACTTCCTGCCTTACTTAAGCTATGAAAGCTATACATGAACTGTGTTGGAAAGAATTAAAACTATCAAAGTTTTCTGAACATGACTGTCCATACATTCTATCTCCTGCTATCAAACAGTAAGTCAGGCAAAAAGCTACAGTCTAGTCTATCATAAGTGGAAACTGGGCACTATGAAATAATATGGGTGAAATGCATGCCATTTGAAGTAGTTATTTCTTTCAGATTCTACAAGATCTATTATAGTCTATTAAAGATGACTTAGTTAGTAATCCAAACACTACAACTAATCCTCTATTGAYGCTTCTAAAGTTTCAAGCTTAAGTAGAATACACAAACTCCACACCATTTTATAGTAGTCTATGTAGCTGATTTCAGAGCCATCTGTTTTTCTGAAGGTACACTTTGGATTGGCATCCCAGTCAATGTCATCAACTCTGTATGTTTTATTATTGTACCTGCAAAAAGACAAGAGACTCTCATCTTACATAATACCAACTATACTCATAGACTGCTAAATGATTATATCATTAATATATTAAAGGGAAGGAAGAAAAAAAACATTGTTACTAAGATTTCAATAAATGCTTTTAGAAACACTGTGAAACATGTAGGTATGAGCTATAAGACAAAGTCTTCCAGAATTTATCTTTCTCTGTCAAGAAGTCATAGTTGGTTCTCAGAGATGGCAAGTCCTTCATTTGTATATCAAATCACGGTAGTTTTTTTGACCAAACCAAGTTCCTTTTTTACGTTTATCATCAGTCAAAGAATAGGCTCATTATTTAAGCAGCAATTTCAAGTTGCTGCTTTGAGCAGCAAGAATGGCTTTAGCAGCAAGAAGCATTAGCCATGTCAAAATGTTACACTGAGACATTTTTCTGGCTCTCTATTTCTGGTTCACACTATTACCACACACAACTGTGCCAGGTACTCTGTTACAACAGCCTTCACCAAATGATGTTAAATGCAAGTTAGGGAAAACAATAGTTGAAACATCTTACTTTGTAAGAACAATCAGACCTATCAGTTCTTTAGTGCAGATATCTCTAAATCTTTGTTCTTCAACCTGGTTATACAGGTTGAACATAAAATCCAACACTGTTTCACTACGAAGAACTTTATGGCTCACATCTGTACATAACATAATGCTTTTTTCATATTGCAGAATAGAAGTCGTAAAGCCTGGCCAAACCATCAGCCTGTCAAAAGAGAACATATGGAACTTTAAAACACGCAAGCTTTAAAACACCTCTACTTTCTCCCCTTAGTTATTTCAGTCTACCTCATCAGATACTGAATAGCAGCTAAGATACAAAGAAACTGTTATCTAAATATAAGCAAGATCCCAAAAGGCCAAAAAAACATTTCTAATGCARGTATCTTTAATCAACTTAAGATAAAAGATTAATTTAATGACATAGCAATTTAAGTGATACAAAATACAACTTACATAGAACTATGTAAGTGCAGAGGATGCTGCAAAATCCAAGAAATTAATTTCATGCATTTCTCATGTATCTTCAACTAAAAGCATGTCGGTATTCAAGACATTTTAAAGACACAAAAGTCACCAGTTTATCCACAAGGACACTACCAAATTATTTCTACCAGATTACACACGCAAGTCCAATGGAACAGTGTGCACAACCACCACATGAGCTGCCCCAGTCAAACTTGAGCTTACTAACATGTACAATAGGCCTAAGCCAAAGCAGCATGATTTTTTTTAAGTCCATGGTTTTATTAGAAGATAAACCACTGAACTTATACCCAAGTTCTTTCTCCTCTTGCTCCCTTCTCTTGTCTCCCACTAAACCTGGACATTCTTTTTTCCAAACCTGTGATTAGGGATGCTGATTGGGTCACTGGGGTTGTAATAATTACGTCCAATTTGCTGCAAATTCATTATCTTCAAAAGCCTAGAAATTGAAATAATTATATTATTATTTTACCAAACCTCCCTCAGCCCCATTCGTCCACAGAACACGCTCTGTAGGATCTTATTTTTGGTTCATCTGGCTAGATAAAACCAAGCCACAATGTAAACTTCTCATTAAATGAGCAGTAGATTAAATGCAAGTGCACAGACACTTGCAAAGTCAATAACAACTAAGGAGTTGAGGATAAGATTTGTAGATCATCCTTTGTAAGGTGAACATTTGAGTCAAGATATTTTCCAACAAGAGACATAACTTGAAAAGCAAACCTTCTAAATATTATGTTGTAGAATTGCAGGCATGTAGGTGAAGTAGGCGGCAGCTCATTAGTTAAGGTGATTGTGACCTTCACATCTTCTCCATTTCGGGTCCTACTAAACACTTCAGTAACCTGAGAGACAGAGAGAAGGTCAGTTAATAGCACTGAAGGCAAACAGGSCTATTGGTATAATTTTTTTTGAATTTACAATAATACTGAATTGTACCTGCACATTAAGACTCAAGGTAATAATTTAAAGACTCAGTAGGGAATATAATTCCTGTTTTGCCCATGATTGTGAACCACAATACTTTAGAATGCTTGGTTAATTCAGGTGAGGATGACTAATTAAGCAGAATTGACGCCATTCCAAAGCATCCTCTACCAGCATACAACTTGAACGCCAGCTTTAGTTTTACAATCAATCCAATAGCAGTACTCACAGGACTCTCAAAGTTGACCCATACTAATAAGAAACAGAGGGCATGATAAAAAGGAGATCAGTATAAGAAGAATGTAGCATTCTCATATCACACCTTGTTGCCTAGTTTTTTTGGCAAAAATAATATTGTTCCATCAAATGCATGTGTCCTTCCAATTAACTCTTCATGCTGAAAAAGCAAAGCTGATCGAAGACGGCGCGCTTCCATTTGAGGATTATAGTCGACATGATACTGATATAAAGCCCACTGGGGTCGGGAAGTCAGGCGAAAATAATTYGTACTTAACCTTATCATAATACCAGAGGAACCTAAAAATGATAGGCAAATATGTTAACAGTCGTAATAATTTTCATATTTTGTATTTTAAGTAAATCTGAGGAAGCTTAAAATAGAATGCCATAAATACAAAGTTTAGAGATTGTTTACTGCAACTCTTCCAGCAAAGTAATCTATAGAATATGCTTGCATAGGCATAGCATGAGCATAGGCAGCCACTCAAAATTATCAGATCTTTTCACATTTTTTTCCATTTTGCAGGAAAACTGTCACATYATGGAACAGTGTAAACATTTAGATGAGCAGCCTATCTTCCAAAGGAGCAGAACCTGCTGCAAAAGTTCTGACAGAAGGTAATGGTGGGCAGAAGGTGTGGAAAAATTACTTTCTTTACATGAATCATAAGCACAGAATAGAAACTTGTAGAAGCAAACCTTCAGAAGCCAAATCAACCTGGTTTGTCAGGATTGCATGGTAGAGAAGCAGAGCTAAATATGTGGTATTTTGCTTTAGCTGTGGCACAGAGAAACAAATTGATTGTAATATTGCACTGAAGCTCCARCAAGATTAAAAATCTCACCAGAAGTTAGTTCAGAAGTCTTAGGTTTAATTTAAAGTTGTCAAGGTAGAAAATATTGTCCTCAAGGGAAAAATAACAAGAAACCATACTAGCCTAGGGTAACAATAAGTTTTGAACTTGAAGATAGGTCTTGCTTGGAGAAGCACACATCATGAAAACCAAAACATTATTTCTATCTAAATACTAAGATTTTAGAGGACTAATCAACTTGTCTGAAATACTTCAGCATCAGACAGATCACCAAAATATTTCTCTTCAGATATAAGGAGGAACCTTTTCTTTTAAAACAAAGAAGATTTGTTTAGTTCATTCTCTAAGTGATACTGTAACATAGTCCATTCTGAGTTTCAAATAAAAGCTAAAGCAGAAAGAGAACAATTTTGGTTTGCTTTTAAAACTATACATAATTGCAACATACCTGTTTTTGATTCTCGAACATGTTCTATAGCTTGTCGAGTATTAACTCCAAGGTCATGAAAGTCTCGACGACGTCCACCCCTATCTCCTAAAGACATTTCCTGAAAGCCTGCTGAAATCTGAAATTCTGAAATTTTAAAATTGGGGAAGGTTAAGAATGACAAAGGAGATTCAGATACAAATCTGAATTAAATGTAGCACTAATAGAATTAATAGCATTAATAGCATTAATTCTACATAGATCTTGCTTTCAAAATTAAAAGAAACTACAAGAGGTTAAACTCCAGCTTTTGTTATATAGCAAACACACTGAAACGTAACACTCACATAACATGTATTAGCTTCCTACGAATTACAGTTAACGATTAGACAAAATAGCTTGTTAGCCACATAAAAAAAGAAGAAACTGAAGTAATGTATCATCTGAGTCAATCTCTTCTGTCAGGGACGACACATCCTTCACTTCAACTTCAGCCAATTCACTGAMTTGCTTATAAGACACTAATGCAAAGGGCAGCAAGAGCTGCGTTTCCTCATTCCAATTTAGTAAAAACAGTGAGGTATCCAAATCACTGTGTAAACGACYATGTGAATTGTTATTTAAACTATTTTGATAGAGGAAATGATGTTCTGTTAAAGTTCAGCACATTCAAGGCAGTCCTCAAAATCTGATTTACATAGCACATTAGAAAAGCAAAGCCATAATCACAAAATACACACACTTTTCCAAATCTTAGTCATGAATCTCATTTAGAAGAGGAAAAAATAGGTGTATAATATGAAGAATATACTAACTGCAGTCTCTCCAAGCCACATGTTCTTTTGGTCAATAAACATCATTTTCTCCCTTTCTCACCTTCTGGTTTTGAAGTACCCGGAGGGCCTCTCTGTCGCCCACGGCCAGTAAGCTCTCCTGCTGACAGCAGTGGCAGGAAACATGGCTGCTGAGGCTGCACATGGCCCGACTGCTGGCTTGGTAAGGGCTGCTGAACCTGCAAAGCCTGCAACAGTTGGGAACAACTTTTCCTACTACAAGTGAAAAAATAACATACCTCTGAGAGTGCTGCAAAACAAAGTCACTAACCACTTCCAGAACACCTCACTTTCAGGAACAAAGAAAAAATGTGTATCATTTATTAAAGCAATATTAAAGTTATCCTCAGCTTCAAAACTAGTACTACGAACTAAAGAAATTAGAATTACTCCTCTGCATGTCAAACTCCAAAATGACRTGCTTTTGGAATTTTTTCTTATTCTTCATCCTTATGATTAATCATTTAACCAGTAATAAGTGTAACATTCTTTTACCAAGCCTCATACAGGCTTTGAATTTAAAATTTTTAACATATCCTCTGACACTTCATACAAAAGACTATGTATTAATATTAAAAAACCCCCCACATCTTATAACTGGTGTGTTCAGTGAATAAAAACAAATACAAATGTCACATTGCAAAGAACACTTTAGAATAAGCTGAACCATTTGCAGATTTCCCCCATTCACCTCTCAAAAAAATCTAAGCTTCCGAAGGAGGATGGAAGAAGGAAGAAAACAGATTTATTCTACTCAGTGACTGCCACACTGAACCTTCAGCCAAGAACAATCCTACACTTCACAGTTTTGCTATATAAGTAACCACAAAATGGCATCCTGCCACAGCAGTGTGGTTAGTCCCTCCTGCTGGGTAACCAAATCTTCTTTAAGYGGAAACAAGCAACAGGCCAACATCCAGGATGATCCTGAAACCTGAGCTACAGAGTCAGCGTGGACTTCACATCACTGTGGCCAGGTGCTATAACCTGCCAGCAATATATTCCTGAATCTGTTCTACTCCCAGAGTACAAGGAACATATCCTGCGAATCCCTATGCAGGTTCTGATACTCAACACAGTTAAGCAGCTATACAAGCTTCTCTGCTTTCCTCTGTTCTCCACCTAGTTCTAGCACACTGTAAGATCCATCAACAGCATATCCCCTGAGAAGTCTCTGGATAGTCATAAGCATTACTGCAAAAATTTACTGTGCACAATCCCATAAAGTATACATTAAAACTATTAGGGTACAGTACAGCCAAAGTAGCAGCATATTATCACATGCTTTGCTATCTTCGTAGCACTCAAAATAGTTGTGAAAAGATGAGTTCTGCTCCTATACTCCATTCTTGTTCCACCAAGCAGCTTCAGGGTCGCCTGTCCAGCTTCTCTAATGCAGCAGCTAGACACTGACCCCAGCTATCCTTAGATAACCCATGCTGATGATGGGCAGACTCTAACAGGACAACTGTACTACAATAAAASTCTTGTTTGTAATGACATAAAATATGTTTAATGAAAAGATCTAATACAACTACATACCCRACATTACATATTTACATGCAGCAATAACAGAAAGTACCCGAGCTCTGCCATTTGAAATCTTATCCAGGCTAATAAAAAAAAGAGAACCAACTTACAGATGCAGCTCCTACAGTAGGAGGGGCAGCCTCCTGTCCTCGAGGTCTTCCTCTGGCTCTGGCTCTAGCTCTTCCTGTCATTTTCCCTTCTAAGGCAAACCACCAACTGAATTAGTGTCTGATCTTCTGCTCCCCCAGTCTTAATCCAGTAAATATTATAAGCAGCACTGTTAATTTGTCCCAATTATACCATAGGGGGGAAAAACAATTTCCTACCCAACTTATGGTAAAAGTTTTCATAAAATCTTGCCACAGATATCTGAAGAAATGACAAGCTCCCCCAAGGGTAAACTCGGGCCTGCTGGTGTTACATACAGGGCTCATGGAAAGTTTAACCCAGCACAATTCATTACCTGAGGGGTGGTTCTTGTCCCCGTGAGGCCCAGTTATCCAGACTTACTCCCCACAATTCAAAATAACCCCCTTCTCCACCCAAGGCAGCCTCTCCAGCAGTCCCTGGGGCCATATCCCTGGAAGACATCGCTCCCTCGGGGCTCTGCACGCCCCTTGCACAGACACCCGCCCTGCAATACCTCAGTGCAGCACGGGGCGCTCACAGGGCTCCGATACAGCGCCGCAACACGCCCTCCAAACGCCACCACGTGGCCTGCTCCCACCGGGAGCCACGAGCTGCCCCCGCAGCCGTACCCCTCCGCCGGCCGGGCTCTCAGGACGCTCCCCCAGCGCAGCCGAAACCACCCCGCAAAGCCCTCGCAGGGACTCAAGGAGCGCCGCCACAACCCCACGCACGTCTCCCGCCCTGCGCACGCGCAAAAGGCCCTTGCACGCGCGCAGCCCCTCGCGCCGGCAGCGCGGCCGACCAATGGCGCGAGCGGAGGAACACGCGGTCCGCTCTGATTGGCTGCGGCGCGACGCCGMGTTCCAGGCGCGGCGGGCGGAGCCGAAAGTTCCCGAAGACGCTGAGGGGAAGGCAGCGGGGAGGGAGGGGAATGGGGGTGTCTCCCGTTCCCGCCTGTCGCTGAGGGCAGGGCGCCGCTCCGCTTGCTTCCTCAGGCGGTTCATAAAGCTGGCGCCGAGTGTTTTATTAAACAATAACGACGTGTCGTTTTGGAGGTGGGGAAGGCCTGGTTAGCGGCGCCCCCCCTCCCCTGTCGGGCCCCTGAGGGGAGCTGGGCGCCTCATGGACGCCTAGGCTTTGTGCTGTGGTGTTGTGCTCTGCCCACACTTGTGGGGGGCCTTTGTACCCGCAGCGAGCCCAGCAGAAGTTAGTTTTAAAAAGAACTTTTAAAAAAAACTTTTAAGGGAAAAAGAAGAGAGACTAGAATGTTTTAGTCTCACGGAATATTTCCTTACTTCCGGTAATACTAATGCAAAGGGTGATGTGGAGATGCCCTGAGAAGAGACAAATGCGACCCTCTGCAGAGGGGAATTTTCTACTTAACAAGGCACACCTCAGCTCTCGGAAAGAAGGAGGGTGCTGTGTAATTCAGCCAGGAGGTGGAGCAGCGAAACAAGGAATAAAACGCAGCACGGCTGGGCCRGGCTGCCTTTGACAGTGAGGCTGGTGAACACGCTGCTTAAACTTGATATTTTAGGAGGAATACGTACACAGTGTGGACACGAAGAGCTAGAAATGGATATAATTGATGGGATAAAACACTATTAAACATTAGCAAATTAAATGAAACACATCAGCAGTTATCCCTACATTGAGACAAGCTCTTCCACAATCAGCCAATAAAAAATAAATATCAAGAGTTATTGAAGCACTATGCTGTTTTATGGAGGCTCGCAGCTTCTGTTTTATCTCCGTTACGACCGAACTCCGYGGGCTCACGGCTTGGAAGCAGGCAGCCTCACCGCTTAACTCGGCCRTGTAGCTCTGTGCGGTGGCTCCTCTGTGCTGGTGTAGCGACGAGGAATGTCTAGACAGCACAGGCACTCCAGTGCACCTCGCTWCTGAGGCCTAAAGATTAGATACCTGATGCGTCTGGAGACGCTGACTTTCAGAGGCAGGAGATAACCCTGTGTAATGAAACCCTAACTTTATAGAAGACCTATCTGATCCCATTAGGCCRGCTAACTGCAGGGAATGGAGCAAAATGTCCCTTTTCTTTGTTCCCTGTTACTCCAGCTAGAAAGGGATGCTAACATACCTACTTAAATAATCCAAATCCCGCCATTGCTGGCGTTAGGTTGTCGGTTTGTCTCCAGACTGAGTCTTCATATTTGCCTTGTGATTGTCACCAGCACAGCAGCCCATGCATGAAACCAAATTCTTTTGCACAAACTATAAACAAAACTCTTGAAAATATTTAAAGTTAAGTGTTGGTATTGCTGCTTAAAGCTAAAACACTTTTCAGCATGTAATTTTTATTACTCAAATATGAATGTGGATAAATATTTAACAAATTCAACACATACGCCTAGMTGAGGCACGATACCCGCTTTTAAGAGCACTGATTACCACTTGCCATGGGCTTTTTACCAASAGCGGGAACTTTTATTACTTAGCAGCCTGCAGAACTCCGTGGCGGGTCAGAGGGTTAAAGCTGCAGAATCTGCACAGTATGCAGATTTGTTAGTAGTATTTAAAGATAAAATATAAAGATGCAAAGTTATTTATGTAAATGAGGGGAAAAAATAAAATGTGTGGGAAATAGTTACGTTTGTTTATTCATTTAAAATATCATGATCAGTGATCCTTTTTTTATGACAGATTCCTTACATTGCTGTGCAGATTTTATTTTTAGATGGGAGCTGTTWAAAAGTACCTTCTCAGGCTGGCTACCTACAGCAGTTCCTCATAAAGTGGAAATAAAGATCMACAATAAGCACCCCAATTTTTGTATGTGGGTTGTAAGATGGTTAATTAATACTTAATGAAAGATGGGTTCCAATTTGACTTTCTCAGCCTTTCAGACTTTTTTCTTGATTTACAGTTACAAATGGGACTCTGTAGGTGGGCTTAAAGAATTTTCACATTCACAAGAAACGTGTAAGTGGCAGCACACCAATTTCAACAAGTGCACCGTGCACTTTTTGAAAATGGTAGCTGTTTGTATGTTTGGTTTTTTGTTTTGTTTTGCCTAAATCTACCAATGCTGGACTTAAACCCAATGAAATACCACATACAAAGTAATCTTTTTCAGATCTCCTTGGCTCACGCTTTTCTTTGATGTCTGCTTTACCCGTGATGCAATTGCTTTTGCCTTCTGTCTCCTGTTGCTACAATAAGCCATTTCCCATACATGTCATCTCCAAAGGGGAAAAGACTGCATGGAAACAGAACAAAGAAAACAGAACAAAAGAAAATGAGGGAATTTTCCAAAGGCCCATTTGATGTACAAGTATAAACAGGAAAAAGATGCCTGAGGAGGTGGGAGCCAGGAACTGCACCAGTAGACAGCTGTTAACTTATGTAGTTAGCAGCACTCTGGGATTCTGAATGATAAATAAATATGTGATATGAATGTACACAGTGGAGCAAATTCTCCCTTTAGTASCCTTTGTATGTTGCGAACTCTCAGCAGTATGTTCTGAGTATAATTAATAACAGGCATTAGTGCRAGCCTTGCTTTCACATTCTTGTAACACCAACCAGCTCTGAAGTCCAGGTTGATAGCTCTCAATAGCTTGGTTCTAGCCCTAGAAAAGAGAATACTTCAAAATACCACAAATGAAGAGTATTGTTATCCATTATGAAGCATAAAAATGCAAAAACAATTAACAGCACRCTGCATCACACTTGGGGCTACATTTTCAAGAGCCCAGGATATTGGTCATGAACTTCTCTGAACATTGAATGAAAAATTCAAATGGGAATTGCTCAAAAATAAACTTTTCTCTTCAGGTTTCTGTGGTAGATATCGAATACTCTTGAATCTGAAGCACACTGTTTTCAAGTTGTTAAATGTTATTTCTAAAGTAAGAGCAGCAAGATCTGAAACAATATCTCATGAATTACCACTTTTGCTTTTTCCCGATGTGAGTTTTTAAGGTCATATTTAATTTACTTGAGGTAGAGGAACAGATCTGCTTACTCGGTAGCACCTGGTTTACTTACTACCTTGGGTGGAGTATGGGAGACAGAGAAACTACTATTTACATACCCAAACAAAGCAAAAGGTATGTAATGGGGAAGGAAAAAAAAAAAAAAAAAAAGATGCTACTAAGGAGATAATACCCGACTGCATAACAAATACAATACAAGTATTTTCTTTTCTTTTAAGTGGAGGGAAGGTGTATTTTTCAACTCTGGATTTCCTCTGCTGCTTTCTGGTCTCTTTTTTTCCACCTCTAGTTTCTGTTTTTCATTCATAACCTTATTTGTTTTGTCTGAGCCCTTTATTCCTTCTGGATTTTATCATAAAATACCACTCTAATCTGGGGCTCCTCCTAGGCCTGTCTTCTGTTCCSCTTGACAACTGTGTGTTTTGCTACAACAGGAGCAAACTGCTTCTCTGCTCTTCGTTTACCAGGGTAACTAGTCAGCATGGTTAACACCATTCTTCAGTCCAAGAAGGCCCTGTCTTTCCAGGCCATGGCCTGGACCTCTTCTCCCTAAAGAAAATAGCCTCTTGTTTATAAATTGTTCCTACAATTCCCATTCTGTATTGACTGTTCTATTTTCTGTTCATTTCTACCCTTTCCAATTSCTAGGACCTAGCTGATATATAATTTGTATCCAAATCCTGAGTGAAGCGAGCGAGAATAGTGATTTGACATAAGTTCATAATAAATAGTCAYGTTAAGTACAGTCAAATTAAACAGAAAAAGGAACAAGGCCTCTAGAAGTTARTACTATAATTAGTGTTGTAAAGCATATTGTGTAAATGGTTATGAAATTCGGTACAATGCAGTCCTACTCTTTCTTATCTACTGTTTGTAAATAATGAGAAGAGGTGGGGAATTAGTGTATGACATACATTAGGAAACAGGCTTTTGGTTCTGGTATTATATAGTAAATTATTCCTAAAAGCAATGGGATGCATTCAGGGGAGACACTAACAGGAATTCTTAAGTTTAGATAGATATCAGCTCATTTATCAAGTTAGTGTGATCTAATTGTCTTCTTATTGCTCTGAACATCCCTGAATTATGAAGAGAATTTGGGTTATATGATTTACTGTTGGATTAAAAAAAAAAGTCACAGCTTAACTTTCTTTAAAATAGTTCACAGTCAACAAAGTTCATTATTTTTTTTTGTTCAAAGCCCAGCTGCAGGCCTGAAGCATTTCTCATAAATATCAGGAAGTACCCGAAGCCACAGTCAGGATTAAAGAGTTGATCTGAACCTTAGATCTCAGCTTTAAAGCTGTAATGTACAGTGAATTTGGTTTCATGGTAAAGGAAATGGTAATTGCTGAAGTATGTTTTCTTAAGTAGCAAAATCATTTTTGAAATGTTTTCTTTGAAATCCGTGTCGGCAACGTGCATGAGAATGAGTGGACTTGCAGCTCAACATTCGTGTGTGACCACAGCACTGAATTTGTGTATTGATGTCCCTGATAGTGACCAGTGTTGTTACTCCTTTGAGCACAACATGTACTGAAATTATCACATCTACAGTCACAATCTGCAAGCTACTGAAATAACAAGTTCATTACAACTATTTCAATAATATCTTCTAAAAAATGGGTCATTTTCTTGATTATCTGAGGAATATGTTCTCATCTGAGAAGCCGAGAACACACACAAGTGATATCCAAAAGTTACAAAAGTGCAGAATAAATTCCTCAGTGTATTAGTAAGGCATTAGAGAAAGCACTTTGCTCCCGGCTSCCTGCAAATAGAGGCTGGTCTGAAGGGTTGAAAGGAATGGAAGAGCAAAACGAAGCATCAAACAGGTTTCTACATGTTGTCTTCACCTGCGCAGCTGCATCAACCAAACCACAGAGCCTGTATTCTGTTTCCATAGCAGATTATTTATCCTGAACCTTCTATTACGTTAAAATTTACATGGAAAATATATCAGCATTTGTTGTTCCCTAGCCTTTTTCAAGGGATGTTGTACTTAAATGTGGACTTTTCTTTCCACAAGAAGCAATCTTTAGTTATGTCCTATTTCTTTGGGGCAAACAATTCAGGGAAAATGTAATTCTTACAGTTGATATTGAAATTGGGGGGTTCTTGGATACATTCTGCATGTAGAAAAGGCATACTGTATATAGCATTTGCACAAATGGGAAACACAAGCAAAAGTATTATCTGAAGTTATGTAATCAAAACCAGGTGTCTCCTTTTACTGTTTGAGTACAGCTATCACAGCTATCACAGGCTACCAATAAAGACAACAGGATTTAGTTAAGTTGCTTGTGATTTTGGTGTTACGATGACATCAAAACATTTGTGAGGTATTGACCCTCATTGAATTCCATGTGATTCCATAAAGATGAGTGTTTTAAGATCCCAGACTGTATTTGTAGACTTTGTTCAATGATTCATAACTTTCMGAAGTTTTGCTAGGTTACTTCAAAGACTTTAACAAAAGTTTCTTATCTTTTCCTCCTGCGTTCGTTTGTCAAGATTGGATGCCATTTTTGTCATCTTGTGTTGCGCTCTCTCTGTGACAAGGGTTTTTCAGTGGTGTTTTAGAACTTCATTCAGTCTTAGTTCCTAAATTAGAAAGAGACTGACAAGAAGAACCGTAGGCATGAGCTCACCCTTTGAAAAAACCTGCATGACTTGCCTGGCTGAAGAAGATGGACACCACTGTTTGAAGAGAAGAGCTAAATGGCATTCACTTGAGAGAAAGTTTGAGGATGAAGTATGGTGATGGATGGATGACAGTTCCCTCTTGCAGACCTGAGTCCAGCAAGGCAATAACTCTAGAAAGCAGCAGCAAACAGTRCTGTAGCCTTCTCCAATACCTGTGCTATGCACAACCTTCAAGCAATTTGATGAGCACTTACTCTGCAGAGAATTAGGTGCTGCATCCAAAGTTGTAACCASCACTACGAAGTTTGAAACCCTTCTCTAGTGTCTACTGTAGGTCTAAACTTGTTGAAATAGTCCCTTCCAGTGATAAAAGAGTTACTCAGTGATTATATTTGCAGGACCAATTTGTAAAAGTTGTCTCTGGGATGGTATGGGAACCACCATTGCCAACTGTTCCAGGCATTGGGAATGTACAAATCCCTGCATGCACTGAGAACACAGACAGTGTTTTGCTATTTCTTATGTGCTATGTACACATAGACAGGCAGTACTCAGAGCTCAAAAATGTAAGCCAGAAATGCCCACTACATTCAGACTTGTGYTGAGGGAAACAAAACCTCATGCAGAAGAGGGAATGATGTTTTTGAGARCAGTTTCTGTTTCACACTGTTTTGTTCTGGTTTTCTCATTCTCAAACATAGACTTAAGTCTTGCCTGACCTTTGCTATGGAAGGGAGAGTGGCAAATTCTATGACGAGTCTATTTTATTGCTCGCTTGTCTTCTTCTATATGAAAACAAAGCCAGAGTTCATGGTTATTTTGGGGACAGTTGATTGCAGTTTGTAGAGTGGCCTTAGCAGAGCAATGTGTCTGATTCTTTCTCAGGAAATTCAAAAAAAGATTCACCCACATACTGGGGAAAGAAAAAAAAAAAAAAAGAAAAAGCTTAAATTCATCTTGAAAAGTCACCATTAATTTACCACCTGCTTGGGTAATCTAATACACTCTGCTAACTGATTCAGTCTTTCTTAACTACTCTTAGTACTATTAGTACTGTACTCTTAGTACATCTGCACCATTATTATTCTTTATAGTCATCCAGTTATCTAACAGCTTCATCCTTTTCTGAGGTCTTCTCTCCAGAGTTCCCTCTGCTATAGAGGTGAGCTCAATTTCAAAGGAAAATTTTAGAAAAGTCAGAAAAAAAAAAAAAAAMAAAAAACACACAAGGTCCATTTTCTTTTTGTCTTGCTTCCATTGGAGAAGTTGTCTGGCCTTGGCCCTACCTAGATAGATAGAACTGTAGTTAATTTTCCCTTAAGTCTATGTTTAACAGATTCTTTATAATAGTTATATTGATATTGCCTGACATTATATTTTAGTATAGCCAAAGCAAATGCTATCCGTGCATTTAATTTAGAAGATATGTAGATTAGGGTAGATGTCATATCTGTGTGTAACAAAGGACTTGCCCAGTATTTTTTAGAAACAGACAAAAAAGAAGACACATCATATTTCAACAGAAAAAAAAAAAATGCAAGCAGGGCATTAGTCCAATGCTTTTTATTGTGCATTTCAAAGTTTGGGCCCAGTGGGTGGGGCAAAAATAAATCAGGGCCTCCTGTGGTGCAAATGTAGTTGGGATTCAAGCATCTAGAATCTGACCCTATCTTCTGCTCCCTGGGATTGTCAGCTGCTTCAGGGGTCGTCTGATATATACCTCCTTTCTCACTTCTGAGAATTTTTAGCTTGGAGTGTGTTTGAAAACACTTCAGAAAAAGGGTGGAAAACACAGAGTGCCTTCTTTGAAATACACTCCTTTGTTAAATTCCTTTCCCAAGGGTAAAGAGACTCTCAAACACCTGAGGGCAACAAATGACTCTATTGAATGCTCTCACAAATGACCTAATAAACTCCCAAAGGGTTACAACAGCTTATTTGTCATCATTTCTTGTCAGATATTTATAGCAGCAATGTAAATTGAAGAAAAACAATAAATACCTGGGTTATTTTCTTTTTTTTCTGAAGATTCTTTAAAGAACAAATGGTGCTTTACACTTTAAAAGCATCGACAATTAATTCCGAGACTGAATTTAAACTATTCTCACCCATTTTATTTTAACAAAGTTTAAAACAACGCTAAAGACATTTTGTCACTATTTCACTCCTTTTCCCTGAAAATATCTAAAAATGATGACTTAATAAAATTCAGGTTTGGTTAACTTTTAAAATATCAAACATAGCCTGATGCACCGCGTTATAAATGGTCTTGCTAAACAGATTGCCATGTGAGCTGCAGTGAGAAGCCCTGGTGACCAACATAGTAGTAAAGATCCTACTCTCAGTAACATTAACTTGAARATGCAGTAACTCCACCACATTTAAAACCTGTCCTGAACGGTGTTCTAATCTGTGCTACTATTGATTGCCTTGTGCTTGCAATGAAAAGAGGCTGTAAAACTGTCCTAGTGGAGYAGTTAAAAGACTTACACATTTATGTTGTAAGGGATAGCATAAGACAGAGTAAAATAGACTCATCTGAGGCAGTCTGATATYGTTCTCAGGAGTTACCTGGATCAGTGTGTAGCTTTGCTCTGTCACTTGTGCATCCCAACCTGTGCATTACATAAGCATCAGGGGAATAGCCCCAAAACAAAACACTTCAGAGACATTCTGAAGTATTCTTTTTTAGCAACTCAAGCAGYTACAGTCCTATGGATTTTGGACTGTGAGTGTATAGGTTTATTCACTCAATAAAATTCTAAAAAGATGAGGCATTTACAATTTACTAAATATTCTGAATTAAATGGTGACCATTTTTTTTTKGTCCTATCTGCAGAGATAATACAAATCTCAAGGTTAAAGCTATTATTATGCTGCCTATATATTGGAATGAAATGGGGAGATAGCTCAAGAAAAGACTAGCCAGCTCTAAGTTTGRGTGTGTTGAGTTGTCTCCAATTTGTATCAAGATACAATTCGAGCATACAAYGCGCAGGTGGAAGGAGAAGCAGATCGATATTGTACTGAATGTTGATAAGACCCGCTTTCTCAGACCTTGTAAAGAAAAGCCACTCTCAATCTATTCATGTTGGAAGAAGCTGGAGAAAAATAATGCAAGTTGCCTGGATAAATTTCAGAAAATCAGAAATAAGCTGAAAAACAGAATTTCAGAAGATCACAAATTTACATTCCTAAATGTACATTCCTTTTTCATTTACTTGCTATATTTTCTTTTGTAGATGTTCTCATTCTGTCTTTAGACCATACCGTAAAATTAAGTTCACATTAAATTCTATTTACATTATTAACTTCTGGAATCTGAACAGGAAGGCACTATAGTCTTTAAGAATAGTGACATATCAGCATTGCCCTAAACAAAATAGAAAATCTAAGAGTCAGTTGTATCAAATATAGGTACAGTATCAAGTATGCTTGATATTATCAGTCATTTATCAAGCAGAGCTCTGTGTATATGTRTGCCATCACTGACTTGACTTGAGCTGGGCAAATACCTGTCAACTAAGACCACCATAAATGGCTTTACCGCTATTTGTAAGCRCCAATACTGAAATATCACCATATCTGTAGACACAACTAAATAAAAAGACTGGGGGTTCGGGTGGGGTTCTTTTGGTACCTCTTTTCTTGCAATTTGCCCAATTCAGTTAAGTCAGTGGAGCTGTGCCAACTGACASTACCCTGCTGAAGTGGCCTTAAGACATCTAGGCACGTATTATCCTACTGTATTCTCTGAGCTCTCCCTAGAATATTCCATGTGGACTGCATTGTTTGTAATACAGCACAGTATGTAAAATATGTCTTTCCATCTCTTGCAATATCTCTTGCAACATTCTTTGACTTACTAGCTTCATTGTCATCATCGCCTCTTTTATATATTTCTTTTGATGTCTCTGATAAAAACAGCTGTCTCCTGACTGCAGGAGTCAACATCTTGGTTACTTGTTTTGCTGGTCCATGTGCATATATAAGGATACATACATATATATTTAAATTTCTGTAGTTATGGCATGAATTCCTTCTGGGAAAACAAGAAAGAGACAGAATTCTTGAGGCAATATTGAAAGGTACTCACTCGCATGCTGCTGTGAGGATGGTAGTAGTAGAAGGAAAATGAAAAAGAGTGGGAAAGCATTGAGGGTTTTTCAAAATATACAGGCGTATGTCCAGAGCAAGGTTTATAGAGATTTTAGGCACCTAAATTCCAAATGCCATTTGTCAAATGYCCACTTAGCATATCCCAGTTCTAAGCCTGGGCATGACATTCATTTCACTCAACTTCTGCTATCTAAAAGTTAGGCATTTAATCCAAGCTAGTTCCCAAGACTCCATCAATGGGAATAGTGCTTCATATCGAGGATATCTCTCTCCTATCATAAGTATTACTAGGATGAGCTCATTCTGTAGGTACTGGTTTCTTTCTGTAAAAAATAGATTCTCCTAAAATAATCCTCTAAGATGGCTAAAGAAAATAGTTCCTCCTTTTTGTAGCCATTGTATTTCTGTATATAGTCAGTACGTTCAAGATGTATGCCTTTAGGCAGCTGGAGACAAAGGAGCTAAGAAAAAAAATATATATATTCATAAGAATATGTCAGGAAAAAAAAGTCTTCATGTTGCTATTGTATTGCTGTATCCAGAACGGCTGACGGAGATAGGAGAACATTGGAGCATTCTACTCTTTAGTGAGATCAGATGTTACAAAAATGGACTTAATTTTAGGCAGCCAAAAATGTCTGCTTATTTATTTTTGTTTTATGCAATAAATACTCCTGAGTTCTCAGGTATTTTCACAGCAGAAAAGACTAGTAGCATAAAACATTACCAATAGGTAGCTACTGTTAAATGACAGTTTTGAACAGATYTATTTAGAGCTAGATTAGACTTGACACTCCAAATGCTGATAGCCGTAATGATAAATGTGATTGAAATATTGTTAATACACGCAGTCTAACATATGTCCTCTGCAGATTTGCAGATTCTCTCTCTTGGAGTGTTTAATAAACAAAATACCAATCACATCTAGGAATAAGAAAAGAAAAAAAGAGTAATAAAATGATCATAATGTAGTTATAAAATCAAGTGCCTCTCCAGGTCTCAATATATGTATTTAAATGATCTTTGCCTTAAACAATGGGTGTAACCAGGCAGACATATGGTAAACAGGTCCCGATCCATTATATRCTATTCAAACCAAGAGAGCTGGTGCGGGAGAGGGAGGTTCGGTATTAGCAGTGATCTGGTGTTATGTACACTCAAGTAACCCCTTCATGGAGAAGAAGGGGAGGAAAGGGAAAAAAAAAAAACAACTTTGTGAAAAGGGGGGAAAAAAAAATCGTACAAAGCAAAGCTGAACACTTTGCTGCTGTGCAGCGAAAGTGAGAAACGGTCCCCCCTGCCGGGGAAGTTGATGAATAATCCGCAGATCTCAAGCTGAGCCTTGGGCTCGGAGCGGCTGGTATCCCATACTAACACTAATCAACCAGTATGAAACATCCATTTTAAACGCAAATGAGGGGGGCCTTTTCAAAGGAGACCCAACAAGGGGAGGGAGGGGGAGTTCAAAGCTCAAAATGGTTCTTTCTTTCTCTCTCTCTTTTTTTTTTTTTTCCTCCTAAAGAAGACAGAAATATGGTTGGTTATTATCTAAGTTATTGCTACAAAGAATTTTGAAATTAAAAGATAAGCTTTCAGAGGAAGCTCAGTAATTTTCATAAAGAAGGACTTAAAACAGATGTGCCCTCTTTAATCGGGGTGTGCTTGAAAAAATATAAATGCATTTTTAACATAGCAGGGGGAAAAATCATATGGTTACACATTTGTCTCCTGGGCACAAATAATTAAAAAAAAGTCTCACTGTATTAAGTATTTCACAAAGAGCCACCACTAGAACTTTCTTATCTAGCAGCGAGAGGGGTGAATGATTAGTCAGTGTTTAGAAGGCAGAAAAACATCTCGTTTCTTCTGTTTTTTTCTTAAAACTTCTTTTACTCAGRCTTTTCCTTTTTAAATAATCGCTAMTGCAAATTAACATCTCCATCAGGGTCAGTCTGTAACTGCTAGTCAAGCCCTTATAYTTACTGATATTTTATTGGCTATTTTTCTTCTGAGTTAACTTTTTCCTACACTTTCTGGTAAAACATGGAAAATAAATTATCTATCAAAACCTCGGGAATCTTTCATTTCTTGATTTCTTGTGGTGATACCAGACTGCTCTGGCAGATTATCCCCTGAAAAAAAATTGCCACTCATGCCCAAGAAGGTTTTCTTAAGTAACGGCTAGGGACTGAGATGTTAAGAATTCAGTGTTTTCTAAATGTTCTCCCTAAAGACTCCTAGCTTTGCATGAGCCACTTTAGCCTTATTTTCTTAGCTCGATCCTGAGAAGAGGATATATTTTCTGAAGGAAGCTATTGCTAGACTGCAGAAGTGAGAGGAGCTAATTTGATTTGCTGGGATAAAGAAACACRGCAATCTTTATAAGAGCTTTCTCCCCAAGAAAACCACAACGTGTCCTGACTGGTTGCTCATCTACAGCTTTTAACAAGTCCAACAGCTGCCAAGGGAAAGTATTTGTACAGAACATCCCCAACTTGTTTTGTTAAGCGCACAAAGGACTAATTGCCGGGCAGCACTAAAGCTTCTGGTACCTTTTAGCTGGAGCAGCCAGAACTTCTTCCTTTTCAAGGACACCTCAGGAAGAGGGTGGCTTCTGAAACTTCTGAAAGGCTTTTACCACCCTTTTCCCACTTTTCCTTTCAAAGCCCAGAGGAGGTTTCCCAKTGGAGAGGAGCCTTGCACAGCTGGGGCTCCTGGAATGGGAGAAGTCCCAGCTGGTCAGTGAAGCTCTTCGGTTCTTCCAAAGCAACACAAGGCACTCACACTGTATGGGAGAAGGTCTGRCCCTCGTCATTTCTGTCTGAATATGCATTTTTGATATCAAATACATGCATTTAACGGCGTAACACAGGAGCAGCTATTATTGTGCTGCACACAGCTATTGTCTGGAACCTGATCCTGCAAATCTGGTGGTTGTAAATATGCCGTGGATTTTGCAGGGAGTTGTCTAGCTATGAGGAATGTGGCCCTTCCATTACCAGTTATGTCAGCTGACAGCTGTACTCACAACGAAGCCACAGAATAATAAAACAGCACCTAATTATTAGAGGGAGCCAAGCACGGCAGGAGCCCTGCTTTGACATTTGCCCATTTATGACTTAAATATTATGGCCACCCAGCAGCAGGAGAAAAGCAATACAACCTTTTGACATAAAAAGCACCTATTATCTAGTTTTCCTTTTGTATAAGCAAAATAACATTCTTGATACCCAGCACAGCTCTTTTAATGAAGTAGTCAGGGGAAAGAATCTTGCTGGAGAAAAATGAGATTTCTGATGCAAATGGTTCCATTCTTGGCATGCAGGAATCAGAGGCTCAAGAAATATGGTAGCAGCCCCAGGAATTGTGCCCAGTTTTCTGTAAATGGGAATACTGAGTTTTGGAAATCTTACATTGATTTGATAGGGGTGTAATTGTAACATAACAAAAATAAAATGTGCCTTCTGTTCCTGCCTTCCCATATTCGAGCCCACTTCCAAGGCTGAGTAATGACTTCTAATCTCTGTAGTAACACTTCACGTGTTTACACAAAGCCAGCTGCTTCCCTCAGATTACTTGTGGGTCATAAAGGCSGCCTCCCTATGCCCTGAATTAGACCCCATTCATGACCAGCAGCCCGAGAATACACCCTTGCCCCAAAATGAACTTAAATAGCAAGTGTGTGATCACCTTTGGGTTAGACCCATGGAAGAGGGGCACAAAAACTACAGTGTGCAGAAAATGGTCTATAATAAATTAAACTTTATCTTTCTTTTAATCATAACATTTTCAACATTTCTTTTTTTGCAATTCAGAAGTCTTCCAAATGGTCCTTTTACCTTTATGCAGTATTCCACTTAATATGCTGCMTATCTGTTGAGTTCTTTAATGATAAATCCATGTAATTACAATAGTACATACTCAATAAAGATGCAATATGTTAGTCCAACATGTTTTCCAACTGAACACAGGCAGGTGTTATTGATGTACATCTATATTAAGGATTATAATGATGCAATGTACTCGTGCAAATTTCTGTAATATAGGCAGGAATTTGCTACAGCTTTGCACTGATAGCCCATTACAATACCTAACTTATACAATTCTGGATCAAATTTTGTTTGCTGTGCTCTCATGAACTATCACATTGTGTGAGAAAGTAGAACAGCATTTGGGCCAAAATCCAACACATTGCAACACAATCTATTGTTCTGTGTGCATCTCAGATGGCTTTGGAGTTCTTTTAATTTACAATAATTTCAGCTGCTTCAGCTTCAGCACAAGTTAATCCTATAATAGAACAACATTCATTAGAATTAAGAAAATGTTAGCTACACTGCAACTGTAATTAAAACCAGTCCTTGATGTTATAAGAGCTGTACACTATTTTCAAGATGTAATTGATACCCATGATGATTTATTCTGTCTGTGCACACATTTTGCTAAATCTTTTAAACACTTTACATTCTCCTTTTGTGAGCAGATCATTAAAATGGGGTGATTTCTGCACACATTTTATGGTCAATTTACTTGCCCGTTCTGTTATATAGTCTCTTGATTCTGTTTATGCACTGGTTTGAGTTGATAGGAGCTGTAAAATTTTTTACTGCCATTGATAGCTCCTACAGAACAACAGTCTGCTCCTTGGATATTTTATGTTTGTAAAAGAAATCAGTACATTTAAACTATGCTTGGATTCTAGTCAGKGCAGTCATCGTTGCTTTAACATTTTTGATCTATCACATCAGTGTGAAAAAGAATCAAGTACGAAGGCTCCTTCATGATTTACCTTTAAAATATAATTGAATTCTCCAGCCAAGTGCATTAATCGTGGTTGGTTGTTTAATAGAAGTTTTCAAATTTGTGAAGTACTTTTTGAAGCTAAGGTTACCATTCTGCTTTTTTAAAAAAAAAAAAAAAAAAAAGATTATTTACAGCCAGTTTGGAGGAGGCTACTAAAGCAGTTGTTTTTTTATCCTCAAGCTAGAGAGAAGTGGGTCATTTGGTCTCTTGATTTTCTTTAGCATTTGTCTGACATGTAATCTCTGGAGAAACCAAGTCAGATTAGAACACACAATTCTTGCTGAAATGAATATATTAGTCAGAGTTTGTTTTCATGCAGAATTTTTCAGTATCTCTGCATGCAGACACTTCCCTTAGTACTTTTTTTCCCATACAAAAAAATGATGCTACTAGAAAATCTTCAAAAAAAAAAGTCCTTTTCATTTTCTTTATTTTGACATCCAAGGAAAACCTTCTGCTCCTGAATTCAGACTCATCATTTACCTTTCTCATAGAGTGCTCTTTGAATATGCAGGAGTTTAGAGGCAATTACATCTGTCGAAATCCATGTGTAGAAGCAATACAAAGCAAGAAGAATAGGGATAAAATGCACTTGCTTTGGAGCAGACTGGTTGGTGTATGGTCACTATCCGGACAGCCTCTTAATTTGAAGAACTTGTTGACTTTATGACCAGACTTCACAAACTGTTTCATGAGATCATAAACCTTGGCTTCAAAGGGAAAAGCTTATAGAAACTCAGCATATGCTCTTAGGTTTTCTCCTCTCTGTTTTTTTGCTTTCCCATAACTTCCCAGTGTTCTGAGCAATGATCCCATCCCAAGGCAACTGGGATGGTTTTCCATGTCATCTTGTGACGTTCTCGTTCTTGTCTCACAGAGCTTTATCTACAATAGAGAGCTCACCTGGAGCCAGAGGAAATATTCACTGTATGTCTAATACAGTGGGGTTGCAGAAAAAGAAAAAGCAGGATCTGTGTAAAAGCAATGGCTAAATACATGCAGATTTATCAGTGTGGCTGAGAACTCTGATTCTGGAGAAGGAAGGGATAAATGGGCAATTTAAATTTAAATGCATTTAAATCTCTTGCATTAGTATTAATTGTATTCAAAGGAACAAAACTTGCTCAACAAGCTTGTAAACGTGGGTAGGGATGATGATTGTTTCCAAAAATATGGTGTATTGTCAATATTCCAAGACCTGAGTCTCCTATTGCCAAAAATGTGTATCGCTGTGTGCCTGTGGCCATAATTTTTTATGTATGAGGAGGTAATAGATTGTGCTACTAATAGGGAAAAAAAGTTTAATTAAAAAGGCAATTATTAAAGTGACTTGCACACARTTGGATTGAGAACTCAAGACTGAGAAGACAAGTTCATAGATATGTTGCACGTCCCATCTTCCGTYTGGACGTGGGATTCGCGCTGAGCAGCTCTGGTCCTACCCTGGAACCTGTGCCAGGTTACAGCAATAATTGCAAGCCCCCCAGGATCCGAGCTCAGAAATTTTTGTATGTTCTCAGGAGACAAAGATGAGTGATCATCAAAGGCAGAGGAACACAGCATGACTGTCATAAGCCTGAAGTTACAACTTAGACATGCAATAGAAAATATCTTTGGTACCTCTCCAGTGCATAGCCTGTAGTAATTAAAAACTTGATCCCTGCTGTTTTATCATCTCATTAGCAATGGGGGCACAAGACTTTTATCCTTGTTTGTCAGGAATCAAACATACCAGAGGAACTCTGATTATAAATTGATGAAAGTAAAGTTAAACTTTTAAATAAGAGCAGTTTCAGTTCACAGTGTTTTTTAAGCTGATTAAAGTGATCTCTTTTCAGGAAAAAATAATATCGAAGTCCAGCACTGGGGTCACTGCTAGGAGCAAGACATGAAACAGCACWTGAAAAAGTGCTCATACAAAATGTGCTGGATAAGTAAATGCAAGCCCTTTCGGAAAGTGCTGATGCCACAGATTTCAAACTTTGGACAAACTCTAAGTCTTCAGACCTTTCAATAATCTCGAGCTTGATTGTTTTCCCTTGTGCAAAGTTATCAAAAAGTTATTGTTATCACGTCGATGGGTCCAATGTGTTAATTTCGTTAATAATGAGTWGCAGTAGTAGTGGCTTCCCTTTAAAGTGTTTGCCAACAACCAGTTCAGCATTTTGTTTCAACAATACATGACTATGGTATAATTGAAAACTTGTTGAAATCARTGCAGAAAATCAGATTTATAGGGCTTGGGGATCAGTCTCACAGTCCTATTGGACTAGAATCCAATAAAGAGAATTCTTCAAGAATTCCAGGATGGTTGCAGAAATATTTCCAGAAATATTGTCACTGTGTGGCATTTTAATAAATCCCAGACCTGGGCACTTGTATCAGCAGTGACCTGCGCAGAGGCAAATTTGGTGGGAGAGAACTAATAGTAGCATTCTTTGCTTTTGTTTGATATCATCTGAAATCACATTTTCTCCCCTTTTCTTCCCCCATGAATCTCTTCTTCTCCTTCCCTTTCTTATTCTTCTTCAGATCTGTGACGTTGCATTGGAGGTCTAACAGCCTGACATACCTGAACCACTGTGATGATTTTATTAACAGGTTTTTTATCCCAATGAAAAGGCTGAACGTGTGTCTTTTCATACTGTGTAGGAAGTCATCCTTCATATTTTGGGTCTTTGTAAGAAAGGATATTATTCATTATTTCAGAGCAATGGTGAATCAAAAGTAAAGGATCTGAATAATTTTTTTCTTTCAACCCAGCAAAAGACAAGTCAGTTAAGCCAAGAAGACTAATCAAAAACTCAAGGACTTTTTACATTTGAAAAAGACAAGGAATGAAAAACAAAGCAAAAATGATGATACAGTAACTCATTATTTTACTGTGATTACTTTATTAGAAATAAAGTTATCAGATTCAGCAGAATTCATTATGTCTGCACAAATGATCCATCAAAGTCAGAAGAGAATTGCATGTTGAACTAGCGTCTTTCACAGAAAATTGCATCTTTAAAATATGGTTTCTATAGCAGATAAGTGAGACTGTTGCTCAAACAACCTCTCATCAATGTAAAATTTCACAATTATTGAAACTGAAAAATAAAGTAAATAGTTTATTTTCTGAAAAGTTACATTAAAGAATTCATTTTTTCTAGTCTGGATGGAAAAATATCATTTAATGAAATGTCCAAAAGAGATCTATTTCATAACTGAGTCTAATAGGCTTATTGAACTCATTGTCACCGTATAAACCATGTAGGCAAGAACTTAATAGGACTCTACAAAGAACTAGATACTTCAAAAAAGTTTTGTGAAATTATAATTGCTATTTTTAAAAAAATGCAGCTTTGGAAAGCTTTACACTTTAGCGTGTAAGTCAAGCTCAAACTGTGGTGGTTGGGGAGAGAACTTTCCCCATGGGCAGATTACCCAGACTGAAGCATTCCTTTCACCGCTGCTCCAGCATCYGTTACTCGCTTTTCTTAAAGGCAGGATACTGGGCTAACTACTCCACTAGTCTGATCAAGTAAGGAATTTGGACTATGTGTCTAAATGAAAACAGAACGCAGCAAAATTTCTTGCTTTACAGGAATGTGTAGACAGGACTGTATCATTCCCAAATGGACAAAGAAATAAAAGGAACTGTTGTTACCATGAAAATATATTGACATTGATTYCTGAAAACTTATTTAAGAACTTGTGTTAAAACCCTGAGGACAATGAACTGACAGAGGTGGTAGATGATAATGCAGGACTCTGCAGAAGTCAGAATAAGTTTTCTCAACGATCTGTATACGCATGTTTTCTGTGTCACGACAAATTTGAAATCTGCTAAATCTTCTAAAAGTCTCTTTTTTGTGATCTAAGATATGAATAATTTTTCAAACATTACTAAGAATCTGCTACATAGAATTCTATTATTAAATCCTGGTCTATCTGATTGATTTTTGGATAGAAAAGAAATAGTAGCAAGGAAAAAGCAAATGGGAATCTTCCACCAAGACACTCTGAATCCTCAGCCTGAAAGCACAGGTAGCCCCAGCTGAGCTAATGGACCAGCACGACATTTCCACAGTCTGCTGTCTTCAGTCTCAAACCCTTTAAATTAACAGCAGTTGAGGAATGCATCATGGCGTGTAGGCTGTAACTAAAATGGGCTGACAAGATTGCCATTCAATTCTTCATTTAACTTTTCATTATGTTCAGYATTAGCATGAATGATTCATTGCACTCAATTTGTTCTCAGCTCCACATGAGGGGAGCACTGTCAGAATAAGGAATATGAAGCCTGCTTATTCATGTATACCCTTTTTTTTTAGGGTTCCTAGTAATCTTATATTAGGCTGAGTATTTTGCTTCATTAGCTTTCCATTTACTTTCCCAGGATAATAAGAATAGGATGTATGCATTTWATGGGTTTCTTAAACAAAATATCAAAAAACGTACCATTTCCACTGCATCCGTTTCTTTCACCCATTAATCCACTAAATCCAAAGAAAGCACACAGGATAATCAAGTGAAAGACCTGCACAAAAAACGGACATCAGCTAAATAGTCCCAGTCCTCCCCAAATGGACTCCATAGTATGAGAGAGAGTGGCAGAAGAGTTAATTCGCTAGTGGGTTTTTTTTCTCCATCACTTACACAGGAACTTGCATGATACATGGGTTATTTTTCCTGCTGGTCCTTCCACTTATAAAGGAACCCTGTATTCCAGCATCCTATGTTCAAATGTGCTTGAAAGCTAGCACTGGATGAGAGCAGAGGAGTAGATCTGCAGAAGTCATGGMGTAATAGGATTTGAGAGATGAGAGGCTCTTGAAGCAGTGCAGTGGGTGGCTGGTTTCCATGAAGCTTTCAGAAATACAAAATCACTGCCAAGTTTACCAGACTCCGGAGTAGGAGGTAGCAGTAATTGAATCAACAGCCTTTTCAGCACTCAAATCAGAGGCAGAACCACTCAGCAGAGACRGCAAGCAAGCAGGGCTATTGCAAGATGAAGTTATGCTTGCTAACCACACGCTTAGAACATATATGTAGAAAATCAATACTGTGGAATTTCCTGCCCCTTTGTCCAATTTGCCATCCAAGGAAAGTTTGGGATATAGTAATCAAGGGTTACTATGGTCAAGAGTTACTGAGTTTAGTGTCCGTGGGAAAACATGCAAATAATTTTCATCAAATTGGTAAAGCAAATTGCTTAGTYAGGCAAGACTCAGTATGAAAGGAGGAGAAAGGGCTCGTTACAGTAAAACTCTGAGTTGGTCTAAGCTGCAACAACACAGTGGAAACAGTGAAACGACAGCGGTCCACATCTGYTGAATATCTGGCCTTCTGTATTCATCCATTAATGTCCACCCCAGTGGACATGGAGAAGCTTGAAGGCCCCAAAGATACCTGCTAGAGTGTCTTTGCTGAGAGCTGAAGCAACACCAAGGTTTTCAAGCCTCCGAGTAGTTCACCATCCACCCCAGCTGCAGAAGGAAGCAGGGAAAGCCGGTGCACATTAAACCATCCAGCATCTCGCTTCATTCCTCGTACGCATCCACCCTGCGATGAGCTCTGCGTTAGCCCTTTTCCTTGGGGCATCAACAAGAAAGCCTCACTGGGCCATCTTAAACCCGGGATTTCAAAGCTGCCTACGGCACTTGCGGGCCTGCTGAGCTCTCGGTAAAAGCTGTGCATGGTTTCTCAGGAGGATTGCTCCCTGAATTGCTTTTTTCTTTTCACTACTCAACAAGTGGTCCAGATTAAGTCTAGAGTGCTTCCTGCAACTATGTAGTGCCTGCAAAAATAATAATAATAAAAAAAAATCTTAAACAGGGTGAGCAGTAGGTCAAGTCTACCTGTTATAGCCACCGTCTGCAAAGAGTTTAGACCAAAATCTGGAGTACAGATCTCTTGCTATAAACAAACTATAAACATTGTCAAGGAGGAACTAAAGAAGCCTCATAAAAACATATACGCAGCAGGAAGCATATAAATCAGGCCTATGGTACAGCAGGTCAGACAAATAGCTGTTATTGCCGATCTCTTTTGGCACCACCACTATTTAAAATATCTTTTTCTTCTGATATGAGGAGAAACACTTCATTCCCAGGCGCAGAAGGAGAACTTCAGAGATAAATATGTTTCTGACTCACTGAAATCAAAGCTGACCCTGGGGTTGAAAGTGATGATGAAAGAAAAAAAAATCTGATGACTATTAGTGGAAAAGAAACTTCAGCAAAGATAGTGTGAAAAAGGAAGGCGATTGCTCACCCCCAACCACCTCTTTTAGCATCTTATCATTAATACAACATTTAATARACAGCTGTCTCAAGCGTGAACCTGCCATTAGCCCTTTTGAARAGAGTTTTTGCTGAGCCACACTTAAAAATGTCTTCTCTTCAAGATAGGCGTTGCACAAAGTAAATCATAAATTGAGTGAAAAGTCACAAGGATGCAACATGCAGCCCGGCTGCATAGGATGTTTAAACACGATTTTCTGTATGTTTATCACTGTCACTTGTGCCCTGTGACCTGATCTAAAGGCTGTTAAGTCGATCAAGTGCMGCAGCTTTCTGCTTGCAAGGTGCCTCTGAGAAATCAGAGGGAAGGACCCCCAGGCAGCTCACTCCATGCCTTCCTGCTCGGCTCCTGGCGGAAAGGCTTCTGCACGGTGTATTCCCTCTACTATCCCATGGAAAACCCTGTTCAGATAAACTTGAGAGAGGGAGAAAAGCCRTTTTCCAGAAATCCCTTTTGTCCCTTTTGTCACGTAAGAGCCATTCTGCCCCAAAGAGGTGTAATTTATATGAGCTGCTCAACTGAAATCATTGCGTTTTGGATTGTTTGCATTACTGCATAGCTTTATTTGCACACACAAAAAGTAAGTCAAAAGAAAATTATTTAGGTCAAACTYAAGCACTTGAAAATAAGGAAATGCTGGGAGTGAAGTTGCTCATGGAGCAGGATTGGCTTCCTGCTGCTTGTACATTATTATTCCTTATGCATTACATAATTACTTATTTCCCCTGCGAATCCATGCCTTGTTCAGTACTCGGGAGAGTGRGATTGGTGCTGCTCGGTTCTTCCCTTTATGTCCCGAGGTCAGTGGGTACCTCCCTACCTTATGTACATTACGGTAGCGAGAGAAGTACTAATTTCCTGATGGACCTTTCTGTTGCACTTATCACTAAAGCACCAGTACTTTAAAAACATAACTTAGCCTTTCAGGCTCTGTGAAGACAAATGACAGAGGTTTTTACCACTTTTCTATGGCATTTTTTTCCTACAAAAACACAACAAATTTGTGCTSTATCTTATCCTCCAAAATGGCCAAGGGAGTCAGCTGAGGTCACACTTTTCAAGGGAAACAGTTTGACAGAACCATGAGCAACTCAGATATTTCTCATAATAGGAAGCAATGGTCAACCTGCCTAGCAAAGAGTGCGACTGGCCCCATTTACTGTTTTCTGCAGGAAATGTGTGCTTCCTCTCACAAAAAAGCAGAAATGATAACGGTCGTGCCCTTTCCTCCTGCCCCAAAGAATTTACGGGCTAGCTCAGAAAAACAGAATACAAAGTTTATCAGAAGTCAGGGAGACATTATTCATCGTAGGAACAGTATAATAGTCTTTCCCAGAAAAGGGGTTTAAAGAAGGAATTTAAGGTGTTTATCATGTTTGGCATATGCAAGAATGTATCTATGCCTTATGCAAACACTGCTGGAGTAAATCTAAATGTTTTGWTGGATGCTGAATCTGTCCCAGAGGGAATAGTTAGAAGAGATAATGGGTAGGAGATGTTGAGTGAAACACACACTGGGGAAAGGAGCCATATTTTTTTGCAGTTGCTCTGCATTAACAGGCTGGTGTAAGTAGAAGGAGAACTTCTCAGGCCCGAGTGGTATCTGTGGGCTTTGCTCTGGGATAGTGGCTCCAAAGGGCTGATCCAGTAGTGCTGCGATAAGGAAGTAAATAACAATGGATCAAATAAAKTAAATGCTTCCAGTTCATTACCTCATACCCTACTTTGTGTTTTAAAAATACCTACTCCCTTTCTATGCAGAACTTCTGCACAAATGGCACTGAAATGCACAGCTGCTGATTTCTTATCTCATTGGAGATCCAAGACAATTACGGCAGGAAAGCTGCAGTCCAGGCTCTGCGTGCACATCTGAGCAGTCGCCTTCACAGTCGCTGCCAAGAGGACCAAGAAGTTCTTTGCCTTGACAGACCCAGAACATTTTCAGCTACTATAGGACTGCCSATTTGCAGTCTGTTTTCCCATCATTTTTCCTCCTTGCCACACACGCACCCCAAGCAACGGGGATTTACGCGCGCCTGCTCCRCGCAGCGCAGCTGAGCCCGTTAAACCATCAGCACATCATCAAGCCGTCACCAGCACTTCCCGGCCTCCTCCTTCCCTGCCTTCGGAATTCCCCCCGTGCCAGGCAGCAGCGACCGCAGGCTGCGGCTGAACAGCTTGCACCGCGCCGCAGAGAAACCCCTGCACGAGAAAAACTAACCACAAAATTGTGTCACTCACTAGCAATTAGTTTTGCTGTCAGTGCAGGCGACTTAGGGGCTGGGGGGTGGAATTAAACCTAATAGCCATTGCGCAGGGACGCAGGTGGGTGACTGCGGCTTGCAGYGGAGCTGTCACTTGGGATGGATAAAGTCTATATTCCACTGAAGCCATCGCGAGGCAGACGTGGAAAACTAATGATTTCTATCTGATCTGGAACTGCAGACCGAGCAGGAGCGACGTTACCGACTTTTTCCTTTGCGCAGCCGCTGACATTACGTTTTGCGCAGCTGAAAATTGGCATATTACTGGTAGCAGCACAAAAGGCCCCTCTTTCAATAGCCGTTACTCAGCAATCACTGTCCAACCCTTAATGTTTTCTTTTGTCAGAAAAAAAAAAAAAATCACAAAAACTAAAGTAAACCACAACCTGGTTCYGTGCCAACAATATTAACCAGCTTCTTTTTAGAGCCTTTGAAGTTAGCAGGGGGCATCCAATCTTGTGGTGCAAGTAAAGAATGATACTTTAAGCGATTCCTTTTCATCCCTTTAACTTAATGAAAGATTAATAGCCTTGTTATTTTTGTTTCTGCCTTATTTTTTATATTCGGGGGGAGAAAAAAAAAAAAGGATTTTTTTGGCACTTGTTGAGGCCAAAATGCTGCCTATGATGATTTTGTGGATCAGTGAAGCAGTGAGTTGTTTTGGATTTTTTTTTTTTTTGCTCTGCCAGTGAATCCTACCTCAACAGTGTTGGGCATAAATGAAGTTACATGAAGTAAATAAAAAAAACCCTAAATAGCAGCAATTCCACCTCGGGGAAGTCGCTGCCTGAAGATGGGAGCCAGTTTTTGGTGGGCACAGACCTAGAAGGAAAAGCAGCGAGGGGGGGTTTTAGCAAATCTTCTCAGCCAAAGAGCTGTGGATTAGTTATAAAAATGTAATCCATTTCCTAGCGAAAGAAAGCAGCTTTGTGTCGCTGCTGGCTGCGAAGATACAATGCGGGTTTTAAAACTACTGTTTGCTTATATATTTTCTGCCGCAGCCAACAAGCCAGTATTCCTAGCTCCTTGTTGATG
The DNA here is from genome assembly GCA_003342815.1 of Eudromia elegans. Classification (NCBI taxonomy): domain Eukaryota; kingdom Metazoa; phylum Chordata; class Aves; order Tinamiformes; family Tinamidae; genus Eudromia; species Eudromia elegans. The sequence continues at coordinate 4,563,845 of PTEX01000041.1, read as the reverse complement.
CTCAAGGTGGAGGAGATTGGTAGCTTTTGGTTTTCTTTCTGTTTTCATCCCATATCTGCTATGGGGGGATTGTTTGTGGATCTCACCTGAAAAATAACWTTGCAGCCTCTATCGATTTCCTCTGCTTCTCTTTTCATTTTTTCTGGGCTACTTTGTGCACAGGACTCCTATATGGACGTTTAGGTGCCGTTTTTTCCAGTCACACCTTTCTCTGAGCATGGGTAGGATGAATTGAGCAAGACGCCTGAAAGTTCCCCAAACAAACCCACTATAAACACCACTTACAGTATGTTTATTAATTTTCCATTTTGTATGTGGAAGCCCTTAATTCATAATAAGCATAGGGCAGAACGTGCACGTGCACTCCAGCTTAAGTGAGGAAGGCAGAGATTTATTTTTGCTTTCATTTTAAGTTGTTAATGTTTAACTTAACCACTAAGGGCAAGGCAGCCTTACCCTGCACAGGCCTTTGGACTGAATTCCAATATAAACAAGCAGCTCTCGGAACGAGGCACAGATTGGTGATTTGTGATGGAGACGGGACCCGGTTCCAGAAAGCTCATCTCCTAACCCAGGGCTCCATCCCTTCCTCCAGCATAAAGATTCGAACCTTCACTCAGCGTTTCACATCCACATTACTGCTAATGAGATCCTTGCAGTCTCTTATGGCCCATGTTACAACATTGCTAATTTTTTTTGTCATAATTCTTTGTTCTGTGGTCTGTTTTCCCTCAAATTTCATATTTAACCTGGTTTTAAATTCTAGGTCTGATGCTCACTTTAATTCATCAAGTTAAAAAAAAAAAAAAAGTGTGAATCAAATGCATTTAAACAATTACTACRAGCAGTGGGTGAACTCCCTTCATGATAAATTGCTCCATAATGTCTGGCAGATMAAAATGATTAGATCAAGGGTTTCAAAGGATGAGGGTTGCTGCACTTGGAGATGTGGCACCAAATAGGCTGAAGAAATGCACTGGTGGGTATCGTGCACCCAACTCAACTGAACTTGTGAGCAARTTCACTGTAAGACCTGGCCCTAGAGGTGGTAATTCCATGGAGGCAGCCTCCTTCCCTGGCACRTAGCCCTTCTGGCAGGCCCAGTATTCCAAGTGTTAAAAGTTGGGTTAAAAGTTGTCTTCATCCAAATGCAGATGGTCCCAACATACAAAATAAAACACATCGCTTCTCTTGATAACTGCTCTCTTTCAAATGAGAAATCACAGTAGTGTAATACTGTAAAAATTAAACAGAATTTTTCTGCTATTATACCAAACAGCCTACTTAATAAATGRGTAATGAAAAAGAATAATTTATTACAGCTTGTGAATTTTGACAGTTCTAAAAAGATGTTCTTAGACTTTCCCCAAAGGGAGAAGAGGATGTTTCTTCCTTAACACATTGGTGTTAGATATAATTTCTCTGTCTGTAGAATTTTGCTCCTGCCTGGTAAAAGGGATTAGATTTTTTTTTCTCTTACATCATAACCTATTTTAAGCAATTATAATCTATGAGTAATAAATCATTTTCATTCACCTCTCATGGGGAGAGAAAAGATGTGAGAGAGCATTCTAGAGTTTTAATTTATATCAATGTTTGCATTACTAKTAAATGAATTAAATGGGTTCTACAAATGTTCTCTCATAGGTCTGCAATAAATTATGGAGCATCTCAACCTCAGCCTTTTAATTGTCCTTTTTACCAGCTTTTTGTTTTGSTCTGTCTGTTTTTAAACTGGATAGCACAGTTTTGAAACACACTGAAATGCTCAAAAGGCTCTCGGGTATTGCAATATAGGACATARCTCCAGTCATTAGGAGCCGTGTATATCTGTTGAATTGCACTAATTTAGAGAAACACAATTCTGCCTCACAAGCAACACGACCTCTGGGTGAAAAATGGGCAAAGACACAAGCAGCTCCGAGAGGGACCATGCCCAAAAGGACGTGTTGGTCGTAGTATAGATGAAGGGAATTTCCCATCCGAGCTTAATTCCTTGCTGATCTTCTAATGACATGGCACAATTATTATATTATGACAGCAAAACTTCTAAGTGGCAAGTGGGAATAACTAAATTAATCTAATTAGACATACGAAGGTAGAGCTGGAGTAAAACATACATTAAGGGAAATAAAGATTYCAAATTACATTCCACGCTTTCTTGATAGACTTTTGAAGGCACCTAGGGCATGTAGAGCCGTTCTGTAAAAGATCCACTGTTTTTCTTAGAACAGACTGGAGACTATGTGATTTGCCAAGTTAGATCCATGGCTCTTCTGCCCTCTGACTGAGGCCAGTGGCACAAAACATACRTTTTGGCCCTCACTAAAACATATAAAACAAATCTGGTATTTTATRTTATTATCATTAGGCCAAATATATCAGCTAATAAATAAATAAATAAATCAGTTAATAAATACATTAGTATCTCAAGAGCTGAGAATTTAGCACATAGTTCTCCACACTCAGATGAAACAGCTTGTGCTATTTATAGCTGACTTTATCCCTTAAAATGAATCCGTTTGAAAAAGGTACAATTTGTCACAAAATGAGCCTCCTAACCTTTCAAGTATATGCTTAGCATCTTTTGCAGCCAATGTCCAAAATCTTCTATTTCTGCAACTTTCAGGACTGCTCTGGCCCAAATTCTAGCTACTGTATAACCTGATTACTTTGAAACAGCTGATCAACAGTTTCTTTTCAGGCCCTTCTAAGCACATGATTTGATTTTGAGAGGGGAGAGTCCTTTCATTGTGTGCTGGATTTTCTTTCTCTGTTGCTTTCTCTGCAACAGCTTTCTCTCCACTGCCCAGAATTAGGGATACATTCTATTTTCAACAGCTGATCCTACAAACCTTAATGTAGGAACATTATAATAGTAGTTAGCAAGTCTTAAACCAAGTTTTCAAACTTTRAAGTGTTTTTCCATCATTGCCTGAGTTCAGTTTGCTGTAAATGACTTACGGATGGACCGACCTGGAGCAAAGATATTTTGCTTAAAGCCTGGGCACAATTTTAATCCTTTCTGCAGCCTCATGAAGACCATGCTTGAGCAAATCCCAAGTCATCTTCAGGCCATCATGGAGCCATCTCTGGTAGCTTGCCTGTCCCTTCAGGCCAGGACTCACTGTTTTTTGGTTTACTTCTAGTAGAAATAGTTGTTAATTTAGACAAAAATGTGGGACTTTTTTTTTTAGGTTACACTCTCAGAAATGAGTATGACATTTGGCTCCGTTTCAATAGCACATTAGTATGGAAATACCTCTTCAGCGGGCTACTTTTTAACGTCAAATTGAGGAGGAAGGGAGGAGCAAGCAAGCATAGAAAATATCAGAAAAAAATAGTGAAACAAAGGACATAAGGACATAACTACACAGCTTACGATTCAATGAGGAGCAGCTGATCCGCATCCAGGCAGATTCATGGAGCCATCATGAATGTTCTTAATAATGAAATTCCATCCACTCTGTGCTATTAGTTCACTAGAGATTTTACCCCCAGAGCATTTCCAGACTTTGATTTGGATCCAGGGAATTGCTTAACAGCTGGAAAATTTTAAAAGTTGAATGGGAATTTTGTGTTATGTAATTTTCTCTTCTTGACGAATGGGGGAGTTTGACATGTGACTTTGGTTAGCACTAATGGAAGTTACCCTTGCATTAGTGTGTACGAAAGGGAAGGAGCACATCCAAGGTCCTGATGTGTGCTAGCTTGAGTCTATTTTCTATGTGGATGCTGCAAAGAACAGTAGTGAGTTCAGTGCTGGCACGATGTCTTGGGAAATACTCTAAGAATTATAGGTGCATTCAGTTTAGACATTGTCAAAATTAAATAACAACTGCTTATTACAGCTAATTACAGTCTGTTTCAAAGGCAAAGCTGATGCCACGAGGCACCGCTGGAATTTGGAAAAAATGCTTTGCTTTTGAAACAGAAGCTTCAAATCCACTCTAAATCCCATATAAAAGTTAGTCCAGGAAAGTCAATGAATGGTTCGTGATCAAAGTCCTTTTACTGAATTTTCTAACAGCTTCTAMCAAAACATGTTCTAAAGGGAACCGACTGCATCAAGGGCTCTCYGGAAAGCCCAAATGATAACTCTCAGTCCTGATAGCAGATAGGAAACCTCAGTGCCTAGGTAGCATATAGATTCTTTTATATGGGTTGCCAGACACTTTTCAGTTCCATAATAATCTGTAGGAAATTTGTAATTTCAGTATTCAGTAGAGAAATAGAAACACTGTTTCTCTAGGGGTTGCATTCAACTGAAAATACTGTGCAGGGTCCTTCATTCACACMCTACGGGAGTACTTCAGGCTTGCTTCTGGCATGCTGTCACTGAACMCCGCCTTGCTGGTGGAGAAAAGTGCTGCTGCTTGAATGTATTGAATGTGAATGTGGAAGCAGAAGCTTATTTTGAACATTCTACAGCTGATCCCTCATTGCTTTCTCTCTTTTCTTTCCTCTCTGCTGTATGAATCAGAGGTACCTCCCACTTGCTGGAATCCTTGATGATTCAGCTAGGATTTCCTTTCCATTGACCATTTCCACAAGCATTTGGAATTTTCAAGGTGTGCATGAATAAGCAGATGTATATGAATAAGATGTCTAAATGGAAGAACTAGSRATAATWTYGCTGTTCTCAGTTACATTACACCARTGCCAAACCAAACTTCCCGATACCTTATCCCCATTCTCTGCTGCTTTCCAATATGGAAATTCCTAGTTCCCAGGGAATATTGCTGCTCAAAGTGAAGCAATCACAAGGGGAATAGTGCTCATTATTCCTCCTAAGGTGGTGGGTTGAAAAATTCAAGGGCCAGGCATAGCTTCCAGGTAGTCGGTAGCAGGCTAAGGGCCGCTTTGCAGAGCATCTAATGCTCTGGAGTTCCCGCTGTGACACAAATCTGCAAGTTGCCCATGAGGTGACTTCTCAAGTCTTTTTRTATCTACAAGCAGACATACTGACACCTCTCTTTGAATAATGTTTCTTAGCATTCGACAGGACTCTTCAGATACTAGCCAAAACAGCATGCCAGAAGCCAGCCTTTAAGCTTGTGCTAGCTGAGTCATTGCTGAGGTGGCTAATTTACTGTGAGGGGAAAGTTGAGCAGTGATAGAAGTAATTTGCCAAATTGTTATTTCTGGTTCCTTTCTACAAGCCTCTGCCAACAAAAACATTCTGAATGCTGAGTTAGGCAAAGCTGGGTTCAGTTTATTGTGTCAAGCATTTTCTTGCATTTAAATCCCAATCTAGGAATTGTATTGCATACGAAGATTTGTAATCCGCTTTCGTGAGAAACCTTACCTTTGGAAGTTATGGTCCAATGTATGTGAAACTTTCACGGTGACTCCATCGTTGTCTGTGGCTTCACAGGGAATGGAGATGACTCCTCACCTCTTTGCTGGTGCTTGCTATTTCATGGAGTTATGCTGGCAGGCCCCAGGTTCTTCATCTGTTGCCTACATCTTCCCTAAAGATATTATAAAGCAGGTAATTATGTTTGTGAAGTGCATTGTAATGCTGCAAGGGAAGATGTTGCAGAACCACAAACCAGTTTCAGCACCAGACTCAGGGACTCGTTATTTGCCAGCTCTGCTGCTGCTCCTCTGTTTTGTCCTGGGTGCTCTGGGGCCTCTTTTATGCCYTGGCATTTCAGGTGAGGGCATGAGAAGTGCAGAGGGGCAGCTTGATGGAGAAGAGAAGCACTTTGGGCAAGACAGACCAAGGGAAGGTGCTTCCTAGAAGGCTTGTGGGAGAAGGGCCTTTGGACACTAGAARGAGAAGGTGTAGGGGGACCAGTGAGAAGAGAGAGGTCTTTGGTATGAATCCCAACCTGTGTGGATACTCCTGGCTTCAAACAACTTTTCCTTTCAGAATTATTTCACAAATGAGTTTACATCCACGCAATTTTCTGAAATCCCTGGCTTTATATACTGTCCATGCACAATCATCTATTCCTTGTTTTGTGAACTTTAAACTATCACAAAGGCTGCTACAGAAAATGTTTACCTTCAAATCATTTCCCCATAGCTCTCTTTTCTTCGGTGTATTTTGTGTTAACTTCAATAGTCGAGCACCCTGCGTTTTGAGCTACCACCTCCCAGCCCTGACCTATAGCAKTCTCCATATTGTGTGTAACCACAGAGAGGACTCTGATGTTAAATACAAAAGAGAAATAAGAGTGTTGTAAGGTCATGTGCTTCTTGCATAAGGGATTTCAAAGGAAGCAATTGTTTAAAGGACTGGAAGATGACAGAAAATAATCTGTGTAATCCAACAATCAAAACCTGTATTCATTAGCAGAGGGAACTTTGTTGGGTGCCTCAAAAAATGGAAAGGTGAGTAGTCAAACTGAGAGCAGCTCTTTAATTTCCCACATTTCAAGGAGCAAAGAATAGGCTCTGTGTGTTTGGACTATTGTACTTTTGACTTTCATATTTCTAAACCTCAGGATTTAGATCTGAATCTTGAAAGTGATTCAGACTTTCGCCAGTTCTCCTGTCCTCAGCTGAAATACAATATGGAGTTTTTTTGAAATAATTGTGCAGCTATGACCATGCCTTCAATAAGGCATTTTCTACATGAGCAGGAGGCTTTGAAGTGTGGAGCCATGAAGATGGGGAGGGCCAAAGGTGAACGCTGTGCAATAGAAGTTTACATTCCAGCCAGAGAACGGGTTGGAGGGGTGAAGGAATTAGTCTATTGATATTCAGTGCTTTGACCTGCTAACAATAACTGTGGCACCGGGGTTATAACAGCGGCACATCCCTACATTGTGTRTCAGTGGAGAGAGACAGACCTTATCTGCTTTAGTTCGCTTTGGAGGAAAAATCAGCGAGGCTTTTGCCATGTGGGCACCAGCCGCTGCTACTGGGGAGAATGGGGGTAAAAAAGGTGTTCACAATTCCTCCACCACTGCACCAGGTCTAGGAATATGTTGGCTACAGATCTGCAATGTGACAGGCATTTTCAAAACCCGATGCTGGGAAAGAGAAAATAAATTAATAGGGTATTCTGTGCTGGATTTTAAAGGGCACAGACTGAGGAAAGCAACTCCCTGCCGCTTTTTTCCCCTTTAAGATACAAAAAAAAAAAGAAGAAAGAACCCCCTCTTTTTTCACTTTGAAAGTATTTTTTATAGAAAATAATCAAAGCAACACCAACAATTTTTTGACACCGGAGAATACTTTTCCCTTGGTATCCAGCACATTTATAACACAGCTCAGCGAGCCCTGCAGATAAAATTTGGTGCCAGGGWTCTGCAGTTTTCCTAGAATAAACCCCAAAAGGTTGAGCCCATACAGAGGAAAAGGCACCTGCCAGGTAATATGAAGCAAAGCCCCTGGGGCTCTGGTTGTGGTTCTGTCTCTGACCTCTGGCAGTCACTTCCCACCCGTCTGGTTTTCCTTCCTCTCCTGCCACCATGTCAACCTTGGCATACAAGCTAGATGCTGGCACGATAGGAATGATAAAACAGCACAACGCTTTTCAGTACAGAGCTGTGAACAGTTCAGATTGTTTGTTCCTAGGTCCTTAAAAAAATTAGACATATACATAATAATTCCATCACCGACTTGGTATGAAATTACTATTCTGGATACTGACCACCACAGCTTGCTCAGGCCGTGGTCATCTAATGGTGTGAGTGAAATGTGAGYGGAGAGGCCACATCTTTTTCTCAGCTTCCCCTACTAAACTTCCCTCACCTATCCCTGTATTGAATTTCTAGTGGTTTTCTTTAATTTCACATGTTGAAAAGAGTGAGTGATCCTTTCCCTCAGATGGTCTTGCTAGAACCCCCAACAGAGTGTGAATAATTATTCCCACTCTGTTGGGGCTTTGATAAGACTCTTATGGCTGCCTTTTGCTCAGCCTCTCAGCCTTTGTTCCTGCTGAAGTTATTTTCTTTCTTAGGAAATGAAAAAATAAAAAACCCAAAAACTGTAACACCATCAAGCGAAATTGTAATTTTAGCAGTAGCACTAACAATAAAAATATCGATTTGAAAACTGTAAATGCTTTGATCAAATCCCCCTCGTAATAAGTTGTGTGTTTACACCTATTTTAAGGGGAGCAGAATTTAGAGAAAGAATTGGCTGGAAAGAATTTGGGATATGATTATGAACTTTGACTTTTGACTGGAAACAATGACCTGGTTACCACCTAGTTGAGACTGATTAGAGTCTGTAATACTTAGTGGATGTCRYGGGTTGGAGTGCTTGTAGAGCTTGGGAAGTGAGCACATTCAGTAACACCATTGAATAAACTGGGAGGCCCTGCGATACATGAATCAAAGCTCATCRCAGCCTCCTTGCTCACATTGGAGCTGTTACTGTTGACTAAAGAGGTTTTCCTGTTAACCAAAATCTTGGTCTAAACGGACATGTCCTCTGATGCTYGTGGGACCAGGAAAAGTGGTTAATCCTAAACTCAAACATCCCTTCAAACACGGATGAGCCATCCGAGCACCTAGGACCACACAGCACAGAGACCACTTCAACCTTCCTGCCTCCCTTGTGAACYTGGAGGAAATTCCATAGGGCTCATCCAGGTGAAGCCAGAGGCACAGTGACAGTAGTAGAAAAGAGAAATATTTTCAACAAAATAGCTTACCCCGGACTTCCCAAACGCAACCGTTGGTTGATGTCTGCCTCTACCATGAATATTAAACACACCTGAAGAGGTGAGGCCTATAGGTTTTTGTGGCCATCTTCTTTTAGGCACTGCAGTCCTGGGGAGTGGCATGAGATCAAAGCAATGGTGCCTATAGATATATTGGCATTCTGAGATTGGAAGATAAATAATTCATACATTGAAAACAGTGCTGGGTTGGGATGTTATAGATTAATTCCATCTCACACTTTTTTTGGTCCCCCATCTCTCCCTCTCTCCCTCTTTTTTTTTCTTGCTATTGGGAGACCTACTGCCCTTGTCCTTTTCTTCTGATTTCTGAATCTGCCACAGGCACTGTTAGAATTACAGCAGTGATAAGAAAAAAATCAGGCGTGGGATTTGAATTAATGCTTTTAGACAAATCTCCATTCCATCTCTAATTCTAATGCTAATTACATTTGCAGATCAAAGCCTGTTCGTTAAAGTTTTGCTTTTGAATATATGTAAAGATTTTACTCTTTTTTTTTTTCTTTTTTTTCCATTTTTGGAGAAATGTTTCTTCCAGTAGAGACCAGTTGTTCCTAAAATATCCCTTTGGAAGAGCAAAGCTTTSGTTCTCTGTTTTCCTTTCTTTGAATCTTTTGTATGTGTTGGATACAGCATTGTTCTGCTACTGTACAGGCAATCCATCTTCCTGACTTCTTGTTTTTCTGCTTAGCAAATGCCCATGATAGTGAGTGCAAGTAATTGCAAATATGTTTAATTGTACGCTCAGCATTACCAATTGCAAGTATTTAAAAACTGTATCAGCTTCAATAAGATGATGATATTGCATCCAAGAGACTGACAGAAAAATATATGCATTGACAACTGAGTTACTTCTATTTTTCTTCTGTTTCTCAGGTTTATACAATTTGCACTTTCCATCTGCTTCTGTAACTAGGGATAGAAAGTATTTCTTCTCTTCCTTTCTTTTTCCCAGGTGAATCAGAACCTTTATAATGTGGGCTSCAGATACGTGGGCTTTCAGATACAAAAAAATAAATATCCTGCAACTCAGGATAAAGGCATAAAAGCTGGCAATGCAGCAACTAGTCTCATTCTGCTCAGATTTAAGCTTGGCACGTCCGTACATGTTTGTAGGATCGGAGCCTATTTTGCAAGTGTCAGATAATGGAAGTCAGGGAAAGTCAGAAAATTTTAACACCACAACATAAGTCAGAGATTTTTAACACCAGAGCCCCAGGGGCTGGAGCGGAAGAGAACRAGCTCATTTTGAGAGGAAATAAAAAGGAAGAAAGGGAGAATGGTGGACTCRAAGTGTGACAAGTGGGTATTAGTTTGTGAAAGGGGCTGGGTTGCAGGCAGGAGGAGGCAGGAAAGGTTCGGAGGGTGAAAAAGCCAATTAGTGGAGTATATATAAATATATAAAAAAGCCAATATCTGAGAAAGAAAAAAAAAAAAAAAGGGAGAGGTGTTAACTTAAGGCAGCTAGAGAAAGGATTAATTAAGGAAGTGACAACCAGCAGTTGGGAAAGAGTGGGAKTCTGGAAAGCTGATCGGGAGTGAAAACAACTCTCCTATGTTATATATATGTGTGTGTGTRTATATATATGTACATATATATAAAAATAAGCCATTTAAAGTGTATAATGAGACCGGGCCCCTATTTCCAGGCAYGATGCCGTCCCTTTCCATCACTCCCCATGGATTCGCGGGAGATGACCGAGTCCCCCGGCTGCTCCTATCTGCAGCAGCAGCAAAGGCCCCGCTGACACCGGCGAATTGCTCCTGGATTCTCCTTAGATGTCGGGCACAGTGGGGTTCTCCCTATCTTTGCAGCAGCAGGAAAACAGTCAACAGGGATCTTTGCCGCGGGGAGGACAGAGCTCTCCAGGGGGCTCCGATCCCTCAGATACGGCAGGCGTGGGGTGCAAAGGATCCTGCTCAGTGTAGAGCAGCTTTTCCGTGACTGTCCCTAAACACCTAGGAGTATTTCAGAGCCAGTGCTGGAGCAGCAGCTGCAGTCCTGCTGCACACATGAGAGTAAGAGCATAAAAAGTGCCTAGTGCCCCTCCAAAAATCCTCGCATTCCCATTCACCAGGAATCTCCAGACAGGCTTGATACTGTTATCCAAATCTGGGCAAAGAAAAAAAAAAGAGGAGCAGACATTTCCTCCTGTTTGTTTGGCATGGATCATTTTTCCTCAATTGGAAACCGAAAAATCTGGAGGGGAAAATTCAAACCCAGAATCAAATTCTGCCCACATGCATCCACATGTAWTTGCAGCCCATTTCCAATTTTAGTGATCGTATGCACAAAGTTTTGGATGTAAATKGGCATCCCTTAAAAATCTCCCCCTAAAGTCTTTGGCTGAAARCTTGCAATCAACTGAGTGATGAGAGATCATGTTAAATGCTTACATTCAAATGCTTACTGTTACTTACTTGTTCCTGTATTATAGACTTCTGCTTATATATAAATATATTCATATGTTCTTTTATATATATATATATTCTTAGAGATACAGTTGCAACAGTAGAAAGGTCCCATTGACACAAGTCCAGTAAAAGTATATCTGTCTAGAGGAAATACTCTTCCCTTCTCTCTTCTGCCCTGCTGTGGGATCGGAGAAGTTGTGTTGGCTGGATTCAGCCTCCCACACTAAAGCCTTCCCATATCTGCATACAGTTGGAAGATGCAGTTCAGCATGGGAAGAGAATAAACAAAAACATGAGATGTCACAGGCCAAGCTCTCAACTGGGGCGAAACAGCATTTCTCCCTTAAACTCCCTGGGACCAAGCCTGTTTGTGTCAGCTGAGAATCTAGACAGTTATCTGGGCTTGCCAGCTCAGTAGAGGGATAAACATAGCTCTAACCAATTAAAAATTCATTAGGGGCAAAACATTCAGCATGGAAGGCCAAAACCAGAACCAGTCGGCACTCACACTCTCACTATTTCATCAACTGAAACGTTAACATTTTGTGATATTTTTCTTTTTTTCTGCATGGGTAAGCCTAAAGTTTCCTCTAAATATTACTTTAGATTGGTTATTTTATCTAGGGGCTTTTTCTTTTTTTTTTTTTTTTTTTTTGGTTTACTGATGCCCTCTTAACATAGCACAGTTATCTCAGCCTAAAAGTACCTTACACTTATCACTAAGCTTACAGGAACCGTACATCTGATACAGATACCTTAATCTGTAAAACTACTTCGTAATAGTTTCAAACTAACATACTGTGATACAAAATCACTTGTGTACAAGACGTGACCTGCAACCTACCTCGAACATTAATCTGACAGCCAACACCTGGAAATCCAAAGAGGACAGGAGCAGTTAGCCCAAAATATAACTTCCGTGTTACGCCTCGGAGACTGACATTTACACCAGCATAAAGAAAGAGCAAAAAGACTCATGTACCGTGGATGTCTCACCTAAATCATTGCTATTTAAAGATGGATTTTAGTCACAAAGAAAATACACCAGTCTGTGCAGTTCCAGGCATTTATGCTTACRCTGGTTTTATTACTTTGCCAGATTATCGTGGCTTTTTTTCAAAGATTTTGCAAATGGTGATGGCCACGTAGTCTTTTCTCCCATGTCGTTTGGGGAGTGGATAAGGCACCTTGCTTATAGCTTCTGTGACTCCTGTTTGCAGTCATCACCCTTAGGCCATGGCTCTCACAATTAAAATCTGTCCTTTTTTGACTTAAATTTCTACTTCCAGGTTTCCAAAGATTTGGGTTCAGGAGGAGGGGAGGGAGATTGTTTTTGCAAGCATCGTATTGCTGCAGGCAACATGCTCGAGGTGACCRTGCTTGAGGAAGGGCTTGGGCTAGATGGTCTCCAAAGGTCCATTCCAACCCCAGCCGTTCCGTGACTCTGTGCAATTCTCTTAGAGCATCCCCTGAAGATGGATGGACTGTGAATGACGGACTGAGAAACAAAGTAGGAAATGCAAGAGGACTTGTCAAGTCCCTAAGTCTTTAATTTCCGTGGTTTCCTAACTCGTAACGAAGCCTCATTATCAGCACATTTCGATCCAGTTGTGCAGTCTCCCTGCAGTAATGACAGAGTATTGTGGACCATTGCTATGGTAATGGCTATCCCAGTCTTGAGCAATGGCACATGGAAGAGGCAAAAGCAGTAGAGCAGGAAGCAACATYGCACGCCAGGTGTGTCTGCAGGTGTGTTCCCATTGCAACAGGATCAAACAACAAAATAGCAGCATCTCTGCTGCACGATAAGTGGCTTTGTGAAGCCTCACCGCATGAGACCTGACCTCACTAATAGCAGTTGTTATAACTGAGTCCATTTTTCCTACTATGGAAATATATACCATAAAATAGGTTTTAAAACAATATTATTACAGTTTCATGTCTTTTTTTTTTTTCATATGAGCTTTGTCATGCAGTGCATAGGATGAATTATTTTTACAGTATGACTTTGACATAAGAGAATATTCTTTTTTGACAGATGGRGAACTGCACAGAGATATTAAGGATGAAAATATTCTTTTGTTTAAGCTTTGAGCCATGGAAGGCCTGATTTTTTCAGAGCAGTTTTTGCTACAGCGTGTRAGTGGTTCAGCATTTCTGCAAACCAGACTTGAGAGCTAACTCTCTGCCCAGTCAGTCGCAGGGATGGAAGAGGGAAAAGGACAGTTCCAACAAATCCAGGCTGCACAAGAGAATCAGGTATTCACAGCRCTGATCTAATCTTTAGAGGCTTTTGCTGATAAACTCTAGCAAGTTTCTACTGCGTATGTGTGAACTGCAATATCTCCAGTGCTTTCATCTTGGATAACGTAATGTGAATTTTCAAAGGGGAAGCAAAAGGCTCATGCACAATGCAAAGAACATCCTCTCACCACGTTTCAAGTCCTCGCTCCAAAGCGTAATGTCTCCAGAGTATTTCAAAGCAAAGCTTATCAGATTTCTTCGCGTAGGAACATATTAYGGATGATGTTGGTCACCTTTAATGATAGGTTGCTGTACCAATCCTGCCTATGATAGAAGCCTTTGAATCCATAGGTTAAGTTCTACTCCCAGCGGCATCCCTATAGTCATTATCTACATCTGTGGCTGCTACACGTACGCATCTAAAGCCAATTTTCCTCTTTCAAATCAAAGTCAGGATTCCCAAGTTTACTTTCACTTAACTCTGTAACCTGGCTCTAACATTCCCAACTTATTTCCTCACATTATTCCCACTTATTTCCCCACATTATCAATATGGTCGGATCAGCTAATGGCAGTTGCAGTGTGTCACAGAGAAAACCTTTGTCATTTGAAATGTCTGTCCTTTATGCTTGGTGCATTTTCAGCTTGCAGKAACTTCCTCTAGCACTCAAGCACCCAAAGTTAGAATTGGCAAACAGGAAAGCTCACCTGGTTTTGAGGTGAAGCATGGGCTTTTCGGCAACTTCCTMGGGTGAGCTGCACAAAGAGCTTTCTTATTAGGGGAAATACTGACCTGGGTGTTGTCAAATCTATTGCAGAGACGGGTCAGGTGAGTCTTTGATCACGCATTAAACAAAAGCAATTATTGTAATCCATAGGAGTTTAAAGGAAAGGGAAAACAACAACAAAAAAAGACTTCCTTCCAAAGATATTATAGGATAATTCATATTGAGGCTTTTAAATGTGGACTTAAGTTCACTGAGGATGGAATATTATTATATGAAACACCATAAGAACTGATGTTGMCCACAAAGATAATTTACTGTTAACTTTCCAAATCCAGGCAGCTGAAGAACAGCTTAAATGTCTGACATTTTATGAAAGGAACTGATTTATGAAGAAGAGAAAAATGGGCCAAATACCATTCTCAGAGTACAATTCATAAGTGCAAAATGTCATATTGGCATATACACACATTGTTTGGACTCGATGATGGTCACCCTTTCTTTCAATGGGACTTGAGAGAAAAATCTACAGCAGAATAATTCACCACATATTCTGCTGTAGGAAATTTCCTGTATGTGTATTTCTGTGCACCCTTTCAACCTGCTATTGGTCCAAATACACAGAAAAATACAGAATGAAGGACTTTCTAAAGTCATTATATTTGCACTGATTTCTCTAGTATAAACACTGTAAGGTCTTTAAGGTCTGTGTTATTAGAGGGAGAGAAAAAAAATATTATCGAGGAAGAAAATGAAACATTTCTGCAGATGATGAATGTGCATGTAATGAAAGATAGCGGAGCTTGCAGTGACCCAAAGAAAGGATATTTCCAGCAAACTGACAAGCCCGTGTAACTCCTGTTAGTCTTGCAAGTTATGCRCACGTAGCATGAGGAAAATGGACTCCAATTAATGTGTTTGTAGAGGAAAATGCTGCTTCCGTACCCTGTTCCCCAACTGAGCTGAGAGTGACTTTCCAAGATAAGACCCTGCTGTTACTCAGCTTGTAAATAAGGTAAAAGGGGACTGGGAGATGGGAGGTTCAGATGGCAAAGTGAATTTGCCTTGGTGAATTTGAAGTGCTTAGACTGCAGTCTACAGTTGAGCTGTTTACCTGGTTTCTGGGTGTCCTTTTTATTTACTGTCAAATTAACAAGCCTTGTCCTCTGTTGATAAGGTATCTTAGTGCTCAGCTTAGTCCACCAATTTCCCCTCTGCAACCTCAAGCCTTTATAATGGCACATTTATTTTGKTGACTACAATATAGTTGTCTGTAAGCCCCCACACCAGGCAGTAGTGCATGTTAATTCACTAAGCCTGAGCAAATACAAAATTACAACCCAACAAGGAGAGTTTTGTCCTTGCACTAATGTATAATTGAAGTGCAGTTGTCCAGGGAAACTTGAGTTCCCTTCTCAAGAGAAACTTTTTTCTTGTAATTCAGAGCAGTTAAAGCCAGTAGGTATTAGGTATTCACAAGCGTTAATTCTTTCTCCAGTATCTGGCCTTAGATACGTGTCTCATGAAGGATTTCTGATGTGGGCAAAGACTATGATCTGCATCAATTCCACCTCGGGCTCTGATTTCGCAAGCTGAGCAAAGCCGGATTGACTCTGGACTGGATTAACAGACCTCTAGCTAAAAAAACTTGCGCTGCAGGAAATGTGATGACATTACAAGTTCAGCTAGTCCCAATCACCTTTGGTCATTAACGGCTGCTTTGTCCAGTAGGAACAGAGGGGCTGTGTGCTCTCGCCTGGGTTAATAATCTTTTTGGGTTCTCTTCATCCAAATTTAGATGAAGTTGTGCTGGACCTGCTGGAACTGCTGCTGGAACCGCTGTAAGTTAGATAGGGAGTGAAAGAGAAAAGTCTATCTCRGGCTGCTGTGACAAAAGACTGGCTAAAGCTAAGCAGATGTCATAAAAAATAGCATTCAAAGGATGTACAATCTGATTTGTTTCTCTAGTTGCGAGAACCACATCGTTCGCAAAGAAACCCAGATCARTACAAGAGGGACAGGCCAGGCCTCTTCCTTCTGAAGGGTATTAGAGGTGTGGGCTTTGAGAAGCAGCTTTGGTTGCGACCCATTTTCCTTGCCGAGTAGCTGAAGTGTCTGCATTGATATACAAAGAGAAAAGGGGGGCAGATAGGGCAGGGGAAAAATACTCTCCCCGTTTGCATTTCCTTATAGGCTGATACTGCATTTCTTCTAACCGTACAGTCTGCTCTCTCTCCACAAGCTTCACCTGGTTTATAATGCAGTGAYCCTGATTTACGCTGGTCTCTACCAGGAAGTTCAGAATGAGGAGAAAATAGAAGCAGTTCATAAGGAATCCCATCTTTTTAGAAAAACAGAAACTTCCRAGAGTGCCAGAGCTGCTCCCCATCCTTTCCTCTCTTTGCCTCTTCAAATTCTTCCTCTTGCACAAAAATAGACTATTTGTTTATTACAGCAGGAACTAATATTTTCCCTGTAGCCAGTTAAAAGAAATACATCCTCTTTGTGGCTTTGAAAATCCCTACAGGATTATGAATGAATACTTCAAGAGTGTATTATAAATTCAGACATGTCTATTGGGCTTTCAAGTATCACAGCGGGAGCTTCTTACTGAGGCAACCTGAGGGTAAAGGCTTTCCCACCTTTCCAAAGTGACTCCTCCCACAAAATTTTCTTAGGCTGGAGTTAAAAAAAAAAAAAAAGGCAGCAGCCTACCTAGCTGAGCTTCTTAGAGCTCCCTCATTCTAAGCAGGGCTGAACATAGACGTGATTTCACACAGCTGCATAGCCCAGTGATGCTCGGGAGCCTGCTCGCTCTTCCTGCTGCACGCGATCCYGCTTTTTAGTTGTTTGGGAACAACGTGCCTTTTATGCTGGGCTCCAGGCAGGTTGGTTAAACACTTGTTTGGCGGCAGGGGCTGTCCTGGCTGCRCCGCGAGCAGCGGTCTCTGCTTGCCCAAATGGTGCCGCTGCTCCGAGGTGCCGGCTGCGGCATCCCCAGCGCCGCGAGAGCGCTCGCAGAGCAGGATCAGACAGAGCCCGGCTCTGCCACCCCCCGCCGCGAGTGCTGAACCAGCAGCTCTGCCCYGTTTTGATCAGATGCACTCAGCACTGACATATAAATCAGGGACGGTACTAAAGGGATAGGGGAGGAATCAGCAACAAAGAGCCAAAATCAAGGGCAATTGGGAGGAAAAAAAAAATAGGGCTAAGGATGGCTTAAAAAGCACGTAGCTTTGAATCTATATGTGCTTACCTCTAAAGGGGGTAGGGAGTGTTGTTGCTTTCAAAGGGATTTGTACATTTGCAGCTTTTCAAATGTGCGTTGCCCCAGTAAAAAACCTCCAGTGGGCTGAGCCTCAAAATGAGCTGCAAGATGGAAAATGAGTTTTAGCTTGGAAATGAAGGGCAATTATTAAGAAGTGCTGCCATATAGTCTTTGAAATTTAGGAACCACCTGCAGCAAGTGGTGTAGGTGGCACTTGCAAGGCTGCGTTTGATGCTGCCGGATTGCGCAGCTGATGATAGGCATGCACGTAACTTCATAATGATCAGCAGAAGGGCTCAAAGAAGTAAATACATTCTCTTCATGGATGGCAGCTAAAATGCAGGACAGCATCAAGGGAAAAGTTCAAGAGGATGGTGATCTGAGCATCTTTCTTGCTCTGTTAGAAACTAGAAAACTGGTGTCAAGATGCTCCAACGTTGTAGCCAAAGGARCTGGATTTGGGGTTGGTAGCTGTCTTAAAACATACAGGATACAGAGCATGATGTGTCCTATGTGGTCATATCTAGTGCCCGTGTGTGTATTGCTGGCACTTCCACAGCATTCAGTGGAAGGAGCTGCCATTAAAGAMAGTGATATCCAAAAGAAACACTCAGATTTAAGAAAACTTCCAAAACAAGACGTAATCATTCTTGTGCTGYATTGTTATACTGTATTACCTTACTGCAATTACAGTTAAATCTAAGTAGCTGTAGAAGTGTTRGTTGTCTAAACTCTCCCTTTACAGCACAAAATACCATAGAACAGAAGAAAAACTTCAGTATGACTACTCATATACACACTTCCAAATTTATAGAAATGCTGACRTTACATGCTGAGCTTGAAATACGCAGGCTATTTCTCTGAAATTTCTTGATCTATTTAAATCTCAAATCAATGATACGTGCAAGCCTTTCTGCAGGACAGTGGGGTGAGACACAGTCACCCCTCAGATACTCCACAGGACAGTCAGTGGTTGAACTTTGGACACCTGGCAGGAATCCGTGCGATTTGAAAGCAGCACTTTGGCTAAAGTGCTGATAAAAATCTGCTACTTCAGCCAAGCTTTAACTACTATGCAAAACTCTCCACTTCGTTATTCCATTTTCTAATGAACTCCTTGTGCTGAATGCAGGACTCCTATATTTCCACTGGTGAAACTGAAAGCCAGGTTTCTCCTTTGCTGCCAGTCTGGCTTATTAAGCCTCTAATTTCTATTTATGATTTTACATGCAGAGCCCTTATCCCTGGTCAAGACGTTTCACAAATTCTCTATTGTAGGCTCACCCAGTACAATAAGTCCCCTAATTTTAGTTGGCAAATATAACAGAAACAAGAGTAGAAGCAGTAAGATCTTATGCACTTGGGGGGAAAAAAAAAAGAATAAGATTGTTATCTCMATTTTTCAATTGCTATTAGTGAGAAAAGTAGCCAGCAATATGTAGGTCAGCATCCCCGGCTGCTTCAGTAGCCTGAGAACAGTTTAAAGGAAGGAAAAGGTTTCCCTTTGTGTCGAATGAGTTACTCTATACCCACGAAGTATCTGTGTCTCACCCCAAAGGGAGAAGCGTTACCAGCAGACGRATGAACGGGGCATTCTGTGTTGTGCTGGCTTTGAAAACGAGGGAGACAAGAAGAGCAGATCCAGCCTGGCTTTGCGTTTGCTGCCTGCCATTGTAGTGGAGCTCCTCTGTTAACTCCTTCCAGTCAGCCCGAATCCAAAGCGACAGATMACAACTTACCCCAGCACGTGCCCTCAGTGCAATAGCATGTGAAGTGCCCTAATGACGYGTAGGGAGAGGCAATATCTGGCCTTAGACTATTAGCTCTGGGGGGAAAAAAATAAATAAGGTTTTCTATAGGTCACCTCAAAACTCCAACTCCAATTAATATATGGCTAAAATCTGATGGGTACAACCAGCTTCAGGTGGCCGTCTTGGGAAGTTCAGCTCCCAGCCAGTGGGCTTGGCTGAGCTGCAAAGAYTCCCAGCAGCTGGATCTGTGCTGGAAAAATGACGAGTTCTTTCATTSCACAGTCCCATGCAATGAGGGATGGATGGAAACCTCTGGTGTGAATTAAGCTGAAGTCCCCTTCAGACCACGTGTGGTTCTCTTGCTGCAGCCCAACACTGTGATGACCGACAAGGTGCAGACCTGCATGGCTCCACTGGTACAGTTTGGGAAGGATGTGGCCCTTAGCAGGCAYGTCACCTAGCAGTGAGTATTTCAAAGCCATCCTAGTTGTCTCCTTAGTAAGTCCTTGGACAGCTTATATCATTACCACTGTATGCTATACTATCTCCCTGGAAGTATTCCAACCTTGAAGAAAATATATGTTAGCCAGTTCCTTGCTCGGCCTGGCATCTGCCCACACAGACCTTTTGGCTCGCTCTGGACCACTTAAGCCTCAACTCAAGGCACCAGATTGGTAATCAGTCTCAATGCATGCACGAACGGGGACGTGACCTGCCCTCACCTAATTGAGGTCTATCATACCCCATCAGTCACTGAGTTGTTTAGAGGTTCCTTAACATTTGCCCTTCTTGTTGCATTTTCAGTACTTGTAAAATAGTAGATACCGTTACATCTATCTGCTCAAAAGTGATTTGCTGTTTTTTTTTTTTTTTAAATAACTCATTTTTCCATTCTTCATTTTTTTTAAAAATGTTATTTCCATTTCATCTTCAACTGCACCCTTTTCTGAACAGAGCACACGGAAAAAAAACTTCAAAAGTGGGACATATTTTCCCAGKTTTGGTCCTTTATTTCCTTACTATTTCCCATCCCTTCCATTATTTCAAGAGACACTTTTGCAGTGCCCTAGTTTTAACATCCTATTACAGATGATTCTTGTAGCTGCAAAGCCCCGCCAAATCACATTGTACTACTCAAAAAAAAAAGTTATTTAGGGCAGGGATAGTCTTTTTGGTCTGTGTTCACACACAGATATCCTGAGCCAGAACTGAAATTCAGAGGTACTGCTATAGTACRAGCAGTAAGCAACTACTATTAAGCAGGAGTTAAATGTATCTATTTATTTATAGATAGGTTTTATCTTCATCTATTTATAGATATTTATAGACAGGAAGAAAGAAGGAAAGAATGAAAGAAGAAATAAATTGCAAAAGGCAACAATAGTAACAATCCATTAAAACAATTCTTGACATCGTTAGTTAAATATTGAAGTGTAGCGAGATAGCATAAAGGGCACAACTCACCAAAAAAGAAAGGCAGTATAATGCAATGTTTCCCTATTTCTGTTCCATAGGCCRCAGGTCCTACAGCACAGGAGGTTCYTGCCTCCCTTCCCAACTGCTGCCCATTTTTCTTGGACAGTGACTTGCAACCAGAGCTTAACAGGATGGAGAGGCTGGTGCAGGGAGAARCCTTGTTTGATGGACTTACAAGTGGTGCAGAAGATGCTGCTCYCTTCCCCTCAATGAAATGACTTTATTCTCAAAGGGCTTTTTGCATCCATAGCATCCAASAGACTAGCTTGAAAGGCTCAAGAATTTTGATACAATCCTATGCTTGGATTTTGAATGGGTTCTGCTGGATGTGCTATTAGTTTTTTCCCTTGGCAAGCTAAAGGTGCTTTTCTCTGTACAAGTGCGTGTGCATGAGACACAGTGCCCGTGTCAGGATGGATGATCTCAGCTTCTGGAAAGCCTTTAATTGCATGGGATAATCACCCATATGGGCTGATTTCAGTTATTCTCTAGGTGACACAATAAGCCTTTGTGCAGCACCCACAACACAATAATAAACAGACCCAAATATTAACCACTCCTGGTATCGGAACAACTGAGTTTTGCAGGAAGCCCGTGTGCAAACACTGACAAACACAGCAGGAAGGTCTGGAAATAGAAATATGYCTCCACCAGTATCATGCCTCTATGCTAAATGATTTTGGATAAAAGCACATTTAATCCTTAAATCTCAGATACCTGAAAGCATCTGATTCATATTTGAAATTGGGTGGACTGGACTCAGCATTTGCAGAGMGTGAAATACTCAAGTGTGTGAGGTTTTTTTAAGTAAGTCATACAYACCTTAGTATGTGCCTTAGTTTGGAAATTGCTGGCTATTATTAGTGTGATTTAGGGAGCAGATCAATCAAAAGAGTTTAAAGAGATGTTTGCCAGCAAGGATCAGAAGCCTGCTAAAGAATCCATACAAAAACAGCCATCCCGAGTCTCTGCCGTTGACCATCTGGCTCTCTGGGGACCCCCTGCCTCCAAACACACACACAAAACCTTAATTTGCCTTCTTGAGTCGCAGCTCAGATGTGCAGCTTCTCTTCATGGGCAGCAGGAGGAGGTAGGGCTCAAAATATATTTGTTTTCAGTGGTATCCCCCAGCAGCTACAGTTTGTTTGCTTGTGCTTGTCTCTCTAAAACATAGATCAGGAGAGACTGTTCTGCACCAGTGCAGACAGTTGACATCAATAATATAATTTCTTCTACTCACAGAAACRTACTTTACTTGTAAATCTTCCTCCAACAGTAAGCAGAGCTTGAGAGCAGGCTTTGTTATATTAACCCCAGATTTTTCTAAACTTTTTCTGATTTTAAATCAGAGGCTGAATTAATGGAACATCTTTGCATTAATTGCCTTTTTTAACTAAAGGATACAATACAGTGAAATTGGTTGGTTTTTATTATGTTAGCATTTAAATTGTTCTGATTAAACTCTGAAGTTCATGTATCTGTTGTGTGAATAGGATAAAAGAAGGCCATAACTGCTTTCTTGGTGGCTTTGCTGCTTCTGATTCTCGGTCTAGTCTGACACAGAGAGGTGGATGCCCATTGCCAAAGCTGCAGTTTTGTAGCAACACCGAACACAGAGTTCATAAGAGCTTCAAATTTGGTGAACTCACATTGCCTCCCTCGGTCACCCCAGATACCAGCTCTGGACAAAAGCACCTGCAAACCCTGCAATGCCTCCAAAGAGCCTTGCGGTGCTATGGGGCTGTGCCCACCTTGGTCTCGTTGCCTTTTTGATTCCCCACAAATCAACATCCTCCAGCCTACCTCAGTGTGCCCTCCCAGCCGAGCAAGGAAGGGGACAGGCTGTGACAGGCCTGGCTCTGCATTTATCCTGGTTGCCCAGCTGCTTAGCACCTGCTGCCTGTTGAAAGGGCTTTTTTTTTTTAATGGACTTTGTCTCAGCGCCKTCCACATCACATCTGTTCCTTCACAAAGGGGAGAAATGCTTCCTACTAGGTGTTTTCTACCCCTGTGTTTTTGTGCTCGCAGTAARGCAGTGTCTCTCATTTGACTGTGGAGCACTTTATCCAAAATAAATAGCCTTTCACCTTAATATGTTTTATTCACCACACTAGGCAAGAAGTTTATACCTTGAGAAACAGAAAAGGCATCTAATTTTCATTAAATAGGTGTTGTTCATTGTTTAGTGTTTAGCCTCTCCATAAGCTTCTGATGCATCTGATTATAGATATAGATAAGTAAGCAATATATTTTCCCCTCTGCTAAAGAGATTTAGTTATGTAATCAAAAATAATTCAACGCTTGTTTAGCTTTGGTAGTGGCTAACAAGATGTAGATCCCACACCCAAGAGAAAGAAGGATCAAAGGCCCTTTTGGCATTGCTGAATGTTAAGCAAAAATAAACCTAAACATTTAATCAAGATGGAGCAAAGCCTTGGACTCATGAGGCTGCGAGTTTTTTCCAATGTTACATAGTTTAAACTTGAATCATGGCTAAGAGTCTATAGATGAAGCAAATCAAAGTCAGGTGACACAGGGTGGGATTTTCAAAAGCATTTCCCAAACTGCCACYGACTTGAATGGTTTTGGACAATGGGGGCAGAGCTATGACGGGCCATCACTTCTGAAAAAGCATCTAATGTGATGAAGCGTGATTATGACTCCCAAACACAATAAATACTTCAGAGGGGGGCAAAAGGAAAAGGATGCACCTGACTGGTTTTGTAAGGCTGCTTACAAATGATACAATAAATCTTTCCCAACCAATGGGAAGCATAAGATTTGATGCATAAGATTTGATGATCCTGAAGCATAAGATTTGATGATCCAGCTTACCAAACACAATGATGGCTGTCATACAATTACCCTAAATAATTATACTAATGTGTTATTTTCATGGCAGTTTGTGCGAGGGAGCTTTGGGTAGATCAGAATCCAGGTTGCTATGCCCAAACACATACAAAAGAATTAGGAATTCTTTCCCCATAGAGTTGAGGGAAGGTCATAAACAGGAACACACATGAAACTGAGCCACTGATACTGGCCAGYGAAACAAGCAGAAATTGCATTAAACTAGATGTTTAACCAGTACTATTTCTGTAGAGGCATCACCAGGGAATAGACTTTTAAAGAGGTATTAGAGGGATTACAAAGCAATTACTTAGCAGTTGTCTAAGAGGTGCTTTACCTGTGTACAAATGCAATACAGAAAAAGCAAAGAAGCTTAGCTGAAAAAATAGTAATTAAGTGCTGAAGGATGGCATTAAAAGGAGCAGTTGTGGAAATGACACCTAATTAGTGGAGGAAAGATGGTAGGTAAAGAGTSTTGAAATTAACAGAGAAAGGGCATGCTGTAAAGTGAAGCCACAAGTGGATCCTGATACAACAGAATGAAACCAAGAAACCAGGAAAATAATCCCAGTAACGACTGCTTGATAACAAAGTGGAGGTACGATGAAATTCACTGGAAGGGCGAGAAAGAGGTCATTCCGCAGAGGATACAATTATGAGAAATCTGTATTGCACCTATATTCAATATTTTAAAGAAAATGAAAAGTGCTATTCCCCAGAAGGATGTCAGTGTTCATTCCTGGATATCCAGAAACCATACTTTTCTGCATATAATTCTGCATAGCAAAAGATCTATAAAACAGCAGAAGCAGAAAAGTCTCATGGAAGACACGATATGAGCCAAGGTTTCTACTGTGCCTTAGATAGCTGTAGGAGTGCGTTAAAAAAAAGTCAAAATTTTCAAATAAAATAAATGTAAACATTCTTTCTACATGTTACAAATGTTTGCATGTGGCTTTGTAATTGGGGCAATTACCAGCTCAATTACCTGTCTGCATATGTAATTAGCTAATTTTGTGGTACCAGCAGCCTACCTAATTGTGTCCTGTACTTTCACTGAGATCTAGTAATTAAAGCRAAGGACAGAGAGCCTTGAGGTTTCTGTCATCCTTATTCAGGCTGAGTCACCTGTTGATCCTGTTGTGTCACAGGGCAACCGGAGCGGGCAACTAAGTGGTGTTAGTCCTTCTCTCTTGGGAACTAGTCATCTGCAGAAGCAGGTATTGCCCTGAGTGCTTAAAGAGACCAGAGAATGACCTTCAGAGGATTTCTGTTGGAGGACGGGACTTAGTGCTGATCCAGAATCTCTCCCTCCCTTTCAATATTTGTTTCCTAGACCTTTTCCTTTTCTCACRGCGTGAGAGCACTTTCCACTTCCAGAAAAGGAAGGAAAAGAGCTCTAACCCAAACAGTTGTCAGAAAGACAGGATGAGATCTGAGCTTGGAGAGTAGGAGAGTTTCCTTAATAAGAGAATAAAATAACAACAAAAGTATTGTTTTTAAATGGTCCAAACAACCCATATTAAAAAACATGCAATATAATCTAATATGATTTTCAGTGAGTTTTGATAATCACAGAAAGGAAACAAACTAGTCAAATTATATATCAAAATGGAAAGCATTCTTTCTGACTTGTACTGTTAGCTTGTAAGAATCCATGCATCTTGCTGTTCTTACCAGAAAAAAATAGGACAAGCAAACATGAACAAACAGAATTCAAGCAGCATTTCAAACCCATTGGTGGTACCTGGRAATCAAACTCTTATGACTCATGACTTAAAACACAAAGTGAAATTTCTGTCTCAAGGTTCCCTTCTTTGTGATAGGATCTCTTTTCTGTGCTTCATGCATGCCCATTTCATTTTGCCTCTTATTTAKTTTCAGAGCTTCCCAACAAAAAATAATGATTGCCTTTTAGCTGCATCTAACTAGGACAAGAAGCTACAAGCAAAGGCACACACATGGGTTATGAGAGTACAGGAGAGAATGGTGAAGGCCATTTGCAGCTCTAACAGAGTACACCTGTGCATTCACCTTGCTGGAGTTGATAGGATTACTTCTGAATKAACACTGCTATCACAAAGAGCAGGATATATCCCATTGACTTGAAAACGTTGCAGGATTGTTCCGTATGATTCGCTACTGATTAAAGCTTTGCCATAAGCAAGCAGGTCTTGATTCACTCAACCTAACTGATGCATTTCACCTGAAAATCTAGTTCTTCAAAGTGACTAGAAAATACAAGTCACCTCSCATGGCCTGGCCCACTTTGAACTGGCATTGCTCCCTCAAAGCATGCATCTCACCAGAGGGAGCTTTTGGCACCTGGATTCCTATTTTAGCTGTGAATCCAACCCTCATATCTTCAGTGGAGGCCTCCTTTCTTGTAGTCACCTCATTTGCTAGTAAGGATACAATGCAACAGGAGAAAGAAAAAGCAGACGAATGGAAAATTACTAAACCATTACTGATTCCACAGGAATCAATTTTAATGATTTCAAATCACAAGTTCTTTTGTAGACTTTGTGCATATCCACACCAGAAACCAGTCCCAGTTTCTGTAATGAGATCTATGCAAACCCACAGTCTGATCAAGAGTTCACACTTTGGAAGAAGTCTGAGCAGTCTGATCCATAAGAGACAGATCAGCTTAGAATGTTTCCTCTGTAATATCGATTTCTTTTATTTTTTGTTTACACTGTATCATATAGCCTGTATTATATCCTACTGCACATAAATATGTTCAGTTGCTAATAGGTGAAAATATCAATTATGGCCGATATTGATTTAATCAGCTTTTAGTAAAGGACTTCAGAATTTGCTCATTATCTACCCAGCAGTGTAACGATTATTACACAGTTATTAATTTGGAGGAAAGGCAACTGTAAGTGAGAGGCTGTTTCAGCTTGGCATGGAAAGATGGCACAAAAGTCATGAGTGGGTGAAGGAAACCAAAGCTTGGGTGGAACAAAAAGAAAGGGGCAGGGCGTGGATTGAGATGATGGTGAAGCTGCAGGCTGGGGTGACACATTCTGAACAGTTATTACATATTACAATGCTTTTAATTATCTCTCATGCCGCACATTCCTCTAGCACCATGCTACCATGGGTGGAGACTGATGGGAAAGGGTATCTTTCCTCTCCTGCCCCATGCAATTCAAATCACACTGATAACTGGTGAATTCCTRGAGATAAGGCCCGTTTATTTATTCAGCCCTTCCAAATGTACGTTGAGCCTTGCCTAGCTGTTTTACCCTTCCTGTGCTCATGAATGTCATTTATCTACCAAAGCCTAAGTACATTAGACATACCAGTTTTTGCAGTTGTTAAGATCAGAGGCCAGTCTTTCTTGTCCCTACTATGTTCGTTTGTGGTGTGTGAGCTAATTAATAGGTAGAGCTGATTAAAGGAAAATTAGAAACAGGGTCTGTTCTTCCTTTTTCTTCAATGACAAAATTCCTATCTGACAGGAAAATACACTTGCCCTGCAGTTGCATCATATCTGATTGGTGCAGACACTCCCAAAACACGGTGCCAAATCATGATCGTGAACAAAGAGACCTTACTAAATTAAAAATCAAATAACCTATATCACTTTTACAGACAGAGCAATAAAATAGTCACATCCTATTTTTAATATCTTTTGAGGATTCCTGTTAGGGGAACAAGACCTAGAAATGAGTTACTAAACTTGTCTTGGATTTTGTTTTTCTCTTTACTGAAGGAATTTGTTGTGTTGATGGAATCAGCTGCTACAAATCTCCCTTGYCTGACTTCTGGTGGCTGGATAAAGCAGGCACTCTACTGAAGCAGACTTTAGTTCCTATCTTCTCTGATTGTGAAGTGGTTTTGAAAACAGKATGCCTGTTCCTTGTGCAGGAGAAGGCTACTTACACAGCATCTGTTTTTCACTTTTTTTTTCCCTGCAAGAATTAAGAGAACGCTCATTCCTTCCAATAGAGAATCTGCTGGACTATAATATTAACCGCCTACTTGTGAACCGCCTACTCATATTGAAGATTATATTGTATCTTATCTAAACCTGAAGCATCTAGAATCTCATCATYATATGGGTTTATGAAATAGTTCATAAAGTCAAAAAATGAGATTTTAGACACCCAGTGGAACATTGMATTTCATAAAATGGATATTAAATAAGTCACCAGGCATTCACCTTACTTCAGTATACMAAGCTATACAGTGTTCCCACTTTCAAGTATTCAAGTCTCTTAAAAACCCATTTTTGCTCTTTCTGTGCCTCAGCTTCACCCTTGCATCTCAGACTGGTAATTCAACGCTCTGTTTTCACTGARCTTCAGAAGGTGAAAGAGCCAGCACAGAAACACGATACCAACTGGGGTTTTTTTTCCCCTTATACATAAAAGCTGGCTTCTCACTGCCCACAGGAATCCAAGAGGTAGCAGGAACCCTACCAAGATACCAGCTGACCCCTCAAGAGACAACAGGTCTACCAGCTTCATAAACTGCCTAGACCTGGAGCCTACTGGCCACCTATCATCAGTCAGCCATACCTTGCTCCCAAAAGACAGTGGAAGTCCATTCCTGGTGTGTTCCCAAAACACCTCCTCTACAGCAGCTTCATGCAGGTGCAAACTGTTGTTGCTGCTTTATCTAAACACTGTGGCTCCCAGCTCAGCTGAGTGGGATAATCCACCCTGCTGTCCCTCTGTGTCTCTGCTCTAACTCTGTTGTACCTGCAGCTGTGTCCCATGTCTGATGTGATCACGCCTTGCTGTTTGGGAATGCCTTGTCTGCTTTCCCAGGGCCTTCCAACTCTTACTGGAGTGCTGTGGTATAGCTTTGGTACGAAACTTCAGATTAACATATGTTCTAGTATGAGGTGATGAGGTGCTACACCAACTGCAGCCATATAAAGATTTAAGATGGCAGACCTAAACTCAAGAAATGTGGAGCTTTTAGTAAATTTGCTACTCCATGCTTCGGGAGCCTCACCAAGGCCCACCTTGTCATGTTCTGTACTCTACAGCACAACAGTATATTTTGAGGGATGAATATTATATTCCCTTTTACTGTTCTACCATTTATTTTTCATGAGAGGTCTGAGATATACCAGTAACACCTTATCCATGTGTCACTTATCCCATGGGAAACAGAGAAAACAAACAGAAACCAACTATTCCTCCTCTGACTCCTAACTGCAATATTAACTCCTGTTGTTAAATTGGGMATTTGCTTTGCTGATTTGCTTTTGTTGTTTTCAGTAAGTACTTTTGCAAATAACCAGAATGAAAGAAGGCAATTTAGGGAGGCCTCCTTTGTGCAAAGGAAAGGAAAAGAGAAACCTCACCAGTTCTTGATGCACTGCTTGTATGTTTAAAGAACAAATTCAAAAGATTAAAGCTGCTCTGAAATATGATATACTGATCTGAAGTATCAACATATTCAGTATTTTCATGCCAAGAGCTTTTTATAAGCTGTCAGGCTCTGATAATAGAAAGGGATATTTTTTTCATATAAACTTACTGACCTATTAACTGCTTACAACTATTTGAGTACTGTKTATTTTTGAACAAATATCATAAGAATCAAGTTACGGATCACTCACTGTAATGATCTGGGGTTAGTACTCAAACCATACTATGAATTGTAGCCTTCTAGATTGGTTATGATCTGATTCTGCAGCTGCCAAAATCAATTGCAAAGCTTACGTAGGATCAGTACTTTAAAAAAGTACTTATGGAAAAATATGCAATGGAAATGCCCCTGCAGAGTTTCGTTATTTTAAAATAACTTGGAATGTGAAAAAARTAGATCTAGTTTATTGAAAATGTGCTTCTTGGTGTGTGCATGAGCAGGCTGAGCTCCAGACTGGGCAGATCCCACTCTCATCAGTGACAGAAAAGATTGTGCATTTCAAAGGAGCCTCCTTGCAAGTCCAAGGAACTTTTTATTATGTAAATGAGCCTAACTTGTTTGTTTTTGTTGATGTTTTTAAATGCCAAGTTGTAGATATGTCTGTTGTGTTAAACACATCAAACAARGAACCAGAATGTCAGTCTACTGCATTCTGAGTTCTGCTGTAGACACGGGTAGTTTGCTTAAGGTTGCATTTCAAACAGCGTTTCTTTGATGCTTTAAATACCCAGCTGAAGAGGGATCATTAACACAAGGAGGTAGGAACACGCAGGCAAAAGGAGATTCTTTGCAGGAGAGGGATGTTAACAGGGCCTGCCAAACCCAAACAGCTTCTACTACAAAATGACTTCAAAGCAATACACGGGCGTACACAAACCCAGAAAGTGTCACTGCCAATGCTGCTATCTAATACCTCCACTGACACTGTGAGTGACAGCAGAAAGAAAGGACAAGAAAAAGGAGGAAAAGAAGGAGAAAGAGAAGGAGAAAGAAAAAGAAAAGAAGTAAAAACTCCTGCTTCTCATGAATCTAAGAATAGGAATTCTTCCATGGACAGGGACTACAGATTAAATACTATGGAATTCAGCACAGGCTTGGAAATCAAAGAACCTGAAACCAGGTTCCTGACTGGTGTTAAAGTCAGTTTGGACATGCCCCTGCTACATAGGGAAGGTCTTCAGTCTGCACAAGTTGTAGTGCAGAGACAAAAATTGCAATCCCATGTCACAACATTTCAACAAGTTTCATTAAAAGGTCACCTTTTTGGCCTCTCTTATGCCTCTCAACTTGTCCTTGACCTCTTTGAGCTTTATGATTTCCAAGTTGAAAAGAATCACATCAGGTTTAAGCAGGCAGAGATTTGAGTGCAGAATTTGTGTAATGGAGAGAAAAAGAAGTCTGGAATCTCAAAAATTATTTCTAAAATATTGCTTTCATAATTTTTGCTTTTCTAGGATCACCAAAATATCTCAAGATAAATTGAGGGTTTTTTTTTTTTTAAATCTTGTGGATGAGTTTAGTTTCAAGACAGGAAGACACWCTCACACTCGGTGCATTTCAGTATTACTTCCAATATGTGCACTTTTTAAATTTTTTTTTTTAAAGAATGATGTGATAATTAAGGACTGAAAAAAAATTAAGAATAAACAAATAAACATTCCTAGGTGGATTTCCGCTTTATTCTTTAACAGTGGCAATCCCCCCACCTCCTTGGTGTTTCCAGCGCTACCTAAATTAATGAGAATAGAATCTGATCTTTTAGAGCTTGAACAAAACTGCAAAACCTGGTCAAAATTATCTGTGGCTTTAGTCCAGTTCTAATAGTTGTTTGAAGGAACATGAAGATCAAAACCATCTCCTCATTATTATTTGCAATGTGGTTGTAAGCAAAGCGTTACTAGAGGTGTGCTAAGCTAAAGATACGAGAAAGACAGGATGAATGGAGATGTAATGTTTCTATTAGCCAGTTGGTAAAACTGGGAAAAACTTGTAAGCTTTGAGGCATCTAAACCTTTCCTCAGGCTAAAACCTTTAGAATACAAGCTTGCTGTTCTCTTTTTTTTCCTGGTTTATCATTTGATCTAATGTGCTTTTTTTTTTTTCTCCTTTTCCTTTTTATTATTTCACATGGATAGATATTRTTGTCAGATAGGGGGAAAACAAAGTAACAAATACACACGACAGAACCAAATACCGCTTGTCTTCAGGAAAAAAAAAAAGAAAAAAAAAAGTATTTTTCCTCTTGGGAAGATGCAGCCTGTTCTTGGCAGTCTCCTGTGTTCATTGGCTCCTTTGGTAGCTCAGAACTTTGAACCTCTGTTTCTTACCACATGTCTTACCCGAAAAGAAAGATGAAGCACAAGTTTTGAAAACGCTTTTCATTTATATCGAACAAAAAAAAAAAAAACACACAAAAAACACAGTTCAAAGCCCTCCTAGCTAGTGACCAGTGCCACAGAAAGCCAGTGTGTGGGCAGATTAGAGGCTGAAGGAAGGGATCACTTGAGCTGAGGGCAAGAGAAGGAGTCACATGCAGATGCTGCAAGGCTGGTGAGCAGTGGGAGAGGCAAAGGGGGAAGAGCTGGAGGAAAAGGGAAGAGAGGAGGGAACAASAAGAGCATTGTGGGCCCGACACAAGACTCTGCTCTTGGTCCTCAGCTCCCATGGATACCAGAGGACTCGCTAATATTTCAGAAGAGAAACAGTGGACAGAAGATTCCTGAGCAGATTGGAGTTGATTGAAGAATCTTTCATGGGGATGGAAAATCATGGGGATCTTTCCTCAGAAAAAGTAGGTTTGTTAATACTAAGCATTTTCAATAAATATAACTGTAAGTTTCTTTCTTTTAAAAATGTGTTTCAAAAACTTCCATTCCATTTCAAYATTATCAGAAGACAATATTTCTGAATTTCATTTTGAAAGAACACTCAGTTTTAGAACATGCTATACTTCATGCATTCCAACAGAGTATCCCATTTAAAAAATATTATCAAAATAGTTTCCACTGGTTGTTTTTTTTTTAAATCATATCACAACAAAAATAATGACTTTTCCTGTGATTTCCCTGAGGTAGGAAGTCTGATCTAAAGCATACATATACCAAAATTAGTTGGACACCCACTGACTTCAGTAGAGCCRATCTTTGAGAGGTTGAAGAATGGAAGGAAGAAGCACATGACAACAAATTGAGGAATTCCTTTTTAAACAATGCCTTGCAAATATACACCACAATCTCTCAGTCCTGCCTTTGATGTAAAACTCCCCAAAGCTTTAAATGTGCTAATACAGGAGCGACAGAATCGAGCTCCCAAACCAGTCCAGCAAAAGTCACATTCTGTTCTCAGGCACACTGGTATCAACTAATGAGACACCACGGACTTCAGGATATATCTGCATCTAGATTGACCACAGTCCTGCATATAGGACATTAACTAATCAGAGAGAGTCGCTTATGTGATTTGTCATATGCCCTCGGGAGAAATCAAAGCCTTGCTGTGTACTGTTTTCCAGAAATAGCCATTACACTTCAAAAGAAAGACAGAGTTATTTGGGACAGTATTTAGTAAGTRAAAACCTGATCTACCAAATGAGGACCTGCCTGTTTTGCAAAGCTGATTCTGTGTCTCTTCTAGATAAACATGAAAAAACAAACAGAGAAGTTCAAGTTGGATGGACTCATAGGCAATATACACTACCATTTGGTCAAAAAATAATAAAACCAGGTTAAGAATAGCACTCGGCCAGGTTTTATTGTGTAGTTCAGTGCAAAGCAAGCTTTTGCAATGGGAATGTTGATACAACCGCACAGCTGCACGAATGGAGCAGCAACCAACACTGCTACCAAGACACAATTTTGAGTAMGCTCCATAGAGGAGTGTTTTGTAAATGAATAATGACTTTGCTTAAAGCCAATCAACATCAAGTGTGTTAGAGAAGATGAAATAGTGCTGGAAGGCAGTGGGAGGTAGAGGAGCCTCAAAGTGCAAACAGGTGCTGATCTCCCTCCGGGGGGGATTGAGTGGCACAGACCTTACAGGCCTGTCACTTCTGATCAAAGCGAGCTCCAAGACCACATAATCACCATCACCCACCTTTTAAAGGATGCCCTGATTTATCATCTGTCAGTGTTAATAACTTGGCTACTCCGTCTAAAATACTTAAGAACATTACACAAGTATAACATTTCAAAAAAAAAATTAAAGAAATGTGTAAATGTTTTAAACGAAAATGCACTGAAGTTCCTCCTTTGAGGCCATCTGTTGTTGGAGACCACCTGTCATCAAAAGACCACCTGAGCACATAATATCCCATCATTATAGAACTATCCCCTTGAAGCCATGGATTTTAAGTGTTAGAATAAGAAGGGTGTATGTTACAGACATTGCTGTTGTGGGATTTTTCATAGAGTTTGAAGCCCTGGGATGACAGCCATATGTGAATTATGGCTTCATAATAACATACATATGAAATGCTGCTTTGGGAAAAATGTGATAAGAGATCTGAACATTCCTCCACGGAGCTCTGGGCATCCTCTCAACTGTGGTGCTTGTGCTATACCATCCTAATATGCCATTCCTAAATGTGAACCTTGAATCTACTGAGTTAATTTTCTTTTTAAAYCATATTGACATTTCACTGAGAAACAAGATTTCTAGCACTGTGAGCAGAAACGATTCTGTGGGTTCCTTTCTGAATCCCATTTTTTCTGTGCCATTCTCATACTCTTTATATCACTAGTCTCTCTGCAATAAACAAGAGTAGTCTACCAAGTTACTCTTGACAAAAAAATAAATAAATAAAATAAAACTGCTTTCTGTCTTTCTTCCACCTGGCTCTATCATATATGAAGATGATATCTGAACATGGAGACATAATCTGCATTGCCATAATTTACACAGTCTGAGACAACTCCTACCCCTTGGGTAATCCTCAGCTCTCGCTGAAGAGAACAGAGACCTCAAGCACAAAGCTATGGCAAACGCTCAATTCTTACTTTAGAGTATATGTGTATCAGCAGACTGGGATTTGAGATGGTTTTATCTGAGCAAAACTAGACAAATGCARCTGGACTGTAGTAAAATATCCTTTCTAGAAGGCAGTCCTGGATTTGTGTCSCTTCCTCAGCAAGTTTGCTATGAACAGACTGAGTCGTTAACGTATCCACAAATAGGCACTTYTCTTAAAAAATCTCTTGATGAGCAAACACATGGTAGGCCTTGACAGTATTTAGAGAGGAAAAACTCTATCAAAGTCAACAAAGAGCAATATCATTTTACTATCTTTTTACTAAAATTTAACATGCATTTGAAAGCTAAAAAAGTTTAATAAAAATATCTTGGAGATATTTTCCCAAATACTTTTCAGTTATTTATCTATGATTTTAATTAATATGTTAACTAACTAGAATTCTAAGAACAAAATTTTCAGGTTGATTTTTAATAATGTTGCATGCAATCAATGAAAAGTTATTTTTAAGTAAGAATAACACCTTCCCCTAAGAGTTATAGGTGTTGTAGCAACCTCACTATCAAACTGGTGAGACTGTTAGGAGCTACAGGGTGACAAGAGGTGCAGTTTTTGAACTAATTCATTATCTTGCAGTTCTGCTCTGTTGACAGCAAAAGGCCTAACCTGACATACGATTAAACTCAGATTGTCAGCAGCAATTCAACCAGGACTGAACATCATCCTTCATTTTTAGCTTTCTCTTCCAGAATCTCGGGAGCAAAATGGAAGCTCAACAGTTAAACCATTTTTTATAGTCTGCAAAAACTATATACAAAAAAAGTGAGATGCTGATTTCCGTGGCTTATGTATTTTAAGAGTCAAGTCTAAAACCATTCTTGAGACATAAATCTGTCACCGGTAAAGCTACCRCTAATCTTTACATCAGAGAGAGACTTTTACTCAGGAGGTGACTTACATCATAACCACACACGCACTGGGGGGATTCCTATAGTAATCTGCAACACACAACTTATGTTAAAACGTTGCATTGCTTGGGATCTACTATAACTCATCTTAATTAGAATGCATACGGCCACCAGGGCATTAATCCAGCAATTTCAGAAGTGAATTTGCTTAGTGCAGTGTCCAACTTTGGGCTCCAGAGGGTTTGTTCTGGTGGGACTGACCTAACGTCCCACTATGATGCCATGTGTCAAAGTGCCACACAGGAGGAAAAACATATTCCCCTCTCCCACAGAGAGGAAAAATTTTACGCCGAAAGCTGCTATGTATGCGCACATTTTAGATATAAAGCTGGTTAATAACTGCAAGATTGTGCTTCAAGTCCGTGGCCATTTGCTTGAAACATTTTTTWAAAAACTACATTTAAAACATTTACAAAGATTCCAAGCAGACAAAAGCTTCTCCAGAGCAGGACGTACATTGTCAAAAAAAACAGGACACCGGCAAAGAGCCTTTTCGCTAGAAAGGCCCCAGCTGCTCCAAGGTGACTTGCAGGGCTCCCGGCTCCACCAAAGCCCATCCYGACCTCTCCGTCCCCATGGGGAGCATCCACGTGAGGGCTCTTGGCATGAGCAAGGGAGGTGGTGTTACTATTACTGCCTCGCCAGCTGATCACCCAGCTTGCCGGAAAACTCCACGGAAAACTTCAAGTTCACACAAAACCACGGCTTCGTTCAAAGCTTTCTGAAGTTGCCTTTAACWTGCAATAAAGTTCCTAAAAACAGCATGCAAAGTTGGTACTCAAGATTTCCCCCAGTTCTTTCTCCCRATCTTTCCCTCGATCCTTGCCCGAATATTAGAGGTTCGGTAACCCTGCAAGCGGAACAGCCCTCAAGGAGCACCGACTGTGCTGAGCCCCGATGGGAGGCTGCTATCCTCACCGTGCCGSCCGTTCCCTATGCAAATCTAACGGGGTGTTAACCGAGGATCACGGCTGTAATCTCCACGCTCCGTAAACACGGCGCTGCTCTACATCCCCGCAGCAGCTCTGCAGCACTAAAGCTCCTCCRCAGTCGCTCTTCCCAGCTGCCGAGGTCTGCAGGAAGATGCAACGTCAACACGCGTTTATTTAATTACGACTTGTGCTCTCTTGTTAGCAAATTACAGCTCGGTCTGGTTGTACTCTCAGGCAAGTATGATGCCTCTGGTATTTGCAGCGTGCTTTCAGCAGATGATTGAGAAAACAAGTTTATTAACCACAAAGCACATCAGAGAAAGTTTAGAACACAAAATTATCAAACTAAAGAATGTATTTTATTTTTAATAAAATAGCAGAGCATGAAAAATAATTGTATATTACAAATATATACAGGACAAGGCTGTGCAMCCCCAGCACAGTAAAGAGCATCACTCTATACAAAGCTTCCCTTTGCAGAATCTAGTGCTTCTTGATCTATTCAGTGAGAATTTGTTTAACAATAGAAAGAGTCAATAAGCCCTTTGGGTCTCTTTGAATTGATCCCCCCCCTTTTTTTTTGCACAAATCAGTCCAAACGTGTATAACATTGGCTTGATTTCCATTAAAAAGCCACAAAATGTAACACTAAAGGGTTTCTGAGGACTAGACCTCTTAGTTCTTTTGTTAGGAGCTTTCTTTTGTTGTCTTTATGTACAGCAAAATACTTGTTTCTCTTTTCATGTCATGGTAAGAAAAAAAAAATGTATTGCACATTATTCTTATTCACAAAGTTGGTGTCTGGTGCAGGAAGTTTCTCTTTCAGTGAAGGAATATTCGTAAGCAGTTATAGATTGGACCTGTTTTTAGGCACTCCAAACCCACTAGGCTGGAGAGGAGCTGTAAAGGATTTCTCTCTTTTTTTTGAAGTTAGCACAGAAGTGGCTTTCACAGACAGTGAAAACTCACACTTACTGAGCATAGGCCTCTTTGGGACCTTCCTTTTCCCCAAGAGACAGCGCTCCCTTGGGCACTTTGAAAGAAAATCATTGCTCCATAAAATCTGACTACGTCTTGTCGCTCAGAAACCTGTAGAAAATCCAGCTTAGCTACATGGRAAAAAAAAAAGTTAAATAGTTTTTGGTTATTTTTGTTTTTTTCCTTTTTTAATCTGAGGGTTGTATGAAGTATTTTGCTACGAATTAGTACCAGAAGAGGATGTTTCAATTCACAACATTTCTTTCACTGGAAACCTTCCCATAAGTACATTTACCTTGCGTTCTTCACCAGCTCCTGAATTGAGCATGAAACCTTTTTTGCCTTGAGCAACCAAACTGTCCTCTGACAAAAAGCACCTTTTTATTTTAATTTCTGACTGCTACTGTGGACACGTGTAAGTCTACGAGATGAGATAAAACCTTGTCTGAAACCCCTTCACACACACGTGGGCGGTTGTAACGTGGATTCGTATTTTGCATGGTGAGTTTTCTGTGGATGCTGAGGTTTTTTGTAGATTCCACTACTGGTAATGACGCTTGCAGGTTTTCTCCTACTTCTCTTCTTTAATCTTCGACTACAAACATTTTGCCAGGACTGAAGGGTCTTGGAAGTCCAGATCCACATACCACTAGTAATGCCAACAACTAACAACATAAAAATTTTKACCATAAAAATTTCTACTGCTGGAATGGAGTTATTCATCATGCAGTCTAAATTTTTAGTCTGATTGTTCATCTTGCATTTCTGTTGAGTTGCCACAATTTTCCAATAATCCATATTAAGTCTCTCATAAAAATAGCAGGCTATCACACAAGTTGCAGGCACTGTGTACAAGACGGAGAAGACACCAATCCTGACCATAAGTTTCTCCAACTTGTCAGTGTTTTCTCCACCGGTTTTCATCACCCTCCTGATATGAAAAAGGGCCACAAACCCAGAAAGGATAAAAGAGGTGCCAATGATTAGATAACAAGCCAAAGGAATGAGCACGAACCCAGTCAAGGCATTCACATCCATGCTTCCAACATAGCACAACCCCGTGAGCTCGTCTCCAGCAACCCTCCTCATGACCAAGATCATGATAGTCTTCACAGCWGGGATGGCCCATGCTGCCAAGTGGAAGTAGCTGCTGTTGGCTTCAATCGCTTCATGCCCCCATTTTTTGCCAGCTGCTAAGAACCARGTTAAAGTCAAGATTACCCACCACAAGGAGCTCGCCATGCCAAAGTAATAGAGGACCAGGAACACAATGGTGCAGCCAGTGCTCTCCAGTCCCTCCTGGATGACATAGAGCTGGCCGCTGTCCCTATCGCAGGCTATGCTCTCGGCACCTGAGAAGAGGCGAATGATGTAGCCCACCGAGTAGACGCAGTAGCACATGGACAGGAAGATAATGGGCCTCTCGGGGTACTTGAAACGCAGAGGATCTATCAGGAAAGTCAGCACGGTGAAAGCACTGGAGAAGAAGCACAAGATGGACCAGATGGCAATCCAAATGACAGCAAACCGCTTGTCATCCCTGCTCCAGTAAACGTCGACGCCGGGCGTGCAGAGCGGCGCGCAGGACGCGCTCTTCTCCACGTGGTGGAACTTGCCGGGGTTTTCGCAGGAGGCCCTGCTGAGGCTGTCCTTGTGCTGCTGCACGTCGTGCCCGCCGCTGGGCCTCTGCGGCCGGAACATGGGGGGCAGCATGCTGGATCCCCGCGGAGGCTCGTCCGAGCCGTTGTTGGGAGCCTCCATGCACAGGTAGTTGGGGTCATTCTTGTTGGGCAGTTTGCTGCAGTCTAAGGAGTCGGGCCACTTGAAGTTGAACTGCTCCATTATAGGAGAGCACTTGAGCCTCGCCTGCTCGCACATCACCCTRCACGCGGGGATGGGGGTGGAAACCTGCTCCGTGCACATGGGCGCRTACAGGGAGCACAGGAAGAACTTCAGGTGCCCGTGGCAGCCGTACTCCACCAAGGGGGCAAACTCGTGCAGCTGGATGGCCGCTTCCCTCTGGTTCTCGTGCCCCATGAGGTTGGGCATCCGCGTCATGTTGTAGCCGATGTCCTTGCACATGGGGATCTCGATGGGCTGGCACCTGCTGTCGCCGGGGCGGTCGCTGTCGATGGAGCTGATGCCGGCGCAGAGGCAGGTGAGGCAGCCGAGCAGCAGCGCGGCCCGCACGCAGCCCCGCGCCGCCGGGGCCATGGTCGCGGCGCGGGCGCGGGGCAGCGCGGAGCAGCGCGCAGCCGGTCAGCGCCGCGGCCGCGCCGCTCCAGCCGCGGGCGGCATCGGGCCCGGGCCCGCGGAGGCAGCGCGGAGCGGGCAGCGCGGCCGCCGCATCGCCCGCGCAGCAGCCCCGCGCAGCGCGGCCCCGGCGCGCAGGGGCGCGGGACTTACTGCGCGCAGCCCGGCAACTTTCTTTCTTCCACTTCGGCCGTCCGTCCTGCCACCACCTTCCTCCCCCTCCTCCTCCTCCTCCTCCCGGCCGCGGCGCTCACTGCTTCAACTTGCACATGTCCCGGGCGGCTCTTGGCGCAGCGCGCTTCTCCAGGGATTTCCCTCTTCCCAGCTCCGCACTTTCTTCCCGAGTGGGGATTGTTTTCTTCGGCTGCAGAAGAAAGGAGGTGGAGGAGGAAATGTCTAAGCCGCTGAAGAGGTGAGGGGGGGGGCTGAAAAACACCCCCCYGCTCCCTCCTCGCCGCCCTCCGGGCTGCCTTTGCAAGAGGTCGCTCTGCAGAGCGGGGCTGGAACCGCCCGCCTCTGTGTCCGTGGGTCTGTCTGCTCCGCTCCCCCCGCACCAGCGGCGGCTCCCGGGGCGGGAGCAGCTGGAGTTTTTTAGGGGGCGGTGGAGCCCGAGGAGAGGAGGGGAAGGGGGCGGAAAAAACTCCCCCCGCACAAGCGCTGGGCAGGAGCCGCCTCGCAAGCGGCACCCGCTTTGCATGAGAAAGGTGAAGCGGACACGGCGATTACTTCCCAATCGCTCGGAACGCCTCGAAACCTCCTTAAGGACCCCTACAGGTTTTCCTTGATCAGCACAGATTAAAAAAGGCCCCATTTGTTCCTCCCCGCTCCCGCCTTCCCTGCCTTACTCGGTTCCCTCCCGCCGCCCTCCCTTGAAAGTTTAACGAGATTTTTTTTTTTTTCCTTCTTTTTCTCTCCCCTCCCTTGTAGGCACCAGCCTCACCTGCCCCGCTCAGGTAGGGAGCGGGGAGGGCTCGGACCCTCCTCTCCCAGCAGGACGGGGGGAAGGTGGTGCCTCCTCGCCCGCCTTCCCTGGGGGGAGGAAGGCTCCAGCAGGGAGGATGTGGGGGGAGGACGCATTTTATGGCGAGGGCTGTAAACCCTCCGCCGCCGGGTCGTAAAACCCGGGGCTTCGGCCCGGGATCTCAGCTGCTTCCCAAAGTCCCCAATGCCCCAAGCGAACGGGGCGGGAGCGGGGCTGGGAAAGCACCCGCGTGTGTCTAATCCCAGCATCGGCATCACTGCTTGGAAAGTAGCTTCTTTTCTCGCTCTCTTTCTTTTCTTTCTTTCTTTTTCTTTTCTTNCCCCCCCCCCTTAAATAGGAAATCCCCAGGACAGCAGAGGTAGAGCCTTAGAGAAGTGGTTTCGTCCTGTGTAGAAAACACTCGGAGCTTCTGGAGCTGGTTTTAGAGCGAGTCCTCGCTCACTTTGGCAAGCGGAGCTTGGCGATGGGTTTTGCCCGTGGATCTGTCAGAGCTGGAAGGAGGAAGTTAAAGCTCCAGCCAAGCGATAACGCACCGTTTTTGCAGGCCGAAAAGAGGCCTTGCARCCAAAAGTCAGCAGATTAGCTGTATTCTGTTTATTATTTATTTTTCCGAGGCTGAGTGTAGTTTTGCAAACATATTAATGAGGAAGGGGGRAAAAAAAAATCTCCTTTTCTTCACTCGCGCCCGCCCCCACACACCGGGCTCCTCTCCATCAGAGCCTGCTCCTTATCGAGGCGAACAYGGATTCTCCTGGAAGCGACCAAATCCCACAGGGTCAGAGCAAATCCGCCCCCCCCAGCCCTTGGAAAGGAAACTCTTGGCTTCCTCAGCAGTGATAAGGGAGAAATGGATCCAAGCAAGGACRACAAGCCCAGGGGCTTAGAAAGCCCCCCAAGATGCGGCCAAGGTTTTGCCTACAAGTGAAAGGCATCGTTTAAATAAATAAATAAACAAATAAAGATCATACTGATAAAGTCTTGCTTGTATGGACTGACCTTTCCCTGGGCATTTTTACATTCCGTAGGGAATACTACAAAAGCAGGCAGTGTTATGTGCAARGAGCTTTATTTATTTTAGTGGGTACCTATGTGCGTGAGAAAGAGTCGGGGGCGTGTTGGGGCTTCTCTGTTCTCCATTACTGAGAGCCTGTTTCCCGAGTGTTTCTATGYGTCCTATTCCTCTTCTGGAGAGCTCTGCTGGGGGTGGCAGGGAAGTGAGGGGAAAGCTGCTATAAGAGACACGGCACCTTTTAAAAAGTGCAATTTAAATAATAATTAAGATGAACGCTCTTGTGTTTGCTTTGTGGAGCTAGGTTGTTGGGGATACTGTTTTTTTCTTTTTTTTTTTTTCTTTTCAAAAAAAGTATTTTTGAAGATCATTTTATTATCTCAATCCCCACAAAAATAACCTGGAAAAAAATACATGAAATAAAACATGGCCTGTATTCTTCTATGCCACTGATAACAACCTCTCATTTTTATAAGAGACAAGAATAAATACAAATGAAAATGAGAGGGAAAAAGAAG
Source organism: Eudromia elegans (assembly GCA_003342815.1). Taxonomy (NCBI): domain Eukaryota; kingdom Metazoa; phylum Chordata; class Aves; order Tinamiformes; family Tinamidae; genus Eudromia; species Eudromia elegans. Next base: position 4,522,469 of record PTEX01000041.1, on the reverse strand, counting down.
TGGGGGGAGCCCCCACCTTTGTAGCTGCCTCTCTTAATTGAACTTTTATGTGCCAATTTAAATCAGCCTTGTTTTTCTCTAGCCATTATTTTAGCCAGCACATCCTGCTTTASATCATTTCTTTCAGTTTCTATATTTTTTAAAGCTCTCTAGGAGAGTCTCCCATTCAAGGAGCCTGAGTCAGGGGAACTAACAAATAGGACATTATTATAGAAAAAAAATGAGGGCGCTGAGAAATCAGCAACTGGAAGATACCTCTGTAACTAATAAATGAAAAGAGCCTTTTGATGGCTCCAGCTGAAAAGATATTTTATTTTATTTTTTTTTCTCCTGTGTGTGGGATTTGAGATGTGTGATTCTATGGAGCAGCCAGGCACCCCTGCTGCTAGGCCCTGGCTAGGAGTTGGCCCCCCTCTGGCAAATGTTATGGAGAATTGGGAGGAATTTTATGGCTGTCTTTTCCCTCAGCTCTTTTTTCTTTTGTCTTCTTTGAAGAATGACTTTAGACATTTTATTTACATATTTAACCATGGATGAAAGAGGAAAAAGAAAGCATTTGGGCCGTTGTGGGAATAGTGATATGTTTAAATTAATGGAAATCTTATTAGGCTTCTAAAATTTTAAGCAAAAGATTTTTAATGAAACTTTATAATTAAACATGATTTCAAATAATGTGCCGACTCACAGGAAAGATGCATTTCTCCCTCTAGCTATCAAGCTCCCCACTTCCCAAAATGTGCAGAGGAATCATCTGTATCTTGAAGTCCAGCTCTTCTGTCCCGTAAGCAAAAGATTAAAAAACCCAAATATTTAATAAGCMGTGTCATAATTGAAACCATAACTCACTACTTTTAGGTATAGCAAAGCACAAATAAGACAATAAAAAGTCCACCCAAGCCCCCGCACCCTCGCTGGCATAGCRAAGTTTAATGCTGTGTAATCTATTTGCAGTGACAGTGTAATAAAATACTTTGATATGGGTAATGGTGAAAATCAAAGTTGCAGCTATTCCGTACATGCTCGAGTCAATGGAAATTACAGCGCGAGGCAAGGTTTTCTGAAATGGGATTAAAGAAAACCCAAATAATCCTTTTGAGATAAAGTGTTCTGGCACTGCAGCAGCAGAGAGAAACGAAATGATCGGTTTGGGGAGTTAAGGAGTTAATTAATACATTGAAGATTTTTGATAAAATATTCAAAAGGACATCGGGATGATAGCGTGGTGTGACAGAACATAAGCGGACAGTGATGCACCAGTGTCTAGGAGCCTGTGGCTATAAGTGTGGTTCAAATTTAAAGAAATATTTTTGTCCATCTGTTCATTACACAAAAAAAAAGAAAGAAATCAGTTTAATGAAGGTCCTGTTCAGTAACCCGGTCTTGATCTGTATTGGTATTGAATCATTCAGGCACTTCTTAAGCGCTTACATCTGATAAACATGTCATTTTGGTAACAAATTCAACACATATTTAATAAATGACAGATATACAGAATGTAGCGACTGCTAAAGAAAAACATCACACACATAAACACAAAAAGCTGMTAGTAGTTTTATCAAATTTCTAAGCCTGCCTTTCTTACTGAATTTATATGCAGAAAATATTTACTGTTTCAACTGACGGCTCATTTTTCATAGCCATAGATTTTCTATGGGAGTTTTGCTACAATATCTAAATAAACACGCCTGCCTCGCAAGATGGGCATGGTGCGAAATATTCCCAGGCAAGTGCAAATATTCTCAATGCACAAAAGTTTTAATTACCTTAGAAAGCCACCACCAACAGTTAAAGGAATTAAAAACAAAAACAAATCATAAATGGCTGAGTGGGTTGTATAGCACTGCCCTAATACAATTTAGCTGGCTATTTTAAGGGCACTTCCCTTGAAATGGGGTTTGAAATATTACCAAAGGTTCGACGGGGTGCATTAGTGTGAATTGCAAATCAGAACATTTCTTTAATCCCCTTTTCATGGCCTGGCTTCGGATCAGTGGCATCTAAGGGACTCCCCACTGATTCTGGCTCAGGAGGAACCATTCACTGGGGCAGCTTCCCTCCTCTATTCCCACAGTCTAGAAAACAACACCACAGACAGACACCCTCCAACTAAATTAGATTAAACTCCTTCTCTTCCACAGCACATTAGCCTTTTCACTGCCCGAGATTCATTATTCAGCTACTCCTAATTTAAAGATACAGTATTTTTCCCTTTTAAGAGCAACAAAAACAACTCCCCTAAAATTAAAATAAAATGATAACATTCCTAATCAGAAACAACCCCTCAAAATTTTTAAAAAACTATATAAAGGTAATTGAATACCCTTTTCATTTATACCCTAGTGTTTCGGGGATGTTATCAGTTTAAAGCCCAGGCCACAGCAGAAAGTTCTCTCCGGGTTACAAACAAGGGCCACCTTGTAAAAGCGAAAGCACGCACAGATTTTCTTTTCTAATGTACACCAGGCTTTACACTTCATTCATCATTCCTCTTGCAGGCACTGTCTGCGTCATATCTCGCAGCCAGATCTAGACTTGCGAAGGCATAAACACAGTTAAAAAAAAAAAAAAACCCTCGATATGAAAGTGAGGATTGATTAGTTCTAGTCACTTCCTCCTTATTTTTTCTTCCGTAACTTCCCCTTTCTTATTTTTCAAGATAAGAAAGGATCTTTTCACAGCTCCCTGATGTTGCTTTCGGGTACGAGTCTCTTCTGCACGGGATGAGGAAGGTCCCACGCTCGCGGTCTCGGGGACCGCAGGGGTCCCGAGGGCTGTTGCTCCACTCTGCAGAGCCAACATTAGCTCTGCACCACTTTCCTCCAAAAATGATACAAAAGAAGTAGAGAATCTCCAACCTGTATTGATTTACCAAACTCCATTAAACAAACAAACCCCAAAMCACTCCAAAACACGCTAGAGAAGCATCTTTGCACCTCTTGCTCTTTTGTGAAGCATTGCTGAGGTAGCTTTACAGTAAAAATCCAGTAAAACCATTTGCTAGCATGGTAGCTTGCAGAAGGCTGGAAAAAATCCCTTTGGTTTCATGCTTCTGGAAGGTGCTGAGCGATGCCCGCGGCGCCCGGAGCTCCCACGTGCAGCCCCAGTGCCTCTCTAAATTAGCACCTAGTTTATGGGACGATGAGGGGGTAGATGAAAGCAGCCTGAAATATATGGCTCGCTTTGTGATATATGGGTGTTATCCTCTCCTACCTGAGCTTGCAACAGATCAAAGACACAGTTCCTGGCCCTCCTTAGTCCACTAGATTTATGGAGGCCCTCAGACCTAGGCAATAATCTTGCGGAAACCTCCAATCTTGGCTATTAAACCTTCGCAGTACCCTAGTCACGCTGCCGGCCACGCATCCAGATCTCCTCAATATTGTTCTATTCGGGTTTCTCACTAATATGCCATTTTTTTAAATTGTCTCTGCCAATGCCTTGAGCATTTTGGTGCTTCTGGTGCAGGCAGGAACTTCTATAAAAAGGTGGTGATAAATACATTTTTTACTGCTGCAGTGGAAGACTACAAAGTCTATTCCCCAAATACTAAATGTCACTAACTCGTGGGCCTTCAAGTAAACATACAAAATCCAGCAATCTGAGAGTTATTGTGAGACTCTGTTCATGTGAAAACTTAAAAAGAAATGTCCTAAGATGAGGCTTTCCACTGAATACCTGATGCCTTTCCTGTCTTTTCACCCTCTCTTACTTGTATCGGTGTCGCAAGGTAATTTTTCATTTGCGYGATACCTGCTGTGGAGGGGACCAGCACTTCTAGCCCCTCAGGGGTTTTATGTTGCTTGTCACAGCCAAGGTGGTAGCAGCCCCAGCAACACCCTTTCTGCAGCTCCAAATAGGAGTCTTCAATTCTTTTTTTTTTTCTAGAATGTAGCAAGACAAGTTTGCTTTCCTAATACCAGGGTCATTTTCTCTGCATCCTTTCATTGTCTATTTACAGAGTTTTAACTCTAATATGATTTAAAAAATCTGGGGAAAAAAACCCAAAATTTAGTTGGGAGACCTGCAGAATRCCTTTTCTCATGCCTATTATGGACCACTCCAGCATAAACGCAGCCTGATTTAGCAGCTTTCTGAGCTGATAATGAGAATCGTAGCATTAATGCTGCCTTCCTGTCTCAAGTTCATTCACTTCCTAAGAGCCTTTAAAAATAGAATTTAGTAGAGACTCACGTTYCTCTGTGTTTCGCAGGCATTGCTTAATTACAGCTTTTAAAACCCTTGTGAGGTAGCTAAGTGTTTTTACAACTAATACAAAGCAGGATAAGATGTGACACTAAATATGCACATCAGAAAATGGAAGAGTGGCACAGCAATAAATCCCTGGCAAACCCAAACCCCACTGCCTGGAGAAGGGGAATCGTTCCACTTGTGCAAGATGTTCACCAGTGCCCATCATGTGCTGGACAATGTGCCCAGACCAGGTCTGGAAGACACCCAGGGCATGCATGGCAGGTACAGAACTGGCTACCCTGTCCCATGCTTGCAACGTAGATCATTTATTGGTGAATATRTCCTGGTAAAGGCACGGGAATTCAAGGGAATCACTGTGCAGGTGATCTGAGACCTTGATTTCATCCTCATCTATCCCACAATATACCCATATCCACTTGAGTTTCACCAGTGTTAAAAGTATCAGTTTGTAGATTACAGAATGAGATATGGAAGAATGATTAAGTCTCCTCATCCTAGGAATATCGGAAGGAGGATATAACAGAGGTTTTAACTGAGTGAAATGGGGATTGATTATTCACTGATTCTTCTAAAACACCAGTAAGGGAGCACTGCGTGGCCCGTTCAGAATGAGTAAAAAGGAGATGTTTCATAAGCAACATGTAGCAAAATGATACACCACAAATCAATATGGGATTTATTGCTGCTATACGGTGCTCTTGGACATTCCCCATCTGACATTTTAATTCCAAGGTATTTCTGAATCTGTGTTACCTCTGAAGCAAGCATGAAAGGTGTGAAATATAAACACCGTTGCTTGGAATGCTATTAATTACTTCCAGGCTACAAAAAGAAGAGTTGCTTTTACGTCTCACGAGAGAGGCTGGTCCAGTAGTGAGGGCAGGCACGCCGATATTGCAAACGGAGCATAAACCTGGTGTATAAAAGCTGATTTTGTCCTGCAACAGCAGCAGCACTGGCTGTATTTGCAGCTCAGTTGYTCTCTCATTCTCATCCTGTGACACCCCAGACTAGCTGGAGCTGCTCAGCAGAATCTTTCTTTTTTTCTTTTTTTTGGGGGGATTTGGAAATGATTTAAAGAAGGTGGGAGAAAAGCCACTCTTACTCTGGAATACTTGTATCTGCACAGGAAACCGAGCAGACGAACAGCAACGGTTTAAGATAATGATAGAGTAGGACTGGGAAAAGCCTGTGCATACACAAGGCCCTTGTCTGGCTTTGCRTTGCCACCCTTGTTAGCTGAGAATGAAGAAGATTCTGTCCAATGAAAGGGAAGTGCAGCCTTATTTCCACGTATAATATCTATATTTCCTCTAAAAAGCAGAGCTTCGGAGTCTCAGCGAGACCCCTCTGGWCTGACTGCCAGCTCACCACACACCATGTCCCAGTTTGGCCAATCTCTTGTTCAAGAGCACAAAAATAGTGTTACATGCTGCACACATTAGGCAGCCAAGTAAACAGAATCAATTAGAAGCAGCTGCTGAAGTTCAGAAATTTTCGAGGAGGAGCTATAGGGTGAATTCCTCCATCTATACATCCTTTTTTTTTTTTTTGGAAGGGGGAAGGAAAACGAGGAGGGAATGAAAAACTGATACTGCTCTGTGCTCCAGATGAAAGAACAAACATAATTTTATTTTCTTTAATGACTGCACTGGATTCTGAAATTAAACCCAGCGGGTAAAAAGATCCTGTGCAGATTTCAAAAGAGATCATGTAGTCTGTCCATGTGCTAAATCAGGCACATTTTTTAAGCCCTGCCATGTTCTGTAAAACTGCAAAGGGTTATCCCGCTAAGCAGTTTGCTTTTCAAAGCCATCTTTCTCTCCCCACCTACCCCAAGTCTGCGGATATACCAAAATAAATGTCATCYGAACTTTAAATGTCGTTTTCTGGTTCCTCCCTCTGACTTCAGAGGCAGAATTCCTGTACACTCTGCATTAAATATTATTAGAGCTCAAAATATAGACAGCGCTCMTTTTTTCTTTTTTTTTTTTAAATCTCTAAGCAGAGCCAGAMAAAAAAAAAAAGAGCCTTATAAATTACCGAGCATAATCCCCAGCACGGATTTTAAACCGACGGCAGCGCGAGCCGCTAACCTGCGCTCTGAACTCCCTCCAAGTGCAGGTTAGTGCAGTTAATTGCAGAGCACCTGGTCGCAGCCCCGGGTGAGTGAATCATCCCCAGCACCTTCCCAGCTCCTGCTCCCGTGGGACGCCCGGGGCGGCCGCGGAGCCCTGCCGAGCTTTGTTCCTGCTGGGAGTGCCAGCACCAATTCCCTTATTATATGCAGAAGAAAGGGTGTACTCCGAGGCGTGTGCGTGTGTCTGAGGCTGCACTTGGARGAGATGCTCTCTGCAGCAGCAATAGTGACTTTAAGGTGTCCCCAGTGCCCCTCTGGACCGGCCTCGGGTGCTTCTCGCTGCTGGGTTTGCTGACATAGTCTTCGAAAGAACCAACCCCCAGATTATTTACAGGTTTGTAGCACTACAACAGGGTGTAACTCTGAGCTCTTGCTGCTCTTGCTTCTGGAATGAGCACGTTCCCAGCAGTGGCCTGTGAGTGGGAACACACGAACTGACGTCCCCACGTGGATGGGCGTGCACGGGCACTTTTATTTGCAGGGGTGCATAAGACAGAAATGGTTTTCAGTGCACATGCACACAATCCACTTCACACACAAATAGACACGTCCTTTAAAACCAGGTCTCTTGCTTAGTCTGAGCTTTAGCACTTGTTAAAACCCCACAAGCAATTTGCAGGAAAAAAAGCTTAAGCCCTTATTGCTGGAAAACCCTGTCTGGRACATAGAAGTATTCCCAACATCACTAGTAAATAAGGCTTGCTGAATTAACTGTTTACCTAAATATTATTATGTATATGCATACAATGTATGCACAACCCTTTGCATTTTATTCATAAATATCTAAGTATACATGCATAAATAAATAAGTATTTGTGGCACTGAAATGCCTAATGGGTCTTTTGGTACGAGTGAGCTGCTTGCAGATACTTGTAAGTTCTTGCTTGTCTGGGATTGATTATGTCCTGCTTATTAAAGTGGTTTGCTGCTTTAAACTGGTAAATATTATTTAGAAAGGGTGGGACTGTTTTGAAAATAGTTGGTCACTGCCTTATCTTGCACAGACATAACTAACTTTGAAAGTGCAATCTTATTTATGTTCACATATATTCCGAATTACGTTTTTTTCAAAGGCTTAATGGAGTTGTGTCACATGACGTCCTTCAAGTATAGGTGATGCATAGATAAAGAATGCGAAACAAAGGGATATAAAGAATCTTAGGGGGAAAAAATGTGAAAAGAACACGACCGAGCTGCATCGAACATGTACTGAATACACAAAATTAATGACACCCTGTACAAAAACTGTATTGTAAGACCAGCAGTCTGGAAATTATAAAACTGCCCTCTTTGGCAATCCTGATTTCTTGTTTCTTTGATGTGTGTTAGCTCAGAAGATTAGGTTACTCCTTAAATTATACACAAATAGCAATCAGACATTGTCACAACAGTCCTGATGTTGTCATCTTCTCCGTTAGGCCATTTCATAGTAGTTGGTGAACTACCACTGAAATATCAGAGTACGTTCTCACAAGTGTTAGTTTCAAGCTAGATATTTTCAGTCTGCCTGAWGGTTTTCCCATTTTTTTGTGTCTAGCTTGGTTAAATGTCCTCATACATYCAAAGGCCATACCACTTCCCTGATACTGCATGGAAATTCCCATTGATTTACACGSAATTGGGATTTTGTGACTGGAGAGTCCATGTTCAAATGCAGCCTGTGRGCCTGCAGTGAAGGCGCATGTCTGMGGTGAGAAATGCAGCCCAAAGAGCAGACCAGCCATCCTTACATCTTACAGGGCTACAGATCAATCTCATTAAATGAAAACATTTTCTATCTATGATGCTTGGATTGGCCTAGAGAGCTTTGTCTTTTTGATGTCCCTTAGGAAAACTGATGACTTTCTTATCTTAATCTATGGGTAAGATTTAAATAATCTAAAGAGTTTCTTTCATTACGCTCCATTTAGCATCAATCCCTGAGTATCAATCCAATCAATATTTCCACAGTCCTAGTTCATTACAGTCTCCCTGTCTTCCCCACTTGCAATCTGGTGCAACTGGGTGGCCAACTTCTGCATCATGTTTTATCATCACAGTAATGAGCATCTACATGATGCYGTGACAGGTGAATCCAAGCCATGTAACTTCGCACCTACCGTAGTGTGCTTTAGTTCAGGCATAGCTCAATGAAGATGAACTCATCCCTCTGTAAAGGTCTGTGAATCACTTAAGCTCCTTAAGTAATGTTTAAATTATGTACAGTGGAGAAGTTTACCATGAGAATTTGGTCCATTTTATATCTTCTCTAAACCAGAATATAAGAACAACGCAGGAGTGATTCAAAGTCTGTGGAAAGGACAGATGCTCCAGCAACCATAATTTTGCTCAGTTATGGACTTTAGAGTTCAGACTTATGGTTTTAATGTTTTCAGTGTCCTTAGCTTTGACTTTCTTAGAACCTCAACCTGAAACTCAACTTGGCAGTACTTAACGTTATTGCAATAAATACAGTTTCATCATCAGTTTGTTTATTTACTTCCTATTTTGCTTCTCCATATCATAACAGCAAAAGAAAGAGTTTATCTTTCTGTTTCTACTGGTTCCTGGTATTCCCACAGAATCTTTCTTTCAGTTCTAGAATAAATGTTCATAAAAATGCTCTGTCAAAGGTAAAGCAGAGAATACATACATCCTCTCTTGATTCTTATGACAAATGTTTGCTGCCACAGCTCATACACTTGATAATATTTATTCCAAACAAAAGTCTGCTGTTATCTGGGGCATTATCTGTAAGAGAGGAAAGAAGAGAGAAATGCTTGCTCTTGTTTCTACAGTTAAAGAGCTATATTTTATTATTATAAAAAAAAGAGAAAGAGAGACAGAGGAAGAAAAAAATGTGGAGTTCATTTTGTTTGGCTTCTAATCTCTTGCCAAATGAATTAGCCAGAAGCATTTTATACTGGSAAAATAGACTCTAAATTGTAACTGTTCTGACTCATCTGTTGCTGTCCARTCTTCCTTGAGAATTAACTTACTGTGGCCACGGAAACTTTTGCTCCACAGCGTATCTGTTAATCTTCTTTATTACTGGAGCTACTTCTTTGAGCCTGGGATCTTGCTGGTTTCTGAAATGGCAGGATAGGAGAAACCCACCCAAGTTTAYGGGCTAAGACAAGTAATCAATCAGTGCAAACACCAGTGCCACGCAGACAAGCTTTAATAAATAGAATGAATGGAGCCAGCTAAGCCTGCAGGGACAGATGAACCCACTTCTCATTTTCTGTTTATTAAAAGCATTCGTGTCAATTTGTCTTGTGGAAGCATTTAGTTCATTCAAGCACACGTGTAATTTAAAAATGCTATTAATAATACTTTAAAATGGAGACTGTCAAACTCTTTGCACACAGGTAATAAAGGAACTAGAGTGGCAGCTTAAGATCTCTAGTTCCAGTCTCAGTGCCAGATTTACTAAACAATGGGTCAAATTCTGCTTTTCTGTAACTTCTTTGAAACTAGTGTAGCTATGGCAGGCATGAATTTAGGAAAACCACATCTATTCACTGCCCTCCAAAGGCCAGATTAAAACTTCTCTGAAGCTATTAGATTTTTTTTCATCAATTTTCTGAGATTTATCTTTCCATTGTGTCTAATTGCCTATGGGCTCAGTTGAAGAAAAAGGTCCAGGAAAAGTCAAAAAGCTTGGTTTTTTCCCTTGGGAGTCAGAAACTTTCACAAAAGCCCCTGTTGCTGGCACCAAAGGATATTCACTCTTGCTGCAAGGTACTTGCTGTGTTTTGCATGCAGGTCTCTTTATCCACGAGATGGAAACGAGCCAAAACATGAACCTGCTTCACTGGGCAGAGCTAAGCCAGGTCGTTATTAGCTTTGGTCACTCTTCTTTGGAGAAAGGCCTTTGTGAGATATTTAAGGRCAAAATTTTTCCTAAATCTTGCCCTGTTTTTCTGTATCAGTCAAAARAGATGGCATAGCTTTGCTTGTGCAAAAGTATATGTTTTTATGAACGAGAAAGATCCTGTTTGACTCAGTGCCCTCATTGTCTCTGCAACGAGCTGTGATTTTGGGCTTGATCCAAAGCTTGGTGAAAGGATAATCTCTCCACTTACTTGAACTACTTATAAATYAGACTCGGTACGTGTATGTTTGAAAATATTATGAATGTCTGTGCAGTTTGGGAGTATAATTTCCAAAAAGCACACTGAGATGGAAAACAAAAGTCTTCCTCTTGAGGCCTTGGCTTTGACTTCCCCTATACATTCATGGGCAATATGTCAGACCCTTAGCCCTAACATAACATCCATCTCACATACGTAATTAGTATCACACCTACAGGCTCTGTTTCTTTTAAATAATCCTTTGATGAATGCCAGAGGTATTAAGCATGCTATTAAAGAGAGATGGTGCTGAGAAGAAGCAAAATGTGCTCTAAGTCCTGCCTGCTTTGTTCTTTTGAATTATTGCATAGGAGAGAAAGAAAAACAAAACCTTTATTTCTCTATCCAAGGGAATATACAAAATGCTGCTGCAGATTTGGCTGAAATGCTTCAGGTTTTAAGCAGTRACTAACAATCTAAGGCAGGAAGGACTTGGGAAGGCAACCTCAAGCCCTTGAAATATTCAATAAACTCGTGGTTCAGGAACAGCTCAATACACAACAGCCTATAAACCTCAGGGCTGTGAATTGAAACAACAGCTTGATATGAAGTGACTGGACCAGACCTCCCTCCTTAAACTAAGCAAGTACAGTACCTGGTAAAGTTTTATAGCCCTAACAAGATCTTTAACAAATTAAAGCCACTGGAACTATGACTTTGTTCTTTCTTTTCAAGCTACTCACCTTCCCTATCCCATCCAACCATGCTACTGCCAAACGGATGGTTTTAATTCAGGTCCCAGAATGGGAAAAAGTTGGGTAGTCATGCAATAAACTTTTCAAAGAATACTTTGGTTTCATGGTTTATTTAAGTGTTTTAGAAGATCYCCTATAATAAATAAAGACTTCTGCCATTCTTGTCTCTTTGCTATAATTGACTAAATCTATTAGAATATATTCATAACTCAGGGAAGACTGGGTTCCCTGTGACTGTACTTATATTTGCATTATTTATGTACCACCAAGAACTACATAAGGCAAAGAAATAAAATCCTTGATCATCACATCCTTTGATCATCTCCCTCTTCCCTCCACCATGTATACACTGCATACCATAAAGGTACTCTGGTTTGCAACTGGAGCTCCTTGTACTAAATACTGGGAGAACTAGACCTTTTTATTTATCTGGCAGTTGAAGATATGTGGGATTGTTTTGATCTGGGACTTTGCTGTAGGATTAGCTTCATCATTGTGGTGATATGAGTGCTCTCTGTCTATACAGTGCAGAGCATAGGCACCTGCAGTATAATCTATCCTACGCTGCAGCCCATTAGAGGCAATACAAATATCAGAAAGAAATACAAATGTTGCAAGTTCTTCCTCACCATAATTCAATTTATGCTGTTCATATGAAAAAGAATTGAGCCAACAATTGCCTTGTTTACCCTCAAAGCCAAAGCAGCTCTTAGACAATGCTGAATCCAGTTAATATTTTGCTCTTCCTGCCAGAGTGAGGGGTTTGCACGGTCTGTCTCCATCTGCCATGAATGCCCAGTTACTTTATGTCTGTCCTTCCTATTGAAGACTTTTGCTTCCTATGGACTTTATCTATTAAATCTCCCAGGCCAAGATGTGCATGAGAATCGAGGCATTGCCCCAAAGGGAATCCCTTTTGTGCTGAAACACACAGGCATTTTATTCACTTTTTGCTTAGGAAAGCAATCACACCCCATAACTTGTGCTTCAGGTYTGTTCAGGAGAGCTCTTAGCTTTAGCATGAGGCTACTAGAAAGTAACAAATTGGTATCAAGGCTTTGAATACTGAAAGGAAATGAAAAGCACATTAATACACATAATAGGATGTAAACCATTTCAGTAAGCAGAAAGAAAATGCTAGAAAAATCCCTTCCTATTACACGCCGGGKGATTTGGCTTCAGTTCTAGATAGCTGGCATTTTAAATTCATGCTCAGGTTTGGCATATCCCCTTCTATTGCTTACACAAGAGTCCAAGAATCAAACAGAAATCCTGAGGATTTTGCACTTGAAATCAGATCCGCATTTGTTAGGGAGCTTTCATGGTCCAGGTGTAAAATCTCCAATAAACGTTAGACATAATTCAAGCAGAGAAAAACAGCCCTGGGTTTGACAGGATGCTAACCACAAGGCCACCGAGCACAAAGCAGCAGCCCTGACATGCAGACACATGGTATTCTTAACTGACACCCATAAAACTAGAATTAGTCAAAATACAATCTTCAGCAAGGCCTAGAGCTATGTTTATTGCACACTTGGAATGATTCCTGGAAAAGAAATCGGAAGTTTCAATTGCTGAAACCCGACTTTGGAACTTAAATTCCTGAAACACCCTCGTTACAGGGTTTARTGTACTGCCTTCAATGATTATTTTCTCAAATAAGATAATACTATTCCTGACAAAAATCCCAGAACTTTGAGCGGTGGTGCCGCCGTTTAAAAACATACCTAAATACATCATAAAATCATACAGACTTACTGCACTTCCACTTAGCTGAAAATCTTCTCATTATGACTACAAAAACACACCTTCTAATGACAAGAATTTTTTTCATATTCTAACCATAAATGACGTTTTGCTATGAGAGGCTGAAGCTCTTCTGGAATGTCTCGTTCCACACTACATGCTGTCTTGCCCAGAATGCATTATTTTGCATTTCATGACTTGCAAATTTAGCAAGAAAAGAAAATCGTTTCTTTTCTAAGAGAAATTAAACATACAGTTTATCATCATAATGGTATGTTTTACCTCTGATTGTCTCTAATTCCTTCTACAAAAATGTGTGTTTCTTTGATGACTGCGTTAATAAAGGATTTGCTCCGCCAGCGAGACATTGACTAATGCTTACATTTCCACTGAAACTTGTGCTCTAATGCTGGAAAAGTGCAAAATAAAACTAAAGCTTAAAAATAAAAGAAAAAAATTGACACAGGGAGAATGTGGAAAGGAAAAGAGTGGGAGCTCCAGCCATCACTGCTGTACAGTGCACTCAACTGAACTGATTTACGGKTCTTCTTTCCTATCAGATGGTCCCTTATAAAATCTGCGAAAGTCCGTTCCCATTGACGTTACTGGCTTTGCATCAAGCTGTTAGCAGAGTAACGCTTTAAGTAAATGCATCTCTGTCCCACAAAATCTTAATAGCAGAATGGTCGGTTAGACAATAGTCAGATACACTTGAAGACAACAGTCCAAGCAAGCTTAGACTTGGTTCCTGGCACACAGACTGYGAGGTCCAAGAGGTGCTCAGCTCCCACTGAGCAGCTGATGGTGCAGAGGTGCTCACTGGATTTGCTCTACATACAGTCAGAAGAATGAGAGAGTCCAGACCCCTCAAATTCATATCTTACTACCCTTAACCAAAGTGCAAATATCTCTGATAGTAGCATAGGACTTCTAATGCTATGAAAAGCAGTCACTTCCTTACAAACTCCCCTGGAACCAGWTCTGGTAAGGCAGAAGATGGAGAGGTAAAGAGCTGTGCCAGTAAGAGTTGGCTTTATCCTACCAAAGACAGTGCTGTTTTTAAGGCARATTCAATTAAAGCCAGTGGATGTTACCTTGAGGAGCTACTTTGTTTACATTTCAAAGACCTAGACCTCCTTTTAGACTGATACTGTTTCATGCAGCTCCTTAATGAAAAGCATTTGTTTAGGATTATACCTCAAAAGCAAATTAGATTCTCCCAAGACAGTTTGAGTATGTGAGAAAGCCTTGGTGACTGCCCAGACTTCTGTGGTGTCATTAAGATAATGACCCTCACAGCTGCTCTTTCAAACCCTGCTCTTAAGGAAAAGACAAGAATTATTCGTATCCATGGCAAATTTTGAAGGTTTATCATCCTAATTGAATTTGGATAATTTATTTGAAATTTAAATTTTTAAATTGTTGAACTCAACTTGAAATAAATTACAACAGTGAACATTTTAAAAGATTTTCTTACCCATCACTTTAAGCAACCTTCCTTTCCAACTGTAAAAATGTCTGATTAAAGAAAACACCACTGACATTATTATTAATAATAATAATTATTATTATTATATTATTATTATTATTATTATTATTATTATTATTATTATTATTATTATTTAAAGAGACATGTTTTTGCATGGGTTCTCACTACACTAAGAGTTGAAAAAGAAGGAATAATAGCAAGGAAAAATGACTGCAGTCATGGTAGATATTTCCTGCCTCTGCTTCTCTCATACTGAAAGGGGCYCTCTCTGCTTATATGGAATATTTTGCACTGCCAAAGGTTGGGAATGAAACTAAGAATTTACCTATAAGTTACATTCAAAGAATTTTTGTAAGTGTGGATTGCAATACTGTGGTGAGATCCAGAGATGATTCCACATGGCTGGTAGACCTGAGCTGTGATGTRTAAAATGGTTATACATGTGGAGGTCAGTGAGAAAATGTTTTACTCTAATACTCTAGTGGAATTAAAACATAGTGGCTAACGTGTGGTAGAAAATCACTAAAATCTATATGCTGGCAGCAAATGCTTTTWTAGAGTATATGCCAATYAAAAAATGCAGAGATCAGTTAAAATCTAAAAMCCTTGTTAATTTTCTGTTATTCCTGGTATCTTAAAGAAGTCACSTTYGGYGAGCTCCCTGAATGGAATAGGGAARATTCATCTCAATATTACAAATACATTAAAAAGAAGAAAATATTGTGATGAAGAATTTATTTATATTCATACCTCAAAAAGGTATCAGTGTTATTTTTCATATCCAGAACTAGAATGTGAGTCACATGCTAATTTTACATTCAGTCACTGGGCCTGCTAAACAAGGTAATTTTTGCTTTGCCAAAGAAAGATAGAAACACTTCATCCTCAACCAGACGAGCTTGAATGACAAGTGACTCATATTAGGAATTCCTTGTGTTCAATCAGCTCCCCTTGATGTGAGATAAAGAGAGTTGATGAAAACAGACAGAACCCAGTTTCAGTCTTCTCTTGGGAAGAGTAAAGACCCTTTTTACACAGGGACAAATTCATTCCTGCCATAAGGTTTTTTACTTTGGTGGAATGATACCRTGGATGAAAACAGGTCATCTTGTTTTGTACTGCGTGCTTCATGTCAATGATAAAATAAACTGGGTCTCAAAGGAGAGGTGATGAAAAGTCAGCCCTTGTGCTTTGTTGTCATTTTCTTTTAAATTGTAAGACCTTGTAGCTCTTAGTTTTTAAAATATATTAGTTTGATTTATCATTGACTTATGCAACACTACCTTCTGAAACCCTCCAGCAAAGAATGTCTCACATCCTTCTCAAAGAACTTACCTGCCTCAAGTATCAAACTAGAAAAAAGAAAGAAAGAAAAAAGAACAAAAGCCTTTTTGTCTTCCAGATATCTCCACTTTTGTGTACTTGATTTGTGATGCTTTCTTGAGTTCCGAGTCTCAAAAAATTCTGGGTATCCCTTTACTGAGAATTAGGCAAATCACACTGGGCATCCAACATATTTATGGAAAGATTCAAGGAGGGCAAGCATACTTGATTATTTATTTATGTTCTCACACTGGTTTGAATTATAGTTTTTATTACCTGAATATCTCCTTTGTACTCTTCCAAACCCATTTACAAAACTCCACAGTAATGGTTGTAAATGAGGTATTCAGGCTATCACGTGGAATCAGCTACAATGCTTTGATCTTCCTATTATTTGGGTCATCTTACTGCAGTTTTAAATGGGTGAGAACTACAACACCATCACTCACTCCTATCATTACCTATGGAACAGCAACTGCACCTTAACTATCCGTAACTACCTCCAAATAACGTACACAGGCAGCCTAGTTCTGCAAATTGTGAGTTCCACCGTCCTTGCAGCCTCATGGCCCTAAGCTACAAGTCAGAATGGTCCCAGGTAAGAAATGTTTGTCCTCCTAAAAGCGCCATCTGTGAATTCCAACTGTTGCTGGACCCAAACAAGAGATGTTTTCGGGAATTCTCACAGTGACTTTGTGACATAGMCTTTGACAGAACTATATGAAATGCATCATCACATTTTTATGTTGATTTAGTTGCATCATGTTAAACTCCCTGTGACACACCTAAGCAAATGTGCTTAGTATCTGTAATGCATTTTTTATAATATGGAAGATAGTATCTATTATATACAATAGCACTATGTAATTTAAAATAAACTTGGGACCTCAGAAATKATCCTCCCCAAATTAATCTTTAGTTAGAAAGTCCTATATAAGCATCAGGATATTAATGGGAAGAGTCAGATCCCTTCTCTTATCTACAAATAGCTGTAGTGTTAAATTTTAGATAACAGAATCAATCTTCTAAGATGCAACAAAAGTAGCAACAAAAATAGCCTGTAATAACAGTTCCAGTTCTAATGCCTTTTACTCAGGCTTGTTTCCAACACAAATATTTTTCACGGGAAACAAAACCTGGTTAGCAGTAAAAACAGTTGTGCAAAATACTTCAAAGTTTTAAGTATTTTTAAATTTTTTTAAGTATTAAGTATTAAGTAATTTTTTTACAAGCATAATATGCCGGGTTTGTATTCCCATGACTTCAGAGTGAAGTGACTGCGTGACTGTAAAAGGCTGCCCGGAGAATCCTCCCCAGCACCCAGCTTTTGCAGAGGACAAAGAATTTGCCCTGAAATTTCTGTAATAAGTACAGAAATCTAAAACTGAACGAGATCTAATCTCAAATTCTGAAAATTTATACAACAATGTAAAATGCTATATGTTTGCAGTTTTGGAGGAGTCGGTCTGTGTAAGTTTATGTTTGTTTTTATTGTTGTTTTGGCTTATCTCAAAAATCTTCTATAATCAAATCCTCAGAACAAAGCTATTTAAAGCAATTCCCCAAACTCCCATGACATCATCTAAGATCAAGAGTTTCTACTTGGATAAGAAATACTTGAAACCCACAGCAGAAGAGTACAAACAATTTATAACCACAGATTCCTGCCAGAGCATTCCAGGGAGAGGGAAGGGGACAGAGGCACAAACCGTAGTGATAACAGCAGGGAAGATGTCACTGTAGAATTAAATGGAATAAATGTTAATATTCCAGGGATCTCTGTCTCCTCAAAGTCCTGTGGATTCCTTGTTCTCTCCAAAATTTGCCTGATTCCCTCACAAAAACCCTTTTCTGAAACTTATCTGATTCCTGAAGTTTCCTTCTCCAACTACCTCTTRGGGACCATCTCCCTCACAGTACCCACAGATGCTCCTGATCCTCTTAAGCTTTCTTGCCTCGCCCTTTCCAGATCCCATTTCGTTATGTCCCCAACAATATATTTTACTGCTRCCACAAAATAAATAAATCAATAGATATCCRTATTTATTYATTTATTTTACTAMGAAACCTTGAGCCCRTTAAGTACATTTAGATGCTTTTCCACACACCCGTTAAGTACRTTTAGATGCTTTTCCACACACTATATGTTGAGGCTCTATAATCACACAGAGGCATCTGTTTAAAGGTCTTGGTATTGCTATTGAATTGACTGGCTTTGTACAGGGGTTTTAGTGACCTAAAGCAACTAAGAGAACMAATTTTCTACTGCACATTCCTGCCGTTTTGATACCATCAATAGAGTAGAATAAATTGTATCAATAATTATATTGGATTATACWGAAAAGCAACTTCCATATAAACAATAGAACAAATGAAATGAAAACACACTAATCTGAACAAATGCTTTTGGTACTAGAAAGTGTAAGGTGAGCAAATCGCTGCCCTAAGGACAAGGTGAAAATCCTTAGCCCCTTTTCCAAAGAAAATAAATAGTAGTGAAATGTAATTTGATGCTCCTTTCCACCATAGGGAAAACATTTTGTCAGGCACCTTCTTTTCGAACTTGCCCGGACACTGTTTTCTTGCAATTTGATGCTAACAAGTRCTCTTGGTAACTGTCTTAATGACTCCCAGGGGAGGCTGGTTATCACTAAGGGGCCAGACACATGCTTGCTCAAAGACTCTCCAGCAACTCAGTATCCATTAAGTTAGATATGGTTCACTACTGTTGGGCCAAGATGGCTATTTTACACATAGATAAAAAGAGGGCTCTTCCAAAAATGGTTCTGGTCATTCTGGCAGCCCAACATAAAGCATCGGTGACTCCAAAGATGTTTGCTCCTGAATACCCTGAAACGTCTTTGAAACCTAGGAGATATTTTTAAAMGCTTGATATAATGCTTTCTTGAACATCACATGCAAATCAATAGCAAAGGTAGGATTACAATCTGGAAGTTTCACAATTTGCAATTTTATACTGCCCAGATCCACAAAACAAACAAACAAAAAAAACCCAAAACAAATAACAAAGTGAGACTTGACTGAAAAACTTTCGAGAATTGACTRTCATCTGAATTCATTTTTAAGAGGAATTAATCAACACAAAGCACTGCAAAAGCTCATACCAAAGTGATGATTTTTCTTTGCTTTGATGGAGAAACTACTGCACTTTGATTTCAGAGTTTCTTTATAGCTCTTGAGTGACAGGCAGCCCTTTACATTATTAATAAATGTTTTGAATTTGAAGTCTTTAAACCAAAACGTTTTTGGGGGAGGAGCTTTKAAAAACCTAGAAACAAAGCAATCCATCGTAACACCAGATAAAGCTTCTTTTCTCACATTGAACTTTGGTTTAATATATCACAGCCATGATTTAATCACAAATTCTATCTAATGTAGAAATAAATGCCAAGGCTGATGAGGAGGAGCTCTCTATAAACCTCCCATCAAATGTGACAGGAAGGTGAAATTTATCAGTGTGTCCCAGCATGGATCTCTTCATTTGCTTAGAACAAAATTCATGCCTGCATAGAGGCAAAGTCCAAAGCTTGAGCACTGAGCAGTGGAGAGGGAGGATTGGGAAGAACCACCTTTAGCCTAAGAAGCTACTGTTCTGAATCAGGAGACTGAGCAGCACGTTTTCCTCCGCTGACTAGAGCAGGCGTAAAGGAATACTCATCTTTCAAGCTAAAAATTAGCCTTGGCAAACGTGCTCTGAAGAACCTGCTCAAATCTCTATTGCACAAATTGGACGGGTCCTCTTGAATTACCCAGAAACAAACTACTGCACAAAGGGCTGAGCAATGATGTACGTAGCTGCAGGGAGTTCTGTTAGAACTGCTGCAATTGATTAAGTAGCTTAGTGGAGGGAGTATACAAAAATAAAATGAACCAAAATCTCATCAGTGAATCTTGGAAGAGGACCCACATCTTCACCACATTAGTCGTATATCCCACTTTCCCATTTAAGTGAGATACTATAAACTACCCTTTCACATCCCCCAGTGTTATGATCAGTCATAACAATGTTATGATACTCCATCAGCAGAGTTCACATCGATTTCCTGTTTTCAAGAGAGTTTTCTACTTGAAAAACAACTGTAGGCTGTCATTTCGATGAGTGCTTTGATCCCGAAATTTCTCACGAATGTGCAAAAAAGCACGAGGCCTTTGCATGCCCGCAGAAGTGTGAGTGGCAGCCAAATGCTGCAGTCCATTGCTGTCAGAGTCTTTGACAATGATTATCCAAAAAAGTCAAGTTTTTTGATTTCATGTAAAATATACATAGCAGCAACAGCAGCGTTTTTGTTAGAATCGTAGCTCATTTTGGTTGATATATATTTATATTAGTATAAAGGATTTTTTTATTTCTCTAATAAAAATATTTTAGTGTATTGAAATAAACAGTCTGGAAAGGATTTCATCATCTACTTTCTTTCATTCAGAAATGAACAGGAACCTTGAACTGAACGGAGCTCTCTACCCATTTTCGTATGATAACTCTCCTAATAGTCCCAGAATATTTCACCTTTYGGAACATAAGGGTTTTTTAAAGAACATTTTAACTTAAAAGAGCTTCAGTGTTTATGCAGGGTTTATACAGATTGATCTGCAGTAATCTAYCTAGAGTACTTTGCCTTCATGAGAAATATTTGAAGTGGTCCTTACTGTACTCTGATGTTTCACCCATTGCATAAAGAGATGCTTCTGAAGAAGCCCATGATGTACTGGGTAAAACATCAAGAGCAATTAGATTTATCAAAATTATTCAGAAGAGGCCCTAGATCAAATAAACATTGCTTTTCCACAGCAGAGGGGAAGGCTYTGCTAGTTTTTGCCTAACAACAAGGTACTGACAGCGGTGTTTCAAGCGGGATGGGGCCAGACTTTGATCTCTGCAGGGGGGCTCATGTTAACCACAACTGCGAGCTGCCTTAAAACCCACAGGTCAAGCAGGTATTTTTAGTTCTATTTTGAAGACGTGGAAAGAAACTTTCTCTCATTTCAACACCGAGACTATTTATTTTGGGGTAGGGAGGGAGGGAGAACTGCAGACAGATATATTGTTGAGRCAAAATAAACTACAGATATTTAATACGTGTCCAGTAAGAAAAACCAGAATGCTTTCACCGTGACAGAATTCTTCCCACCCATTTCATCAGCTAGATCACTCCTAAAATAAATAGATATGAATTACAAGATACTATTCCACAGTAGCAATCCTAAACACTACAGGAGCACTTCAGATTGTAGCCTTATTGCAGATCACCTCAGTAGTCATTGAAAGAAATAGATCAATTAAACATTTAAAATACTGMCAGGCTGGATGCAAGTTATAATATAGCAAAGATAAAGAAATATGTGAATTTAGTCAGTCCATTTCTGTAGATAATTATGATTTATTAAGGTAGCCCCACACAACCAAACAAGAATCTATCCCATTGCCCTAAGCAGTGGTGGACAGCTCTCATTCTGTAAAATATAGTCCACAAAGATGACATGAGGTACAGATTATAAAGAAACATATATCAGTTAAGTGTATAACACTGTGGTGCAGCAGACATGAAGTTAGCTCCACAGGATCTGCATCAAAGACTGGCTGGCCTGTATTGCCTTTGCTCCATAATTTTCTCCCACGGCCAAACAGTAGAGGGGAGGGAGAGACACCAAGTGTTTCCTCAGCTTCTCCTTTGAAAAGATGCAAGAAATCCTGGTGCAAGTAGTKCTGCAGATAGCCTGCCTATGGTTATGGCCCAGAGCCTGCAAAATTGGCACACGCTAGATTCCCACCAACTTGGATGGGATTTTTGTGCGTAATTATTTCAGTGTCTGACCACAAAAGCCATAAGTGGAATTAAAATATCAACTGAATTGTTAAATATCCAGAATCTTGGCACCAACATAATATGGTTTAATTTTAGACTGAATACATGACATTCATATCTACACATTATCTCATGTGATTCTGGGTATTTTAGTAGATTTTCATTTACTGCACAAAAATACTTAATTTAAACACTGCTCTGTATGGCAGTAGTAAGGATGTTACAAACACATACTTGAAATCTTAAATAAATTTCCACCCTCCTCAACACCCACTCATCAATTAAATTTTTGTTAAAAGTAGAGGACAAACTGCAACTTTTTTCTCCAATTTTTTATATTAAAAAAAATTCCCTTAATGTTTGATCTGTCTAAAAAGGCAAAAATGTTTTGCTAATAAGCCTCAACCTTTGGCAGCCAACAAAGTGACTAAATTTCCTGCAAAAAAAATTCAGATACTCTTTTGTTTACTGTTGCGCTTGTTTCCCATAATCCCCCTGGGAAGAGATAACATCCCCGTGCAGATGTTCAATGTTATAATTGGGCAGCATTCAGCATAAATGTCACCAGTGACACAACACTTAAACACTAAAAGAAAATGAAATAGGCATCACAGGGGACTCCCTTTTCAAAGAAAACCTTCAAGGATCTGAATGGGAAGCATATTTTCCRTATTACAAGTTCTCATTTAAATTACAAAAGTACATTGACATTTATTTTCTGAGCAGATGAGTTTATCTCTAGTTTAGTAATGAGTATCAATGGCAACCGAAATCACAGCTCCTTTCATACCGAGTTTCTTTTGAGAGTTGCTCTTCTGCTACTTATGTTTTGCCATTTGAGACAACCAGAATACACTAATCAGATAATTCAATATTGAGTAAAATAATAGACAATTTTTGTTAGATACCTAGAAAAACCAGCATTTTGTGCTGTCTCATCTCTTATTTGCTATGTACAGGAGTGCATAACTCTGAAATCTCAAAAGCAAGTCCATGAGGATGATCCTCAGTTAAACTTGTCTCAGCTGGAAAGAGCTTTTTGCATTTGGGTGTAGAACAAACAAAAACAAATAAATGAAGTGCAGTGCACCAAAAAGAAACCTTTGAAGTAGMTGTCTGGTGCAATCTGAAGTACAATGTACTAAAGGCAGGAAAGGAATAAATATGGCATTGTAGCCATCTCCTCTGCTGCCCTCAACTCAAGGCACCTCAACACTTCTTGCTTTATTGAGCTTCTCCTGCTCTGATGGCATTTTCTCCACTTTCTCTAATCTCTCCAATCAATTACAACCTTTCCTGGACTGAGATCAAGCCCTAGTTCAAAGTCCTGTGTAGGTGAGAGCCTCCCATTCCTCCCTTCTCGTGGAGGTTCCCTGCATTCGGTCCCCATGTCCTCTCACGCTGGCAACAAGGTCAGAGCTAGCCCAGCCCTACTGGTCTGTGACATTCGTGGGCCTGTGGGCTAGGGCTGGCTGCTGAGGAGAAATTATTCCATGTGGAACCAAAAGAAATGAGACAAAACCAGAATGCTGAGAGAAGARGAAGGAAAAAATAGAAAATGGCCGTCGGAAATGTGAAAAATGAAAAATAGAAGAAATGGATCACTCTCAAATTGAGGTCTATTACCTATTTCTAATTAAAAGAGTTGACCTAGACACTGGAAACCTTTAAAGTTTGAAATAGAAAGTGTTTTAAAGTGGAAAAAGAGACAAAACTTTCATGAAAATGGTTAGAAAAAATTTTCCCAGGTGACACTTTTTATGTATGAAASTCTGAGCTGTCATTCCGGGTATAACAGAGTAATTACCAAAATCAGTGATCGTTTTTTAACAGTTATGTTACACTGTATTTTATGATGAATCAGATCTCAGCTTGCTTRTGTACTCTGTATCTCAGCAGGAACACAGCAGCTGGAAACAAGGAATTCAAAGGCCTACCCCACTGATTCCTCAGCCATGATCCACATACCAAGATTCTGCATTTAGACCCCTTAAAATAAGTATCAAGGGCAGGGGAAGATGTTGAAAACAGCTTCAGAAAGTTATCTTAAGTCCTCTAACATACTACGATCTATGTACATCTGTGCTGGTTGTAACAGATGTTGGAAAGTTTGCCCTTTTCTCTTTTTTTTTTTTTTCCTTTTTTTTTCCTTTCTTCTTTTTTTAGTGAAATAGAGACAACCAGGCCTCTAACAGACCCTCTTTGATCTCACCTGGGAGGAAAGTTATAATCTGTCCCTGAGAATCTCTACAGTTCAGGCTTAAAAGACAAAAGAGAGCAAAATGTGAAAAGAACAGGAAGCAGCACATAAAATAAAGCAAATGGGCTTTGAAAGGCAGCCTGGTTCCTGGGAACAGCACTGTGTCTAGTTATGTCCTTGGAAGGTTTTCTTTTTTTTAAAAAAAAAAAAAGTTGTCTCAGAGATGTGCCAAACCACTTGCTTTTGATTTGGGTGGCAGCAAATGGGACATGACAAGTAGAGCAGAGCATAGTTGTTTCACTGCCCATGGCAAAGAAAGTACCACTTAGAGGATAACAAGGAGAGAAAAGGTGATAACCCCTGAAATTGCCCATCCAGAAAAGAAAGGGCTTCAAGAAAACAATGCCTTGAAAGTCATATGTTAGAAAATTAACTCTAGTAGAATATACAAAATTAAGCTATTTCAAACTTGTTATATTATGTTTCCCCTGAAGAAAATAAAAAAATGGAATTAATTATCACAATTAATAGTCCTTAAATTACAGTCAGAGCAGAGTAAAAGAAGTTAAAAGGCACAAAATCTGTAATGAAAAATTAACAGCAATTGCTACGCTTCAAAAATTCATWATGCCATCTGGCATGAAGCTCTAATTGTACCTGTCCCATTACTGTCTAGACAAGTGGCACTAGATTTTTATAGTGTGAGCAAATATATTTTTTATATCACAAATCATTTACTCKTTCTATTCTTACAGTTTAATTTTCATTCCTTTTTTTCAGTCCATGCAATTTATAGTGTAGTTATAGTATGTATGAAGTACATGGTTACGGAGAGTGTGTTTAAACTACTTAACCAGGTGTAAAGGCTGTAGAGAAGAACTAAAGAGGATCTGTATTCCTGGGAGGGCACGTTTAGAAACATCCATATGGGTCTATCCTTTCCCTGTCTCACACCCTCCTGGCTGCCTTCCACATCCAGATACACCCGTTGAGAAGCACCCCTTTCACTCATCACATAGAGCATCATACATGCCACCACAAGCCTCACTATTACACCTGTGGTTTTACTTGATTGAGACATCCAGTTTGGACCTGCMCCCTCTACAAATGTCACTCGACCTGTCTGAAGATAGTTCACACCCACTTACAGCAGCACACAAACTCAAACCTGGGGTTTTGCCTTTGTTAAAAATAAATCTGGGCAAGACTTCTTACATCATTCTGTACGTCCTCCTGGCATTAGATTGTTCTGTGGAGAATTTTATGAACAGAGTTTCTATTTGATTAATGAAATAGGGACCATTAATTTACCAGAAGATACSAAATACTTACTCTTAAATTATCCTACACTTAATTAATCATCTTCACCAACAGTCTGGCATGAAATTTCATGCTTGGGAAGCCATTTACCTTTACCAACCAATGTATTGCCTACTTGTCTTCCTTTTCTCTGCATTTCTCTATGAAAAAACATTACCTGGTGTTAATATTTGATATTACTTTCCTCTCCCTCCCACCTTTTTTTATTCACTATTTGTGAAAAAAATAATAGGAGTTGCCTGTACTAGCATAAAATTTATCCTTACATGCCCCTTAGGTAACCAGGTAGCCTTCTTGCAGCTCAGATCCATCAGCATTCAATCCAACGCCTGTTACCAGTGTACACAGCCAAAACCTTAGCTGATGCAAACTGGCTCCGCTCCACCGGCTTCATCAAAGTTACAGCAATACACTCTCATTAAAATCCAGCTCATACGCTAGAAACAACTTTTATCTGGTTCAGAGAGATCTCTCTGCTTAATAGAACACGTGCACTCTCCAAAGCAAATGTATTTCACCATATTAAATGTTTATTATTCTGCTTCATAACAGCATAGACAATTCTCAGGAAGGCAGAGCGTTATCTAAATATTTGAGGGTTAGGTGCACTGGGGAAGAATTTACAGCATTAAGTAAAGATCACAAYGTGTGTAGTGCAAAAGAGAGATCCTACCACCTGTGTGCCCTCAGCAGCCTTCGCTGATGGCGCGGTACTTACATATCTCACATACTGCCCCATCACAGGGCTCAGGAGGTTATCTGCTCGCTGTCTTTGCTATAAGGTGTTGTTTCCTCTCAGCATATGGTGTCAGGGAAGCAATTCTAACTTTTTTTGAACTTTTTATAGTTATTTCTAAYTTCATTACTCAGCTAGTGACCGCGGTACAACAGTACAGTACTTTTAAGTAAATTACTTTTCAAAAGTAGGTTAGCAACCTGAGAAATGGTGATGCTGCTCAAACCATTTTGTCTCCCCCACACTTTACGATTGCAGATTTTCTAAAATAGCCTGAGATCTGGGTCAGTCTTTTAGGTGCCAGTACACAAGATATTCACAGGTCAAAATGCCCTGTGCCAACTCGTGTGTCCCTCTGCATCACAAACATGATATTTACAAGCTTTTTACTTAAAAAAATACTTTTCCAAGCACATGTTTTTCCTTGCAAATAYGTCATTAAAGTTTGCTGCACAGTATTTTCTTCTGTCTGTTCTTTTTTTTTTTCCCTACCTCTTATTAGCAAGACAAATCCTGTTTTACTAGTTTACCCTCAAGGAATTTTGTTATTACAATTATTTTCATAATCATAATTATATTGCAAATATATGAAAAATGCCTTTCTAAAACACAAGTAGCACTACAATAGCACAGTATCCCACTGTACATTTGGAGACCTGTTACATTACTGTATTATTATACACTCTCCTCTCCAGAAAAGTCTGCAGGGTAGATAAATTATACTTTCCATATTCAGAGCGATAGGTGGTTAAGATAAAACACCAGATGACGGAAATACCGAGACAACCCTTCGCTGAGACTCTGGTTGGTTCTTGAAAGACCAGTGTGGGTGTCTGTGTGCTGGGGAGCCCACCTGCACGGCACAAAGCCAGCTCAGATGTCTCTGCACCAGCCTTGCAAAGCTGCTCCTGCCAGGGACAAGCTCACCCCAACCCAGCTCAATGTCCTGGCAAGTTTATCAGCCTGAGCATAGACGTGAACCGCCGACAGAAGCGGGCTGGCTGCATTTGCATTGCACAGTCTACCTTACTAAGAGCCAGGCTTGCTCACAGAGATGGTTTGAACATCGTGGTACCTGCGATTCCATTTATCCACAAGCTGGATGACAGGGCTGACGATGAAGAACTGCAGGCAGACGAGCAGCATGTAGAGATGCAGACAGGTGAAACAGTTTGCTGAGATCTCCATGGCTTGTTTAGAGAAATTTAAGCCATTTTTCATTCGTAATCTGGAATGTTAAGCTTAGGACTACCCTTTCTCTTATAAAAAACTCTTGCACTATCAGTCTGAAAATCTTGCTTCTGGCTACATTTAAAATTTAAGAAGTTAAAAAGCCATTAACTGACATATAATTTATCAGATATATCAACATGCACTGTATTTTTCTCACTACTGGGATAAATTTTGTCATAAAAATAAGGATCCTATGTTTTCACTTAGTGAAAGAGAAGGGTAATATACTACCAATGCCTAGTAGTTTTGCTATCTGTATGAAYTGACAGGCATTAAATAAACACTCTCTAGTTATCCAAATCTTGTTCCAGTTTGTAGGATGTCAACACACACATTAGTAATACCTCTCAGGCTGTCACTRTGTAGACAGGAAGACAAATCTAATTTGCGTGAGGACAGTGAACATTMAAACTAATCTTGATTTCCATGGATCAGATTTATAGTTTTATTTTGATCTACTGGATAGCAAGTGTCAATTTAAAGTGGATGTCAAAGAACTTTAATTTCCAGCCCCTTAAAAGAAGAAATCCCTCAGAGCAGGCAGCAAACCGGATCATGTTTCCTACTCCAAAAGATCCTAGTTAAAGAATTTTGATGGTAAAATAAAACTCTTTAATCTGTAGCATAAGCCTGAAAATAGCATGCCAAAACTTGAAGGACACCAGCACGCAGATGTTTTAAGAAACATGTTTTTAACCTCTGRGCTACCTTGCTTGCCAAGAAAATTTAACATGTACCTTCATGAACAGTCTACTGCTAACAGTATAAACGGATAATGCATACAGTACAGAATATATGGTGTCTGTCCTATCAATGTTCCTGGTTGACATGAGCCTGAACTTGAAGCAATTAAACAATATTTTGGACTGCACCAAACTGCTTTAGGTGACAGCATTACTTTCCAAACTTCACCATTTTCCACTCGAAAAGTTTACGCTGTCCTTTAGCAATCTTTTAAAAGGATGTTTGTCACGCTATTGAATCTAGTGTACAAGCTGGTAGGGAGAAGGACTACAAAGCAGGTGAATCTTGTAATGATTACGTATCACGGCTGCAGCAGTGAGACCCATCAGAAGAACAACTGCTGGAGATGCTCAAATTCCTCTTTAATTAGCACAGGGGTAAAATCCAAATGCCAAACCCTAGCAACCTCAAGGAGCGTGCAAAGGAGCTAAGTAACACAGTCAAGAAGTGACATATAGATGACCCTGACTGTCTTTCTTTCTCGGTTTTTCTTTCTTTTAACACAGTATCAGGCAGCTGGGAGATTGCTGTTTTCTGGAGGCGGGAGAATGGGGGAAGGRGAGGGAGAATAACTCAAGTTATTGCTTTGAAAATATAGTATTTTTGTAACTGGGGCTTCAGCCTTGAGCAATTTTCCAGGATCAGCTTTTTTGTTACAGGAAATAGGAAATAAAATGGGAGGTATTTTTATCTTGTTTTGATTTGTCAGTATGAAGCAGGTTAACCTTGAAAATATCAATGTACAAATAAGATTGGCCTGAACTTATGATCTATCATGATCTGAACTTGTCTGAAACTTGAGGTTTTTTTCTCTCCCTTTTTTTTAAAATGATCCCTCTCAGAAAGTGGCTGCAAGGCAGGTAACCTTCCTGCCTTGGCAAATGCCTGTGGGCATCGAACAATGTCAACATTAAAGAAAAGATGCCAGAGTGAGGATCCTACACTGGCTATTGCCGACTTAAGGGCTTGCATAATGTTTTSCTTACATAGATCCACACTTAACAATCCACACGTCACAGGTACCAAAATAACAGGAATTCAGCCTAAGCAGTAACACTTCAGTTATCTCTCTATGCTTCACACTCCCTTCAAACCAATGGGAATCATCCAGGAATACTGGTTYCCAGTCTGAGGTTCATATATAGAAGATAATACCAAAGAACAGTCAAGAGTTTGCTTCTCTAAGCTTAAGTCTGTCAAAACGTAGGTGACTTCAGCACGTAAAGACTGGGCCTAAATAGTTGCACACAGGACCTTGGAGTTTAGGTCTCCTTATTTTGCGGGGATAAAGTCAACTGAGAGGGGTTACAAATACCAGTCTTTTTTTTTTTTCTTTTTTTTTTCCCTCCACTTTTACATCCAACTCTTACTCAATATCCAGTACAGGTCAACCAGTGTTCATGTTGTAGATGTCGTAATCTGCAGCTACCACAGACCCACAGGAAAATTGCTGTGTCCTAAGAAGAGCAGGGAGGGAACTGTGACTCACATGGACGGGCCTGAGTCATGGGGCCTTCTGAGGGAAGGGGTGCAATTCATRCAGTTCTTGCTTGGGGCTGTACAGGGAGCACAGTGTAGCCTATCACATCAGTACGGAATAGAAACAGCAAAATATGGTCCTCGAGTGAATATCAGAAACAAGCATTTTATGACAGCTCAGGGCAATTAATGTATGTTACGCGTTATGCAATATATAGAGATTAAAGAATTATATCCTTAATTCTCTACTCTGATTCTTACTGCCATTGAAACTAATGGCTTCCTTGAAGGACTAAGGGAGGCATGATTTGATAGGGTGTGTAACAAAATMCACTGAAGAGCTCTTTCAAAGCAGACTAGGAAATTCAGATGTTCAGACTATATTAATAGTGAGGAGGCTTTGAACACCAGCCTTGATTTTTTCCCACATGTATTAGTAAACATGAAAAATGAAAGAGCTGTAAGTTTTTGGCACATAAACCTCAAATTTGCTTGTGTCTGTGTGGGTACTACAGARCAAGCATGTAATACCCAATCTCTTCAAGCAGTGGGTCAACTGAGCATCCAGAGGAAAACAACAACGGCTTTGGACCTGATTTGAGTTCACTGAAAACTTTACTATTTTGTATGAGGCCTCAAAAGAGCACTAAAACTCAGCGATACTTGGAGCTTCCTTTATGCTTGGATGCTTGGTCAGTTGGCTCCCTAAATACACGAGTACATACTCCAAGGCAGAGGAAAGCTTCAGAGCTGCAAATCCTAAACACAGTGCACCGATTCCAGCTCATTCCCCAAACCCGTCTCAAACTCAGACAAGTGGGGAAAGGGAAAACCAGCCTCTTGCTGCTGGTTTACATTTTGGGGTGTGGTGCAAAATACAAAACGCTGGTTTCCATGCCTATCAGAAAAACATGACTTGTAAGGGCCTTTAATTACGCTTTGTAACAACTCTACTTTGGGCTCGCCGAGTTTAGCTTGGGAAACAGAAGCGGCTCCAGTTCAGCTGCASTTTGGGTGCAGTAGCAGAGCTGCCAGCTCAGCAACTCTTCTAAGAGCCACCCTCCATCCAGCCACTGTTTGCAGCTTCCTGTAGGCTCTGGCTAAACTTCTGAGAGACTTTTGCAGCCCACATATAACACTGGAGCAGGAAGAGGCAGTTCAGAACCTCTTTGTGCTTGTTTGTCACAGAGACAGCGCTCAGAGGTTTTTACATGCAGAAGGGTTCCTTGCTATGGACGAGCGCACACTGTGTCCTTGTTCCTAGCTAAGCAGCAGCAGTAGCAAAAGGCCTCTTCTAAACAGACAGTATTTAACATTGCCTTATTAAATATCTGCTAGGTTCATAATCTATACGTGCAAAGTCCACTTGGTTTGCCCTGAAGCTGTAGCATTGGTGTATGGACTCCTAGCAGTGTCCCAGTACAGCCCTCTTCTACCCCAAAGAGCCAAGTAATGCTCTGATGTGCCACTGCCGGCTTCAGTAAGGCTCACACGGGCACAATTATGGTCCCAGAAATGCTCACTGACCTCATCCAAACATTTTCCTCCTCGGATTATCATTCTGCAGAATTTAAAATTTCAATTTTTTTTTCCAGATTCATAGAGGGGAAAATTATTTCAGCCCTAGATCTTTCCTAGACACTGTAGCATGRAGCTAGAGAAAAGAACCAAGAACCCCAAGAACCAAACAACTAAGTGCTGAATTTTACACTGCCTCTTACCTGAATTTCAAAACTAAATCACAGAAAAGTTGTATTGAAAAAATGAAGCAGTTATTTAAATTGATGTATCAGTTAATAGTGATTTATCAAGTTTCCAGTTTTTCTTTTTGGCTACTTTTATCCCTTTTTTCATTCCTTCACTTATGTGTTATGCCATATCATCAAAAGGTTTCTACATTGCTTCCTATCAGAAGTGAGCCCCTATTATAAAATCTGCCAGAAATTGAAAGCTGGACATTCTTCAGGTGTTATCCTAATGGCAAATCAGTCATAAGAAGACTTGGAAATTAAACAGCGCTCTCCCCTCTTTATTTTTCCAGCTATAAATTGGTGATAATTATCAGCTACTTACCAAGTGTGWTTTGCAGTTTAATTGATACATATCACATCCTTATTCTTCGGATAGGTATTCTCAGATAAAGGATATTAAACAGTCTTTACATATTTAGTGAACAATATTTATCAAGTAGAGAAGAAAGGATGTCCCTGAGGAAAGGTAACCATCTGCTTAAGGAGAGTTTTTAGTATTAGTTTTTCTAGGAGACCCAGTAAATCCGTAGTATTACAGCATTATGTATTATTAGTAAGACACAAACTGCTCTGAAGCAGCARTTCAGCAGGCAGACATTTACGAACAACCATTAAAGATGAGGAAACAAGAATTTTTACTGCCACTGACCTGGTATGAAGCTTAAAATAGCAGGCTATTTTACGGGAGGCCTTTATTGGTCCACATTCCCTTTGTGAGTGTGTGTCTCCATTAGACTGTAATTGTTCTGAGACAGAAACTGTCACAGCTTTAATTACAGTCAATAACCTGTCCCTCTAATAATTCTTGAAGATGCCTTCCTGAGGATATTCTATTCTGTTTCTTCAGGAATAACTATTCCTAGGATAATGTGACCTCCCTCTTAGCGCATCCTTTAATCCAAGCAGCAGTTAAGCATTTAGTGCTCTGGAGGGAGAAGCTATGGGGTGATTCCCAAGACTACCTGGCTGGTCAATGACAGCAGGAGGAAGAGGAGAGTTCCTGACACCCGTCCAYGGGTGTGTGGTCTGCTGGACCACATCACCGCTCCGGTCATCACTCTCCTTTGCTCCCCTACAATAGCACCATTCATCCTGGAGGTTACAGACACTGCAGCACCGTGTGAAGCAGATAAGGATCGCATCCTGGGCATTTTGGAAACATGAAAGAAACACCCTCAGTTCAGAATGGTTGTATTTAGTGCAAACAGCCAGCTGGAATGGGTGAAACCAAAGCCAGGTAAAAGAACTGTAAGGGGTTTTTTTTTCAGTTCTCATATTCATCAAGGGAAGGTTTCAKAAAGAAACGTCAAGAGAAGCTATTTTCATATGTGTTTTACAGGACAGCTCAGTAGTTTGCAGGAAGGTCAGAAAGAAAYACAGTCCTGTG
The DNA here is from genome assembly GCA_003342815.1 of Eudromia elegans. Taxonomy (NCBI): domain Eukaryota; kingdom Metazoa; phylum Chordata; class Aves; order Tinamiformes; family Tinamidae; genus Eudromia; species Eudromia elegans. The sequence goes on along the minus strand of PTEX01000041.1, from coordinate 4,490,074 downwards.
CCAGCAACATTTTAATGGAGTTTTTCCTGCAAAACRGCTATAGGTAAATAGAACTAAGATGCTGGGATATTATTTCCTGCGTGTGGTCATATTACTCTCCCTTGTATAATACCAGAACCTATTAAACTGTCTTTCCGTTAGAGAGCCATCAGATTGCAAAAAAGATGGGAATAATGAATGTGGAGAGCTAAACTGTTCACATGAGGAGACCGTCTAGACAACGAAGAGAAAAATAGAACTGTCTAAAAGTTTGCAGATTTTGACCATTTGAGAATCTTTTACARCTGCCACAAACTGTAGTAGAATATATTAAAAGCTCCAGAGTTAATTTACATTTCTGTTTTTCCTTAATATTGACAAAAACTGAGGTGGAAATCCTACATTTTCACCACATAACGCCAGCATTATCAGTTCCCCATACCAGCCCATCCACAAGTATCCCATSTAACAAACAGTATATTTCTCTTTCTTCTGCTCTCCTCATCTTCCCTTGTATTCTAGGCACCAACATAAAACAGCTTCAAAATGCAAGCAGTAAAGCAACCCTACCATCTCAGTTTACATTCTGCATCTCTGACCTTGCTTGAGGAAATTTCCAAGCGAGGGCTGACTAAACAGCACAATGTCCTTATGGCTTGTCATATTAGTTTAAGAGAGCAGTAAATAAAAGAAAAGTGAGATACTTTAACAGCTTGGTAAAATAAAAATTCAAGACAGTAGCAAAGCTGAGGTCAAGAATAGAGTTGTCCTGATTCCCTTTACATATTTTTTTTTTCTGTCTTGCCCTCCCAGAATGGAGCTCCAATAATTTAGCCCTTTATTTGGTGCTGTAAAGCACTAGGGAATGCTCATAAATCAAACAGGTATGCAGTGGATGCAGGAAGCCTAACCTTTTCTTTCCACACACAGAAATTTCACACAAAGAAATTGTGCTTGAAAAGACATGTAGCTTTTATTTATTTATTTATTAAATAAGATTTATTTTATATGCCAAGGCTAAAAAAATTGTAAAGGATTTGAAGTACTTTCTACTAAGTCTGGATATCATTAAGATTTCTCTGTTTGAATTAGAGRGTGTCTTGAGGAATGTAGACACTGTTGTATGTGCGAAGAAGAGCTAAACATGTTTCTATACACAATATCTACAGTGCGCCCAAGGCAGCTTCTGATTCCGATCAAAGTAACCCAGGACTAACATAAATGGATGGTATATAACAAACGSAGAAATCAAAAGGTGGCAAAGCTTCTTGCTCCTTTCCCCAGTTCTGCACAGCTTATCACAGGCGTTAGGACATCTTAATGCCATTCAGGAACTGAAGGCAAGTGATCTTCCTTTCCTGCAGGTACGTGCCGTCGCTCTGTAGTTTCTTCTCCATCTCTCATACTATTATAATGTACTTTTATAGAACTATTTGATTTCTCATGGTTGATCTTGTATCAAATTAAATTCCAAAACTGCACTTTAAAACTTACATTCTGTGGTGCCTAACCRGTGCTGTGTCCTGACACATAGCCAGGGGCCCTGGGAGTTACTAATATTAATATCCATAGTGCAAATTGACAATTAATATCAGTAGTGTAAATGGACAGTAATTGCTAGGCCAGTGGAGGCTGTATTTAATTCATAAGCATTTTGAATTACCGTCTTTCTTCAGTAGAGCTTTTCTAATCAGGTCCATAATTGAGGTTCTCATACACTGCACTACTCAGTCTGGATCATTACCTGCCTGATTTCCTGTTTCCAACTGGTTTCYTAGGCCTCTAAAAGAAACTGAAAATTTTCCTCCCAAATTTCAGCTCCCAAATAACTGCTCCTGTCTGAGATGTGAGCAGGAAACACAGAGCTTCTGTCCTACACTGAAAGAAAATGCCTGGCTGAAATGAATGTTACATGTTGTTAGTACTCAGTGAAGAGCATTTGCTRATGGATGTGGGGCAAGATAGGGGGATATTATGAAAAACGAAAAAGGAAACTGTGCAGGATGCAAGGAAGCAAGGGGAAGTGATACCTCTTATTGGATCCGATGACTTGCAAATGCAGGTACAGACCCAARGTCCTTTCATCGGCTTTGACAAAGCAAACGTTAGAACAGGTTTAATCTAATTATCTTAATCATCTAGACAACTTAAAAGAAAAAAGAAATAGTTTGTGTGGAGCAGAGAGAAAATGTTACCACCGACAGAGGTGMAAGTTTCTTTAAAAACTTCAAAATCTGCATGGTAATTTCAAATCTTGTGAAAGCAATGGGCTCCTGTGAACACCTGCTCAGTCTCYCACTAATTAAATTATTTTATTTTCTCATGCTATATTTTCATTAAAGGTTAAAAAAGAAAAACTGTCAATTTGTCTTTCTGTCACTTTCTCTTTTTAAACTCTTTGACCAAGAACAGGCTGTTAAAAAAAAAAGTGTGCTGTCATTTGCAGAATCCCTGTCCTTCAGCTTCTTCAGGGCTTCTTTTGTGTCAGAACCAGAAAGAAAAAAAAGAGAAAAGAAAAAAAAATCCCTACTATCTTTTTAACAAGGTCAATGAAAAATAACCCTTGATCTAAAATAATCATAACTGAATGCGCATTTGGCATATAGCCTGTATGACAACAAAATGAGGTACATCAAAGAAAGGACAGCAGGAAAAGGAATGTGGGATAAGGGCAGGGAGCATCATTATAAATACAATGACATTAAACTCAATAGTTTAGGGCAGAAGGGGTGATACAGCCATGAGGACGCCATCTGAGCAAGATAAAATTACCTTGTTAAAAAGACTGTGCTATTAGTTTCCCAAAGGATAGGAAGATAAATGCTTAATCTAAGAATGTGTGAGCCATGCTATGAAAAAAAGAAGATGCATTATGGGCACATTTCACTGAATTTTTGCATATCTCTTTTGCATCTACTTTAACTTAAATCACATCACTAAAATCCCATAGATGAGTCTGCAGCATTTGCAGATTCCCTAATAGGGGGTTGATCTTTCATTTATGAATTTATCCTCTACATTTTGCTTACTAGAAAAAGTCTATCCATTATATCCCTAAAGGCATCTGTATGAGAGAGTATTTTAGATGGAATTTCCAAAAGTATATTTAACTCATATGGATAGCAAGCAACTTAACAAGGGAAGAACATTAGTTAACTCATTTTATTAGTTTTGTTTACCTGATCTTGTAAAAAATATTCATATATTGATATCCACTGCGGCACACTTCCCCTTTCAAGAATTCTACTTTTAGACTGGTAACACTGCCCCTATGTGGCCACAATTGCATATTGATTAAAAGCAATATATATTCCACATAACTCTCCTACCACTCTTCATTTAGTGGCTGTTACATCCATCACGTATCAGACATAATTAAGAGCTTATCATTTCTTTTCTTCTCCCGTCCACGTAGTCTGTTGATACGACTTGGCCAGTTACAGAGTGAATTTCTATTTCAATACTCACAGTCTGCAGCATTGCTGATTTTCACAGAAAGACACCAGACTTCCACTGATATCAATATGAGTTTGACATTTAACTTGGTTCAAATCACCCTTTTTAGCTGTAATTTCAAAAAATCTCCATCTGCAAAATGGGAATAATGAAACTGTTGTGCTCAAAAGGGAGATTGTGAAGATATCTTCTCTGGTGATGTGCTCATACTGCTTGTCTAGATAAGAAAAAAAAAACAAAAACAAAACCCAAAAAAMCACAGTCCAAAAGAATAGAAATTCAATGTGTTTATGGTATCTGTAACACAAGACAGGGAAGTGGCATAGTTCTCACAATACAGTTTGGTTTTGTTTATGAAGATAGGATAAAGCTGTTTTGTATCAAGATCTGAACACAAACTGGGAGTAGGACCTGAATTACAGTGCAGTTGAGGCCAAAGACTTTCGCTTATGGCTAGACCTGCACTCCTCTGGAAAAATGTTCTGCTGCTTATGATAATGAATATGAGGCTACCGAAAACTGCATTATCGTCTCTAGAAAATGCAGACGAGATTGGAAGAGATGAAAGAAGGAGAAACTGATATACCCTAACATACACATCTAAACTCCAGCATCACWCAATAGACTTTGTGTTGCAACTAATTTACATTTCAATATCCCAGATATCCCCTCTGCTGACTGTGCCCAAAKGATGCGCTTTTGACCTAGTTACAATCTGTTGTATACTATTAGAGAATCAATTTATATTAGTTTAAATATCTATAGAATTACATGTAACTTTCAGAATAAAGGTACTTGCCACATTGCCAAGGGGTAGTTAGCTGAAATGGAGCATATGGCCACTATTATTACTATAAATATGTTTCTTTAGGCTATAATATATTGTCTTTGGGGTTCTGACTCTTAAGAAGAAAGGACTGAATTACAGTCACCCTCTTTAGTGCACAAAACTTGGAATAATCAGGATTTTTTTGTTGTTGTCTACATCTCTCATGTAGATAACMTTCAATGGAACAAAAATTTCGATGGCCTTGTGGCTCACCATACTGTTTGTGGTGTTTTTAATGGTAAGCATTTCTGTTCTCCTTCTTTTATAAGACCATAATACTTCTATAAAGCTTTAAACGTTTAAGACATTGTACTAAGAGACACATTCAGCTATAGAATAGCTTCTCTTCAGTGCAAAATCTCATTCAGTTCCTGAGCTTTAATTCACTATAACAACTAAATCGAGTTACCTACTGGAAATAATGTATTTCAAACTATTGTATCTTGAGTAAGAAAACCCAAACTGAAAAGCACCGGACTGCAAAGAGCAGCTAAATTAACATTTTATAGGCTGTTGTAACTTGAAGAGCTGAGAGCCAATTACATCAAGAATCGGTTGCAATCAGAGCTTCAGTTTCCCTCTTCAACAGACCAAGTAGCTTGAATTTAAAGCATCAGTTAAATTGAGCTAGATATCTGCATGCTTCTGAAYTAGAAATAAATCTTAAGGGCTATTTCGGCCTTACAATACACCAAGGACTAGTCCCAAGTTTTCACCTGACACTCACCTCCGTCATGCTGTGGAACAACAAGACAAAGGGTAACAAAATTATGTCAGTGGGTCTGGGTATGTGAAAGGGTATTCAAATCAAATGGAAAAGTGATATTTAGAGGGTCAGATTTACACAGAACTACAGAACTGGCCTTTAATTTTTGTTTCTATTGACAATTCCCCTTTCTCTTCTCAGTAAAACGAGAATAAGGGAATTTTCAGAGGGAGAAGTGAGACTGCCTGGTGCTTTGAGTCCCATAGCAGGAAAAAGCAAAACCTCTTTGAAAAATTCAGGGAAAAAGAAGAAATGAAAAAATAGATTTACTAGAATAAGAGAATGTGTGCAGATACTGAGGTTATGGAGCACTTAGGATTTGCAAAGCATAAAAGGATCTSAAAAGAGGAGAAATTGTGCAAGTATTGTTTTATTTATGACTCCCCTCTTGATATCTTTTCTCTAACAAGAATAACAACTTAGGATGACTGTGGTTAATTGAGAGAAAGGAAAAAAAAAATGCAAGCAATGCATTATAGTACCTAGTCATCTGAAAACGTGCTGTCAGCAGATATAGCTGACAAGAGCAAGATTGAAATCAAACCTTACCTAGTACATAGCCCTGTCCTCAGGGAATTTTGCCCCCATATGTGGGGTTGATCTTGTCGGATAGTTTGGCAATACTCAGCCAAGATTGAGACAACTGTGATACTACATAAACACACCCTACCATTGAGCTAAACAGGGCTGAATACCTCAAACAATAGTACCCACAAACAGCACTGAAGTCATAAATTAATTGCAAACCTGCATATCTAAGCAGGCCCTTGCATGTGCTAATATTGATCTACAGGTACAGATAATCATTTTACATACGAGGGAGTACAGTGATTACAAAGGCAAAAAAGTCGCCAAGTGACCTGCACAACTCCACATGCTTCTATTGAAAAGGCCCAGGTTTGGCCTCACTTTTCTGTTTCTTGGTTTTGTAGTTTATGACAAAAGATCTTGCAAAATGCTTCACMAAGATGTTAACAGTCACTCATGCTTTTTACTCAAACTGTTCAGCCAACAGCCCTATCGGCTTCTGGCATACTCTCCAAGAAAGTTTTATTCAAAACCATAATTTATATTCCCCTGCTTCTTCCCCCAGCATCTCAGGGCATACATGACCCTATAAGTGACACTTCCTTGWAACATTTTATTTTGATCCATCTTTTTGTCCTGAATTGTCCCACCACCCAGCAGCACTCTAATGATCTGCACTTCAGGGATAGAATTCACCAGTGGTAGAGGTTTAAATAGCATATCTTGAGATGGGAGCCATGAAGAGGTCTACAATAAATAAATAAAAGTCCTATCACACATTTAATGCCAAATGGCTGCTGGGACTTGAGTTCAAAAGCACATTTGGAAACTGATCCCTTGAGAAGATATGTTTGTTAGGGTGTTTGGCCTTAGGATTTTAAAGGATTTGCTTTTTAGCTGTTACTTTACTGCAAGTATGTGACTGAAGACCTCAGGTGTGAAAGTCCTTTGATTAAAGGGACTGGTGTGTGCCAGATCTAGTCAATGAAAACCATTAAGACTAGTAGGAGCTGCAAAGCAGGGATCTGGGAAGGAATGTGGAGAAAGTCTATCATATTTAAAGCAAGCAAAGGCTTGGATTGTAAGAGCAATGAGAAACCAGAAAAGCCCTTGAATTTCTTGTTCTACATAYATGATGGATTGCACTAACAAACTCTCATGGAACTGACTGCCAAATTTGCAGGGAAGGGTCCATTTAAACAGGTAAAGYCAGACTGGAACCTGCTTATGAAAATCTCCATATAACTAAAAATATTTCTCCAAGCAATTAACATTCTATGTAAAGGGCAGCAGCAACAGTCAGACTTACCCTTATGGTAGGTCTGAGAGAAAGAGCGTATGAGTGCAGAAGAAAAATAAACTTAAAATTGCTAAGGCTGGAAGGGASCAAAAGGTGTCATCTAGCCCTTTCCTTTGCTCTAATGCAGAATTAGCTGCACTTAGGTCATTCCTGGCAAACATTTATCCAACTGTACTTAAAGACCTTGAAGACTGGAAGTGCCTTCCTAGGAAGTCTCTCTCAATGYTTCATTCTCTTCATTGTCTCAAAGTGTTTCTTAATGATGGATGGTCATGAGTATTTCTCTTGCAGCATGTCCATAGAAAAGGGGTTTTTTTCCTTTGAATTTGCCGTCTTTTTCAGCTTTTGCAGCCACATAATAATTGCACATATTCTTTTTCATCCTTCAGCTACAAAGAAAAAGGAAGATCTCTACACTAACAAGTACACAGCTTTTCAACGTGTTACTGCAAACAGTACAAAATCTCCCCCAAATATGCTTGTCACAACAGTGACCAAATCCCTTGAAAATTTACGGAGCCAAAAGCTTGATTCTAACCATTGGCTGTAGCTCTATCTCGTGGCCTGATGTGTGCACTGCAACRCCATTAGCCAAGAATCACCGCTTTGGAACAGACAAATGTTTCATTGCATTGGAGGTTTCCTTCTTCCGTGATGTTACAGAGTTTCACTTAGGAATCTTTTAGTCCAAAATTCACCAAATCACCTGCGACACTGCTGAAGTGTTTACACTCTACATATATCCTACTTTCTCATTTTATTTTCTTTATCAAAACCGAGTATTTGTTTGTTCACTTACACCAAGCTATTCTGTCTGTGATTGACAAATTAGAGACTACATTTGCCAACTCTTAAGAAATTTCAGTTGTCTCTGAACAGTGTTTCTATAAATAGGCCATTTATGYCCTCTTCTGTCAAGATTCACATATGGTCTTAATTTTACATACCACATTGGACTTGTGCTACTACTTGCTGCATATAAAGTTAAGTGCTAGAGTAAATCTTGGCTAGATCATGGTTCTCCTTACTCTGAGCTATAGTTTTTTTATTAAYACACATCCCCACATATTCTTTTCCATATAGACCAGGTATCATTCCAAATAGAAGACACTTTGAAAGCTTGAGCTAATGATGAAAGCAGACAAAATTCAAGGCAACTCTAACTTGGATTCTCATCTGACTACTAAGGAGGTAAATTTGTACATTGGCCAGTATTTAATAGAAAATGACAGTGAAGAGTGTTGAAAACTACACAGCTCTGGTCAAACGATTAATGATGGTAATTAATCGGGTTGTTTACAGCAAATGACTTCCATGCATGCAAGTCATTAGTGGCAGTTCTTAAATGCTTAGAAGGAAAGACATGAACACAAGGAACGAGTTTCCTTTATGTTGTTTCACAATTTATTCTTTATCAGCTTTAGAGGAATCCTTTTCTCCTAGCCATTGTAGTTTATACAGTTTGACAGAATAATTTGTACCTTTATTCAATGGAGAAGATTAAGTACAGTATCAATATAAACCCTAAGAGTGATGCTTCATTAAGCATGGGAAGATAACACAGAATTGTGGTAATATACAGAGCAAAGCGTGCAATAACTCTGCACYACTTCAATACATTGCTAATCCACTAAAAACATTTCTAACTCTCCAGAACTATATATATATGTATATATATTCACTTTAAAACTGCTACAGCAATTTTCATACGAGAAACTGGTCATCCTGATCCAGCAGGTCAAGCATTAGTCAGGGAGAAAGCAAACAATTTGAGTCAGTGTCCCTTTTTACTTGGCCTGGAGGCCAAGCTGCATGTGTTCTAGCCCAATTTGTCTTCAGAAATATGATGAAAAAGTTAGAATGTGTCATTTCAACAGAATCATTTTAAGTTAAACGATGAAATAATGGCCTAAAATATTAAATCAACCTATTAAGATTGAATACCAGCCTCCTCTGATCAATAAAATTTCATAAAATGCTTTGATATTGCCAGAGCTGCATTATTCACCAAAACAGTTTCAGATAAAGACACAGTTGAGATGCAGTTGGGATCCAAGTCGGAAATACAGATGTAATMCTAAGTCCTAACAATAACTGCCAAACATATGAACCCTTGTAAGATAATGTGTCCTGCTCTGAAACAGCGGATAACTGGAGACTGGCTTAAGTCCTTTCGATATGAAGGAATATAGTGAGCCAAAAGCAGTCTAGTATAACAGTAGAGCAGATCCTAAATCCTGGCAAAATTAGATTAAGAAGACAGAAGCAAAAGTTGAAATGCTTGAGTCTGGCACCATTTGAGCCTAACTAGCTCTGCGTCCTGAACTATTTGTTTTAATCTTAAAAAAAATTGCATCTTTTTTTTTTTTTCTAGTTTCAGCTAGCTGAAATTCTGCACACAACAGTATTAAATGCTAAATGGGGCATCTTGACATTCTCTATATTTCTTTTTTTTTCATTGATCTTCCTGAAGAAGGAAATTAAACTGACATAACCAAAATGATAGAATACACATGAAGAAAATGGTTAATCACATTAGACAATTTTGAACTCAGCAGCTCATGCATGCCAGTAACTGTGAATTTATGCTGCATTTAGAATACAACACAATCTTTCGTATTTATTCTCTCAATCTTTGTAAAGGGGCATTCATTAGCTGGAACTGTTAAGTGAAACACTAAAATGAGAGGCAAAAATCAAATTACCACAACTTATAGAAGCAAATCAGGAAAGGAYGACTGTGATACTTAGTTAAGGATGTTACAACACAGAGCTCCATGGAGCAAAACTATTTCTTGAACCACAAAGCCAAGCCCAAGGTGCAGTAACCCAGCATYCTGTCTCTGGTCATGGCATCTGCAAAAACGCAAAAAAACAAATGATCTGATATTTCTCCAGAATGTTGAACCATCTTCCACAAAAAACATTTTGGCTCTAGAGGTTTCCATGCCAGTCAATGTGCTTCAAATGACCAGTTCTTGGTAGGTGTTACCTCTGCTCCTTTGTCTTGTTAACACAAACCAAATTCGGAGCCAGTTAATTGAGCAAAAGCTCTTTTGGAAGCCAGTGGTTAATATTAAACCAATTCTTTAACTTGAAAAGTTTGTGTTCCAGTACAATGATGCACTTAAAATGATTGAATAAATGGTCCAGGCTGCAAGTTTTTAACACCTTCTATTTAATACCATTCTGTTTCTGCATAAAACAATAACTTAAGGGCATTTCTACTGCTTTCATATTAGCCAATCATGCATATCCAGGTTTCTCTCTCACAAAGTGAAACTTTTCTTTATCTGTATTTGCATAAGTTAAATAAATATCCAGTTGAATTTCTTAAATCTGGCTGATAAAGTACAAGCATGTACAAGAACAAAAACTYAACTAAACCTTGAAGTTTTATAAACAAAGCTTATAATTAGCCACATATRAAAGACTTGTTGCAGTGCTGAAAAGTATTGTTCRCTGCAGGTGAAGTATTACTTTAGCAAACTGGATGACCAAGTYGAGTATTGCACCCTCAAACATTGAAATAGTAGATGGTGTATTAGCCACTAGATGCCAGCATCGACTAGCRCCATCACCAAAGTGCTTCCTCTGACTCATTCATGATCTGAAGTGCATTTTTATCTACAAGGTAGAATATCAGCAGAGAAAAAGAAAACACATAAAGCAATTCATAATACTAACATCTTCACAGACTTATTAGCACAGKTTTTTTTTACTTTGCAGAATAAAGTCTCATATCCATTTCAAGGCCATTTCAATTTCTGCATTTCTACGCAAAATAGATTTTCAATATACTAGGTCGTAACGAGTAGTGAGCTAGGAAAAAAAGTAAATAAGAATTAAGTCATGCATCAAATACTTTATAGAAGATGATTTGGAAAGAAACGGCTCAGATTGTTTTGTCACTGGATTGTAAGTTATTTCACTGRTATAAACAAATTTGCCATTCAACACATTCTTCCAAATTCCATTATYTCAATTAATGGAGTCTGTGTCTCATCTCCTCTCTTCAGTTGAAGCATGAGAGTTCATCGTAATTTAACTGCAGAAACTCTTTAGGAGCCCAAGCTCAAGTAGTGGTGTCAGTGAACACTCAGCTTGGTCAAATGGTCCCACCCCTTGTCTGCAAGGTCACAGAAGGAGCCTGGAAGGAGTTGCAGACCTTGCTCCCTAAGGCCTGGGTTAAACAAACAAGCCCCCAAAGCAGTTCCCCATCGTTCATTGTCTCCTTCTACATATAGATTCAGAACCATATACAGAACAATCCTGGTTAGAATGCCCACAGCACTTGCATCAGGACCATMTTTACAAAGATGTAGCAAAACCAGAAATTAAAGAATTTAAAATAGAATTTGGCTGGCTCAAGTTCAGGAAAACACCTCTAGCCTTTGGACATTTGAGTGTTAGGATATACATCCCAACTACATCCCAAGAGCCAACTGTTCTGCAGAAATCCTAGCATGAACCAAACTGGCAGTTATTGGCAACACTAAGGACCRTGAAGATCGTAAGTACTTGGATTTAAGCTTAAATCAGCTAAAATCTCTTCTGACTGCACACACATTGGTAATTTCACCATGTGATGAAGAGCATCAKGTCAGCTCTATATAGAAATGTAGACAAATACTGACATTTGTCATGTAATGCATTTAACAATTAAAACTGCTAGAAACATTCCTATTGAAATTATGTTTACCAGATAGGCACTAATTAACAGTTCACTTGGAATATTTTTACCAGAAATATCTGAAAACTGTATGTAGGAAATGACATTGCAGYTGATGACCAGTAGATGACAGCATTATACTTGATACTAATTTGCCTTAAATCTTCCATCACTTTTTTGGTTTATGAAACTTCATGAATACACTTTGTATCAGATATCAGATATCTGATAGTAATACAAAGGCTGTATTTTAAATCTGTTATAAATAAACTGACATACTAATGTCATTGAAGAGTAACTTATCAATGATTCTATGCTGAAAAAAAACGAGACTGGCCTAGCCAATATAACATGATGCAATTTACTGGGATCAGTAGAATTTTACTCATTTGCACCTCCCAAAATAAGTCAATTATCTGATGAGCCTACAAAATACAATGCCCTGTTTTTTTGATGRAGTTGCTCCTTTTGAAATGCAATAGCATCTTTGAAGATTGTTAAAGACAGACCACTAGCAGTTCTCAAAGTAGTTACGTAACTTCACATACTTTGAACCTAAGTGATTGCAATTTTTAAATCCAGTTTCTGAAAGTATCACACATTATACTCAGTCTGACCGCCTTAAGTCCTGCACTGAACCAAATAGCTCTACTCTAGTGAAAAGATCCTACTCCTCCTTTCAAATTCACTGAGTTATTTACTTCTGCATCCGGTTCAGAGAAATCACTACTCTTTCTCTTTTTGTTAAATGCACTCAGAAAACTTAATGTAAAATAAAAATATTGACTAGTTCAAAAAACAAGTATATATTTTTGATAGGAAGTGGGGGTTAAAAACAAGGCATTAATTAGCCAACACAGATGCAAGGAAGTTAGATTTTGATGATGTGATCAGATGTGAAAGAAAATAATATACATTCGAAGAGGGGAAAATGATGCATTATTCTCTCAAGAAAGAGATTTGATTTGTTTGCCTTTTAAAGTCAAGTGCTGAAGCCGAACGAGCTGAAATCCAGTTTGAATGCGTGGAGAGGAACATCTGTGACAGGCATGGTCCAGAATACGCAACATATGGAATGATGACTCAAGAGCCCATTTCAACTGTGGAGTTAAGAATGCAGCACTCCCCTCTAAGTATGGATCCCGGGAGAACCCCACGGAGAGGGTCAGTAGTAACCAGCAAACGCCAATTTTTCAGGTGTAGCTGTAAAGGATACACCCGTGTAGCAGCTGTCACCATGGGCTGTCACTCTGCTGAAGCAGCTGTTTTTCCTCTAAGGGCTGATTCAGTTTCCCTGCAGAGACAGTGGCAAGAAAAAAATACCCAACTCACACAGAACGTCACAGCCACTGCATRGCTAGGGCAGTTGCTCAATGCACAAGATCTTTTTGCTGATAATGCTCTGTCCGTCTACCTAGAAAGCTTTTAAGATGGAAAACATGAGCATCAACAGTAGGAGTGGATTAAGACAGTGTGTGCCATTTTCAGCTTGAGGATTCTCCAGGCGATGCTCTGTATAAATCTTCTTGCTTGCCCTTTTCACCTTTATTCCAGCAATTTAAATACTAAGCAGCAGTGTGCTACCCAAAGCCCTTCCTTAATAACTTTATCTTCTCTACCAAATGGCTGAGACCATTCTTTTCTTCTGGATTCTTTTGGGATYGAGATGCAGAGACAGGCAAAAGCAAATACCACTTCCTAAGAGTCTTTCTCAGGGGGATATTCTAAAATAACATCTTTGTCTGRGACCAAGGCTTCATTCTGATGGACTTTGGCAGTGCAGGCTTCAGTGACAGCAGGTATTTGTTAGCATTCATCTCTATATAAACTGATAAAGCACAGAACAGCCTCAGTTTTAACAATGATTTAAGGCGCCTGCTTTGAAACTTTCAGCTCAGTGGCAAATTCTGCATTTTTCTTTCCTGATAACATAAATGTTTGAGCTTTTATTCCTTATAGAAAAAAAAATCAAATCTTTAACAGAAAACTGTTACAAAACTTCAGAAAAAAAAGCTCAGATTCTTATTATTTTTTAAAAAAGTCAAAGAAACATGTGACTTTAATAACAGGTATGAATTTGAAATTACTGAACTTTGTCCATTATATGCCTTGTCTTGTGCAAGGTTGCACAATACATAAGAATCACAGCCATAACCAAAATTCTGCATATTCCAATTTTCAGAATTCAGACTGGATTACACTGCCATTTCAAAAAACTAGCATATTAACAAATCTTTTTTTTTATCTCAGTAGTTACTATCCACACAGCATTTCTCCCTTGGGAATAACATGCAAAAATATTGCTGTTTATTCAGTTGTGCTTTTCGGATGCTAAGCTGACAAACATTTTATGTAGTAAATAGCCCCAGGAATTTGTTAGAATTGCTTGTAGAATAGTATTAAATACTCAGGATTGAATGTCAAAGAGAGCTTTAGGTAGGTCCACTAATCCCCATCAGTATTGTTCCCTATGTCTATCACTCCCTATGGATAGGTATGGATATTGAAGGCATGGTATTTATAGTTGTCATTTCCCTCCTATAGAATGGCAACATGCTTGTGGAGCGATCCTGAATTGCTGAACCTTCTCAGTCTCGTTTCAATGCAGTTCTGCTTCACAGATATAGAGCTAGACAGAACAAAATGAATCTGTGCAAGTCACATGAGACTTTTTCAGGTGTAAGTAATAAAACATGCTGGTCATTTCCTGTTCAAATGACAAAGCAGCACTTAAGGCAGTTCTTCCATGAAATATTCTTTCTTTTTTTAGCTCTGAATATAAATTCAGTCTTTAAATTCACATAGGAAATGGTGCGTTGACTAGAATGGAAATCAGATTTGTGCATGTCAAAAAACAATAATCCCGGTAGAAAGGCAGACAGAAGGACAAATGTACAGTAAAGGCTATTTTAACTGAAGTCTGATCTCCAAATCAATAAAAACCACACCTCTGGTTGAAAGCACACAAACAACAACAGAATAATCAGCTACAAGTTTTATAAGTGTTCTTTTACAGAATAGAGTGAACTGCAAAAAAAATCATCATTTACCAGTAATAARCAGATTTGGATATTAACCATTAATATGCCAACTATTTGTTTTCACTTGGAACTGGCAATCTGCAAATTGTGACAAGGTTCCTATTTAATTAAATCTCTACAAGATAAAAAGATATCTGAACAGTAGTGGGAAAAAAAATCATGATTATCCTTTAATATGTGCCTGTGTTATGTAAGGATATCACTGTTCATGTTTTATACCTCAAATCAAGAATCTCGTATCTTAATTCTGACTTAACCAAGGGGCTTTCTGTGTCTTTTGCTCATCCATAACTACAGAGCAGCTTCAGGACTATCGCCATTTACTCCCAGAGCAGGTTAAGATGTTAGTTACTCCCCTAAGTGCTCCTCTGCAAATTAGCTGCACATCAGAGCTCATGCCTGCAATTCAGGGTGTGAGAACTTGTATAAAGTACAGCACAGGGCAAGCCACTTTCTTTCTGAGTGCCCTTTTGGCATCCCCAGGGAACAGTGAGTTTTAACTAATAATTCCCAAATACTTTTAGAAATTTAAATAAGTTGGCTTCTAATGGAATAATAAAGATCTGGCATCTCTTGAGCTCTTGCAAGGAACTGGCCTGACTTACAGTATTATGCAGTGCTTTCTGAAAAATCTCTGGCAAAAAAATGCTTAAAAGAAAACATCCTTTCCACACTAAATCCATGCATTTCCATAATTGCTCAAGTCCTGATTACTATAATTATTTTCTATTCATTTTGAAATACACTGTTATGATAGTTCAGACTTATTAACTTGCGGCAAGTATCTAGAAATGCAAGGCTATTTCAGTATATGAAGCCCAAAATATTTAAAAATTACTGTTTGTACCACTCTTGTCCTTTGAAAGTCAAGGAGTATTTCCTCAAAAAAAAAAGGAAAGAACTATTCTTAGAAGACATCACATTCTCCTGTTCTCAAGCTTGAAGCCATAGCCAAAAGAGCAAAAATAACCTTTAAATACTCTGGTCTCAGACTCTAAATTCACCTCATACCTCCTATCACTGTCTTGTGGGGTTATAGGTTATGACAGAAAAAAAGTTTTGATTCTGTTTGTAAGTAGGATACTCTTAATCCAATTCTATGCATATCTAAGCCAGTACTAAACACAGTGAGAGAAGAAAAAGGAGCCATATCTGCTTCCCTCRCTCTGTATCAAGAGAGTGAGAAATTTCAAAGCACAGAGGTGTCAGTTAAACACAATTCTCTATTASTTTCACACAGCCTTCCCTGAAAGATCAGATTTATTATTTTGCTAAACAAGCCTCAAAATTAAAGTTCGCCATGATAATTAATTTTCAAAGCTTCACTGCCAAAAGCTGAAGTCTAAGAAGCTAGATCTATTTGCTAGGCCTGTTCTTTTTTATTTGTTTATTTTAATAATAATAATAATAAAAATAGGGTCAATAAGAAAAAAACCCTCTTTTTAGTCTGATGCAACACAACCTATTTTATACGATGTGATGCAGCTTGGGTTAAACAGTGAGCAATAAGAGGACTCGCTTAATCTAATACAGGCCCTAACAATGGCCAAGTAAGGAAATTCATCATTTCTTTGCTTTATCTGGACARCCATTAATAAGAAGTGTAAACAAGAAAATGCCATCAGTGCCATCAGTGATGTTTATTTTCTGTAAAAGAAAGCAAAGTATGAGATGATAATGTGCAGCAACATAAAGAAGTTCTGCTACAGCAGAAACTTTGGATGCTTGATACTAACACAGTCAAAAGACCCTGCAGCTTYCTCTCATTTGCCTGGCTTCTCTTGAAAGCTGACATTAACAATGCATTTATGCCATATTTGTTGTGACAGCGTAGGTGTCTTGCCCAGTGTATGCTAAAAGTATATTGAGTATGACAGCAGATCAAGCAATATAGCCATTTAATTAGGCAAAGCAACTTTCCTTCTCCTTCCTTTTCTCATCTCCTACAGCAAAGACTGCAAAAATATTACTTTCTACATTGAGACCAACAGTATCACTACCATTTATGTAATTTTCTGGTCTTTTATGAAACTCTGCAAAAATATACTTTCAGRTCACCTATATCAAAGAAAGAGGAAGGACTTGCTTATAAACACGGCCTTGTTCTTTCTTGGCCTGTTCTTTTCTTAGGTTGCTTATTAATAAAATAGCCTGTACTATCCCTGGAGTTTATTTCTTTTTGGTTTTTTCCCCCCATTGCCTATCTTTTTCTCTTTTGTATTATGGTAGATTCTATGAAGTAACTATTGATTTCAAATACCAAATGAGTAGTTTCTATTGATTTCTCCTTGACCAATGCTCTAATATTTAAGTGAAGGTTAAAGAATGTTTACTGTGAAGAAAACCCAAGACACTTCCCCAGTTTACTGAGAGAGTGAGTGCCCTCCCTACTCAGCCACATTTGCACTCATGCCTGAATCCATGGTATATTCTTCCTACAAAAGGAATTCTACTTTTATGGCGTCATTTACAAATATGTATGGGAAATTATTTTCCTCTCAACACAGTTTTTTCACAGTGTAACTGTTGACTGAGGTAGAACTCTTGTTTATTCTGACAATTAGGAGCTAAACTTCACATCTCAAACAGTAATGGTCACGTATTTTTTCATATCCTTAAAGTTGACAGCATTAAATATTTCACTGATATTTTTCTTGGAAAAATTTATAAGCACACRCATTTAAGGAAAAAAAAATCCTCAGTTTCTGGAATGTTGATTGTACCTTTGCTTTGGGTGATAGGCTTGAAGCATTTCTATTTTTCCTTTACCCAGAAAATCACTGCATTGGAACAGACTTCTGAGATATAATTAAAGATAATAGCTTCAAATCCACTGAAACTCTTAAGTGTTTGTTACATGTTCTTACTTATCCATAATTGAATATGCACTTAAGATTTTAGTCAATTTGCCTGAAAGTTTTTCAGTTCATTGGTTTTATAAAGTCTCCTGGGTCAGTCATTGCATTACATTACTGCATACCTTTCCCCATCCTTTTCATTATCCAGTTGATGCTCAAGCACTTAGGACATGAACGAACTATATCTTGGTTTTGTATACACACAGTTAAGCCTCAATCAAAGCTCTGATCTTGAAAACATTTGTGCTAATTTTAGGCATTAAATTTAGTAGAATAAYTCATGTGAGCAAATAGTTTCACAATCAATTTTGTCCCAGAGGATAGTAACAAAATGAACCTTGAATTCTAATACTAGATACTCCTTTTGTTCTGTGAATATAAATTCCATGAGAGAACATGAAAGAGATGGTCTAAATGCTGTGATTTATTAAAGGGAATCAAGCCTGTGATTACTTTGCCATACCCCCATGGCTTTGGCAAAGACCACTCACTTCAAGTTAAGCCTCTAAATTTCACTATACTTCTGTTTTCATTGTGAACAAAGAAACAATATTATTTTCTGAATTTTTTTTTTCTTTTTTTTTGAGGGGGCTRTTTTTAATGGGTAGTAAATGTGGTTGTGTGGCTTCTGGTAATACACAGCAGAAGTATCTCTGCTACTGGTGTAGCAGGGAAGAACCAATGATCTACCCAAGACAATTAAGATGCTGCCGTCAGATTTCTGTAAGCTGAACTTTTAGTAAAGAAATATCATTCTTTCAAGTTATCTTAATCATCACATTTTTATTTTCTTATCTTTTTCCCCATAAAGTTTTCATTTCAATTAACAGCTCAGTAAACTTGTCATTGCCTTCTTGAAGGACATGTTCAGTTCAATTATAAATTAGGGAGATTCTCATTTTTCCAASTATTATTTTTCTAGATTGTTGCCTAATGAGAAGCTGACAGAGGAGTCTATTACTATAATCTTTAATTAGGAGAACTCATATTCTGTGTGTCCTAGGGTTTAATGCCACTGTTCATTAAAATAACATTTTGAGTACCTGYAATTGCAACACGAATCATTTCAAAATTAAAACTGTAGAGTTCTTTCTAGAATCTGTGGCTTTTGCTCGTAGCTCACCACAGAGCTGAACAAGACCACTGGCAGCAGTGGGATACTCACTGTTCAGTATGGCGCTTAGGACTCCAAAATTAAAAGAGAGCAAGCTTTTGCCTAGCTTAAAGGATTAATAATGAATATGATCTTTTCTTTYTAGGCTTCTACCCAGTTAAGGTGGAGTTTAAAATTCAACAAAAGCACTTTRAACTTTATTCTAAAATAAATTTGCATTGCATTGGTAGGTGTGTGTAAATTACACAGTGGTCCAGCAAGCCCAATATGCTGTTTTTGAAAATAATATAGGTGGATGTCTAAGAAAAAGGGCAAGTTCTCTCAGCCTCCCAAATACAATACAGGTTATATTTTCACTTTGTACATTGTGGCCAGTGTGTGGGACAAACCTAAAAGCTCCAGGAAGGAGCAAGAATATTTTGAGATTCACYGAGCTCAGTTATTCTAGAACTCCTTAAATATATGTTGTGAACGTCAACAGAAGACAATATACCTATGTAATATGTGGAGAAAAAAAGTGGGGAGATTCATAAAAAAAGTTGAAAGAAATATAAATAGTAGGAGATAAAATGAGGATTTAGAAATAATGCCTTATTTTTCTGACTTGCGTTCYTAATAAACCATTTGCTGCAAATAAGATCTCAAGATGATTTCTATTTATTGTGAAAAGAGCAATGCAGTGTGCTGTCTGGAAGAAAAATTTTAGTTTTGTAAGTCAGCTGCATTTTATATGGGATATATTGTAAAAGAGATGGGTATTATCATGCATGTTTAACAAAAGATCTACTGTAGTGCAGGCATTTTATTCGCACTGCTAATCTATTTCTTAATATCTCTATATTGTCCTAAGGATCCTTARAAAGGAATGTCATTGTGTAGGAAAGAACACAAACACTCACTGCTGTTCTTGGTTAACCAGTTGTTTGAAATTTATTTAACTAATAGTGGCTTTCAGTGTGTTGAGACATTGTAATGGCAGATTTATTTGGCAACAGGAGTATGAGTAATTGCATCTAGATACTCTGACAGAGCCTAAGACACYGGAACCTCTATCAGGCTCTAAAAATTAGTTAATATGAATAAAATATTTATTTTCTCCTTGTATAATAGATGAGAGAGCCTCAAATAGTTGCCATGCGAATAAACCCCTCTAGCTCAGCAGCAAAATGCTCAAGTTGTCATCATGTCTCTGTGTATGAGACATGACTGAATCAGTTCTGCTTAATTCAACCGTAATAATAAAATCATAAAACTCCTGGGGATTTCTGTTATCCCAAAGAAGGGCACTCCAGCATATGCCGAAATATTCACCACAGCAATACACTCCAGGCTCATGCTCATAGAAACGTGTAATTTTGGCTGTTGTCCACAAAYACAGTCCTAACTCCCTTTTCTGTGGCATGTGCCAAATCCTAGTTCAAGTGTGTGATGCATTGGGCAAAGGAAAAGCGGGGGATATTAAGCCATATATTATAGATCCAAACCTCTCAGTGGAGCTGATCACCACCAGAGGTGGCCCATGCACAGAGCAGATAGGTGATGAAAATTAAAAATTATACCATTCCTGCAAGAAGATGTTGCAGTTGTTATAGAAATTCCAAGTTCCCAGATCACAGCCAGGGACATTAGTGTGCAATCCAAAGCCTGAATTAGAAATTRTGCAAGAAAAACACAACAAAACCATTTATAACGGCATGAAATTAAAGCAAATATAATTCAAAACGAGTGTGCTTGAGCCATGAGTTCTGTTAGCCTGAGAGATTTTGTCATTCTTTTTTAGGCACAGTGCTGAGAGAAGSCTTCTGTAAAGTTTTTACCTGTCTCCAAGTTTCTTAAGTTTCTGGAGGATGTTCAGCTTTTGATTTGGATCTTTATGTAAATTAATCAGTTACCTATCCTCTCGGGATAACTATTTGTGCTAGGAATAGATATTTGCATAATATATATGCACGTGGTAAATCAATGAAAGCTTATACACAGCTATTATATTGCTTTCTCACACCAAATAAATCTTAGTAATTGTGCAGAACATTGTTTCTCCACTGCATCCTAATGATTTCCTTCTGAATCTACTAGGGTACAAGATCTTATGATTATGCTGCTGCCTCCCGGAAGGTTTTTTTGATGGGGTTACTTTATAAAAGAAAACAACCTTCTATTTGAGACATGAACACGAGCAGTCTTTCAAAAGTGATTATATCCATATAGCTCTGATTCAGTTGGACTGGGCTTTCAGTTGCAGTTTGTCAGTAACACACAAATAGTAGCTATATAGTACCTCAATACTTATTTTCTTACGGTAACAATATTTCTGGAAGATTCAAAAGTGCAATAAAAATGCCATAAATATTTCCGTATCGTTGGTCTGAATGAATAGTGCAATCCGTGCTGTTATAGCTTCTTCTAAGGTAGGTCCGTGTATGGTATAGTTTCTATAAATGAGGCAAAAACCTTTGCTTTTTTTTGGTCTTCTTGCATTATACCTCTTTCATAGATGCACAAGCTTCTCCTGACCCTGAATGATACCATGGATTTCAAACCAGTCTCAGAGGGCTCATTTGTATTTTCARTTTGCTATTGATACTAAGTAAACTTTTCCACCCTGCTGCTTTGAAGCAAGACCAGCATTAAATATTTAGGAACTTCTCGTGAAGTTAACAGTTTGTCAGAAAAGAAGATTCTCTCCCCTTGCAAATGTTAAATTCTTATACATTAAATCTTTATTTTTCCATCCCACACAAACTCTGAAACTGCTACTAGCTGCTGTAGAAAAACACCCCAAAACCCCATTAGCTTAGAAAACACCACGTAAAATGTTATTTCTGAAGAATACAACACTCATTTTTTTCCTGTCATGGGAACAATTTCTTGACACAYGAACATATACAAAAGTCCAAGAAAGCAGAAAATAGGAAGTTCTTCATCACATGGATATGAACTATGGATTGATTTGGCCACTTTTTTGCTTAAAATTTAAAAGTATGCTCCAGGAAAAGTGCAATGGCTGCGTGTTTGACTACAAATGTATTTCCTTTTGGGTGAACAAGCAGTTTTCTTGCTTTAGACCAATATATTATGACTAAATGAAGAATACTCATCCCTCGCAGAAASAAAATGTGTTTGAATAATTGAACAAGACACAAAATCAGACGTGCTTTGGACACAGTATTTACCAGTCTATGCAGATTCAGATCTCCTGTTTGGACTGAACTGTTCCCATCTGGCTTACCAGACACATAAGCTCCTCTCCAGATTGTGCTGAGGTTTTCTGCTGATTGCTCTTTTGGAATAACAAGCATCGAGCTCATTCTGCCTAATCATGGAACTCCATAATATGAATATCTGAGGAAACACAAGGTGTCTTGTTAATAGTTTTACTAGCAAAATTAACTAGCAGGTTTGCCCTAAAGCCCTGTTGCTCTGAGGTGGTGTCTTCATGCAAACGTTTCTTGGCCCGTCCTCATAATTCTTGTCTTCAATGAATCTTATAAAATATAAGACAAGTCAGGCCCAGTCACTTTGTTTTCTCTTTGACTCTCTCTGTGAATTTTTTAAAGTTGTACAAACACTGATCATTTTTAAGGATAATGACCAGAAACATTGGACTTTATTCTCTGAAACCTTTCAGGCAACACTTTCTTCTTTCTCTGTCAAGTGGTATAATATCTATACACATATATGTAGGGAAATACCCAAAGCCTGACTTGGTTTATCTTTTCTTCCATTATAAAGATTCATAGAAAATCAGAACAATCCATCACAGTCATTCTGTTATAGGCCTGTTGAGAAACGTGAAAGTGAATTACAGCAGAAAATTTGAGACATGCCAGATTAAATGAAAAATTTACTCTTAAAAACCTCATGGGAAAATATTCTGTTGAAACACTAACATCTGATTGTAATGTCAGCGGAATAGGTTGCATAGAAGACCAGAAAAAAATGATTGTAAAAGATAAATGAGGAATTGTAGAGGGTAAATCGCTAGGATGCTGGAGGTATTTGTCACTAAAATTGACCTTTAGCCTGATTTTAATTTTTTTAACTTGTATGTCAAGTTGTGTATCTTACTATGCTTGAGGTGGTTTTGATGCCTTTGTTTACAATAGCATAGGTAAACAATAGAAACTAATATAAATGATTGCTAAGCTGATTGCTATTTTTGTAAGAATGCATACACAAAATAACTGCCTCTATGTGCATGCCGTGAGGCCATAGCTCCAAAAGGTGTGGGATTCATCAGACCTGTTTCACCAATAGAAATCAAAAGGACCTGAGATGAACTGAATTTTACATGCAAGAGTCAGCTACGTATGAGCTTTAGGTCCATTTCTAAACAGGGCAATTTCTCAAAGACAAGTGAAATTCTTTTTCCTTCATCTCTTCTGGAGGTGACTACAAGGATAATGGCCCCAATAATGGCACTACTGAAGTGTAAAAACTTATCAAGATGTGTGCTTGAAATTTAATTGCCACATAAGCCATCATGGTGGAGAAAGCCAATGGACTTATCTTAAGCAAAAAGATTAGTGCACTGAGGCACTAGATGTTAAGAAGTTTGTCTTTTAAAGATGCTTGAGTTGATAAAGTGGATCTATGTAATGCCAAACTTCTGAAGATTAGATCATCATGCTACATTTTGCAAATTAACTCTCTGAAACATGAACAGAGTTTATAATTTTAACTGTTTGTTAATGACCTGCCTGCAGAATTCAATGAACTCGGAACGTAAAATCAACAGAGTACCTTAACTTTAAGAACCCAGAAGTTTTGGCAATAGGTTGATAAGCTGATCATCAGTATTTCTGAAATCGCTTCCAGCAGAGACATTTACATATGGCAGGATGGCAGCCTCAGTTAATGCATATTGAAATGGGGGGAATATTTTGTTAAAGTTTTGAGATTTTAATCAAGGCTGTTGATGCTTCTATGATGCATTGGGTTCACAGTGAAAGGTTACATTGGAAATTCGTGAAGTTCATAAGGAGAAAAACAAGATACCAAAGAGAATCTTTTCACTTAATGAATTTGTTTAGCTTTTATTAGAAATGCAATGAAAATACTGGTTTTCTTCCCTTTTTCTTTTTTTTTCTTCTTTTTTTTTTTAAGAGAGCCATTATTAGCCTCTCAAAATTATAGTTTCTGGTTGTTCAACTGATTCTCAAGAAGACTTCATTTTACAAGAACAAAGCTTTCTTGACAGTCTTGTTCAAGACATAATTAGAACAATTAAGTCATTTTGGGTTGACTTCAGCAGCAAAGAAACCTACTGAGTTCAACAGGAGCAAGAGTGGCTTTGAACTAAGCATAGGCATCATTTTTCTTATTCCTTTGAAGATGTAAATAAAATAATCTCTATCACATGGATGARTTTGCTAGTTAATTACCCACAGCATCTGCAACACAGAAATCAGTCTTATGCCATTAAGGTTTGGCAAGATAGACATATGGCTCTGCAAAGAGAAAATTGCATCCTTGCTAAAAGCACTGACTTCTAAAACGGCCAAGTGTCAGATGCCAGCCTGATTTGGTGGACTCATATGTATGTCTTGCAGAGTGAGTAAACATTCAACAGGGATGATATACTTACATATGTACCTGTGTTATCAAGGTGGTTATGGTCCTACCGTGACATGTCTTGAACCTGACATATACATTGTTAAAGTTCATCTGCCAGGCTCTAAATAAGACTGTTTTTGAAACTCATCTTTAGAACTCTTTGCTATTGTTTTATATTGGTGAAATGCCATTCGACCCATTGCTATTGCTGATATTCAGTGTTGAAAGTGGAATTTCCTCCATGTTGTCGGAATTATTATTRCACTCCTGTTATTGAGATGTAGGCTACTCAGAAAAGGATGATGTTACTTACCGTTTTGGAAAGTGTTGTCATTCCCTGAGGAAATGCAAACATCCCACACTCTGTTACTTTATTCAAGTGTAATTTAAAAGCAGCTCTCAAGCATAATGGGATGTTACAGCCAATATTTATTTTTCTTTCATTAGATAAATAGTATTAAATTGCAATCCTTGAGAAAATTGTACAGACTGTATCACATCTGAATATGTTCAAGCTTGAGACTCACTCYGACAAATTCTCATCATATTCAAATAACCATCATTATGCAAATAAGAACATCCTCATTGCCAAGCAAGTTTCAAATGGATGTTTGTTTTTATCATGATGAATTATCTTCCTCCTGGTAGTAGACAGCTCTGTGCAGTTCAGAAGAGCTACGTAAGACCTGTTTATTCTACAGACTTCTTTTGCAAGATGCAGGCTGAATTTGTTGTTAGCTAGGATGGGTTTTGACTTTCCTTTGTCCCATATATCATGCTTGGAAAACAGCACRGTCAAGTTTTTCTTATCACCAGCATTTTGGGCCTGTTGGTGTTCCAAGTTTGCTCATAACAGCTTCTTTTTGTGCCTCACATTGGCAAGCCAAGGGCATGGTTTTCAATTTCATACCAGCATATGTACGCCCTGTATTTGAAGAGTAAATCCTGGGTTTAGTGCTCTGCTTCAGTAGTTATGCTGAATGCTTGAGCAAAGAAAGGGACACTTCTGTATTCACCTTCGGTCTGCAGATCAGCTGCAAATTGCTTTGCAGCTGTTACAGCTTCAAGTCTGAAACAATCACGGTAACTTCAAAAATTACTTTCTTTTTTTTTTTACCTCTAAGGTCACAAAAATAATGCCCCTTGAGTTCCAAACCATGTAGGCATTGCTACCCACATGCCAGGGTAAGGCTTCCTGTATGTATTAAGCGTAGTCTCAGATGTGTGGCAGCATCTCCAAAGATGGTTCACAGCTGCAGAACATTTTCATGCAGAGCTAGGGACTCCTGTTCCAGGGATCTGGTTTCCTTAGTGTAACAGTCTCAGCCGTGAGCCAGTTTCCTCTATTCTTGTAGCAAGKGCATGATCTGGCATTCATGGGAGCTGGCAGCACTCTTGGCTAATCCAACTATTCATAGAGCGATCTTTCATCTCAGGCTCCTTTGAAGGTTCTGCTAGTTCATATAAGATTCTCACCAAATGCATTGGGCAATATGTTTGTGGCTTGCTTCCACCCTGGAGCAATTTACAGGAAGTGTTTGATATTCAAAATACAATCCATTTGTTCTGCGTTTATGCAGCAATCTGCACAATGGAGCCCTAGTTATTACTGGGGCCCAAGGCAATACTGCAATTTAGATGGTGCATAAAATTCTGTGAGGGTCACAAGGACAAAGAAAAGGATTGTAGCAACAGTTAATTTTTTTTTTCTTTTATTTTCGGCATTATCTGCCCAGATATCACAAAGAATTTTACTTGAGTGTCCAGACCATGTGGTAGAAATGCACTGTAAATCCCCACTAAATTCTTCTTTCTAGATTTTATTTTGATGTTTCCTGTACTTAGTTTTCATAATAACTGAAAACTGTGATTAAATACGACCACCACAACTGTAACTATGAGAAAAGTACCATACAAATTTTGTACATTGTGGTTTCATTACAGGTAAAATAAGGTTTTTCCATAAAAATTCATTTTACTCTATGAATGACTGCTTTAAGGTAGAAATTAATTAAAATTCAGAAAAGCATAAATAAAAGGATGAAAAAGTCATCTTCATTTTTTCTTTGATGTATGTGTAGCAGAAAAGAAATGATAGCTGTAGGAAGTGATAACATTTAGCCAAAAGTTAGCATCTCTGTTATCACATTAATTCTGCTTGTTGATTATGTTTAAAAACAAATGGATTTTTATGGAGATGACAAAGTCTCGCAAAGATTTATTACTCTCTTGCTACCAGATTTCTCCTTAAACAGTGCAGAAAATGACTCTGCTAATTTTTAGTCCACTTGCAGTTATGGCAAATGAAATGTACTGTCTCATTTATTTATGAATAGCAGAGGTACTGAGTGAAACATAACATAAAAAAATGCCTGTTATAGGACATCTGTGGTTCATTTGATTTAAAAAATACGTATTTTATAAAATCAGAAGTAAGGACTAGACCTTGTCAAGTTCTCTCCTTTTTACATGATGGAGAATTCAGTCTAAATATAGAAGTATAAGTGATGGAGAATTCAGTCTAAATATAGAAGTATAAGTCTACACTGGAAAGAGCATCTCTATCCAGTATTACCTAACTCTATCAGTCCAAAGGTTCTTCTCTCATACCAAGAAAATTTCTACAGTACATCTCATTTAAAACAATATTTGACTTTTACTTCCATAATATTTATGGGATGAAAACAAAGCAGCAGGAATCATTCCTGTTGTCTCGGTTGTTAATGCAGTGAAAAACAAATAACAGTGATCCCCTTCATATTTCGATTAATTACAGCCTTCCATGGCCCTTTGCTCTTTAAGTTTTTCTTTCAAACATACAGAGGATTAAGAAATCAACATAAATCAACTAGAAAAAAGAGTCTTTAATTCTCTGTAAAGTAACATGAAAATGTGTAAGTGAGCTATAGGGCAAGAATTCTTCTTATTATAGTGACGTTGTATCCCTAACCATTTTGTGTCTGATCCTGAAATAACCACAGCTCCTAAGCACGCATAATAGCAGTCCATAGTATGTTTTATTTATTAAGAGATCAATTTCTGTATATTCTATAACTTACATTTTAATTTCTTTGAGACTGTTTCTTCCCATGGATGTAATCAAATGTCCCTCAGATTACGCTATGACTGGGAAGAGATTTGTTTTTGAGTAGATCTTCACAAATATGTGAAATCTTGGGATTTAAAAAACTATTCTCATCGAGATGGGCTATTTTGGGTATTATAGGCTTTTTCCCTTAAAATAAATTGTCTTCAAAAACAGTAACAAAAAGAAAGATTCTTATAGATACTGAGTGCAAGAGGAGAAAGGCTTGGGAGTAGATATTAGATTTTATTGTTTTAGCCTTTTCCAATAGTATTGATTCGAAGCTGCTTGCTTCCAACCGTGGAACAGTTAATCAAATTTGTATTCTTTGTCTTAACAAACAGCTCAATCCCAGACTGATCCAATTTACTTTGTTTTGGAAGTATCAGGGGTCTGACCATTTTTTTTTGTTTGTTTGTATGCAGTCAAGCTTCACTTTTATTCTGTTTGGAAATGGATGATAAGCTTTTGGCTTTACAGCACTCAAGGGGTCACTCGGGTGGAGCAAATGAAGAAACAAGAGCTATAATAAGGCAGTGTGCTTTTCTGAAAGACTAATATTTCAGGGGAGGAGGGTGCAGTGATTCCATCAGGAGCAGATAAAGAGCAACTTGCATCAAACCTGACCCAACCGTTTATTGACACACAGCTGAAGTTTACATGGAAAAGCAGCCACAAATGCTCCCTGAGAAGTACTCATTGAGATGAGAAGATGAGATTTGAAATTCGTAATCCTTTATTCTGGACTTGGAAGAATAATGTTGAAGTATTGCAGTCCCTACTGTTCTTTTTCAAACCGCTTTTGGATCTGAAACGGGTAGACAGAAAGAGCAGTGTCTGGGGCAGTTATGTTATCTAACATTATCTAACGTTGGGCAAAATATTTATTTATATTATTTATTAATTTCTTTTATGCAATTGAATATCTTAGCTGCTTAATGTGCATAGTGCATGCCATTTATCCGTCTTAAATGACATACTTTCTTATTTTTTGTCTCTGACATTAGACAGAATGGATACATATGTAGTGCTGTGTTTGGTTGATTAGTTTGGCAAGCTAATACTTTGAGGAAGGCAACAACTTTAATTTCCAGCATTAACTACTGTGACTTCAGAAAGAAAACAAAACATGACATTGAGTGACATAAATGATTCCTTGTCCTGATTAGACTGTTTAGAAAGCTTAGCATAATGTAAACCTGTTTTACTTTGGTGCTCTATTTAATCCAGTCATATTCATAACAGACTTCATAAGTGGCCCAATTTTAAACTTTGTAATTGTACGAAGCTGAACACCTCTTAATGTGCTGCAGTGTAAGGGCTGAGACAACAGCATGCCACGTTCATAGTGTTGTGCTGAGCTCATAGAGAAAGTGAAATAAATAACAGAAAAGTGAAATCAGCTACTCTAAAAATTGCAAAAGGATGTAGTTTACTTTGTGAGCTTCGGTTTATAATGACAGCTGTTTTATTACACCTTCTACTGACCATATGTTCAATCAATATAAAACTCTAATAATGTAACAAGATGCTGCAATGTTTTCTGACAAGTACTTGTAAATTTTTCTGGATTACTGCTTGTTAAACAAAGATTAAATGTGGCTATTAAAAGCTGGCAATAATGTTCTAGTAGAAGCTGTATTTCTGCCACTGTACATGAAAAGGCTGGTAGGAAAGGATTGTTAAACTCTATATGCTTGAAAAAGGAGGTAGTGACAGAATAGTTATTACTTTATATAAATAGTCTAATAAGCAAAATTGTACTTGCCTTGGACTACATGACTGTGAGATTCTCAGCAGGATAGAAAGCAGAGAAAAAATAATCTTTCCTATTATAGTGTCACTTCAGATAAAATAATASGAATTGCATCAATTATCTGGCTTAATTGATATTGTTCAGCTAAATGACCTAAACATGCATTGCTGAGATTCTTACGTACTGTATGGCACTAGCCTGACTAATGTGGCAATACCCTCATGGCACTAGCCTGACAAATGTGAGTTTTAGATTATGGCTATAAAACAACCCGAAATGACGCTGGACATAATTTAAGGTATAATATGTACTCCRAAATTTAAAATAGTGCCAGACTGCTCCCACTGATGGTCAGGTATGCGCATAAAAAGTGCTTTCTCTCATGCGTGGAACAACCTGTGTGAGCTGATGTTGATTACAGAGGCAGAAAGTTCAAATYCTCAACCTTAGACAAGTGTTACAGCGATGGAATGCAACAGAACGTCTATTTAGGGGATTAAACAAATAATAAGAGCATATCCAAAGYTTAGACTTAGACTGTTAGGAAAGAAGGTTAGGTTGATATCGATGATCAAAAAAATTCATTGGTGTGATAGAGATTATGAGCRTCTCAGAAATTTGAAGTCAACAGTTAATCTTGTGGTTGATACATAAATCTATGGAATAGGGAAATGGAATTTCCTGTGCTTTCCTACACAAGTCTCGTGGATCAGACCCAATAAAGAATTAATCTTGTCTCAGTTTGAGGGGACTGAAAGCCACATCTCCAGCTAGATGCTGTCCTTCCTTATGAAGCTGAATTACAGTACAGCAAAGAATGAAAAATGCAGGAATTTGGAAGAGCAAATAAGGAGCTTAACTGTGCTGTAGTGGCTAGGGCATCTAGATGGCAACTGAGAGTSCACTCTGTTTATATACTTGTTATTGAATGTTAAATATAAAACTGATCTGAGAGCAAGACTCATTCCATCCTAATAGACTGACCTTAAGGCAAGGCTTAACAGCTGCTACAACATTATACTCTTGATAGGAAAATGTCATTTTTAATTGTCATTGAAAATTATTCCAGTTTTATTCTTATTACATTACTCTTATCATAGAATAATCACTTTGAAAGGTAAAATGCTTTGGAAAAAAACACAAGAATTTATTTATACTCCTCATATCTTTATTATACTCCATAATATTTATAAATAGCCCAGCTGACAACTATAGGATTAACTTAATATCAAAAACATTGCAATAAAGTTGTGGAAACATCCTCAAACACTCCACTCTCTATTCAATCCCAATGCACTCAGCCCCCACTGAGCCTATTATATCTGGCTTGCAAAGTCCTACTTGTACCTAACCCCRCTGTACCTGTTTGCTACACAGATTAACCAGGCACATCTGCACCTGATTGCCAACAGCTGATGAACTATGAGCAGCTGTAACTAATTAGGGCATCAGCTAATGCAGCCCTCCCGTGACTTTGGGAAGGTCAGTGGTTTGGAGCTGCTGGAAGGAGAAGGTCGGCAGCTTTATTTCAGGGAAGGCAGGAAAGATGATGAGACTATCCATGTACAGGCAGGTACTTTGTTAGACAATTATTTACTTGCAGAAATGTTAATTCACTTTTCTAGCTTCTTMTGTTTCTTGCACTAGAAGAGAACTGTTTTCCTCTGCATTAGAAAGCATTTAATCTTTTCTATTAACTGGGAAGCACTTGAGACAGGTGAGTGAGGTGGTAAAAATGGTTAAATGTGTTTGGGACTTTGGYTGAGATGTATTAAGTTGTTGTACTTGTGGCATGTTTATGCTGTGCCAGTATGGAGGCCCRTTGAATTGAGGTACTCCTAATAGCCATGACTTCTGGTTGCTYTCCTGCTCTTGGTGAGTGTGACTGATCCAAGTGCTAACTTCTTGAATGTGATGTGTTCACGCTCTGCTGCATCCCAAAGAAAGCCTGTGAATATGCCTTAGACTTAAAATGCTGTTTCACCTGTGACCCAAAGGAGGCTGTTCTTGATGTATTCTTGTTGACCTCTCTTTTTAACAGAAAAAAAAATTTATATATTTTATAGGCTATTTGCTATGGATATTTACAGAGCTTTTATAAATCTCTTTTTATAGGAATAACTATGCCATCTCTTTCCTTCTTCATAATATCTTTTTCTAATTCCACATGCACCTGATTTCCCCAGGTGTAACTCATAAGTATGTCTAGTTACATTCAGTCTGACCTCAACTTTTATTTAACTTTAAAATCTGTATATCATCTCTGAAGASAGAGCTATTTACCAGAATCCTTGTGTATTTTTCAAACTTTCAGATAAATATTACCTCTAGACCTGTGCCTTGGCTTGTTTGTGTCCTTGCACTATTGTGATTTCAGCATTATCAATTTATAAGGATTCYTAAACTCTTATTTGCTTTTGGTGATAATGCTGAACAAATTATACTTTGCTTTTCCATAGTTTCAGTGTGGAAAAATGAAAATATGGCACTGTAGAGTTGTTTCTAAAACTCAAGATTAGATTAAGTAAGSCCAAGTTTTGCTCTCAATTTTGCTGCAATATTTTGGGATCCCACCATGTGGCTTCATTTCTTGTTCTGCTTAAAATTCTGTTTTCTTAAGATGTMGAAATAAAAGTGCCATTATATTTGTAAGCTATTCTGCAATGCTGAGGTGGAAAATGCTATAAATTGAATATAAACCATTATTACTGGATGTAAATCATAGTAAYGATCATGACTCAGGGCATTTCCCGGGAGCACTGCCTGTGTAGAAGATGTCTGCTTCTGTTCATTAAGCTCAGGAAAAACTGGTTGTTAATAACCTTAACTACTCAGGTGCTCTGAGCTGTGTGTTTGCCCTGTGAAATCTGAGCTCGTAGGTAAAAACAGTGTCCGCTGGGTTTACAGGGGGCTTTATTTTTTCTGCATATATTGCAAAATTCAGAATAATACCGTTAAAGAGCAAGTTTTAGCCTGTGCTTGCTTACTGCCTTGACCGAGAGCCTAGGTTTTCCTTGCTGGGCTCGGTGGGCTAAAACAATGGCAATGTCTAGACCAGTATKTTGGTTAGCTGCACCTTTTATACCACAAAATAAAAAGCTTACTCATGGTTTTTGATGACTGAAGTACTAGGAGATACCTGTCAACGTTGTAAGAATATCAGCATAATCCCTGTCATTTGCTATTGCTAGTAGAATAGAAAATGATATAGTTTTAAAGCTTCTGCATGAATAGTATCCTGAGTGACAGCCCAGAGCAGGAAAACACTAGCTTTGTTGAAGAAGGGAATTGGTAACTTCAAGTACACAGTAGAGTTAACATTGCTCACCCAGTGGTGGAAAACCTGGTGCTCTTCCATAATTCATTTTCTTCCAAATATCTTGAGTTGGGTGACAACTGAGAGCCTCTAATTACAGAACAGTGAGCTGCTTGCAATTAGACATCCGGCTGCTATRTGATGGAGTAGTTGAATTTTTTCTTAATGTATTAAATATATATATATTTCTGTAACCCTATATATATATGAAATATGTATTCTTTGGAGAAATCTTTTCCCTAAATAATCTTGTTCTGGAGAATAATAACACCAAGACCAAATGCACAACAGAACATGCACAAATGCAGTTCTGCCAATTAAAAAATTTCTACTTCATTTTCCCAGTAGAAACCGGAAGAGAAAGCCAAACTTCCACTTCTCCCATATGGGTTTTAGTAGGCAATTGGAGTAGCTGTGCAGTTCTTATTCCAAAATAAATGTAATTGTCACAAGTTTTTTGGCTATTTGGGGTCCTGGTATTTAGAACAGCAGTGTCCTCTGAGTCAGCAACACCTTTCAGGTGGGGATTTAAGCACCACAAGGTGTGTTGATAAACCAGTATTAGGTTCAAGCTATTCAAAAATGAAGATTCCTCTTTGTTAATCTCCTAATTAATTTCATTCATTCCTTTTACTTTTCAGTCTTGCTACTGTAACTTCACGGCAGGTTCCACTTCTTCACCTTTCTAAAATTGCATATGATTTTTATACCTCTTCAACAGAACCTTATTTTCATGAGTGCGTGTGCRTTGGTTTTTGGATTTCTTCTTTTCTTATCTGTGGAGCTGACTTCCTTCTCCAGCAGCTTAAACTGCAAGGACAGCCAATATTTATATTAAAGAGGTCAAAATATTCTAGMTATCTTTTATTACTTCCTCCCACTTACTGACTCCACAGTTTCAATGAGAGTTCTACTCTAATGTGGAGGCTGCTGCCAATATACTGTAAGGGTTTCCTGCCATATGTTCTCCCATCTGTGATAAGTATAGGGAACCTAGGGGGGAAAAATACAAAAACTTTAGTGTGACTGTGGTTCAGCTGTGTGCAATAGCTGCCTTTGGCATAAGAGAACAAAGCTTTGGACTTTTACTAGTATTTTTTTTTTTTTTTTAAATAAAGCTTGAAAGGTAAATTACCCCAACCACCACTACTCTTTTCCCCTATGGATTGTTATATTGCACTTATACAACATTACTGATTAGGTATTTTCTACAAAAATAATCGTTATGAGGCCTGGAGAAATACTGAAACTGAATAACTCTCAAACTGTAACCAAGTGAACAGTCTGCAGTTGCTTCAATGTTGTATGTACAAAAACTGCAGCAAAACCAGTACTCCCTGCTAATATCTAATACCTTTAAGGTTAGAGAAGGATTAGGCAYATAGGTCCTTAAAACACAGAAGAAGATTGGGGGGAACTGTTTAATTTTGACTGTTTTTATGTAGATCATCAAAAACTTGTGAGATTTAAGATATCCCAAAGATTTTACCCATGCTATTTGTATGTTGTTCCTATCTTTGATTTTCTTTCAGTACCACAAAATATAAATTTGATGTTAGAAGGTACAGTGCCTTATATATTAGATTTGAATTTGGTTCTTTGAAACTATTCATTTTGCTACACTTAGTTTAATCTTCTGTTCATAAATAATTTATAAGAAACCAGTAAATAAACTGTAGCAGCCTTAAAACATGAGTATAATATTAAAATCTGTAATAAGAACTTCAAGTATTAGCTATAAGCAGCTAACAGAGCMAATCATACATAATAACTGTTTATCCTTCATTAAAAGTCTATTAAAAACTTATATTTTATAGATGAGCCCTAGAAAGAGTGTGTGATCTAATATACGTAGGATTTCAATATCCAGGCAAAAATATTTAGAAAACAGTGTTGGATTGCCCAATGTTTTGGGGAATAAAAATATTTAATTATCTGATCCAGGGAAGAAAACAATTTAGCTAAGCAAATGCTCTTTTGAAGGGCATAGAAAATTTCAGAAGTCCCAATTTTGGAAGTATGAAGGTAGGTGGTTATCAACGTGCTTCAAGAGACTGTACTGAGTCTCTTTTTGGATACCTACAGTCAGAAAACTTGGCTAAGTGGRCACTCTGCTTTTTATTTTAATGATTTTTCCTTTTTTTCCCCATACTTCTGCCTGTCATTTATTTCAGCAGATGCCAAGTCTTGTTTGGAGGAGATTGCATCGTGCCTCCCACACATGGAGTCCTAGGTGTCCTGTGAACCCTCCTAGAGCAAACGGAGCACTAGAGGTCACTAGCACTCCATCGTTAAAAAGGCATGAGCTTGATCTTTCAGCACAGTAACAAGCTTATTTTGCTATAAAGTTAAATGATATTTGAACTGCCAAATGCACGACTGTTTTAAGGGCTAATATATGCACCATGTAGAAACCATATGCGTTCACAAAGATATGGTTCATGAAACACCATTACTTATTCAAAGTTACTAATCTCTTTTTCTCTTTTCTTGTTCCTCCTAATTTCTTGGTTTCTATTGTTTTTTGGGGGTATTTCATGGTAATCTACAGTCTAAACCTATAAGTGTTTTATTCATATTTTACCGAATCTTGGGCACTATTTAAGTGTAAGGCCTTTTAAGTCTAGTTTTCTAAGTAAATTGTTTGTGGAACTAAGTGCTGTATCCAAGAGTTTTTGCAGTCTTGGGCTCTTAGATTAGATTAGAGGTGTAGGACACAGAATATGAAGTGGTTCCTTTAAACAGAAATAGTAGCCAAAGGTCTGGCAGCTAGTCATAAAATTGTACGGCAAAAATACTTTAGTGTATTTGACCTTTATATTAAAAATTGTAAACTGAATAAGCATAATGCTTGCTTATTTTAATCCTTTTATTCAAGAGTACTGTCACATTCATGTTTTTCTCCATTAATTTTAAATTAATTTCTCCATTAAAATTAAAAATCTTCTACATGATGAATAAAAATCTGGAGATTGTAAAGAGAATCCAAATTTAGTAGGTCCTTATTTCTCAGTTAAGTGCAAAAAAAAGTCTTAGGGTGGCATTTAGCAAAGTGGAAATAAGTTTTTCAGCACATACACCATGTGGGGGGTGGGTTCTGATTACAATTTTTTAATTTAGCCTATGAAAAGGACTCTCTCTGTAAAATGATGATTCCATATCTGGCTCATCCTTTAATGAAGAGGCATTGACTGCTTGCTGCCCTTTCTTGGAAAAGAGCTTGGGTGCAGAGTGGGTGGTGGGTGAGTGGAAAYGGTGTAGAAGGTGCAGGCTGCAGAGCACCTTGCCCTGGGCAAGGGGATGTTGATGATAAAATACGTTCAAGAGGAGACCTAGGAAAGGAAACGCTGTGGAGGGTTCCTAAATACTCAATAGCCACCTCCAGCTCAGGGGCTGGAGTTCTTAGAGAGTAACCACAGGAATTATTTTAGTTGATATGTAGTAACTATAGCAAGTACTGGTTAACTTCCATTGCTGTGGAAGATGTCATTTGTACCTGTTAGTTTTCTTCTGATACATATTCTTATTGGGAATTTTCTCCAGATGTGTATCTTTGGTTCATTTAATTACTGAGCTTTTATTCTAGTTGGCTTCTGCATCTTGCAAGATTTAAGCCTTATAAATCACTGTACTTGTACTGTGAGTGCAAACTTACAGCTCTTAAAATGCTTTCATCACATGAAGCAGCTTTTTATATTAGTTCATTAGGGAAAAAAAAGCCCAAAGAAAAAAAGCCCCCTTAGATATGCTTTTTGTCTATTAGACTGCTGCTGATTTGGCTGATAAGAGCCTTGCTGTGTTGTGATAAGGTCCTTTGTCAATTTTAGACCTCRTATGGAACTAAGCTATTTGTGAGTATTCATTGGAAACTAATAGGAGAGGGTGAAAATTGATGTACTCTGCACACTATTCACCACTAAGGTCAGTGTTTGATCACTAGAGACAGGCGCTCCAAAGCATGTTGCGGGGCTGGAAAACTACAAACTGTCAGATTTCTTCAACCTGATGAAGTTTTTTGAGCTGAACCTGYTTTTTCTCATGCAACAGAAGCATTTTAAGCAAGGTGATTTATTATATAGAATCTGAGATTCTATTCTTTATTTTGGAAGCTGTGCAGTAACAGTACAAATTTTCAGAGTCCCATATATAGTCTTTGAGCTTCATAGGGCCAAAAAAAAGTCTAAATGAAGTACACATAGGCTCCAATAGTGCCATGATTTTTCTCTTAGAATTTATTGGAGAGTGAAAAATATTTTTTGAGGGAGAAAAAAAAATTGTTTTTTAATCGTTCCAGGAAAAGTATATGCCTGAGATTTCAGGTTAGTGGGCAGGAGGAGAGAGTTATTAGACTGCAATTGGCTYTTGAAATGAATTGTTTGCTTTGGGCTCATTGGGCATTTCATCTCTTAATACAGCACTGAGGAAATTTCCYCTGATGGCAGGAGGGTGGAATATTGGGCAGGGGAATGTTTCCTCCGTCCACCTGGCTACAGCCTTTTCTCTAGCCTCCTGCTCCCTGCTGTGTGCAGAGCTCAGCTCCCAAACCTGTATTTCTAAGCAGTCTGTGAGGGAACATTACTGTCTCCAGAACAACAAATTTGTTGAAGGGGGATGAGAGGGCGAACCAATAAACTGATTAAAACAACTATTAATTACCTAGGACAGACCATATTTATCAGTTGATATATCACATTAAAGATGAAAGAAGAATTCTCAGGATAACAATGAATATTCTCATTAATTCCTTGGATGTAGATGATTTTGTAGCTTTATAGTTAGCCTTAGGTTGTGAACATGCAGGTCTGACAGGTCTCTTCAGTCTCGTTTTCTAGAGCCAGTTCTTCCTTTGCAATCAGTTGTGTTAATTACCCAGAAAAGATTAGGCATACTTGCCAAAATAACATATTGCTAATAAAGCAGGAAGATGTTTTCTCATTACTGAGAACAGTATGAATTCATGGGATTTTTTCTATGAGCATGGTCTAGACAAAAAAAAAAATAAATGTAAAAATGATTGATAGTTGCCCAGGCTAGCATTTGTGGTGTTGAAGTGTTACAGCCTTTACCCCAAAGGAGGAAATTAGACTTGGCACACCCACTCTGAAACTTGGCGAGTGGCCTAATCTTCAGATGTCACCAGGAAAATACCCACAGAAGCCAAGGGAGGAATGTCTGTGCAGGGATTACAGGACACTGGGGCTGGGGGCAATAGTGGATTAATAACTAAACASTCTTTTAATTTGGTAACAAACCTGTATACCCCTACTTGGAGAGAAATCAATTTTTTTTTCTTTTCATTTTGTATTCATAGTAAATAGGAAGCCGTTTCTCGCCTTTCAAAACAGACTGTGGTGTATTAGCCACATTGACTTCTTCCTTAGTTTTTTCCCTTGGATAGAGAGTATTAATTTATAATAACTTCTGACTTGGAGAAAACTAGATATTTGACCACCTCATGTTGTATATCATGTCAATAACTTTTATCCTTCTTTGGCTTGTGGATGTTCTCAGGTGATGCATTTATGTCTCATGTAACTTCAGTTCTAGACGTATCTCTGATTCCAGGGCTGGGGGACCTCTCTGGGACTGCTAATATTTCCACGACTCTTAGACTAACCCCCAGTACTGCACCCACCTCTCACTGTGTGGCTGATCACAGATTACTCCCTGTTAGCAAAGGGTGTGGTCTCTAACTTTATTTTGAAAATTTGTTCTGAAGTCACAGCCATGTGAATATTGGCATAAAAAAGTTTTATTGCTTCTAAATACCTACTCAACGAAAGGACGGAGTTTTAAGTTCTTATAGCTCTATATATATTTAAATTGGGGTGTAGTAAATAGCATTTTGCTGCTGTTCTGTCTGCCAGGGATCGTACAAATCTCATTATTAAGCCCGATCAAAGGGTTGCGTTGGCAGCGTGGCTGAGCTGCTTCCCCTCCGCACTTGGGAACGTTATCGCGACCGAGGGCGGGCGCTTCTCGCCCCGCGGATGGAGCCTCTCGCTACGAGGTGTCCGCGCTCTTTCCTCGCTTCGGTTCCCCCGTCCCCTCGACTCGGGACTGCGGTAGGGGATGAGGGGACTACCCGAGCAGCGGGGCTGGGCTGGGGGCCGCCGCGCTCCCTCCATCCCTCCCTCTTTCCATCCCTCCCTCCTCCMCACCGTGCGCGGCCGCGGGCCGGGSGGGCCGGGCAGCTCCGCCCCGCTCCGCGCCCCGCTGAGCACGGATTGGGGCTGGCAGCGCCAGGCGGGGCTTCAGCCAGGCRCTTATTTATTTATTTATTCGTTGCCCTCCTCTTTTTTTTCTTTATTTTATTTTTTTGTTGTTGTTCCCGCGCCGCCTCCCGCTCCAGCATCTCCCGCGGAGGATGGGCCGGGGCGGCGGGGGGCGGGCGGGCTCGGGCCGGGCCGCATCCGCGGGGGCTGCGCGGCCGCGGCCGCTGCTCCCGCCGGCCCCGCGGCCGGCAGCCACCTCGGTAGCCACGAGCCCCCGCGGGGGAGCCGCGCTCGCCCCTTCGCTCCCGTGCGGGAAGTGGAACAAGTGAATGGAGAAGCGGAGAACTCCGCCGGCCTCGTCCCTCCGGATGGTGCCCGCGCTGCTGAGCATCTCCTGACGGGGAAACTTGGGGCTCGGGACGGGGCTGCCATGAGAACAGTTCTCTGGGCGCTGCTTGAGCGCGGAGAGCGGCTTTCTTCCCTAGCATCGCCTGCTTTGAGGATGGCAGGGGGGAAGAGGGCGGGTTGAAGCTGAGGAAATAAGTGCTGTCCGCGAAGCCGGTGCCTCTTGCGCTCTCCAGATGACCCTGTGCTGAAAATGCAGCCTCTCCAGCTGACTGGTTTTTACTTGGACTGCCAAGTGTGTGAAACTGAGCCCTGACTCCCTCCCAGAGCCTTCGCACGGGCACTTCTGGGATCAGCAATATGGGGCATCTCTTGTCACCTCTCCTCTTGAGCCTGGCAGCAGTTTTTTCCAAAGGTAAGGCTCCATCTC
Source organism: Eudromia elegans (assembly GCA_003342815.1). Classification (NCBI taxonomy): domain Eukaryota; kingdom Metazoa; phylum Chordata; class Aves; order Tinamiformes; family Tinamidae; genus Eudromia; species Eudromia elegans. The sequence continues at coordinate 4,450,828 of PTEX01000041.1, read as the reverse complement.
CTTATCCGTGACCTCCTCTTTACTCCCTGTTTCCTGTTTGTTTTGCATATGCAGCCTCTGGCTCTGGTGGTACCTTGGGTGTCAATACCCACAATTTGCAACTGAAAGACCTGAGGGGACTTATGTGTCAATCAAAACCAAAGACATCCAGAGGGAAACCCTGGATGGAAGGATTTTCTTTGTTTGATCGACTTTGACAACTAGCCTAGCCATTTATAGAGGTCTCTATTATAAGACGATTTATTTTGGATGGTGAAATATATGCTGGTGGATGTCTCAGCTCTGGACTGTGAAAGGTTTTATTATGTAGAAATTAGAAATCTTTGGGGCAGCAGCTGTTGGAGTTAGCTGCCCTATCTTTGTTTCCTGTGTAATTCTTCAGATGAAAAATCCCGTGTGTCRGGCTGAGACCATCTTACAGGACCAGACAAATATGTGCTTGTTGCAGCTTGTTGCAAYCTTTAAAAGCTCTGTGGAGATGCTGAGCCGCTGTGTCAGGTATTCCTGCATGCTGCACAGAGTTCGGATGTAGTGACAGATGACTTGAGACAACTCCTCCGTGGTGTCTTCATGTTGCCCTCATATGCGTTTCCAGCACGGATGAGAGAGCCAGCACAGAGACAGTGTTTCTGTGTTGTTTAAATTCTCCTTTGAACTTAAAGTTTTCAGTCATGGTCTCATCCAAAAGGTAAATGTGTTTTTCTAATATATTTAATGTAGACAATTCTGCTGTCCCTGCATGATGCAAGTTATGAGAAATATACTCTGTCTAAAAGACYGACCTTGTGCCTCACAGCTATTTTTTGGCAGGAATATTAAATTCAAAGCTCCCATGGGGGAGTCTTCAGTGAGGAATAGTAACATGTGCATTTAATCTATAATTTTGCAAACGTATTGATAAAGCTCTGTTTATAGACAGATTGCTGTTTTAGAACACTTTCTTTCACTTCAAGGAATGGTAGCACTTTTTTTAGCCAATTATCTTTACCAACTACTTTGTGTCTAAACTGAGCCTACCCCCTGAGGACAGAAACACTTGTGTGCTTTTTTGTAGTGGTTCCTATTGTTCCCTTTTCATCCTTCTTTCTTTAAAATAGTCTGGGAAAGAAAGGGAGAAAATCTCCTGAAGTGTTACCCAAACGCAGTGCCTGTGTAAGGACAGTTTGAAGTTGCAAATGGAAATGCATTAGCAGCAAGGGCTGGGAGACTGAGTCTCTTAAAAAGATTACTCCATTCACACTGCACACCTATAGCTTGAGTTCAGCCTGACTACCTGCTAGGCTATAAAAGTGTTTTGTCATAAGCAATACTGGTACTTTAGATCAGCTAACAATGCAGTAAAAATATTAACTTTTTCATCTGGTCTCTTTTGAGAGTTTTTTGCTTTGCATCATTAACACTGCATTGACAGAGGGTGTGTGAGAGATTGCAAGTATATTTCAAGRTTGAAGTAGAAATGAGTCCTTCAGTGTGTACTGTTTATTTGTCAGCTCAGCAATTATGATCCTCCTATATGAATTTATTCTTAAATGGTACTTGCATCTCATTTGAAAGAGAAACGTAGGCAGAAAACTGGACCTGTAAAGGAGGTCTCTTACGTGAAAGACAGATATAAACTATTATAAGATCTGACGAGAGTTTTTTCTATGCAATAGGAAGCTTTATTAAATTTGGTATATACTGGATATATACATTACTGGTATATATATTAGATCCCATCAGAACTACTGAAATTGTGCCATTTRTTTTGTACTCCATAATATCCCACTGCATGGCTGCTTGGACTCTGCTCTCCAGCAATGCAGATATCCATCTTCAAGGCAGCTGTCTGGCCACACTTGCTAACAGGCTGTGCTCACACTGCTGGGCTGTATTGCACTCTGGAGAGACCACAGTGTTCTAGACATTTACAGCATAAACTAATCAATGCAAAATGTTCATTTCTTCCTTCCTATAAGATGACGAAACCCAAAAAGTCTCAGTTACTGCTACTGGGCATATTTCTTTGCTTGCTGCTTTTCTGCTTTTCTTTGCTGTATGTCACGATGACAACGTTTTCCTAAAGAGACACAAAATCTTTTAGCGTGCGGCAGGAATCAGCTCTATTGTGTGTAGATTTGCTGCTGATTACTCAGAGCCATGGCAACGTACCTGCTCGCTGCACACTTTCCAAATCTTCCAGGTAATAATGCTCAGGACTTTAGACTGTTATTGCAGTTTTGCTTTGCTTTTATCTTGTAAATAGGGAAAACAACATCTCACCTCTCAGAGCTGTTYTCTATCGGGGCTTTCATGTTCTTTACAGAACAATTGGTGACTGATGATCCTGGTATTTGAATATACTGTACAGTCATACTGTGTGTGTATAGATATACCTATGTATACACATAGACAGGAAAGCATAGAGTATACAGGGATGTAACTTGTTAGTGGGGGMGTTGCATTTCACAGCTTTGGCTTCTCCTAGGAGTTTTCTTGAGTGCTTTCTTTTCTTTTTGTTTTCCTTTTTGATTCAGTCCTGCAAAGCCACTTTTTAGCCTCAATCAGATGAGAATTTTGCTATTTGATATACAAATGATGAAAAATTCTCCAGAAACCTTCAATTAAAAAAAGTTCTTCCAGCTGATGTTTGTGTGCACAGATAAATACAATAGGCTCAGTAATGGGCTTGCTTTGTTTGTCCCCTGGTTTTAGGYGGGGAAAAACTCTCATTGGTCTCAGTGAAGGCAGAATAAAAACTTCTATACTTTAATACCAGATACCATTCTGGGCACAAACTTATACCCAACTGAGCGTCTTCTGAAGGATGCTGAACAGCTTTGGGGTGYATGTAGTACATGTATGTAGACTTCAGATTAAGGGACCTTCCGCATTGTGAATGTATTGTATCAAATCCAAATTTTAAAAAAAAAAATTCAAATTTCAGATCTTGACAGTAAGAAAACAAGAGAAAATTATGGTGACTTTCTCCCTACATTGTACTACGCATCCTGTGTTCTCTGTCATCCTAGGCTGAAATACTCCTGCAGGTTGCTTTCTAATGAGATCTCAGACCACATAGCTSCTGTTTTGATTTTCTTTTCCTCTCAACCTTTATAAATGTAAAGGCTTGGCAATTGTGTTAGACAGGATTACTTTGTGTTCCCCACAGGCAAGAGAAGTGGGTACTCCATTCTCAGTGATGCTAATCTCCAAGTATAGGGAAGTGGTGGGGGGGGGAAAAAAATCTCTCGGAAAACAAAACATTTTGTTCTGATCACATTATAGAAGAAGTATCTGTTTGGATTGAATGCATTCCTGTTTAATTTATGTTATAATAAATATAATAATAATTCATGTTATGGGATAATTCATGTTATGGGATTCTTTGAACTCCCTTGATCTCCACTGGATTGTAGGGGATTTTGTCTCTTAGTGGACACACTGAACAATGTTATTGATTCCCTGATGATACCTTGTATCAGAGGATGTCATTCTGTCCACTTTAATTACTTATAGGCTGCTCTTGAGACGTCAGTGGGCTGTGTCTTTGTGAATTGTACAGGAGGACCTGTTGGAGATCTGAATCCCCCTCATGCACCCACTGGTTTCAGTGGGATGATAGATCGGTGCAAAGAGCTCCAGATYCTGAAAGGCTGCGATTCACTTCTGAAGACCAATTTGTGCAGGTTTCCCCCTGACATTGGAGTGYGCTGTGAACTTAATAGAAATGTGAAAGATGAAACGCTGAGTTCAACATACTTGTGTTTCACTGCTTGATTATCTTGGATCACTACCGGGGAACATGGGTAGTGTTTTATTAGTAATGGACAGTGGGGTTGAAATTAAAGACTGCTCTGTTTGATTTATATCTTTTTCTCTCCCTTGGTGGTGACTAGACAGGAGCTCAGAATAGAATTTCAATTCATGTTGACAGACTTTTGTTGTGCTGATAAGGGACACATCCTTTTTGGCAGYGTCACCCTGTTGACACTAATTAGGMTGATGGCTCATCACAGCCACCTGTTGCTCTAGCTGTGCAATTGATAGGTCTGGAGGACGAACTGCGTGCTGGTTGGAAATGGTCACTGCTTGCATGRGCAGGAAATACAGCCGTGCTCAGCTGAGAGGTTTCACTATAGCATTTATCTAAATGCAGAAATCTAAAAAGAAATCTAACCTTACATAAAAGGTTAATGAGGTCTTTCTAGCTTATGGTTCAAGTTGTTTACAAAGCCAGACTTTTTCTTCCCTGTCCCAGCAGCATCTAAACTCTAGTTTTGAGACTCGGTACAAGAAAGGGGAAACTGAGTTGCCCTTCTCYGCTCTTGCTGTCCTGCTTTTTGCTGTGTACTTCTGGGAGAAGTGGATTTGCCTTTCAGCAAAAGGAATAAATTCAGACTAAACTGAAAAGTTTTACTGGTGGACCCATGTTTTATTTGTAAGCTGCAACACTGGCTTAATGTGATTTGGTTTCTACTGTTTCCCTGCAATGTCCTCAGTTTTTACTTCTGTCTTTTATTAGTTCCATGGGACTGTGTGACATCAACTAATATTTTAGATATTAATAAAAATGACTTTACTCAATAAAGATCAGTCTTATTTAATAAAAGAGGGAATCAAAAGATAATCTGATTTTTCATGCTGCATTTGCATTAAATCAACCTCCTGAAGTTGCTGTAGATGCCAAGTCTAGTGGCAGTGTATCATCAGTTCTAGGACACACAAACATGACTCCAGACTGCTGAGTACCTGAAGAGGCATCTGAGACTTATTGCAGGTTTAGTTTATAAAGTGTTACATTAAATTACTTGATTTTCCCCAGTCTTTGTAATATTGTCTACTGCATTATTAATGATAGTTYAAAATGAAGTGGATTTTAAAGAGTTCAGAGGCATTTAGATAACGCTAATTATTATGAGTAGATTTAAAGTACATATTTGAGGATGTTGGGCTATTCCACTGTCTTCTATGGGTGAGAAATTAACTGTGGAATGAGGTTTGACTTGGCTTCTATTAAATAGACTTAATTCCAGGGTAAGATGCTGGTCTGACAGCCCCACAGAGCTAATGCATTGGAAGTCTTTATCCTCTGAAGAGGCACAGCCTCTGCAGTAACCATACAAAATTCCCCTTCCTACTTYAGCAATGTGACTTAAACTTGATCTAGAGGGTGATCTAAACCCTAGCACAGTAATCTAAGATGTTAGATTGGTCTGTAGTTTCACAGTAGGGGTGATCTAGAGCCCATTAAAGTAAGTATAGAGGTTTTCACTGATGTTAGTAGGCTTTAACCCAGAGCAGAGAGTTTTTTGGTGCAGTATTTTTTTCAGCCTGCTGCTCCTATGCCATGATTCACCCGTGTCTGAATGATGTTGTGAAAACAATGCAGGAAACCTCGTGTGTGCAAGCTAGGAGAAAGAGGCAGGAAATAGAAGCAACAAGGGGGCTTTCAGAGCACATCCCAATTTCAGTTTGGTTGCACACAGACCTGTGTAACAACATAGTGTGAGATGGCCTGGCTCTTTCCAAAGAGTTATTTAAAACTTGCCTTTAAATGGGTTATGGAAAAGATACTGGAGTAAAACTAACTGTGGTAAATTAAAGTATTTATCTGAACTCTTTGTTATTGCCTCCATATTTTAAATGCTATAGTTGAAGTGGATCTGAAATACACCATCAACACATGTTCTGACACAATAGTGAGTTGTGGTTCAGTGGAGTAGGGTAGTCTGCTTATGGTTACCTATGCTGTAGTCCTAGTTAACATCCTAAAAGGCTTCTATTGTCCTCAGGGTATTTGTCTGTTTTTGCATTCCCAGGACCATGTATGTGTGTGGGGTTTTTTTAATCAAGTTTTCTAGTTTCCAAGGTTTCTAGAGCAGCTTTCCACGTTGCAGACGATTGACTCCATAAAAACTGAAATGATGCAACAGCTGATAGGGGGTGCATCTCTGCTGATGTTTATTTCCTTGTATTTACAAAATGTAGGGCCTCTGCTTTCCTTCTGTAGTTAGTYCATCTTCCCATACAACTAAGTCTCATTTTCAAAGTTAACTTGTTTGGTTATTTGGAGTTTTGGATGTAAACAAAAGCTTTTGTCGTCCCACTGTATGACAGGCTGGATGAACAGAAGCTATTCTGGCAATTCGCTGTGGTAATGGTTAGTAAGCATTGTTCAGTCATACTCAGTTTTATACTTAGTCACTTTTATGTCAATGGCATCCTTTAATCTTGAAAGCTCTTCTCTTTGGTAGGAGGCATTGGGCCTCATTAGTTTGTGGTTTTACAGTTAAAGTGAGTAGAAGAAAACTATGTAAAATGGGACGTGTAGGTCAAAATATGAGAAGATACTGAATAATACATTTTCTATAAAAAGAGCAAATAAATGAGTGAGCTAGGTACAAAGAAGAAATTTGCAGTGSTAATAGGAATAATACGAGCAGAAATGTGGAATGGTATCAAAACATTCTTTATCCTTGGTGTATGCGACTTCAGGATATAAACGAAGGTGCTACAGAGAGCGCTCTAACTGAASCAGGATGCTCTACAGAAGGCCTTTTTGCTTTCCAGATGTGCAGACTTGAGCACAGTGTCTGCAGAGCACTCACTGAAGAACCAGTCAGATATCCAGAGACACAGATGAGACTGCTCGTCTTTTGTATGCTAAGAAACGCTCTGGCCCTCTGAGCTTAGTCTCATCTAATGCCAGCCCATCTCRGAACTGAACTTTACTAGACCTCACCATTGCTTATTTGATTTTTYGCCTTCAAAAGTGCACATTTTAGGTCTTCAATATTCATTCTGTAAGTAAACAGCAGAATAAGAAAAATGTAAAGATGTAGGTCAGCAGAGAGAACTAGCCATAATGTGTCTGTCTGAATTWTAATCCAATCCATAATATACAAATGGAAGCAACACCACTTAGCCTTCATCCTGTCCAGTTACCAGTGATCCTGGATTAGTCATATCCTGCATATTCTGCCGAGCCATGGTGATTCATTCTATGTCTTCAAGGAAAGGAAATRGAAGTGATTAAATGCACCTACAATCAGACTCTGTATTTATCTTTTAAGGCTTGTATCACTGTCTTAATGTAATYGGTCTTGCTTGATTAATTTTAATTAGGTAGTACACATTGGCCAGTTAGTTTTGTTGTTTATACATGGTGAATTCCTGTAGGATCACATAAGAGTAAGAAAATGTCCAAATGAATCTCTTTGGCAGTGGGAGGGCATGCGCGGACCATGGCTGTCTGCTGCACGGAACCAAATACTCATCAATGTGTCACCATTACTCATCTTTGGTCTGTTGAGTAAAAGACAACATTGGGAGATGACTTGKGGGTTTTACCCCTTCATCTTGTGTGTGTTTCTTTTTCTGAAAGCAACAAAGAAATCAAATCGCAATWCCCTGTGACCTACTTGGGCAAAATCTTGCTTATTTACTAGTAATWGAGTTTTAACTTCCTACACACATCTTAGCCACACAGTGTTTTTGACACTTTCCTGGGAAGATGTTTCAATTGACTGTATTTTGAGCCCCTGTTGAAGGAAATAACTGGCTCTGACAACTTTCTAGTGTAACAAATATGTGAAAATATCCCATGTTCGAAGGATGACAGGTGGGTAACCATTGATACTTTCATAAACCAAACAGGTGCTCACATTTGAGAGTCTGTTCCCCTTGAGCTGAAGAGAGATATCTGCTGGTTGTGGAGAAAAAGAAAATACGCAGAGGGAGAGCTGCATTATCTACTAGTGTGCTAGKGCCTAACTTATTAACCCTTGAACTTTGTCACTGTCTAGGATGTCACTGCAAGGCTGCTATTTCCAAACAGCTGTGCTAAGTTAGTATGTTTCCCCCTCTTAGAAATGCTGCTTAAAAAACTTGCTAACAAGTCCCCAAAATCAGGATGCGGAAAAAAGGGAGGAGGCACCCAAAAGTTAATGGTCACTTTTCAAAACATTATTTTTTGTCTTTCTGAGCTGAAATATCATCTGTTAATGATGATGAATAATCATATTTTTGGTGAATAATAGGAAGAGCTATGTCTTTTTTCAAGTTTAATATGTTTTCCACAACTCCCTCTTGCTTAGGATTTAGCATTTAAGGTTCTCATTCCATGTGGCTTTTTTTCCTTCATATTATTGGGGCAAATAGTTGGAAGGGGATCATGACTTCAGCAATGCCCTSCTGTCATCTTTGTGGTCTTGTGTGTTCCCCTGCATCAGTTGTCTGATATGAGATGRTTTCTTTCATACTGAAAACTTGTGCTCAGTAGGATTCTGCCATGTACTTCTGACTCTTTGACACCATCTGCCCACTAAAATAATTTTAATAGGTTTCCACTGAGCTAGGCTGTGCTACAGCCCTGTCAGCATGCTCCTATGAAAAAAAACAATCTCAGAAAAGCTATCCATAATCACTGACTTCCTCAGCAAAATTGAGGATTATCTCACTGTTTGACATTGCAAAGGCACATATCTCTCTCAGACTTTAAAATAAGAAAATGATAAATATTTCAGATGCTTTTTTTAATAGTTCTAGTTTATTTATAATGGTCTTAAAGCATTACTTTCTATGCCTCTCTTAAGTAGGCATTATTATTCCTTTACAGAAGCAGAATCATCTCCCTTGTTGGAATTCTCTTCTTTTTGAAAGCTAGACTGTGCAGCAGCTTGCTATGGTGATTTAGGAGTCGGGGAACMCACTGGCTCTCTGTGACCTCTGGAAAATCATTTCAGTTCCCTGCCTTTCCTTTCTCGTTTAATCTRTCTTGTCTATTTGGAATTCAGGTTCTGCAGAGCAGGACCTCTTTGGCTTGTTCCTTTATAGCATCTGTCCCTCTTCTCTAGAGGGACTGCTCACTTTACCACATTACAAATAATTAATTAGTAATGGCTGAGCTGGAGAATGAAACATGGCACTCTGATTGTCCTGATCACTAGAAACATCAGCAACTTAAAGGCCTTTAAGAATAGAACGGAAGCACAGAGATGGGGAAAAAAAAATCAGATAAAATGAATGCATCTGGGGTCCAAGAGCTTAATTAAATCCCACCCTTATGTTATTTTTATAAGCATCTAAATCTCAAGCAATAAAGTGATACAAGACATATAAATGCCTTCTTATAAAAAGATCTTATAAATACATTTTTATATTTCTGTTATAATCCCTATTATTAAATTAAGGAAACCAACTTGGTTTTGGACATCTTCAATAATGCAAAACTGCTTACTATGAGAATTTTTTTGGCAGATGATACAGATCYTGGAAATATTTCTTTTCTCTTTGTGATTTTATTTTTAAGCCCCTTTATGTTAGTAAGATGAGTAATGGTGATGAGAAACTGCAAAAGAAACTTGGCTCTTCTGTTGTTGAGAGGACATAAAAAATTGAAACAGTCAAAAACTAATGGATTCTTCTGAATTGATTTGCTCAGATCACACAATCAGAGACTATTTCTCCTCAGTCTGTGTTGTTTTTTTTTCCTAAACTACATGCAGTTCAATCTCTTGCTGCTGTCAACTTTTCCATCAGAGCATAAATTTCTTTTGTCTTCTGTCAATATGCCACTAGATCTGGTTTGTAGGTTTGGACATGAGGAACCAACAGAGATACTTGAAGTTCTACCTCATCCATATCCAAATCAATTTCTATGCTATTACAGCATTTTGACTGACCATGACCATTCAACAGCTTTTCAGCAGATCCTGAGGTAATGCTGGGCAATGCTTTCTTCTGCAAGAAGCATTCATAGTAATCATTGCCTTTAAGACCTTTTGCTAATGAGGACATTTAGCAATTTTGTCCTGGAGATTATGCATGTGGTAGTTAAGTTTGTCACAATATTGCAAAGATCCCTGCTTTGGGATAGAAGAAAAGATTCCATCATATAATAAGGCATGGTCAAGAGCAGAGCTGCCCTTGCAAAGCCTTCAAATTATCAGGATGTTTGATATTTTCTACTTTTATTTTCTGACTAGTTTGGTGTTTGAAGGTTTATGGAACACTTCAGTTAAACTGAAAGCAAGTTCAAGCTCTCTGTAAGCCCTGTGGATTTTGCTGGATTCACTGGTTTTTGAAGTCCACCAGAACTCTGAGATCTGGAACACACAGTGAACTTAATGGATGCAAACCTGGGTTGGAAGAAATATAAAGAAAAATATCACTGCAGTTCCCCTTGAGAATTAWGATGGTATTTTCCAAATGTTACCTGGCAGGATGATATTTTGAGTGGTATCTTGGTGCTCCTTTTTTCTCTACATTTGTTAATRCTTCATTTGCATATTGAATGAAATGTTAAATAAGGTAACTGCTTGAGAGCTATGATCCCTACACAGTTTACTCTTGCAGTTTTTTTTCTTTACTACTTTCCTCCCTGCTTTGTCCTATGATAACTTTGGATATTGCTGTAGATRTTCCCTGCTGTTTCTACCACAGTAGTTTAAAATACACATAGCAACATCACCTGTATGTTTTCATGACTTTTTACTTAGATTCTTTATCTGAGCAGCAGCAGATCAGAGTAATGGTACAATAATCGCTGTTGAAGCATTTATTTGTTTGTTTTCTATTTCTGTGCAGTCATATGCTCCTTTCATCTATTCCTATCACAGTTATGTATGTGCTTTGGAGCATTCCCCTATCAGGCCTTGAAAAAGAGAAACGTTTTATAAATGGAGAATACTATATATAGCAGACCTTTGCTATGATATTTATAGTCATGTTATTTAGACGGCCTTTGTGTGCATTAGAGGGCCTCATCAAATAATCAAATTGCACAAATAGTAATAACAGGGATGRTCCACAAAGGTTCTTTTCAACTGTCCTCTCTTTAGCAGTTTCAGAAGAGAAAGATGAGTTTGGCAGCRTATTTGCAGTGCAAACAAATCTGAGCTTTGGCAGGCAAAGGCAGGAATCATAAATTCAAAACTGAATATCCCTCACAGAGATGCTGTTAGCATCCGCCTTTCTGCGGAGGGGTGAGCACTTATGGGCCTGGGCTGTTGCAATAGGTCATGGGGCAGTGATGATATCTCCGATAAGCAGATCGGACAAACCTTAAGTCCCCGTGGCCTGTAGTGTATAGCTAGAAAGTTACTGGAAGATTGAACATGAAGGGGCAGAGTAAAACCCACAAAAATGTGAAGGCAGCAATTGCAGATGTTTGGTGTGACACTGCCTCTGGTCTTTTGATTCCCACTGTGAAGTACTAATATCTATCATTTTTTCCTACTAGGTATTCTCAGGTTGAAATCACAAATGAGAAYATAGTGGGCACCCTGCTCCCCATACCTATGGTGATGCTGCACTGCTCTGTGAAATCCTTGGATACAGTCTTTGACTCGTTGCAGATGTTTTCTGCCAGTTTGATTGATCTGTCGGAGAATCTGTATATTCTCATATTTCCTTTATCCTCTTCTGCCAGACAGGCACTATCAAAATCTCATTTGGAACCTATGGAAGTGTTGTAGCAGGTTCAGTTGTACTTTATATTTCTGACATCTGTCTTGGGAGCAGCTGATCTATTGCATTGGTCTTAGTCTAAATCCAACCGGTCCACTGAAATGCTGCTCTCAAACCTCTTCATTTTCTTCTCTAGTGGCTAAATGAATGTTTCTCTCAATAAGTGAATTCTTCCATGGTTCTAGCAGTTGCCTCCTTGTGGATAGATCACTGATGTTGCTGCATTCTGTCCACTTGCAAATCTTGTTTTTAGCACTAAGATAAACATGASGACTTGTGGAAGAGAACAGATAACAATTCAATACATTGGACTAGTATTACTGWCATGTAGGAGCCGTCAGAAAATAATTGGCAAGCTAGGCTGGGAGCCCAGAAAATTAAGATTGAGGGCACGTGTGGAGAAAAGTCATAGAAATTGGATGACAAAAAAGAAAAAAGTCCAAGTTCTATACCGTGTTTACTGTGTGCTATTACTCTGCAAAGTAAGAACTATTGAAAAAGGGCATTGTGAAGACAGCGTAATCAGGAATATGTGACTATCTGCTTTGCTGGCTCTGAGCTGCTTCAGGCAGATGATACRCGCACAGACAGTGCCAGATCTGGCTCTAACGTTGTTCTGGGAGGCCTAATGTCCTCAGACACCCTCACATGTGCTCGCACCATAGCTCAGGGGTAACACGGACACTTGGCCTCGTGCTATCCGATCAGACTGCAGCGTTGCCCTCATGTTAATTAAAACAGTTTGAACTGAGAGACCACAAAACCACACAGGGCCAGCGATCTGAGCTACTTTTCTTAACTTCCTTCCATCAGTATTTGAATTTAAGTTTTACTTTCAGACTAAAGCAGGTATAAAACTGTTGTGTGTTTGTTTTTTTTAACAGCAAATACAGTTGGGCAAAACAGGCATTTATTTATTCCATTTAAAATAAGTCATAAATAGTCAACATGGATTTTACTTGTTTTCCTCAATCTCATGTTGAATGGTTGCTACTTTATTTCATGCATATGAAAGTACAATAACTGAGGCTCAGTTATATATCTAAGCACTTGTTTTATTACAGTATTTCCCCATTTTACTTAGAATCGCATGTAATGTGTTTCAGTGGGTGAAAACAGTTTTTGTGGTTTGTGGGTTTTTTTTTTTAGTAAAATATTTTCTTAATAATGCTGGTTTCTTAATTCTCGCTCTTCTCTCCTCCCCTTCTCCCTTCCCTCCCAGTAGAAAAGATATTTCTTGGTATTCCKTCCTTTCCATAATGGAAGCTCTTTCACTACTTCTACTTTGTCAGTGCTCCCTGTGTCCTGCTGCTAAAAGGTGATATTTAAATGGTTTTTGCTTCCTTTTCAATTCATGTAGATTGCACAGCTCACAATAGTCTCTGCCTTCTGCCCTGGAAAAGCAGTCATCAAAATGGATAACAGAAATGATGCATTATGTGGTATTATATATATACACTAAGCAACTTGGAAGAAAGAAAGAAATTACACTTTATATTGCAATGCAATCTGTGCTAACTGCTCTGCAAACACAGTAAGTCTCTTGGAGTCAAGGTCCAGCTTTGCAGGAGAAATGTGYGGAATTTTTTAGCAATTTAGCCATAGAAGATGATTCTAACAGACCTTCCTTAGTATTTAAATATACTTATTTTAGTTCCAAAGTGCTAGCACAATATTAGAATAGTAGATTTTTTTATATTTTGGGGTTTCAATTTTGCCCACATAGCACATATCCCAAATTTATAGTTATGTTTGATAAAAGGCACAAACRGTTAGAAGGAAAGTCTCTGTTCTTTCCTGGGCTGGATCTGATTGTTCTGGAAATGAGGACGGATGGTATAGCTCCTCAGCAGGTTAAATCAGCCGAGGCTCCTGCAATCCCTCTTTCCTGGCATGCTGTTGGCATTTACATAGTTGAGTAATGAGCCCCACACAGAACTCCTCAGCTGAAAACTAACTCCTTGGTGCTTTCAGGGGGAAGTGAAAGGTGTTTTTCTCTGCAGACTTTTGAGACCATCTCTGTCAATATTGCAATTGCRGGGTGAGTTAGGTCTGCTACCCCTGCTGATGGAAAACTAACCCACCCAAGGGAAGAGCTATCCARCTGCTATGGGACTGGAACCATTAACACGAGACCATGAGCTCACCAGATCCCATGTGACAGGCAATGCACCACAGCTATTAGTTTGCATATATCCAGAGGTAAGGAGYGCTGCAATTCCTAGCATGCATCAGCRTAATATTTCTTAAAGTTATTCTGTCTTGCTCCTTAGGTTACCAAGGTTCTAGTCCATGTCTGCAAACAACCACAATGTTTTGTTTTGTTAYACTGCAAYRGCTGGAGCAGCATGGGGGCAAATGGCTGCTTGAGTCACTGACCCATTCCAATTCTCCCTGTGTGCTCCTTGGATGGAATTCAAACAATTTTGTTGTGTGAAAAGCAGTATTAGATGAACTTAAATTCTTTTAAAGATRGCACCATGTAGCGCCAAGGATGAAGAAGAATGGTAGAGCTTGTCGGCCTCCCTGGCTGCCCTGAATTAGTCTGAACCCATTGGAAATGCAGGGTTCAGAGAACACAGATGGAAAAGATTGAAGGAGCAGGTTGCAGTGGATGGAAAGGGCAAGCTTCCTYGCTAATCACGGTCTCTGGGCAGAAGGACACCTCGTACATTGAAATTGTCACCACTGTGCATCCTCAAAAGAGTTGCTTGGGGCTYCCTGCCTTCTAATTCTGGCTGGCGGCAGCCTTTTTAATTAAAATCTTGYCTGTTTGCACATAATGAAAACAAAATGTGGAAGCATATATTATATGCTGAATATATGAGGAATGAGCTGCTGTTATGCTAGTAATTTTTTCCTTGCAAGATAACAATTACACAAATGCATCAGTTTAGAACTTATATTTCTTCTACACCAAGTGCATGTGTCTTCAGTTGGTCTAAATGTTACTGTGTATGCTGTGTGCAAAGCCCATCCAGAGCCCTCATGATGGGAATGGGTGCAGCTGAATATCTGCCAGCCCCCCTGCACTGGCAGGAACGCAGAGCACATAAAGATCTAGGTCTTGACTCCATCACAGGCTTTACAGCAGCTCCCAGCTCRGGGACAGAAACTTGGCTGGGGCCTAGGGATGCTGATGTGGTATCTGGAACTATTAATATTGTGATGAAAATGGATGAAGTCTTTGAAATTCTGTCTTTAATTTCCCTTAATTTACAAAAGGGAATGATCTCATAGGYCCAACAGTTAGATGGTTTTATTTAAGCTGTTCTTTGATTTAAAGCTAAGGAAGAATTGTGGTGTTTATTTTGCTTTTCTCATTCTGTATGTTTTTCTTCAGTTTGATCTTTGAAGAAATGCAATGAGCTGCTCAGAAGTTGTTTTTCAAACCTTGAAACTAATTAAGTGCCTGAAAATAGGAGGCAAAAAGAGTTGCTACAGTAGGACGCCAGTATAAAAAAAAAAAGGCCAGGATCATTTGAGATYTTACTGCTGTTTTCATTGTACACAGCAGCATCCTTTTGTTTTTAATTCACATAATCGTATCCATTCTATATATTTAAATTCACTGGATTATCTTCATACTTCTTACTCATGCTCCATTCTGCTTAAGTGGAGGCTAAGCATATATATGTATGCCTAGAAGCTGTTGGTAGGAGCAGATTATAAACCATTGCAGCGACATTAGCTGTTGAGACATGACAACATCAGAATAATTCAATATTTACTGCCCTGTGGGTTTCCTTGGCAAATCTACTAAGCACCTTGTTCAGAGGTTTGAGAGTCTCCTTGTCCAAGCAAAACTACCGTTAATATGGCAAAGACCACCGTTTTGTTTCTTGTTATTTCTTTGAAGGGGGGCAGAGGACCTCCTAATGCAGCTGCATAATATCCAATATTTTGTTTTTTTACAAGAATAAAACTTCCTTAGAATATGTCATTGGATATAAGAGACTGTACTTTTGTGCTGTAATCTAAGGTTCAAATACACTCTTACAACCTCATAGTGTCCATCTATTCTAAAACCTTTCCCTTTCAGTAACATATATGATAGGTCTTGGCATAAAGGAGAATATCCTTTTTTTTTAAAAAAAAAATGAATGTTTTAATAAAGAGCATGAGAGACACTGGAATGCTGTTCAAATTTAGCTATTATTAATTCAAAGTATAAAATTAACATCCTATCAGCTTTGAAGAAAATGGTGCCTTAGWGGAACCGTAGGACTCAGCCTTGATTAAACTGGGATTTCCAAAAAATCTCTGCACTGAATGACAAAAGTCATTCAATCCACTTCAATAGCATTGTGGAAGGGTGGAGAGAAGGGTTCTTTTTCCCACCAATTGACTTTTCGTGCAACCTCTAACCCACGAGRTGTGTTTACAAGTATTTTGGTAGGTTGTGTTTTCTCAAGGGTATTCGTCCTGCAGTTCTGCCATTTGATATCTTTGCTTAGGAAAGCTTGGTGGGGAGAAAAAGCATTTAATGGTGTTATTAAGGCATACTGATTTTTCAGGATGTCTGCTCTGTAATTTTGCCTGATGAAACAGTTCATATCTGTCAAATTCAATTGCTGCTGCTCCTGCTTTGCTCAATCTAAATTCCTGTAATTCCTGAAGGGCTGAGAAGCGGAATATGTGTTTTTTACTGTGAAATCTCTGCCTGGATATCTTGGCAATCAGTGGAAATATCATCTAAGGTGCTGTGCATGTTTTATTTAATGCCTCTAAGGGAGAGTTTGCTTTTATGATCACTGTTTAGGCAAGCAAACCCCTTGTGGCCTAGTATGTCCTGAGATTATACAGGTGGGTGCGAATTCTGTATTCTTTCGTCTTTTATTGTGAAATCRAGAAAATTTTACTTTTGCAGTTTAAGGCAGTTCAAACCCAGTCTGCAACCWCTGCAAATTGCCCTGTGTTAAAGCTGGTGTGCTAGTCTGCTTTAATGCTGCCATTGCTTGCCCTTTTCACTGAGCCGTTGTAGAGGAATGTATTAATACAAGTGCTTGTATTTTGGTGGTTTGGTGTCTAGAAAAATGCTGGAAGGGAGCGAAGTCCAGTGTTCCCGTGTCCCCAGACTGGAACAGCTCAYGTGCCTGACAGCAAAACAGCATCAGGAAGGGGGAGATCAGCCCTTGGAACAGGAGCGCTCAGAGCTGAGATGCTCTAGCCTGTCTGCAGCATTCCAAGCAGGATGAAAAATGCAGGTGAGGAGGAACTGGCACAGCCTGAGAATAGATGCTGGCTCCTACGTCCTCCTGGATGCCAGTCAAGAGTGCTGGATTTAGGCTGAGGCACTTGGGGCAGCTTGTGGGCTACTCTTAGAAAATTTTCTATTCTATTTGCTGCTGGAAAGCCTGACTAAAATCCATAAAGTATGGATTATATGTTTTATTTTAAAAAAAGTAAAAATAGTGGAGTTTTACTTAAAAAGAGAATCCATGGTTTGGGCTAATTTTCTTATTTTATTCATGGTAGGTCTGCATGTTCTAGGGATGGATAAGGATTAAAGAAAGGAATGGAATTATCATTACATTTATGTCATGTAGATGACACGGAAACATTTGCACGTTGCCTAAAATTTTGGGCTATCACATAGGCTGTATTTGGATCTTGCACCATACTTGACTCTGCTGTTTGACYCTTGTTTTTATTAACAGGAATAGCAGCAAATCCCCTTTTAATAAATATAAAAAGACGTCCTATACTAATAACAGCCCACCCACTACTTTAATACTTGGTCACTTTGGGGGTTTATGCTCAGGAATTCCCCAWAGCATTTCATGTAATGTAGAAAGCAACCATTCCTGAGAAGTGCTGAGTGATGGAAGCTTTTTTGCTTCATAAAAACTGTGGAGGTTAATATATCTATTTGGTGAAACAGATGTTTAATTTTAAGCCTGGGCAATTGGTTCTTTTATGTCTGCAAAGGAAGAAAAAAAAGATGTTTTGGATTACAGTTTGTGGTGTAATTGTATATGACAGATGTATTAAATTAGCCTTTCCCAAAGCTTTTGAATTTTTTGCCTCTCTGAAATGTAAATTTTACTTGACTTTCTCATTTGCAGGTGGCATTAAACCATTCTGTGCATGTTTTATGTTTCTCAAATAGGACAAARTATTCAAAGATTGCTGTGAAGTTAYAGACCACTTAAAGAGTGGCAAGAAGGCAAATTCTGTGGCATTTGTGTTTCAGACTAGAACGTAAATGAAAGGGAGAAAGGAAGGAACCCTTACAGAAAGCGTGCGTATGTTTTTCATATTTGTAAATCCCCAAGCTGAATGCTCTCCAGGTTTAACGTTGCAATCTGTGTCACGGTCTGCTCTTGTCCCTTGAGTGCGCCGGGGCTTTCTGGGAGCACTTAATGAAGCAGGCACTTGCAAGGTCTTATTAACAATGTAAGACTTGCGTTCTAGTTTAGGTCATCCCCTCCCCTGATTAAAACACGACTGACACGCTGCAAAGCAGGATGCTGCGTGTGTGTGTGCACATATTGCACTCCTGGAGATGGATATTTCAAGAAACCCTGACTAAATTTTGCTGCTTGTCATGGTGATGTAAAAGCAGAGCAGTTTCTGGGGTATTACTATGGATTTACCTTGCCTTAACTGGAAATGGAATTTATCCCCTTCAAATGTAGCAGGAGGAAGAACTTTCTAATTAGAGTCACTTCTGCTTTCCCAGCACATAGATTTGACACTTGTGCTTTCTTTGGCTTTATTGCCTAATGTAGCAAGACTTTCTGTGGTCCTGTCTTTGAGAGCAGAGCTGACCTCTGCTCTGCCTCTGACTTCAAAATGACCTTCAGGAAACTTTTTATATTTGAATTATTTATGTTTTCACCTTTTTGATTTATCGAAAAAGTGATTTTGAGATCTCTGGTGAGGGGAGAAAATATCTTTAATGTGCATACTGGTTTGGTTTATAGTTGGCATCTTCATTTCAAAAGGCAAATATTAAATTTATTTTTAAAATGTGACTGTGTTAAACAACTGATGGTATCAGATAATGAGTAGTTTGATATCMAAAAAGCTTATAATGTGAAAATTAATGTTATCTGAAACAAGATATCCTATTTATTGTTTAGATATCAGCAATACATTTTTTATATATTACACATGAATATACAAATGTGCTGCTCTCAGAAGATTCTGAAGAATTACTGAAATAAGGCTACATCCTAAGAATGGAGTTTCTGAAMACTTCTGTTGAGTGAACACACATAATAGGATCCTAGAAGTGTTCTTGAGATCTCTTTAAAAAAAGATGCTTCAGAGGAATTTGATTCAATGATCAAATGGATGATGGATCAAAGACTTTCTATGACTCCAGTAAACTCCAGACTGAGTCCAGGGAGATTATTCTTCCTCAAAGGAGAATTCAAATAGTTCTTGGAGAACTTTTTCAAATGAAGATACGTTAAAAATCTGATTCCAGAGAATTTAGTGCAGTTATTTCTCACCACTAACATTAATTGGACAAACTAACAAGGAACAATGTATTTATAGCAGTCTAGAACTGGGGACTTGATGCTGGAGATGCATCTGTTCATACTAGTTGTCCTTAGCTGTATGAAAAAACAATCAGTTTCAGTGCTTTTCCTCAAACAAGTGGAAAGGGAAGTCAGAAGCATTCTTGCATTTGTTTCTTCATTCTCTTCAACCAAAGAGTGTTTTGTGTGTGTAAATGGCAGAGAAAAAGAAATAGTTAAGGTGTAACTATAAAAAGAATTTTTTATGCTTTGCTCATCTTCCTGGCAAGCTAACACAATGTTCAAAGCAATTTTTTTCTTTCAGATTTTCTGATTTTTTGAAATGTTCAAAGGAATTGGAATAGATTTATTAATAGTTCCTTTAATTAGTTTGTTAATGGCCATATCTGCAAGACRGGCAGAGTAAGTCATCTTATTTCCTGCTGCTTAAGTATAATAATTATTGATCCCTATAYACTGCATTAGGAAAAAATATTTAGTGATTTACTGCTAACAAAAGAAGCTTTTGGAAATGACAATTCATTCTAATTTTTGGGAGGGCACTTGCCTGTATCTCACGAGTTATTAGTACTAATGGGAGTCACATACAGCAGGAGGCAAAATCAGCTATTAACCTACATAGCAAGCTAGACAGTATTGTAAATCCTTCCTGCCCAGGTTATGGTGGCAGCCTTTTGAGTGACAAGCAGGAGGCAGAGGAAGCGGTGATGGATCTATAGGATGGCTGTGGGATTGAGGGATAGGCAGGGACATGAGCGTAGTGCCGATGGTCCTGCCTGTCCCCTCCTGTGGGCTGCAGGGGCCTGGCAGGACCTGCTCAGAGACCCCGTGATCCTGAATACAAGGGCCGGTCCTGCATGTTTTATCTGGCCACCCTGATTTTTCTCCCGTTTACAGAGTTATTCCACTAGCTTCATGAGACCTAGGGACAGTTTCCATTTGTTCTAGGAATACTGGGATTTCAACTGGCTTTGGAGACTGCTGTGATTTTTCCCTAAMTTGTGTGAATTCTGACTGTTACCCTGCACATCCCCAGGTTTGAGACCATAATGAAGTCCCACTTGTCTGTAGTGTCTCGTTGTCCTTTTGATGACATGCTCTAAATCRGCATGTGACTGCCCTGTCTGGAAACAGCCTCTTGAGAAAACTATAAAACTTTATCTGTAGCAGAAATCCTTGGAGTAATTTATATAATCTTAGGAAATGGCATATGCAAATAGTGTTACGATTCTGGAGATTGACGTTAATTTCATTCAGAGAAAAATATCCCAAGCTAAATCAGGCATCATGATTTAGAAGYAGTCAGTTTGGTTAGTTCACTACCTAGTCCTTGTATGTTTTTTGTTTTGGACATTTTTCCAGTTTTCAGTCTCCTGCTTGTATATGTAATAATGCACGGGGGTTTATTAACACTGTGTTCCTAATAATTTGCAGCTTGAACTGATTCATGCAGCCAGTTTCTGGCATAAGACAAGCAGGAGTAGATGACATCAAGCAGCAGTGCTTTCCTAGCCCAGAGCACAGTGCAGAAGGTCTTCCCCAGGACAGATGTTGCTGATGTGAGACAGTTTCATCTCTTGTGGTTTTTATGATACATGGTACTTTATAGGGTGTAGAAATGATGGTCTACTCTGCACTTCCTGACAGTGCAATTTTTCTCCATAAAATGCCCATTTTAGCTTTCTCAACTGATGAGCTCTCCATTAGTTGCATTTCATTAACATGCACAAGAGAAATRTAAAACCCCAGTAGAGCCTTCATGTACTTGTGACAAGTAAGWGTCTCTATATTGATCACTTAGTCCAAAAACAATGAGAACTTGAGCTCAGGATTTTGATTAATACACAGCACAGCTTTTCTCTTGACTAGATTAGCATAATCATTACTGTGTGAGAGTACGTTAGCACTTGGTATCCCTCTGCCACGGTCAAGGAATTAATTACCCAGAGTAAGGAGACAATTYTTTGCTAAGAATTTTGTAAGTTTGGCTATTATAGGAGCTCACTCCTGCTGAGGCTGCACTAGAGCTTGTCCAAGCAGCAGGAGTGAATCTCTGGGTCAGTGAGTTGCATCTCTGAAGAATCATATTTTCCATTTSCATATGGATTTGAGCTGCTTAATCTGGAGAGGGACATGAGCTTAATCTGGAGAGGGGAAAAAACTGAGTAACTATAGAAATAGCTTGCTCTGTCATGGCTGTGCTATGTTCACCTCATTCCACATTTAAAGCTTTAATTTCTGTGACATGGCTTTGCTCCCTTTCTTATCTTTAGGGAAAGGGAAAACACCAGGCTTGTTTGCTTTCCAGTATTTTGCAAGTCTTTATTGTAGGAGCAAGAATTCCACAGGCAAGTATTCTGGCAACTTTAGTTGAAAGATACTGGAGGCAAGCAACGGGCTACTCAGCATAAGGAAGATGGCATCATCTCCCTACACGTGGTTGTGTGCCATAAGAAATACTGTGGCATTGAAGGGATCGTATGCATAGGCTCAGTTTTCCATACTGCAAGAATTGCTTCTCTGGGAGGATTTTGATGGGTGATTGCAGATGTCCTCCTCAAAGCCTCTGGGCTCAGTGGGGTTACACATATTTCCAGAATGTAAACGKCAACATGAGAGAAGCAGGACCAAAAAAGAGCCTATGGTTTGACTCATGGCTCTGTATGTTGAGAAATGGTTTCATAGCTCCCAGGAGGAGCATGATGAGCAGTTAAACACTCCTTCTTTCATGCAGTCCTCGCTGTCCTTTGCATGAAAGGAACAACCTTATGCATTGGGCAAAACCTTGAAGATATAAAGGAATGCTTTGTAAAAGCTTTCTAAGTTGGAGTGTATGGTTGGAACCCAAGGARGAAATAATTAGATGTTTTACTGGCCTCAAAAGATGGAGAAAGGGAAGCATGTCAGACCTGCAGCTTGACAGCATTGCAGATGGCCCAGTGCTGCCTGGTGCTCTTCCATTCTGATCTGCATTAATCTGCTACGTATCATTTTTATTGCTACAAAGCTGTGTGTTCGTTAATGCACACACCCTAAATCTGTGTGAGCTGCAGCTTTCATTTGCACAGCCTATCTGTAGGGCACACTTTGTTTCACTTAGAATAAATTATCATACATTTATCATTAGTTAACAAGTTATTAACATTAATATAAACAAATATGTAGCACATTTCTTTGTGAAGATTGCAGCCTTAATCATTTAGGCGTTGCAGTAAGCAGCTTTTACATATTTTATTTTTAATTAATGTGCTTTCTGTTTTCCACATGTGTATTTCACTGTGAAGAAACTTAACTTGCCAGTGACTCTTGTCTGATAGGTCCTGATCTGATGGGAATAGGAATAGGAGGCCCAAAAGAAAAGAAAAAGTTTCCTTAGACATTAGATGGTAATAGTTGACTTYAGTCATTTAGCTCTGACTTTTGTGGAATGCTTTAGTGTTCATTGTTATTGCTAGGTAGGTTTTTCCTTTTCTTATTTGCCGAATTTGCCGTGCATCTGTGCTATTAAGAGGTGTGATTAGAGCACTGGTAGATATATCTAAACATGCTTTCACCTAGCTGTTAGCACTGCTATCTATGAAACTTYAGCTGTTGGAAAGCTGCTACAGTCCATGTTGAAGCCATTACTATGGTAAGATGGAGACAATGCAGTCACTTTTTTTATTTTTCTGTGAGGCTAAAGGAGAATATCTCCCTCCATTTATCTTAGTTGCGCCTTGATACTTCTGTGCAATATTATCTGGGTTGTGGAATCTCTGCMGAGCAGATTGAGGTCCCTTCCTTGTACAGCTCTGTCCATCTGTGTATTGTGCATATCTGGCTCTTGAGAAGCAAATACTTCTAACAGCTGGGATCATTCATGCATGAGCACAGGATTCCTTCTGCTTTAACCAAAGGCTATCATGAATACCCTGCTCTTAAAGACCACAAAACATTCTGCAGGGATGTTGATAAGTAAGACTAAAAGCAGGGCTGTCCTCCCATGAAGCATTGCTGTGGTAGCATCATCAGTCTCGTGGGTTTTGGTGCTTTTCAGGAGTTACGGATTTTYCTATGAGTTCTGCTTTAATTTATTAAAAATTCGCATTTCTGCAGCTCCAGAAGCAATCTTGAACATGTTTGAATCTAAGGTTTAAAACTGAAGACAAATAGAAAGGAACCCTTTAATATTTCCATGTGAGTTATTTCAATTACTTCTTTCTGAGATAGAAGAAAAACAAACTGAAACYCTAGCCTTGAGAGGCATTAACTCTTAACCCTGTATGTGCAGACAGCAGCATTAGAGCCACAATTGCTTTGTTTATGACGTTGCTGTTTCGTGTTTTGGGTGGCATAAGGAATTCAAGGACAATGACAATCCATGTTGTCAGTTTGACTCCTTGTTATGCATTTTTCTACAGCATTGGGCAGGAYAGCAGCATTTATTATAATGCCTTAAGCATCCTCGCTTAGGGAGCCTTGTAAGAATGCAAAGCCAGATTACAGTTTAGCTATTGGCTTTATTTCTGGCCTGTGTAGACATTGTGTATCACTGTGAAAGATAGATGCAGACTTGAAATTATAGATAGTAYGCGTATTTACTCCAAGCATGTATTTCTTTTTTGGGATCACCTATAGCATTTCTCAGCTGTGCAGAGTTCTCTACAGCTGATAAAGATAAAATCATTACTGGAGCGATGTTGAGAACTTGGTTCTAATATCTTACCTGCTGCTGCTTCCCTATTTTAGATTTTTATCTGCATTTAGATCATTCTTATGTCTCTGCAGATAACAGCAAGAGCTGCATGAAACACARGTAAGCTATGAGAGAATCAAGAAGACTACATTTTTTCCTATCAGTCTTGCTAAAGATGGATATCTCCTTCTGTCCTTCCACAAATCTTGACTGAGATGTCAGTCCACCTCTTAAAAAGCAAACCAGGCAAAACCAAACCACCCCTGTACAGATGCAGACCACAGACAGTGTGCTCCAGTCAGCCAGTTTCCCTTGCCGAAGCTTTCACATCAGACCTGATTTTTGAATTTTAGTAGTATTTTTAAGGCATTCTAATAATGCAAAAGTTATTATGACAAAGTTTGAAAAAGCAATTTATTTTCTTGACACCTATTTCTTTCCAGATTGTGAGAGAATGATATAACTGAAACTTTCATCTAATGCAGGTTCCTGTCTTCTGCAATGCAAAAAATACTTACTGGAGCTAGAATTAATGGATGACCCATAAAGAAGAATTATAYAACAATTGTGTAAAACACATTTTGCTTTTAAGTACCTCTATCTAAAAAGGACAATTTACTTCCATAATGAGGCCAAATTAAAGATGTCCTCTCTAAGATGGTAAAGCTACTCTAATATCTGTTCAACTACTTTAGCACAGGGGGAAAAAAAACTTATCCTGTACTTATACTTCTATATCTACTTTTAATTGCATTACCTTTAATAAGGCACATGAAAAAACTTAACTTTGTTAGGGATAAGCTAATAGACTGCTCCATGTAGTGGCATGCCTTATTCCTTAGAATTCCTTATTTCTTAGAAAGCTCCAGAGAAACAGCATGTATGCACAGGTTGGTTATAATATCTAAATTACGATGCCTAAATACTGTTCTGTGGACCTGGGTGATGCAGTGTATGAATGTGAGGATGTAACACAGATCCTGAACTAGTTTTCTGGCAGATTTGCCCTTGAGTAAACCCACAGGGATTTAGGTAAAACAGCAGGAGCTGGTCTGGAATTGAATGATGTACCCGAGCTTGTGCTTTGCTGGGTAAATATTAATTATTATTATTATGAGCAGTGTGTGTATAGTGCTGTTAGTTTGTGCAGTGCTTTGCAAACATAGATAAGACATGCCCTCAGATGTTAAGAAGTTGCAGTTGAAATGAAACATGGCACAAATTACCCCCAAACCCTTCTGCAATTGCCTGTATTAGGAAAAAGAACATTTTAAGTAGGAATTCGAAAAGTGTGAATTTTGACTAACAGTCTGTGGTCTCAGACTGGTCTGTGAAATCTGTGAACATGAGTATTATTTCTCACCATGTCTTAAATGTTACAGGAGCAATTTTTGAGGGAAGTTGCACAGAAATGATGAAAGTGCAAAGGAGCTGTGCTCAGTCAGCACACCAACGCTGTCAGGTTAACTTGATCGTCTTAAACTGTGTGATGTTTACTTTGGTGTTGTACAAACAACTCATTTGGGGTAGGGAAGGCCATCTCGGGTATTTACTTAGTACTGCTGCTACCTCTATGAGTGCAAGTGTGCTTAACACTTATATTTTCAGCATGATTTTGGTCATACAGTTAGAGCACGTTTTGAATTAACAGAATTTCCACATTTTATGTATTATATCTCTACTAACTTAATAAAGAATTAAAGAGTTCTAAGTAATTGCCAAGGGTGGGAGAAGGAAGAAACCAATTCTTTCCACTTACATGTTTTTCTTGTGCATTTTTAGATGTCTTTTTAATTTGAGTTTCCAGATTATACGTTTTGTTCACTTTCATACCTGTGCTGGGATTGAAATTACGGATTATTTTTAATGGCTTTGTGTATAGTAAGTCCTGCTGACAGTAGTAGTTAATTGGGTTATGTCTTGCTGAGGACTCCCAACTAGTATACTCA
Source organism: Eudromia elegans (assembly GCA_003342815.1). Lineage (NCBI taxonomy): Eukaryota > Metazoa > Chordata > Aves > Tinamiformes > Tinamidae > Eudromia > Eudromia elegans. Next base: position 4,425,260 of record PTEX01000041.1, on the reverse strand, counting down.
AGTAATATATGATCCTTGTTGCACTCTGTTATATATTAGCAGTCACATAGGAGCTTCTTTATTCTTTGTGGGATAATAAAGGATATTTTAATAATATCTGGCAATTTGTCATTACCCTTTTTTATGATTAATAATAGGCTAAATAGACCCATAGATATAATACATGTATTTCCTTTGTGGGTTCATGCCTATATAATGGGGAGCGGTGAAGGATTTGGAAAATAATATGCAATCATAACTGGTACTCTGAGTACTTTAAAAACTCTCTCTGTTTGGRATGTCAAATCAGCTTTGAATTTTACAGTCTCTGTCAATCACTRTTGAAAATTGATGTTCAAAACAAAAAAAGCAGAGTTGTTTTGGTGGCTCTGCTGTTTTTTTTCCAAACATTTTGCTGTGTAAATCTAGGGGAGTGATTATAAGTACTTYGGCAGTAAGTGTGTTTCACACATGAGGAAGATGTGTTACAAAACCACAAATTGCTGTTTTCTGTGGGTTGGCTGTAGGTTTTCAGCTGTTTTGACAGGAGACACCACATTATGAGAATAATAGAACTATTCTGGATGTTTTCAGAGATGTAGTCAACAAATTCCAATGAACAGAGTACCTGTAAGCTAATGTCATGTAGCTGATAGTCTGAGTTCTGTATTGATTTCATCCAAATATAAGAGAGATTTCTGTTCAAAAAACCACAATATTTAAATTAGATATAATTCGGAAGACGGAAGTAAATGGTGTTAGACCATTTACAGAGTTTTGCTTTTACCCTGTTCAGATGAAGCTTAACATTTACAAGGAGAGAAAAAAAAAAAAAAGCCCTTGATGTTCTTGAGAACTTGAAAATGGCTATTTTAGATGAATCTTGCAGTTAGCTCAGTAGTGTTAATATGCAAGACTAACACTTAGAGATGACATTTAAGTCTCAGTAAATTGGTGTCACACAAGGCTTGTGTCTATATGTRCCACAGAATTTGTGTGGTTTTCAGAAGTAAAGAAGCTAAAAAGGAATATTGGGGGTAGCTCTGTATCTCATGATCATCCTGTAAGAACACAGAGCTGCCTGCTCAGAGAACATCGAGTCAGTTTTCTCCTCATTAGAGTGTAAGGAAAGCTCTAATGGATCTTCATTAGAAGCACAAGGTCTCCTTTATCCAGCTGGTGGTTTCACAGTGGTAGCTCCCTTGTTTGGGAGAAGAGCACCCAGCTTTGGAACCAGAAGCTTGGAGTTACCATCTCAAATATGTTGCTGACTGCTTGCTTGATCAAGAAGAACTGAATTTCTTGCCCTCTTGGAGAGGTCACTAGAAGTTTATTAGAMTATTATTAAATATCCATAAGCAGGGCTGTAAAGCTGGAGCTACTCAACTTCATTTAGTATTCAGYACTTCTATAAAAAGTGTGCTTTACAACTRTACTGATTTGCACTGAGATTTGTCCTGAAACAATGATGCAAAATGCCTTTTCTTCAACCCCGTTCCAGAGTGAAGTTATTTTCAGCAGCAATAACGAATTTAGGATTGATACCTCTTTATTTGGGCACATCGATTTGTTTTTGTTCCCTTTCTTGTTTCTGTTTTTCCTAATGGCAACAGAATCTATGTTACCTGGCAGCACTTTCATCACAGCATCACTAAAGATAGTCATATAGTAGAGCCTGGTGATCTTCATGCAAGGAGGTGAGCAAGGAATGCTTTGGAGACTTCCATTTCCCCAGGTGCTTTTCTCTCATCTTGCTCSTTTCTATTTGTGATGGCTTTTGACCTGTCTCTTTGCTATCCTGCTCTACAGAGTTAACTGGGGGGGGGCCTCTGGCCTGTATGAGCAACAGGAACAGCTCTTCCATGGCACTAACACCTCCTATATTATTGTTTTTGTGCATTATTCTGTAAACCTAACATTACAGGTTCTCACTAAGTCTTCGTTACATGCAGCTTCCCAGTATTTACTCAGCACAGAGCTGCAGACTGTACAAAGTAATCCCGGTGCAATAGCAACTTGCAAACAATTTTCTAAAGCATCTTTAATGTACAGTCTTACTGTACCCAGAGGTGTRGGAGAGCAGTATTAATGCAGGCATGATAGTTCTGAGTGCTCATATGAGTCCTCAAGGAGTAATAAACAGCTTGAAATAACAGTGAACAAATTCTCCTGATGCTTTTTATCCATGTGTCGGCAACCGTGTTGATTCCAGATCAATGCAGGGCATTAAGACATTTATATGATTGAGATAAAAAGCTGCCAGGACGTACAAGCACCAGGCTTGTATACAACAGGAAAGCTGCGTAAAGCCAGTTGTGCTCTRTTCATAAACTGCAGGGAAGGAACTTCTTGATAACACAAAAAATACTGTCAGTGGGAAGATCTTGTTTTTAATTTAGTATATTTACCGGGAAAGCAGAGGTATTTGTAAGTCATGTGATTTCCTGATCCCAATATCTGAGTATTTYGTGGGTATAAAATAAGAAGGTACCATTATTCCTTTGACAAGAGAAAGTCRAGGCCTTATTTGAGAGGCAATCCCAGCAGAGGATGCCTGTTGTAGCAGCTACTCATCTCGATTCCCTCCTTCCACGCTGATCCCCTTGCTTTGATGTCATGGAGCGTCTCTAGGAAGCAGCGAATATATGGAACAACTCTGGCAACCTTGTCTTGGCTCATGTCGGGGCATAAAAGGTAGATGCTGATCTGAATATGAAGCCTTTTGGAGCCCTTTCTAATTAGCTGGGTGGAGATTTGGATCAGGCCATATTTTTGGATGATATRTGTCAAAACCACATAGTTGCATAAAACTGAGTTTCATCCAGCTTGCTTTGAAATCCCTTGGTAATATGAAATTCCCACAGAATGCCAACCCTATGCTCTGAAACCTAAGCAAGCACTTGCTAGGCTTGGGTTTTTCTCTGTGGCAGTAGTAGTTTTAAAATCAGAACTATTTTCAAGAGTTTATTGCTTAACATGGATTCAGTCCCAGCTGGGAATGTGTCCAAGGCAGTGGCTGGTAGGAGGGAGCAGGGACTCAAGCCCCCTGTTAGCATTGGTCAGTGCAGTGTGAGGGCTATAGGGAACTCCTGGACTTTTGTGAAAAGTCCCCTTTTATTTCCTCTCTTTAAGCTTTCTCTTGCATAAGTAAATAGGGAGCCTTTCACTTTTTATTAGGTCACTACCCATATTTCAAAATATTCAGGCAATTTCTGGGTACTCAAAGTGATCTTAATTGTTTGGATTTCATAAATTTTACTGCATATGTGTCATGAAAGTACCTTAATTGTTAGATGCCATCTGTTCTACCTCCTTTTAGATCTCTTAATTTGCTGACAAACTTCTAAAAAGTACGTCTGTGAGCTGACTTGACCTCATTTTGTTTTTAATTGTTTTCCTATTTGTAATTCACACGAGGTAATGGTTGCTGATAAATATAGAAACCAAATATATAGAATTAATTTAGACTTTAACAATACTGACATTATTTTTTGAGTCTTTTTTTGTCCTGATCTTGATCAATAGAAAATATTTTTAAAAGTGCTTGCTAGCTTTTTCAGAACCCAAGACTTTTGTATCATGTTAAAATAAACTACTTTTTGCCTGCAGTTTCAGCTGGATATCACACAAGGAAAAACTTTCTAAATTTCTTCACTATCACCTTTTGGGGCCTATTTCTGCTGCTTTCCTTCTGTGACAGCTTCACTCACATGAATAATCTTGTTGGCTTAAGTTGAATGCTGTCAGGAATAATAACTATTGGAGTAAACTAGAGATGCTTTTTACATTTAGGAGCYCTCTTTGGAAATTCAGCAGTTAGGAACTGCTCCTTAAATATTCTTCCTGTGCCCCTTGCACCATTCAAGTTACCCAGTGTAACATAAAACTCATTACAACCCAATTATAAGGCTCATTAGCTAGATGCTCACATTTTGGTTACCTCACCAAGTTAGGAAACACTTTCATGTATCATCCATGATATTGTTAAAAAGCAGAATGGTACCGGGGAACCAAAMGTAACATAAAAGAGGGTTGAGAGCACAAAACTGTGGATCTGTGCCAAGCCCYTGCTTTATGTAACCTGTTTTAAATSGTCCTGGGCTACGTTCCTGGCTRAAGCACGCAACGGGAGAGCYGCACTTTGGAGGYGATAATGAAGTCGGAGCACCTCTGACAGATTGCCACTGCACGCTGGCTTCTAGTGGGTTTTATCCTTTTCATCTCTCGCGTTTTTTTCAGCAGTTAGAAAGTGTATTTATCTACCTGTGCCCCTTCACGCTCCAGCTCTYGCCTGCTTTGTTAATGAGCTTTGCCTTCCACAGCGGAGTGCTGGAGCAGCAGAATCGGTGACAAGGACCCAAACTTTGGAAGCGCTCGGTGCAGCTATCGGAGTAATTTGTCCTGTTTCAAGTAGTCAGYGCGGCTTCCCCACCCAGTATGGCATTTTACCAGCATTCAGGCCCTTCTTTACTTAGGGGATCATTAAAGCAAACTGCAGCTGATATTTCTGGAGATTGAACCTGCTTTTTAGAGGATGCCTCCATGTCTGAGCTCTGGAAACTGCTTTACCTTGGGGTTTAATTACCCTGGTCTGAAACCAGGGTTTTTTTCTTGGTTCAGTAGGTATATGTGCCTGCAAATGGTGTATGTATTTAGTAATGTGTGTTAAYTAGTGCAATTTACGTGCACAATGTCTTGTCCTAAGGTGCCTATTACACACCCTGCTGTCCCATTATTAACGTAAATGGAGGCAAAACAAACCTAAAAGAAAGGTTCTTTTGTCATCCTGTTGTTTCTTTAGATGTTTCTTTCAGGACCTCCCAGTCCTGCCTTTAGTTCTTGCCTTAGGTATCTTTGAGTTATGGATTCCTTGATGCGAGTGCATGGAGCTCCTGAATCTGGGACAACATATCCTGGTTATGTTGGGCAGGGCAGGCTGAGCATCCCTGAACTCACCCAAGCAGCTCCTGTGAGCAGTGATGCTGGACAGGGGGAAGCAGCGAGGGGTGGTGAGGTCTGCTGGAACGGGAAAGGCAGGCAGATAAGTGGACACCTAGAAGCAATAACCTGACATCACTATGGTGATCCTCCTATAGAGATAGTTCTCTAYCATCTGTGGTGGATGTGGGGTGTGAAATGTTTGCTGTGTGCTGTGCGTGTCACTTGAAGTCCTGTAGCTACTGCTTAGATCCCTCTTAGTGAATTCTTCTTGGTCTGGCCACATGAGTGGCTCATTCCCATTGCTCCCATATTTCATTCCCTGGTGAAATAAATATAAAACTTCTGCTTTGGCCTGAATCCTGCAGTGTGCACCTTTAAATTCAACATTCCTGTATGTTGCTAGTCTTTAGTAACTTCTGTCCCACTGTTATGAGACAAAAGTTGCAACACTGTTTAGACTCATACCTAGTGAATGTGCCTTGATTCTTCTCTCCTAAATCCTTTCATCTTGATGGTGGTTCTTATCATAATGTAACAGGTCAAAAGTAACAACTTTGGAGTATTTGTAAATAGATTGTGCAATAAATACTTCTGGATTGAGTGAACACCCATGAGAAACGCATTCAGGGAGATCAGGGTCCTGCTTCTGTGCTGCAGTTCAAGCCAGTTGCCCAGCTTGACATGGGGAAGTGTACACTGATCGCCTATGATGTGCGGACTCTTGGGGTAAGGAGAGGACTTGCATCAGTCTAGCACACTCCATCCATTTGTGTGAAGCTGAAAGCTTTGTAATGCCCAGAAGAGAGGAAAACACCACTGAACTGTGAAGAAATTAGGATGGACTGGGACCTTACTTGTCAAGTGGCCTGGCTGACGTCTGCTGAGCTGCTCACAACACAGCTCCCCACCTCTTGAGCAAGGTGATACAATCTGATTCTAATTAGAAGCTGCTTTTTCAGCCTAAGGCAAGAAGTGTGCTTACTCCTTAGTAAACCGACAGYCGTGTATTCCCAGGAGTGCATAGGCCATGTTTTACTTATTCCCCTGCCGTTGTGTCGCGGCGAGATGWAAAGCGTGGTGTTTGTGCTCGCCTCCCCTCCTCAGCGGCCCATGCAATGCATCTTCCATGGTCTGTCAATGCTCGTGTCCTCTCCATTACTCCGAGACACTAAACAAGATAAACGRTGCAGGGTAATGGCTGGTAACCACTGCAGCTGCTATTGGTCTAAAYGGGTCGGTCAGCCCCTGGCATTCCTCTTTCAGCTGGACTTTGAACTTTAGTTTTTGAGGTTTAAACTGCAGCCCTGCTCCCACAAATCTCAGGTTAAATGGAGTCTTTTATAACATCTTTTCTTGCGTGGTCATTTCTCGTGCTTCCTCTGTTAGAAGATAATGGACACTAAATTCTGCCATAAGAGCACCTGTGTCAGTAAGAAACTGTGCCCCAGAAAATTAAATTGTTCTGCTGTGTTAAATGTTCAAATTTCAAGCTACAGAAAGCTTCTGAGCAAAAGCTACTCAGCACATAGCTTCTCTATTAGCAAACTGCTGTATACACTRAATTATTTTGTGTGGCTGCTTCCTCCTTAGCTCTAAAGCACGTAAATGAGACATGGGGAATGCACTATTTTCCAGACGGTCATTCAAGATGGTTGTTACACAGTAGTTGAAGTTTTAAAATGGACATTATTCATACGAATAGGAGTTGTTACCAGTTAATGCTCACACCTTGCTCAGGAAAGCAATGCTGTCAAGAGGAGGARGAAATTCCAACAACAGCTCTGAAATTTCTTGCAGAATTGACCAGTATTTTCAGATGAAGATTATAATACTAAGGGCAGGACATTCATTGTTATTTCAACTAATTATGATATATTTATTGTCTTTAGTTTTCTTCTTTTGAATTTTATTTAGGAATAGGTGCTGTACATTAGCAAACACTGTTCTGCACTGCTTCTGGTAAGATTACTTCTATTTCTGTATCTGCTAAGCACTATGATGTATTGTTTGAGAAGCATCTAAGTGACCATCTGTTGTGACTACTGTAAATAGAAATTTACTATCCATTTATTTTTCCCATTACTATCCATTTATTTTTCCTATTACTTTTTATTGTGATATAGCAAGATACATAGCTTGTTTTTTATTTGCTTTCATTAAAATTATTAATAGAAATATTGTATAGCTTCATTGCTGGTATAAGAACATGCCCCTTAAATTGTTGCAGCATTAAGGAATCACTTCTACCCTCTATCTGGGGTTGCTGTTGTGCATGTGGTTAATATCTGGTCACTAGAAGTTGGTCAGAGAGCAAAAAAGTAATATAGGCTACATAATCACCAGTTAACTGATGTGCACTATAACAAAAAATCAAGAGGTATTTTAAGTGATGATGTTAATTGAACTGTATTTTGGTCAAGAGACATTTTGTATAAGACAAAAYGCTCATGGTTTGCAGTTTTGATTACATAATTTGTCTTCAAGTATTACGTACATTTAGCTCATAGACTTAGGTGTGCAGGAGGTCTTCCTAGGAAAGACTGAATCAAAGGGGAGTTGTGCTCTTCTGGTTCTTGATTATGCTTGGCCATAGTTTCAGGTTTGTGATCAAGCAATTGTAGATTTGGTTTGACTAAAATAGGTTTCCTTGTCTTGATGGTAAAATTCAGCATGTGGGCAGCCATAGGAAAATTCTGTTGTGTGGAGCTTTACTCACATCAGAACATAAATTATAAACATAGCTTAAGATACRGAGAAAGAGATTCTTGAGTAGGTTCATGGAGTCCTGTCATCTCTAAGGTTCTGCTTGTCTGACTTTGATCTTTGCTTTCCTCATGCCAAGTAATCTTTACTGAGTCAGTGGATTCACTCTTGGCTTCATTTGAATAAATTTAACCGCAGCAAAGCTTAACTGCACCAAAATCTCTGACTAAACACTTAGGMAGGACGTTCAGCTTTAGAAGCTGTGTAATTAAATGAGTTGCACTTTGCGCAAAACTACAGCGCTCACTAAAGTTAAAAATGTCTGACATTAATTTGTTAAGGTACATCAATAGGATTAATTTTAAGGACAACATAAAATACTTCTCCAGTACTTTACTGTAACCTTAGATGTCTGTTGCTCCAGAATTGATGGACATCAAGCGGCATCAGAGCCTCTGTTGTTGACGCTTTGGAGAGTTTTCTAACAGTTTTCTGTGGAGTAGCTCTGGGCAAAACATTGCGTCAGGAAAGGCATTGCTGGAGGGCACGGTAGTCTAAGAAATGTACGAGTATAAGAGTTTATCACAAAGCWGCTGAATCCAGAGCAGGTTTGGGGAAGTCTTGCAATTAGCCAAACAATCCCCCGGTGTGGGCACTGATTAGCACAGGCATCTCCTTTCTTCATCCTTGTTTGAGGAGCAGTTCCAGAGCCCTGGTGACTTCACTGCTTGTGATACCTTGAGAGAACATTGCTATGCTGAAGCTGCAGATCCTATTTAAAGAGAAGTTAAGTTGCTTATTGCTTGTTTTTTTTTGATGAAGGGGGAGGTTAAGGTATAGTAAAGAATAAGGAGAAATCTCAGGATTTAAATCAAAGTATTTACTACATACGATAGCACACCACTTGCCATTATAGAAAAGGGCTGAGTTATATTAGTCTATGAATGAGGCTGACATTTTTATTGCTTTCCATCTGACTGCAGAGGGGAAAAAAAGAAATCAAAAATAACATACCCTTGTATGTTTTCTGCTGACTAATGCATGATCCCTCTGTAGTTATTGTAACTGATCAGATGCCCTGGCTTAATTTTGATCAGTCTTCAACTGCRGTTACCAGGTCTAGTCTTCTTACAGAGAAGTAATTTGTTGTCTTGGGCCTTGTGACTAGAAGGGAATAATGCTTAAGCAGAGGCACACACATAGAAAGGAAGACAATGACTTCTAACAGTGTGGAAATGTCAGACCAYGACCTTTAAAAAGACTGAAAGAAACCAGAGGGCAGAGGCCCTAAGGGATGTTTCTGCATGAGCGAGGGTGGGAGCTGACTGTATTTTTATCTAGGAGAGGAGGTGATATATCGCTGCCTTCAGTTATTCTGACTCGGGAACTACTTTGTTACTGAAAATGTGTATTTCAAAGTTGAGATCACATTGTGCTCTGTTAAGTAAACAAGAAAAAGCAGATCTGAAATTAAGTATGTGCTCTGATTCGGCTTCCTTTTAAGAAGCTTGAATCATTTTGGCCAGGATTGATACCAAATATAAAAAAATTCAGGGAGTACAACACTGCTTCAGGCAGCCCGAAACCCCACATGGTCAGAGAACTGTTATTGCTTTGCATTCCTAAGGATCCAGGTGAAGGTTTTGAAACACTTCATAAATATAATATCAGACTCTGGTTGTCCTACTTGAGCTGGAGAAAATCCTACCTTGCAGGGAATGATTCTAGTATTGCTTATGATGGGATATATGGAGTTTTTATAAGTGAAGTTTAAGTGAAGTCTTTTCCAGGAGATGATATGGTGCCTACAACCTGTGAGTTCTCTTGCATCCAGAGCCCTTCTACTGGAGTAGGAACTGCCTTAATGCACTAAACTGAAATGTTCAATTAACATGAGAGAATTTTGGTTTCACACTGCACAGGAAATACATGTATGTACCAGGAAAGTTGTCTTTATTTGCTGTATACTTGGTAGGAGAGTGCGGGTGGTAGAAGTTATGAAGGGTGGTGTGTTCGTCTAAATATAGGCCTCTCCGGTGCATATTGCAGAATTAGTTTGTGAACTCTTAATACAGTCACAATTCAAAGAAATAGTKAATTTTAAGTGGTTTAAGAAAACAAAAGACAGCAAAATGTTATTAAAAACATGCTGAGCTGCTTTTGGTACAAAGCTCTTGGTAAAAGTATTTGCTTTATAACTTGTATTGCAGTAACATCTTGAAGCTCCAGACAGGATTTAGCTCTTTTGTGCAGAGCAGGGAACTGTGTGCATGTGCAGCAGAGAGATTATGACAACCCTGAAAGATTCTAGCTATGTAAGCAAGCCAAMCAGCTACCTTTTTTAGCACGCTATCTGCTTGCTGTGCTAATATTTTTGGGATGAACCTTTTATCAGGARYATTTTTCCTACTTCTGTGCAGTAGRTAARTATCTTTTGTACTTAKTGTGAATACACCTTCTGAAAGTCTTACTAGAGAAGCTGATCTGTTCTGTAGCAAGGTCTCAAAATTATTTAAGATATGCTCTTCACTTTCAATGGCTGTGGCATCATTCATACTACTTGCTATTTGTACAATTTAAAGCCCTCAACTCCTAAATTTTATATGTGGTGCCTCTGTGAACCATATGTAATTTGGGAGAGCACTTTTAATATGTCACTTTAATACTTAGGTTTTCTTTCCTTTTCAGTGGTTTGTCTTAGGTGATTTATTCCAGGATATTTCCKAACATGCCAGGCAGTGAACATTTGTATATGTTTGTGATTTGTTGGAGCAAGTGGAAATATTTTTCCATGACCTGGAAAGGGGTCTTAAACATTTGTAGACTAGAGTATAAATAATCAAAGTATACTTAATTTCAAAACCAAGGAATAGTAACATAAATTAGATTGAGTAATCGTTACCTTTCTGTTTTGTCTTAATTATATGTTTGTTGTCTTCCAAACAGTTTTAATCCTTATCTTTGTTATAACAGTATTAACAGATGATAGTGATTTGTTGAATGAAGGAAACTAGATATAAATATTTTTTGAGTTGTGAATAAAGTGCAGTGGCCAATTCATGTTCTGAACGAGTCTTAAGTCCGGTCACACCTTTCTGCTGATTTACTGCTCATAAGCATATCTTACCATGTATCTTTCTTTATCTAGTGGATATTGTTCTTTATTCTCTAGGCAGTCAGAGAATTTCATCTTTTTATTTTTACAAGCAGTTATATGCAGTATCAGTCAATTATATATCTGTAGAATCCATTCAATACAGATGTATWATATACTATTTAATAAAGGAGTTTGCCTAAGTGTTTGCTCTTGACTGCATGCAAATATAGAATACTGAAAGTGAATTAAATTATCTCAAATATGCATGTAGGCTTACAAGTACAAGTGCACACTGTAAAACTAGAGGGGATAATTGTTTTGAATGCTCAGATCCAGGCTCTAGGAGCTGGCTGCAGCAGACACTTGATTTTGTACTCTTTGTATAAAGACCTGCTTGGCAGAAGTGTATCTTTAATTTGTTCTAAATATGGGATTATTGTTGTTTCCAGGCTTTTTGTTGTATGTTTTTTTGAGTGCTTCTGAAAGCTTTTGTTCAAAGCTTCTCAGTGGGACTAGAATGCAAAACTATTGATGTCCAAGTAGCAGGGATTTTTAAGTGTCCAAGGTAATTGCAGGGTAGGGAAAATAATCTGTGCTCTGTGCTGCTTGTGCAGCTCCCCTGCAGGCTTTATTGCTGCTGAATTTCCTCCAYGTTCTCCAGGAGGAACTTTCCTGCAATTAAACAGCAAGAATCCTGGGCTCCAAGTCTTATGGCATCTTCCTCAGAGGAATTGGATTGTGACGCCAGGGTAAAACATTCCAGTTTCMAGGCAGGCTTCAAGAAAACAGGGTGTTTAGCTGAAGCAGATTTTAATATGACCTTTAGAATCCACAAGGAGTTGTGAAACTGGCTTAAAATTGGCAGAACAAATTCTCAAAGAAATACTACAGAAAACACTGGAGACTTGCAGAATAAACTATCAACTCACAAACTGATTAAAAGTCTTGTGGAACAGAAAGTAAAATTTTCCAAGAGGTATTTCAAGTCTGGAAATGTGTAATACGGTGTCTTAGTGAATATTTTACATTACCTGAATGTGATTAGTAACTTACATTGATAATTCTGTCTAGGATCTAAATACATTTCAAAATCTATGTCCTAGGTAAATAAATCTCTGCATCTCCTGCTCGATCTGCACCCTGTCCAGCCTGTTGGTGAGACACTGCTGTGTGCTAATCCAGCAGAAAATGAAATAGGCAAAAGTAGACCCTTCCTGCTGGTTTAGATGAGTTAACTGATCTAAAGGAGAGCTGAGCACCAGCTCTGCCCAGGGGTGGCAGCAGAATTTTGCTGCTGTGAGGAAGTGGATGCAGAGTTGCTGCTCAGCAAGTCTTTAGGTGGGATCATCTCTGGCTGAGTCACATGCTGGGAGGGGATTATGGTGGATCCCATGGGGGATGACAAGACAGCTGGGGCTTGCCTGGGGTGTGAAGTTTAGGTGTACACCCAGTTTCTTTAGGTAACTCCGCAGACTTTCTACAGAGAGGAAAAAAAGGGGCATATTTAACTTTCTTCTCTGGCATATATACRAAGAGGCATGAGACCATGCCTGAAGCTATTGGAGATAGCTGAGCATTTATAAGCATGSTGTAGTACAGGCTTCATAGAGGATTGATGTCATTCAATGGCAGGAATAAAAGACTTGGAAAAAATGCCTGGTTAGTTTTTCTGATGTCTGCATGCCTTTTTTCAGGCAAATTCYTTTTCTGAGAGAAGTTAGCTCCCTACACAATTGACAAGAAGATGAAAGAATAAGGGATGTGTGAGAATTGAAGATCTGCCTAGTAGCAAAGAGGAGTAAAAGAAAAAACGATATGAAAGATAAAGAGCTTATGATTCAGTAGCTGCACAACATCACACCAAAATGATTCCTACCCATCTCCATTAACAAATACAGCTTTGTATTTGGGAAAATCGGTGAGTTATCTTAGTGTTTAYGGGCAAATTTGGAACCATGCGTGCTGTTTTATTTAACTGAGAAGCAGTTCTGATAAAACATTTACCTCCAGAATCTCCCAGAAAGGAGAACCTGTAGATTCAGTGCACACTGCATATCCAATGCACAGAGTATATCTATACCGTGGAGGGAAGAACGTAAATGCCTAAGAATAAATTAGCTCTGGTTATGTCCCATGCTGCCAAATCCAGATTCTCTGTTCACATCTACACAAGAGGTAGATATGTTGTGAAATATGGCAAGTTTTATTCTTATTTCTGGAAATTTACTGCCATAAAMTGCTGTAATGGTGTTACTTCAATAATTCTTTCAAAAAAAGGAAAGTCTATCTTGTTAGTGAACATTACAATGGCAGATCAATATAGTAGTTGTTGACTGTATCAGCTCAATGCTAGGCACAGAGCCTACAGCAAGATGTAGAGGGTCAATATGGATTAACAATTAAAAATGAATTTTAAAAACAGACTCTGCAGGAGGTGAATGATCAATAAGCATCCACAAAAGCTTTTGTTCAGGAGTTTTCATTCTTCTCCCAGATATTTTAAGAMCCAATTCCAGCCTCAATGAGGCAAGGTTTCTCCATAGGTTTGAATGCAATTGGGTTTCATTATATGGAAGTGGTCTGTCTTATAAAAGGTAAGCAGAAGAAACCTGGCTATTACTTTTGCTCAGTCAGTGTTAATTTAATGCTCAGAAACTCTTATCAGCAATGTCCTAGTAGGAGAACTGCACCTGCTACAGAATTACTGTTATTTTAAAGAATGAAGAGGGTATTTTGGAGAACTTTAAGGTAGAATCTGTTTGACTTTAAGACTTCAGTATTTCAAGTCAAGAGCTTATTTATTTATTAAGCTTTGAAACTGTCATTCTTTCTCTCTTTTCCTGCAATTAGAGGCATGAGAAGAGGAACAAAAGAGACTGAGAAACTTGTTACTGGAAGCTCTGGTGAGGGCCTGAGAAATTTTATATAGCGCTAGAAAGTCCCTGTCTGTAAYTTTTTTTCCCCATTAGGGTCACATGAGCTGTCAGTATACAGCATGTAGCCTAGTATTCTTTTCATTACAGAAAGATGATCTCATTTTTATGGTTCATTAAATAAATGTGTCAAAATGACAAACAAGGCCAGGAGCTGATGTTCGTCAAGATGGCCCAGGGAGTTGGTGTGATGAGAGATCACTGTATGCAGTGACACACAACGAGGGAAAGAGAAAGTCCCCTTTTACTCCTTGCATCGTGTGACTTGATGGACTGAAGACAGCCCTGTGTGTGTGTGTGTGTGTGTGTGTGTGCGCGCTAATGTCTGAACCCTCAGACAAATTTCATAGCTACTTTTTCCCTATATCCTGGTTGTTAACAGGACTATGGTGTGTTTGGGTGTGTTCTTCTCTGGTTGTAAGCTCTGTGTACCTATTACTGTTTTGCCCTTTCTTTATGTTTAGACTGCCATAATATCCTGTGTAAAACAGTGCCAGGTCCTTATAACTTAATACCTATTCTTTGACTATTACTTTGCTGTCTTTTCAGGTGGGAACTTTCCTCTGTTACACAGTCTTCCTCTGATCATTTTTCTATCAGTCAATAATAYAAGGGTGTGTCATGTAGTCTGTCCTGAAATCAATGATTGTTCAGTGGAAGTTTTCTTTGGAAAAATGAACTACTCAGTGAGAGTAGTGTGATGAGACTACGGTGTTACTGGTGAAAAGGTCCATCTGATTGAGAGATTGAACAGGCCATAGTGACCAAGATTAGGGTCTCTGGAGTTGCTGGATTGATTCTGTAACCGGGAGTGCAATGGGCATCCTTGAGTAAGGATGAGACATCGAGTCAAGTAATAGAATTAGTAAGTATAAAAAGTGCTGGGTCATTAAGACCTTTCTTAATGCTTGCAATCATGTATGTAAAGTTATGCATGCCCAGATCAGGTGCCTGTTTTCATCTCTGACATGGGGGCATGAGAACCCTTTGCTGTGATGATTCAACTTTCAGACTCATTGCTTAGGGCAGTCTGCAAGGAGTTTGTGACAGGTAGGGCTTATGCAACCAATAGATTAATTTAGGTTTTAGTTTACTGGCTTCTGCTTGAAGCATCGGATATTGTCTTCTGTGGAGGCTGATGATGCAGCTCTGCACTCTGCTGTGTCAGAGCACTCCCTCTCTTGCAGGACTTAACAGTTAGAAATTCTGTTTGTGATGGTTAGCAACGCTTGGCAGTTTTCATGAAAAGAACAGTTTACAAGTGTGTGTTACTCTTGGAAATGATGGTGAAAAAGATTTGTCTGTATCTGTACAAGATTTAATCTACTACTGTATTCAGCATCTACTTTGTGCCTGTCATTTAATATATGTCACACTCCCTAACAAAGCTCTAACTTTATCCACGTTTTGTAAGAAATCTGTGGTCACTCTCTCACAAAGGAACTCTTCTATGTAGTCTGTGGCCTTARTGTTCAAATAATCTTGCTTTTCTCCAGAAAGTCTTCCAGAACTGGAACAAGAGCTGAAATAACTTGGGGGATGGGAGCGTATTGGCARGTTGGGAAGAGGGTTGTTTTTGGAAAATAATTATAATTTCCTAAGGATGAAACAGTTGGAGAGAATGTTATAAACTGAAGCAGGCTGAAATCCTAATAAGGAAAGGACTTAAAAAGAAATGGGTGACTTTGCCTGTGGAGCTATTTATTTTYTCTTTAAATCACTAGGCCTGATGCCTGGGTTCCTTAGCTCAATTTTTGTTTTCCAAGCTGTGACACATCGATCAAGTCATATCCACGTTGGTACTTGGCCCTTTGGATTTGATGGTCTTTGCTGCTGAGAGTATGAGCTTTTTTTGGAAACTGTTTTCTAATGCTGTGACAGMGCTAGGAGGAAAGATCAGAGTTCCTTTTGCCAGGTAGGCTGGATGCTTTTATTTGCCTGCTGGTATGGGAGATGGATGCTGATAATCCTTTTCCAAGCAGGCAGGGACAAAGTRATGGGAAATTATTTCATAACCATTATTTCAGCATTGTGTTACACAGCTGTGMAAAGAAGAGTGTGATCATTGGATGTTTTAACATGTAATAGTCTCTCTGTAAAGGGGCACCGTTCTAGCATTTTAGCAGAACAGTTGTATGAAATAGGTCATACTCRGAGTAGGAAAAATCACCTATTGCAAGGTTTCTGTGAAGCGTAGACAGGAGCTCAGCATTATGCTCTATCTTTGTGCTAGAGATGTTATGGGTCAGCTTCCACTGTTATTATCTTTATTCAAGGCAGAGAGGTTGAGCAGGAGCTTTCCTTTCTGGCTGATATCTGACAAAGTGACTGAAGACTACAGGAAAATCTGGTCAACTTAGTTTTGGCCCCTTTAGCTTTTCAGGTTTTGTCAAAAACTCAGTCAAAAAGCTTTTTGAAAGGGTTAGGATTAATACCGAATTTGGAGAGGTTTTACAGTAACCTAGAACTGATTCCTAGCTATGAATGCCTACTGGCTTCATGGGCTTTGGTGAAATCTATCTGTTTTTATTTTTTGTTTTGCATCAATTACTAGTCCTTGAAGTCTCGGCCATTAAGTTGAGTTGTATATATTCTTTCAGGCAAACACTACTGCTCCTAATGATGTTTGATTTCATTTAAGGCTTCTAGTTGGAGTAGTAACAAAGGCTTAGTAACATAATGTAAAGGCCCTGAATCCATATTAAAGTGAGATGCTAACTAGAGAAGAAAACTAGCTTCACCAAACGGATACCTGGCAGTTCATTTTGGATGCACATATGCACATAATGTGATATAACCCCATAGAAAATAAATTCTGYAGTTTTTGTTTAATTTCTTAGCTCCATGATACAATTTTCAGTGCAGGCATCTGTTGTATGCATTCAGATGTGTGTGTGACACCAAGGCGTTCAAATACTTTTTACTATTTTTTAGAGAACTTAAGCTGATAGGACAGGCAGAAGAGGGAACGTAGTAAGTCACCCTTGCAATGGTCCAGGTTCATCTATTCATGTTTAAGGACTTCAGAGAATAATGTCTGCACAAGCAGTGTGAAGGTGTTCAGAAGATTCAAAGGCAGTAGCTGTAGTAACTAAAAAATAAAATTTCAGATCAGACTTGTTGAAAAGAAACGCTTATCTTGATTATCAGTAAAGATATAGTAGCAAAGTGTATCTTTGCATCACCAGTTAGAACTTACAGCTTATAGTGAACTTTCCTAAGGTGATGTTCCCTCAATCCGTAGGGAGGGTTGTATTGTTTTATTTCTCCTGAATCATGGGATGTCAACAGAYTGAACAGTTTTAAAAATCAAAGCAGCTGTTAGGGCAATGATGTCCCAAGGATCTGGCAATAAAGAATGAAGTTAGTGGTCTGGTAGGATTCTTTGCTTTATGAAGCGATGGCCAATAACTTTGCCATAAAACTCAGCTGTGAAGAGTGTTTTTGTCATTGACTGGGTGTTGCTGTTAAAGCTGATATTAAAGAAATAAAAATGCGAGCTTTTTTAGCCAGACTGCAGCACAAAACTAACAGTCTAATGAAGGGAGAAGTCTGACCTTTTGGAAGGCAAATGCAGCATGTTTACTGTGACATGTCCACAGATATGTCACGTGCATAAGCTTTGGCTGCACAGGATGAGACGGAATATGCTGCCTCTTCCCTGAATTTTTTTCCAGGTTCACTGACCTGCAAAGAATTTGCTTCTCTAATCACTGACAAGTATTTTTTTAAATAGTGTCAGTTATAAAATGACTTAGTAAAGGGGAAGGAAAGAAAGCCACCCTACTGTAGCATCTTTTCCTGAGTGGCCACTGACTGAAAACCTCAACAAACCCTTCACATCATAAGACTCGTGATGTGCTGCCTGTTTGTGCTTGGTTATGATCTTGCTAAGCTCCCTGTGTAGATGAGCTGTGAGATACAATGATATAGCAAAGATGAGTTGTGGTTCCCTAATTTAGACATATCTTTTTATTTCTCTGGATGTTTCCTTGATTGTGCTTTGACATTTCTTTAGCTGAGAGATTCACTGGCTTGTGGTTGTTTGTTCAGGTGGGTTATTCCTGCAGAATTTTGATTGAGATGTTATGGATTTGATGTAATATTTAGAGTAGATGGGGTGACTGAAATCTAAAAAGTCTCCCTTTATGTTGTCTTGCTAGCTAACAAACAAATACATAATCTGGGGCATWTTTTGTTTTRTAAAAATATGGATAATTTGTATGARAATAGTCAGGATTGCAATTAAGGATGCTGATTMTTTTTCTGGTTTTGATTTCCTATCCTTCAGAATCTTTAAACTTTCATGGTCAAAATCCAGATGGTACCGCAGAGCTCAGTGTAGTTCTTGGTGTTTTTTCCTCCTGTTTGCACTGATTGTAACTCTCCCTAGATAAAGTGCAAAACTGCTTGAATTTTTGGCCTTTGGCTGTTTGGAAGGCTGCTGTCAGCTTCTAGCATAAGCCAATTMATATTCAGTGCACATCAACAGCTTGCTGGTAGGGAGAGGCACGACACTGAGCAGACCACTTCRCTATTGCCCAACAATTTAAAAACCAATGGACCCTGCTGTATCAAGTCACCCTCCTCCTTTTTTTTTATTTGATATTTTTTAAAAATAAGCATGTCACCTTTCCTTTTTTAACTCATGTTGCTCTGCTATTCCAAAGAATCATTAATTTACAAACTCTGAGGAAGTATTGTYCTGTGGAGATGGGGAGTACAGAAGGAAGACTTTTAATCCTTTAGATAATTAAGCACTAAAATAAATGATCAAAAAATTATGAGGCGAAACACTCTGTTAGTTTTAATATAAAAATAATGTATTTCTCCCTGTGGAATGCAAGGGAAGGGAGCAAGCTGCAGTCAAAATAAGGGAAATAAAAAATTGAATAGCCTGAGCTTTTTCCTCACTCCAAGTTGCCTCCTTGATGTCTCACTGTGTTTAATGGTGCTTTGCCAAGCTGTTGGGARGAGGACAAAATGAGTGTGGAATTTATAAATGGGGCATTAGATGGAGGAGCAATGTTATGGGCTGGGTGATCTGAGGAGTACAACAGCAGAACAGATTGTGCCTTAAGGCTGGATAGGAGAGATCCTATCCCTGCAACTCTCTAAGCACTAGCAAGGCCATTTAGAGAGCTTTGTTGAGGGATTCTCTGGAAAAGGGTCTGTAAAATCTTCATCTGTGCCCAAGGAATATCTGGAGAGAAGGGCATGGATGAGTGCAAAGAGAGCCAAGGCTAGAGCAAAAGGTTGGTTTGTGTGTTTTGCTTTTTGTTTTGCCTCCCAAGAATCCCTGCAACATCTTTTGAGTAAAAAAAGAAAAAAAACTAGCAGAAAACCCTTGGATGTGACTGCCTCCAAGTTTAAGCAAGGTCTAGTGCTCCTACCCTTCAGCTGACTGTTCCTCCTGCAGGGATTACAGCAGGATCGTGGGCATCGCTTCAGCCTTTTATCACTGCTGTTCTTTATGGTATCTCATATAATGATGATGGGTCATTTCCTGATTCTTTGGATTCAATTTATTTCTGCTTCCAGGTGGTGCTGAGGAGTTGRCATTAATTCAACTTTTTAAATTAAGTCTTTATTTTAACAGTTTACTGGAGGGATAGGAATTTTTAGCTTGTCAGGATTGTGGGGAGAATTTTCCAAAACTGCAAAATTCTCTTAGTAGTTGGCTCTGTTCCCTGTTTGAGATTTGTCTTCAGTCCTGCAGCTCATGTCYCTCTTTATTGCAAACTCACTTTCCTCATTCATTTAGCAAATGATTCCTGGCCTGCAGTTTGTTTTGCTTTGCTTTGGTGTCTGGAGACTGAGACCGCAGCTCTGTTACTGCAGGTGATACTCAAACATATATAGTATGCTGCAGGCTCTCTGAACTTACAATACACACAGGTAAAGGGTGAGAAGAAAAATAGTAATACCCATATTTGTTGGACCTGGACACCAATATGAACAAAGTGACTCCTGCAACATCAGGCAGAGATACCAAGCCCATGCCAGCCTTGTATAGAGATTGCAGAGCATGCGTCGTTTGGGTAGTTAGGAGCAACTCTTACCAGCTTAAGCAACCTCAGTACTTGTCTAGGCAATAAACATTTAGGTCAGATGTCAAATAAAATAAGAACTAATGAAGCGTTTGGGCAGTACTTCTTGGGAAATGGGATTTGTATTGAATGCCATCCGTGCTAGCCCTTTTTCTGAATTAAGTAGAAGTATTTGAAGTTGCTATGGAAAAATATGCAATTTATTACATRGTTTGGTGCCTCTGTCGGTAGGAAGGTCAGATATTAAAATAGGGAATACCCTATTGTGTTTGCATCTGCTACTGTTGTTTACCAGTGTATGTCTTTAATCTATGGGACT
Organism: Eudromia elegans; assembly: GCA_003342815.1. Taxonomy (NCBI): domain Eukaryota; kingdom Metazoa; phylum Chordata; class Aves; order Tinamiformes; family Tinamidae; genus Eudromia; species Eudromia elegans. Next base: position 4,405,238 of record PTEX01000041.1, on the reverse strand, counting down.
GGCAATTCCTAGAAAGGATGGAGAGCCTATTCCTTACTGGAATAGCCTGCCTCAAGGAATTGCTCAACAGCACAGTTAAGAGAGATTTGGCAGTAAGAGTTACTCTTTGTCTTTGAAAATGTTCTTTCAATGGCCAGGGGTGTGCAGCACCAGTAAAATCCAGCTAGCACAGTTGTACTAATGTAGGGTTAGGCAAGAAAAGTGGTGTGAGCCCTAATATTTATTTACAGGAGGGGGGAAAAAAAACCCTTCCTGGAAGAAGTGAAATGGAAGGGATTGTAAATAAGATGCAGGTTTCTTTGAAACCCTCAGTCCTCTGGTACTGGTGTGGTGTGAAGGAGCCTCTGTGTTCATGGTTGCTGGGCTAACTGCTAAAGTGAAGTCAGCCTTGTGCAGGGAAATKACTTCAAATCTGCTTGACAGCCCTGAAAATAAGACTGAAATGAAATATAAGTGGTCCATGAGCAGCATTTGATGTAAAATCATTACTTTTTTTTTTGTGTAGGTGCAGCTTGCTGTAACCATCGGATTTCTTCTTTAATGTTGTCTGTGCAGGGATTTTGTGGAGCAGGTGCTGGTTGGGCAGCTTTGCTCTCCTGTGATAGCACTATGCTGCAAGTGGAGATGTGGCCTTTGGCATGGGTATATGTGCACAAGCCAGCCCTTGCTGAACTGCCATGCTGAACTTCATGTAACCTGGGTTTATCCAAGCTAACCATGTTAAACAGCGTCTACCTGGGCTGCATCTGCAGGGGTGGGTGATTCTTGTTATTTCTGCTAATACCACCTGTACCGCTAGCAACCCCAGCATTAATGTGCAGGGGTTGCATCACTGCAGGAGTCAATAAGGAGCTTGAGGTAAATCAAGGCTTCCTATGGGCTACTGAAAAGCATAATACCCAGAGAGAAGTGGTGCCAGCTCTTCAGGTTTTACTGTGAATCCTCAACTGTTTTATGAAACAGCAGCTTTGACTCGTGTCAATTCAAAGGAAGCTCAACTTGCTTTGTTTTTGTGCAGTTTTTTTGTTTTTCCTCAGTAAGTTTCTAAACATAGAAAAATTCTTAGGAATCTGAACTGTGAGATGAAAACTGTGCAGGCAAACATAGAGAACTTATTATTTTTAATATCTTATGGCACTTCAATATTGAAGCTGGCGAATCGTGGATTTTTAAAAAGTCCAGCTTTAGAAAGCTTTCAGCTGCAATATTAAGAGTAATATTCATGCCTGCTTATTAACATTACCAGAAAGTCTCGGGAGATCTGAATTGGTCACCAAGAGCCTTGGGCAAATACTTAGCTCCTGCACCAGCAGTGGGGTGAAGGACAGTTCTCTGGGTGACCTGGTATGGGGGTCCCCGGTGGGAAATGGTAGATGTGGGATGGAAGCCAAGCGGGAGTGACACTGATGCTGGAACCTCTTCCCAAGAGTTGTGACAGATTTGATGATGCGATCTGTCCAGTTGCTTCAAGGTCCTTGCAGATTCTCAGGAAACTGGCCRAAGATATTTCAGTGAAATGTAAAGTCAGGTCACTGGTACTAATAATTTTGCTACTTCTTMGGGTTTCTATCAGATCTATGTTATCTTTACAGTGATGAGAGATTTGATTGAAACCTAATGTTGAAGGAGTTGGATTTTTTTAACATTTGATCTAAATTCTCCATTCTTTTTAATAGTGACTGAGAGTCGTGGGATCCTGGAGAGCATACAACGATTTTCTTTACTGCCAACTTACTTGCCTGTCAGCTATCGCATCCACAATGCGGATATTTCCTTCTTTCTCAAGGAGGCCAACCAGGATATCATGAGGAATTCTAGCTTGCAGTCCCGAGTGGAATCCTTTCTGATCTACAAATCTAAGAGGCCACCTGTGTTAAATGCCAGCTACGGACCTTTTTCCATCGAGCAAGTAGTGCCCCAGGACTTAATGTTGTCTTCAAATCCCTTTGCGTCTGCCAACAAGTTCTCCTTCAACTGGAAACTTAARGCCTTCATAATGAGCAACAAGATTTACCCGAGCAAGCCCAAAGTCCAGATCCTCTTCTACATCGTGGGCAGGGACTGGGACGACTACAGCACCACGGAGCGGCTGCCCTGCCTGCGGGTCTTCGCCTTCCGAGAGACGCGGGAGGTCCGGGGCAGCTGCCGCCTCCGAGGAGACCTGGGCTTGTGCGTGGCCGAGCTGGAGCTGCTGCCCAGCTGGTTCAGCCCCCCCACGGTTGTTGCTGGCCGGAAGAAACTCATGGATCAGTCGGAAGGGAGCCCTGTGGAGCTGTACTACACTATCCAGCCGGGAGATGAGARRGGGGAATGCATGAAGGAGGATGTAAGAAAAACTAATGGCATCAGACCAGGGCGCAACGACATTGATGAGTCAGGACCTCCTTTGCAAAGAATTGGAAGTGTTTTCCTTTACCAGACACATGCTAGCCCTTCTTTATATGAAATGAGGTTGGATRATAACATTGCCATCCAATACACACCAAAGACTGTCAAGCAAGGTGACATTTTGACTTTTATTGTCTCCATTGCTAAAAATTCAACAGAAGATCAGTTCACATTGAGGTAAGCTCCTCTCTCTGTCATGGTTCTTTTTTTTGTGTTCTGCTGAGGGTATGGGAAGCCCTATTCTCGTGTATAAATTATTTATTCTTTTGCTACTCTATAGAAATTAAGACTACATTGGAGGTTGGCCTACTTGATTTCTTTCTTCTAACTGATGAGTCTAATGCTGTATGAATCACCTGAGGTGTGATCCCTTTTYTTGAAGCTATCCTCTCAAGTATCTTTGGTAAAAAATAAGATGGTAGACCTGGAGACCACCTTTGTGTTAACAGGAATTTGTTTCTCTGGAGTAAGCACCACTATTACTCCTGTTCTAGCCTGAGACAAGGCAGCCTGGAGAGTCTGTTTCTCTGCTGGTTAACCACTTCAGATTCCAAAATCCCAGGCTGAAGATAAGTTTTATTTCTCTGTTTTTTTAAAATAACACCAAATGGTACTTGAAATGCTGCAAGTGCAGTCTTGTGAGGCTTGGAGATCTCCCACACTTCAGTAAGTCAAATATGATTCCACTAGCTAAAGTTTTTAGCAGGTAGAAACTTGTGAGGAATTAGAGAGGTTTTATGTGGGTTTTCTGGAAGAAGTGGGTTGCCACAAAATCGGGTACATTTTCTTCAAAAATGTGATGTATAGACTGAATAACCACAACTCTTTGCAACTTGCTCAGGAGCGGTTATTTCTCAATCTTTTAGGGGATGAGCACTTGCAGACTACTCTCTCTTTATGGTATCAGGTTTTCATTTTCTGAGTCAATTTGTCTAAGTTTCAGATTGCTTTCTGAGTGACTAATTTCAAGAAAGGCAATCTGAATTTCTTGTAGACAGTAAATGTTCACAGATGAGACTCCAGCTCTCCATATTACTAATGACTATAAAGGGATGTATTTCAGACACTCATGAAGATTTCTGTTTGACAATTGATTTGAATATAAATGTTAAAAGCCTTTTCTATCTTTTCTAAGGTAAAAGCCATTAGTTTTTATTTTGAAAATGTAGGGTCTTAAATCTGACTTCAATGCACATATATTTCAGTGATCTGTAATCAGAASTAGAGCTAGCAATAATTATAATTGTTACAGAGATTTCTGAAATTTTCAAAAATTTCTTTTTTAAAATTGAGATRAATGGAATACTCAAAGTTCTTTTAGTGGCTATTTCTAAAATTAATTTTCTGGAACAAAAGGAAACAATGTATTTGATTTTGTCTTTTTATTTTATGAACTATTGTATCATACAACAAAATTGCTAAAAATATCAAACACCAGTTTAAAATGAAAAATAAGGCATTTTCTTCAAAAAGCAATCAGTTTATGTTTTAAAAAGGTAACAGTAGGTAAAAGCTCTGTAACTGCCTGATGGAATCGTGTTGCTCTTGTGAGCATTTCCATTTCTATTAAAGTGCTTTTTCTAATAGAAGCTGCATTTCAACCAAACAGTAATCTTCTATAATTTGAGAGTAGTTGTACTATCTGTTGCTAAAGCCTGATTGAATGCCTATCTTTCATCTAGCTACAGCATGTTGAAAGTATTTTTTGTCTGGTGTTTTTTAGTCAGAAATAGTAGTATCCATATTCTGTGTTCATGCCCCCCATGAAGTGTATATGGTTTATATACATGACTAAGTCCCTTTCAGGTGGCTTGTGTCAGTTTTTCTGCTGTGCAGGAAAAAAGGAAGTACGAGGAAGGAACAAAAATGTAGGTTTATCAACTGTTGCAGATAGTAACTCATAGAAATTAATTTCTGCAATTGCATACACATACATATGCTCCCAGGTTTACTGCAGAATTTCTGCTTCAGCTGAAAACCATTGAAGCCCCCACTGATAAAGTTGACAAGCACAAATAGCATGGCCTTTAACCTGTTTTGATCAGTTTATCCAGCTAATCCTAGAAGCCATCAGAGACCTGTGCTMCAACCAATAGTGTGTTAAGTCTCTAAAATCGTTAAATTCTAGTGGTTTGTCAGGATAGATTCCAAGAAGCTTTACTGATGTTAGAATATGTGAATATGAAGGCATGGAGAGACAAGTAAAAGGAGAGATGCCTCCTGTGTTGCATTATCTGGATGATTCCGTGTATGGATTTTTACTAATCACTGGCCTGTGATTTGGGGCAGGTGAGGAGGGGAACAGGGCTAGTATTTTCACCAGGTTTCAGATACAGAACTTGGCTATGCAYAGTTGGCCTTGTCTGAGCTACTGAGATATGGAACGGTGTTAATTGTCAGATCACGCAGTGCCACATTTTAAGAGGAATTTAGACTAAGATGCACGATATTGGTTGCTAAGTATTTCTAGAACTTGATACCATGGTTGCAAATTGAATAGAAGGACAAAGGATTAAGTTATCCAGGCAGCCTGAATAGGAGCAAGCCATTTCATAGTGAGAGATGTCAAAACCTTGTCTAGTTGAAGGATTTATTTGAACTCAATTTTCTGTTTTCCTACATTCCCAATTGAACTGAGAATTTGAGAACCACACAAATCTGTTATCCTACTTTGGTCTAACTCATTTTTTCATAACTTTTCAGCTATATTATAGAGTTTTGTGTTCATATTGAGTCTTGGAGATGGATGTGAAGGATATTGCCATATACAGAGAAGGGCGCCATTAAGCTTTCATATAGAATTGCTCAAGCTAGTAAACCTCATTATATACTTCTTCACATCTGAGGTAGAGCTGGTCTGAAATAAAAGATCCCTCAGGTCTAAGATGGAGGCTGTAGTTTGCAGATAGTCTCATCCCAGGACTTGAAATTAATATAGGAGATGAAAAAAATTGTTTATAATTGGGATGTGACTTTCATGCCTGCTTTGCAGGACAACCACAGTTCATTGTGTAATTTAGTTGCTGTCCTTTTAAAACTACAAAATTTTTAAGCAATTCTCGTGATTACGTAACTCAAATTTGTGACCTACAGCCAGGGATGCAGTTTGGGGGGTAATGTTCCCCTCAGTAACCTGTAGTTTATAAATGTTCCTCAGTCTCATGTGTACAATTTCATATCCTTAGACCCTCATAGAGTGATGGTGCCTCACCACAGTGATGCACAGATGCTTTCCCCAAGGGAAGAACGTAAACATCAACTCTACCAGTTTTGGTGCAAATGAAAGAATTTTTGTTTGCAAAAAAGCAGACTGTGGTGGGTGATGGTAATTTAGGTGGATTTAGAACTTTACAATGCATGAAGATTTCATGGCAATTTTTTTGTGATGGTGATTATATGCTACTAGCAGAAAGGGCAAAGGTGTAGGCAGGCACCAGTGCTGCCACAGTTCCAGGAGGATGCGAGTGCTTCCTCTGTCTGATAGATGTTTTAGTCCTCCTCCCTTAGCAGAGTAAATTGACAACAGCTTTTCTGAGTTAGTCCCAGCATGGGACAGCAGCTGATGAAGCAGAAGCGCTTGGAAGGACTATGCCAGCTCAGCACCTTTCAGTGACCACTCTCTTTTTCTGGAATTGTGGTGCTATTCCAGGCTGTATCCCAAAGCACACACCTGTGCTGTGTGTACTAGATAGTTGCATGATTTCCATGTGACTTACTGTGTATTTCAACTAAATGTTACTTTGCAAAATGACATATCTATGGYAGTTATCCAATAAAACCAAATACCCCATGAGCTAAATTCAGTAGCAGTAACAAGAGATCTGAGATGTCTGCCTGGAGCTCTGACCTGGAGATTTCCAGGTGGAAAAGGCAAAAATAAAGAAAGACTTTTAGTACACAGCTAAAGAAACTGGAGTTGGTGTGTGCTATGACATGTAGTGGTCCATATGGTTTCTCCTACTATATTGCATGTAGTATCAGAACATACTGTATCTGTCTAGGTTCTTAACAGGCTGATCCCTYTCTGATAACAGAAAGATAGGCAGAAATTTTTCCTCTTCTAATATGATATACTATGATTAAATTGCCTTCATTTTTGTTTTGAAACTGTCCCTTATTTTTAGAAGTCCTATGTTGAGTGGCAGCAAGACTTGGCAACCGTATTCAGAATATGAGGCCAAGGGCTGCTGGCAGAATGCTTTTGCCATTGCTTTTGCTCCAGTGGACTGGAAATCATGGCTTGAACAGATGGAAAATATAGGATGTACAGGTCAAAAAAAAGCAAAATACTCGCAAGCCAGAAACAACTTATTTTTATGGAATATTTATTTTTGTTCTAAAATAGCTATAAACTCTTGCTAATAAAGAAAACTTCTAATTCAAGAAGCTACTGAATATATAAAGTTCCCTTTTCCTAGGTGGTTGTTCTGTGTAGTGGAAGATTTAGAAGAGAGGATGGGAAAACCAATGGGCTAATTTTAATTTTATGAAAATTACAGATCATCCATAAGGGTCAGGGTCTAGGTTTTGTTTTCTTAATGAGCTAGAGAAATTCTGCCTTAAGYCTGTATGGATATGAGAGAAGAGGAAAGGAAGGAGGAGATGAAATGTAAATGGCAGATCAAAAAAAAAAAGGCATAGTGCCTTCATTTGAGAGGTTAGAGTGGAGAATGGAGCCTTAAGAAAACATTTGCCTCAGCTCTGTTTATGCTTTGGTCTTGGCCAAGTCACTTAACCTCTTTGAAGTCACTTTATTATTGCTAATATAAACAATTATTTGAAGAGCAGATGCTGTATGCAAGTGATGAACAATAATATCTTTCCAGTGAAGTGCTGTTAAATGCCTAATAAAATAAGCAGTTGTGTGTCCTGTGCTTCCATCCTGTCATTTTCTCTCTTCATTTGAATGCCAATTAATTATTCATTGTGTTCTTTGTAACTGGCAGCATGGGAGGGCTGTGGACAATGGCACCAAACGTAGTGTGGTGATCTAGCATGTGGTTTGGAGGGTTTGCTGTGAGATTGGGATTTTCTTGGTTTGCTTTTGGCTCAGTGTGTTGGGTTTTGCTTTGGTTTGTTTGCTTTAGGGCTCTTGCTGATCTGTGGTGGCTGTGCTGCTTCCCAGCCCAATCTTGACTTTTCACACAGAACACTATTCAGGTGTTAACCACCAGTGACACTACCTCATCCTGCTGGTTGCTTCCCTGATCTCTTTCTCCATTCAGACAATAACCATTAATAACAGTCCTGATGGCTGCATTCTGACAGGGAGGTGAGGGCTAATTGAGCATATGCTAGCCAAAATTGGCTGAAATAAATGACTGTAAGTCAATCATCCCATAAATTWGGAGACAGCTCGACACCATTGAGCTCTCCTTGCATGGCAGCAGGCTGCCTCCCCAGGATGCTCCTTGGGGACTGAGAGATCCTTGGTGCAACAGATCTGTGATAAGTGACTACAGCTTTCAAATTTGTCAACTTTATTGCACAAAATTTTTTAGTCTTAAACCATTGACCAGGTCTGGGACTAAATCATCAGGCAAATAATGTATTCATGCTGGATTTTAAAAAGCTATCAGATATTAGGTGTAGATATCAGCAAAAAAAAAGTATAGCTGTATTTTACAGCAATTCACATAATTATGCTTAGTAGTGAACCTTGTGTGCTAAATTATATGCAGTTCTCACATTAAAGTAAATAGTTGTATGAGCAGGTAATGATTCTAAATGCTTTAGCTTTCCCCATTCTTTTTGASAAAAACAGAAAACCTTTTCATTACTTTTTTTAAAGGAAGAGAGTCCCAAGTGCCACCATTGACCAGAACGTTGAGTGAAGTATCTTTTGTTCTGTCCCTCTCCACATACAATGCAAAGCTGTTGGGTTAACAAAAGGGCTGGGAAGGGCTGTGGACCCTGCTGTATGCTGCCTCTTGCCACAGGTCCCAGCCGGCCCTGTTTTAAGCTGTAGAGTGATTTTAGGTTGCAGCTATTGGGAGTCTTTCTGCAGTACTTAAGAGTGTATGGGAAGAGCCGGTTCCCTTGATTTACCTGGTGGAGCCAACTCCCAYCATTGGGGGTTTGTTATTTTTTGTCCTTTTGGTGGAAGGGTTTTTTTGCTGGCCTTGGGGAGCAGTGCAGGGATGGGTTCCTGGCCTTGGTGTGGTACCTSCATAGGGAGAGAACTCCAGGGCAGGGGACTTGCAGTGAGACTCCAGTGGGYTCAGATAAGCACAGGCAGAATTACAGCCCCCATGTTGTTTTCCCCTCCTACAGCAAGTAGACTTGTTTGTGAAACTACTTTAGAACCAGTTTCTTTTTATTCTTCTACCTCCCTGGAGCTTTTAGTCTTTTCACTTTTCTGGAAATGTGCTTTCTTCCCAATTGGGATCAGCTAAGTTTGTATTGCAAAATCTGATGACCTCAGTGCAAGCGTGAGACGATGGTGGGAGTGAGCGTTGTACTGCAGAGCCGGTGTAGGAGTGCAGGGAGTGGGAATGAAACGATTGCAAGAGCATGCTTATTTGCAGGCATCCTATTTCTGGAGACTGGAATAGTTCTATATGAAGATCCAAATGGGGAAAATTAGTTGGGCTGTTTCTTAAGCTCTGCTTTTTTCTTTTGTATTTGTGAGCTAATATATACAAGAGATGAAGCTGTAGAGGAAAAATAAAGTCTGGTGGAAGAAAAAGGCCTTGTGATTGACAGAAATGAGTGGAAGCTGTGAGATGGGTTTTGCTATTTCTAGCTTTGTCCTAGACATCCCAGTGTGACATGGAAGTCTAAGACCAGTTTAAAATAGAACTTGGCACTCCAAAATTGCACTTACATAGAACTCAGTTGTGTAACTGCAAATGAGTAGTCCACTGGCATCCCATCCACTTTCTCAGGCACACAGGTTGTAAATGTGACCTAATAGCTTACTATGTAGTTTATGGTCCCAAATACTGTACGACAGGACCAATGGGAAACCTGCTCTGCCTGATCACGTGACACAAAGGGGAACCTTTAGGTATCACATCTGCAACCAGAAGAAATTTAGGATTAAATGCATGCATCTAACAGCTGGAACACAATTTTTAAGAAATATCCTAAGTCTTTTTCCTGATTTGCTAAAAATTTAGTAATGTTTATCATGATAGAATGTGCTTGGTTACTTTTTTGGTCCGTTTGACCTAGGAATGAAATATATTCCAGCTGCAGTGAATTGGGGGACTCTAAATATTTAACACGTAATAGGGTCTTCATTTTACTGTACGTGTTTTTCTCAACACTAAATGTTGCTAAGGAGGATGAACTCTCAAGTGGAAGAGATTGAGACTGTGAAGGAATTCTGCATATTTTTCTTTATAAACTTGGAGTAAGAGATTTTAAGCTGTGATCTGTTTTTTACTTTGTTTTTTTTGAAAAGAATTGTGGAGATGCAGTGACTGATGTGAAATTGTGGTAGCGAGTAAGCAATGACTATTGGTAATAGGAAAAGCTTTCTTAAAAGGCTCCTGTAGTTTATCTTACACAAACTTATCTTGTCAGTCATGTTATCTAGCAATCAGTAATAACTCAACAAACAAAAGAGGCTGCATAAATACATGAGAGTAGCAGAATCAAGATCATTAGCGCTCAAGTTATACAGCAAGAAAATTTGAGCAGGACTGATGTTTTATCGAATTGCCTGTGTGCTCTTCTAGAGCTGAGCTAAATCAAATTTTATTCCTGCRCTGCACTCCATCATATTTTGGAAGTAGAAACAATTGGGCGATAAATGGTAAAGAGGAAGGTTACCAGCCACATAAAACTGTGTAATGAGATACTATTTCATGGTATCCCAGTCTTAAATTTTTCTCTCTTTTGCTTRACTAAAAAGGATTCTGATGTCCTGAACTTTCTCTTCCTTCTTCCATAGCTTTGATTTGTTTCCTCTCACTCCAAACATCCTATTCCACGCTCTGGTTTCTACAACTCCTCGTCTTGTCCATGGGACGTCTGCTACTTTTTTTCTCCTTCTGCAAATGCTCTTATGGCTTAACRTGGCTGGTCTGAGATGACAATATTGAAGAAAATCCCTCTGAATCATTGCCTCTGTTTGGAGTGGTCTGCTGTTGACTGCAGAAACATTCTCGATGTAATTATAAATTTAACGTTTTTCCTGTGCTATTTTCCTATCTATTCTTCCCCTGCTGTTCCATWATCTTACATTCTCCTGCCTTCACTRAACAGTATTTTCACATGTGTCTGATCAAGAGATTTTTACTGTACCTGTGAAATTTTAACCATGACTTTATTAGTGCAAATGTTGTCACTCCTTACAGAGAAGTGACAGCAAATTGTTCCTTACATGGAAATATGATGAAGCAGTCCTTTTTCAAATTCATTAGCTAAAGGGCCATATCCTTGCATCTTGTACTCTGTATTGAGAATGGGACRTTTAATTAACTTTAAAGGTAGTGCCATCTCGCCTTTTTATGCTCAAGACAGCTGAAAAGAGACACTCTTATTCAATTTACTTCTACATCAGCATGTGTCATTTTTATCTGTGCCATGTAAATCTACTACTTGCTAATGAGGCCATCCAAGTACCTTCAGGTGAGCTCTCAAACACTACGGGTCTTTCAGAAGAGTCTAGTCTTGGGTCATTTTTCTGTATTCACATGAGCAATCCTGTTTGTTTGCTGGGAGCAGCAGAGCATAACAATGTACAGAAACATCCATCTTCCCCATCCTGGCAGCGGCCGTGGTGCAATATTCTTGGAGAAATCTAAGAAATGTTTAAAAGCATTTTGTAGGCCTAGGGAGATGTGCTAATTGGAATTTTCCTGAAMTTTTCTGTGAGAAAAGGATAAAGGATCTAGTAGTCTAAGAATTYCCCCTTTTTCTTTCTTTGCAAGGGAAGTTTAGTCTCAAAGTGACTTCAGTGCTCTGCCCAGCACTGTTAACACTACCTTGCAAACTTAGAGTATCCTTAAGGTTTGCTGGCCTCATAGCTCGGTTTGCCCTTTCTGTGAAGGTGGCCTTTAACAAGGTAAATCACTTTTGACAGTCTCCTGGGCTGTCGCCTCTGTCAGACCATATCCTGTGTGTAAACTAGACAAGCGACACATTGCAGTAAGTGGGAGCTGTGTACTAGCACCTAAGAGAGTGGAGTTGGTCTTTATTGTTTCCTTGTAATAAATGTTATTTCCTAATCTAAGCCTGTACACTGGTTGCCTTCCTGAAGTGGTGCTAGGTTGAAATCACCTCTGTGCTTCTGGGTGGCAAAAAGCTCTCAAAGACGGGATTTTTTTTCTGCTGTATTCAGCATACTGTACAAGTACAAATTAACTTTCATAACCTATTTGTGAGGTAGTCAAGTATAATTTTCTAGTATAATTTTCTYCGTTTTCTAGACAATGAAATAGCTTTCCTGCATTTCTTAAGTGACTTGCGTATGGYCCCAAAATTATCAGTAGCAGGATGAAGAAAAGTATTTAAGGACTACAGGCTTCTGGGGYACTCTGTTAGTTCCTGTGGCTTGTATTAGAAACAGTTCTTTCTGTTGAGGGCATTCCAGTTAAGATCTTTTGCCTTGAATATTAAACTCACATTAACAGAGCAGGTATCTCAAATGCCTCAAGCAATATATGTAAAAACATTATGCGTGATGGTGTTTTTTTTAGATTACAATGAGCAGAAGGTTGTAGCTTATCCAGTACTTCAGAATTATTGTTCCGTGTGTTATGGAAACATTGGGACTTTTAGTGAGGGACAACTATTTTTTCAATATAACTTTTTATTAGCTTAGGGAGGTGAACAGAATCAGCAGATACTCATTTACAGCTTGCAAATAGGGGTGACTCTTCCTAAGAGATGGGAGGAGGTTTGGGGTTATATGAGTAARATTTCTGGAATCAATGTCTCTTCCCATAAAACTTCTCAGTTCTCAATGGAGAAAACATTACAGACTCCTCTGTGGTAAGAAAATGAAACAATATGAAAGAAGACTGTCAGGTCTGTGCTAGATAAGTGGAAGACAGATGGTAAGTGTGATTGGCACTGACAGCGTGTGAGCAGCCTTGTTTGCAGGTGCTGCCTCTGCCATCCATCACGCTTGCACCTAATAGTGGGATATGTCACTGTGATGCACTTAAATCCCCAAATGACTGATAAAGTGAAGCCAACAGAAAGAAGGGCTTGGGTGAGGGCACAGTACTGGGAGCAGTGTGATTTTAAGGTGTGTTAGCACAATAAAATAGCATCAAACATTGTGTTTTGATGTAACACACAGARCATGTGCATTTCCTCTGTGCATATGCTCCCTTGCTGCTGTTCTGTGCAAGGGCTTCTCCTTKCTGTAGGACAAGGACCAAGATACATCCCTTGGGAGTCTTCTGAGCTTGGAGGGAGGGAGAGCCTTTGTGTTGGGTCATTGCTCCCCTACCTCCTGTTTCCTTGAGCATAGAAGAGTTTCATGCCACTGCTGTTGTGTTCAGGGCAGTGACCCCCTTGAGAAAGCTCAGAGGCTGTTGCGGTGCTGGCTCTTGTCTGCTTTGGATCCAGTGCTCATCAAAAGCCCTTCAAAACGTTCATATTGGCTGTGGTGTGCTCCAGCCATGGTGCAATGTCACATGCTCAAAGTTACAGAAGTCTTTCCTTGGCTTTCCAACTGTCTGTCACTAATCTCTGCCAGGTCTGGGTATTGCTATGGTCACGACCATCCCAGTTTCTTGCACTTTCTATTACTGCAGAKGATTTCTGGAGCCAGGTGCTGGCGAGCAAACGTGTAGAACATGTTTTTGTAAACCTTTGGGTAAATACACTTTCCTCTTCCTATAGTGCTTTCTTTTTTCCTTTTTTAATGGCTTTCAGATAGTACTGCGTAGCTATATTCCATCCTGATACAAAGCATCCATCTGTAGCACTAACCTGTAGAACCTGGGTCCTTCTACGATTTGTTTRCCATCCATGCAAGCTTCTTCAAAATATCCATCTATGACTTAGTCTTCATCTGTGTCTCATTCTAAAGCTCAAATTTAATTCTTGAAAGATAACTCTTCATGAGCTCGTTACTTTGGAATAGCTTATTTTGGAAAAATAAGACAAATTGAGATTCCAGCAACACATTTTATTCCATCCTACGTGATAGTAATTATTTCAAATAAATGTGAAGTACTTTGAGGAACACAAGAATTTTCACAATGGGAAAAAGGACACTTATGGTTTGAAGTTGGAATACTGCTTTTTGACTTTTTACATTGTTGTATTCATATTTTGTATACAGTAGCAGTCCTGAATGAACGCACACATATGAAATGCTTTAGGCAGTCTCCAAGTACATTTTTGAACAGAAAGAAATGTCACATTATTTTGCCCATTTCCAAAAGGGCAAATCTAAGTCCTTTTAGATTTTTATATGCATTTTTTTTTAAAAGAAACAGATCTTACCTGACCATGTGGTGTATGTGCTGGTATATTTAAAAGAGCATCTAGTCACACTATCAAATTTCAGTTACTCATGGGGATCATATTTCCCAACAAAAGATATTTCATTTCTGCAAAAGTCCTAAAATCCTCCCAGCTCTTCTTGCTCATTGTCAAAATACAGTCTATGAGCAGAGCCAGAGTTTTCAAATGGTGCAGTTTGAACCTAGCATGATCTTTGTTTAATGTGTCCTCTGTTCTTCTTCAATCATCTGTGGTGGTTTGGACAAAACTTTATTTTTCAAATTCTGTCATTGTGGTTTTTCTGTTCCTTTCTCTTCTGTGCCCTACGAATGCTGTTGCAAAATGCTCTATAAAGGCTTATCAACAGAAAGATTTCACAAATCTTTGGAGCTAACACCTAAACTCTGAAGCTCTGGGGTTTGAGGATTATCATCTTTTTGAGGAATTACCAATTTCAAGCATTCATTGCTCAACATGAAAATCCTGAAAGTGTTTTTAAAATCATCTACCTGGGCTTTTCTTGCTAGCTTGCTTTGTTGTTTAATTTAAGGGGTAGGATTGCTGCCTCTAGTTCTTGAACTTCAAGAGCTTCTGTATTCAAGCGTGTTTCTTCCTCTGCAACTAGAAATGCTAAKGGACTTTGAGCTTTCAGTGTAACATTAAAAAAATGCCTTTGTTAAAATAGCCTTCCCAACACGAGTCTGTGATCCAGCCTTGGCAGAGGCAGTAATTGCTTTGCCAGTCTGTAGGTTGGAGCAATCTGCAGAACCTGAAAGAAAAATGTCCATCTCTACCAGCTGAAGCAATTGTTTGTGGACAAATTCAGACCCAGAAGGGAAAAGTCAATTCCTGACATCAGTACCATAGTTCAGAAACATGTTTAAATAGGCCTTTTCCTGCTCAAATGGAAGAGGGAGGGAGCCAACCAATAGGTGTGTGCATTGCCAAGAAAAAAAAAAGGAACAGCAATGAAGAGGATGAATGTCAAAGCTGCAGGAAGGAACAATATAAACTTGTAGCAGAGTTTCAGCAAAAGCAGCTATTGTACCTGCCTCTTTCATTGCATCCTGGCAGATTCTGTCTGATTCAAATGCTGCCTTGTGATAATGTCTCTTCTCCAGCATCATTTCCATCTTTACCAGATGCCTAAGAAGCATAATGCAGCACTTTTTTTTCCATGAGGTTTTTAGGTTTGGATTCAGCACTAGAAGAGAGACGCTCTGAGGGCTGAGGTGAGTTGAGAAGGAGGAGAGAGAAGGGAAAAAAAGGACACGACGATACTCGGTCGTACGGCTGCATCAGCGAGCGCCTTGCAGGGAAATGCTTTTCCGGACTTTCCTCGTGTCAGCCTGCCAGGCTGTATCCTGCATGATTTTTAGCCCTTTGCAGGAAAATGGACATTTCRTGGAGGTTCAGAGGGAGACTTGCAGTCACCAGTGCTTTGGGAGCAGTATCTTGCGCTGTCTCAGTAGTAAAGCTTGGACCTGGGCTGTAAAGCTGCTCCCTACACTCTGTGATGTTGGTAGAAAGCAGCTCATTCTGGAGGAAGCATTTAGTTCGGAACAGGATATCCTAGTGCCTGCCAGTGTGAATGTGCTGGTTCTACTGCAAAGTGGGATGACCTGTGCAAATCCCTACACATGCTCACGGATTGGGATGTATGAGTTGGAAATAGCACAGGACTGAGGGTACACAAAATATCATTCTCATTTAACCCATACTTTTGAATTTTGGCATTTCTAGTTTATTTTTCCAATTTTAGTTTTCCAATATATGTTGGTAATGGGGGAAGAATACGGGGGTGTGTGTGTATTTTATTCCCATGTCTAGACCCTTCTGGTAAGAGAAATATGTCATGTCTAAGTTATCTGTGGAGAACTGCTTTAAGCATGACTTTTGGAACTTGTAATAAGGTAGTTAACAATTAGAATATTTGAAAATCTCATGATTTTTGTGATCAAGTTTAGACTTTTTAAATCATGTAGAGTTGATGATTCTTTTCAGCTATAGGAGAAGATCAGAAAAATTTTGATGATCAGCTCTTTTGGAAAAGAAACTCCAAATGCCACTCCAGAAATATTTAGAAAAACAATCCTTCACCACAAGTTTGCTCATGAATGGACTAGGATATAACTGAATAAATAAGTTGGCTGCAGAGAAAGAATTGAAAGRGGAAAAGAAAAGGAGGAGAGAAGAAAGAAGGGCATTCCCCAAGATAAATTAACATCAGTGAAATAAGAGTCTTTTAAATGTATGCTAATGGCCTAAATGTTTCCATATTCAATTAAGTAATAAGTCCCGAGTTGGCAATCTCATCCCAAAACATTCATTTACTAAGCGAAGGCTCCGCTGGGATGGCAGAGGCACCATAATGAACTGATGTGGGCAGTAAGACATGATAATGCCTACTTCTGAGGGAATTACCACCTTCATAATGCAATTTACAACAGGAATTTAGTTGTTGGAGGGTTTTTTTCCTCTTCATTATGACAGTGTAATTATGACTCCAGTGGCTCGGAATAATTTCAAGAGGAGTGAGTTACTGAAGCCTTTGTGCTGAGGGTTCTCAGGCACTTTTAATATGGGACTAAGTGCTGCTGCTTTGATAAATACTAATCAGATGGAAGCTGCCTGTGGAACAGCAGCACACTTAAAGCTGATCTCATCCCCCTTCGCTGCATTCCTCTTCTAATGCATTTAAGATCCTCTCTCTCCTTTTTTTTCATAGCTGTGTATTATTATTTAGCCAMTCCATTCAAAAAACATTAAAGCATAACACCTAGTGTAAATAAGGGAAGTTCAAATCAGCAATAACTGTGATGCCAAGTTCTGATGCATCGTTTTCATCTGGAGATGCTGAAGTGCCTGTATGAAATGGGCAGTGTCATCATCCTTGTTTACACATGCTGAATCTGCAGCATAGAAAAGAGGAACCGGGTGTTGCAGTCCTTGAGTCAGGCTGTCCTAGGGTTGGGAACAAAACATCAATTTTTGAGACTTAGTGCAGTGTTCRAAACTACAGAGAGGCAGTGAAATGGTATCATTTAATCCACGTGTGCCATTGGCCTGTTGTCACCGTAACAAAGAACAACAGCCCTAAATGATGAGTACATCATTTTCCTTTCCTGTACATATGGGCATTGTTGTTTTGGTGTAACTTCTGAGGACATAAAGAGGGTGGTTCCCATCACCTGCAGCTAACTGCAGCACTCCCAGTATGTGTCCCTGTCTGGTGTTAGAAATGGGGCAAGTGGATTTCAGCTGCATAACCTGCAAATTGGTGAGCATGTCAGATTGGATGGGGGCTGGTGCTTGTTGGCAATATGAGAGCACTGGATGTTTTGAATGGGCCAAATTTTCTACAGCCATCTGTCCATATTAGGTATCTATCAAATACCTTTTTTTTTTTTTAAAAAAAAAGCCTTTAGTGGCTACTAATAAAGGTTCTATATCTGTTAAGTCCTTGCCTGGCATAGAGTCCTTTGCTATAGTATTTAAACTGTAGAGAGTGCATCTGAATATGGAAATAACTCCCTTTGATGCCTTGTGCCCCCTCTGGTTGCATTCAGCTTGTTCAGTGTTTTCAAACCAGTCAAACACTATTATGTACACAGTGTTAGCAGCCTTTATGTTTAGAATAACTGCTCCTGAATAGACTCAATGTCTTTTCTTTTTTCCACAGTTGTCATGGGAAAAGATTGTAAGTCATGGCAGTTGGCATATTTTGTAATAATCTTGTAAGACAGAACCTTGCTGCACATGTGAAACCTTTGGGGTGATTTGGTTTTCACTGCAGAGAAAAGATAGAGGAGGGGCTACTGAAGTCTGTTTTTTAAAAAACAAAACAAAAACAACTTGCTATATTCTGGGAAAAGAGCAAGTTGTCTGTGGATTCCTGTTACTGAAAGAGTTATTCTGTTCCCTTTTATCAATGCAATCCTGGTTGGTGTGGTGCAATGTGCAAATACGGAGTTTTGCACCATTCTCTATCCTTGTAATGAAGAACTAAGCAGAGACCAACATATGAGAGAAGCTGGTAGCCAGTGAATTTACATCAGTTGTGAACTGGGCTCTTTGAACCTACAGAGGAGGTAAGAAAGAATGAAGAGAAGTGAACTGAAGACTAGAGCATGAGTTCTGGTTGGTTTGGAGGTCTTTTTGGAAAACCTGAGCTACTTGTTTTCCACTTTGCAATATAAAACTGTTATAAAAGACAGTTGTTGTACCAGGTGTTGCCACAGGTATGTTAAATATGGCATGACATTTGGGTACAAGCTGTGTATTTCTTCAAAGATTTCAGTGAAGTTTCTCTGGTTTTACTTCACTGGAAGAAAGAAAATATTGATGCACAATCTTAGGTGCTCTAAGGCTTTCTATGTGTTTATTTTCTTAAGGTAGTATTAGCAAATTCTTTTATAATTATGGCAAATTTTTTACAATTATTCTTATCTTCATGTTGTTGTAATCTGAGTTTTTTAGAGGCTAAACTGGGGTTTGCTGAAGCTAGGAAAGGCAGCTCAGCTAAAACAACAGCTACTTGCTCTGCTGAGGCATTTTGTTCAAGTTTGAAATGAACAGCTTAAGTAACGCATGCCCTTTAGCACATCGTTGGCAGTGTCACAGTCTGCAGGTGATTGACMTCTCCATGAAGAGAAGTCAATAATTCATTCCTATTGCAGGCTTGTTATTGATATTTGTTTCCATAGATGACTGCAGTTCTGTGTGAAAGGCAGGTACTGGTAACGTGGAAACCATGTGAGGGATTTTCCTAGTGGATCTGGACATAATTTAGCAAAAATTATTGTGTATACACAGCATATAATACATTCATAGAGGTGCTGGWAAGAAGCTTCTAGGCTCTTGATACTACTTTGATAGTGAAACAGGGAAATGCTATTTGCGAGACCCTTATAAATATGCTGCTCTGTGTTAGGAAGCTTTGGAAGCTCTATGAATAGGGCATGACTGTTAGATAGATGACTGCTATTGCTTTAAAGTAAAATAAAAAAATAAGTCAAAAGAGACAATAGATGAAATCCCTTTCATCTAACAGATGAAATCCCTTTTTCATTTGTAAGACTCAATCTTTAGATTTAAAAACTTTTATAAAGTTCTCTGATTTTGCAGACAGGTGAGCTGAGGCCAGGAAGACAYATGTGGCTGAATTGCCCAGTATTAAGTCAACAGGAGAGTTGATTCTTTTTTGCTGTACCAGAATGCCTCTCAGAGACTCCCCATTTGGTAGATTAAAAACCCTAGCAGGTATTGAAGATAGATCAGAGAATACATGAAGAGCAGCTTGGATTTTTTTCTAATCCTGTGATTTAATAAACTCTTTTTGCTCTTGTTTCTGTTTGCCCTCCAAGGGAGCCTAAAGATTTAATATCCAATTTCTCTCATCTGCCATCAGAATGCAAATGTGATGCCAGATGAATATACTTTCAAGAATACTTAACCTAATGGGCATGTAAAGCCTAGTAATTATCCATTGTTTGCCTGCTCCCTTATATAATTGTTTTCAGTAATAGGTATGTACCCCACACTGCGAGATGTTAATGTGGGCCAGTGACAGACACGTAGCTTCTCTCCCTATCACAGTGGAGTTGTGCAAAGAAGTGCCAAGTGTTCAGCCATTTTTGGTACCCTGTGAATGTTGATTGGGATAAACTGCTTTAAATACCTAAGTGTTAATAACCAAAGCTTAGTAATTTTTCTGMCTATGACCCAATCTGCGTATAGCAATGACAGCATTTTAAAAGCTTATGGTGCTATACAGATGTGAAAATATTGAAAGAGGAGAGGAGACAGCCCTCCCTGGTTGATGTGGAAAAGATACAACCATCTGTTTCTGACCTTTGCACACCTCTGAGCTTGTACACATGAAAAAGAACATGTCAGACAAGAAATATAGCTCAGCAGAGTTGAWTAATGTCAGTTTTGATAACTATGATAAAGGGAAAAGAAGCAAGAGAAAAGCAACAAGTAGGCAATGTAGAAAAGAGCCATCTGGTTCCCTATCCGCACCAGTCAGGAGTGCTGATGTTACAGCTGTTTAGAGCAACCAACTGGAGGGGCATGAACTGGAGCTGGGAATAAATACAACATAGTGTATATTTTCACAGAGTRACGCTAAACTGGCACCACTTTTGTCATTTGTTTTTCTTCCCTGGGCTGGAACGTTTAGGTAGAGCTCTACTGTGAACTTGGGAGGTGCTGGTGTGAACTGTATCCTCCCAAAGTGGGTTTTTGGTAATGAACTTCCTCTTCCTTCATGGTTCCAAGAGGGTTACAGTTGAGGTGTGCAGGAAAAGTGGGGTTTAGAGATGCTGTCCATGTAAAGGATTGTAGCTGAGCTCTTCTGCAAACAGCCTTTGGATGTCAGGGTAACCCACTGCTCAAGTCCTGCTGGAGTGAGGATTAGGGCTAGGCARGGGTGGCTCTTGCACTGAGCAGTGGTCTGTGCCCACCAGAACTTGTGCCAGGCATGCAGGACGTATGGCTTGGCACCAAGCCTAACAGGCACCGTGACTGGAAGGGTGTGGATTCCCACCAGCTAAAAGTATTGGAGCTTCCGTGGGCTAGAGGAACTAGTAGACTTGGCTGAAAGATGAGAGAGAATTTTAAAGGTCTATGACTGCTGAAAGACTGATATAGACTGCAGTCTTGTTAAAATGCTTGCTTTGTGTTTGATGGGGCGCTGCTGCTACAGCCCTGGCATTTCACATATTTGTGTTACTGGGTTGAGCTTGTACACCTGATGGTTTGGCATAATCCCCAAGCAATAGCTCAATATTACAGCATTTTCTGCTGCCACTCATCCTTGCCTGATCATATCATCCACCACAATTTGGGCTTATTTTCCAAAAGAGCTTCAGAGCTCTTCTAAACAAATCCCTCTCTAGGTCTCCTTGCATCTTCAGGTGTCTAAGGTCTTGTGAAAAGTCGGTGCTAAGACAGCAGTGATACTTCTTTCGTTACTCGTTTCCTCACCTATCGGCTATAGCCATGGGTGGAGTAGGAAAACAGGTTATAATTTGGGACTAGCACTAGGGTGTCTGAGTCCATAAGCATCAATCTGTTAAGGCTTTTAAAAGTTAGATGAAGAAATGCTTGGGGATATTTTTCGACTGAGCCTCCTGAAGTTGCAAATGAGTTGCAACATGTATTTAAAACCCCATGCTTTAGAAGGGATTAAATKGCACTAAATTTGTAATCAGTAACAAGCTCAATTCCTATTAGAATACTCTTATTTATGACTGACCAGTACACCCTCATCTGTCAGCACTTCAATCTTACAATCTGCTTCCTAAATAAGATCATAACTTAGCCATATGCTTGACAGAATTATGTAGCAGCGTTAGAGCAGTGTGTTTATTTTTCACTCTGCCGTAAACATCAGTCCCTGCTCTGTTTGCATGTCTGTTCTTTATTACTGTTGTAAACTCAGCTGGGCCATTCATATCCCGTGGGTACTGAGGGAGCAGCCATTTAGATTCATATTCGTCCAGCTCCAGAGTCTAGGAGGCAGCACTCAAAATCCTTAAGAGGTGCTGCACCTTTTCTTGACAATGATTATAGTTTAAAGGTTTGGGATTTACAGAAGACTGTTCCACTAACATTATGCAATGCTGTCTTTTTTCCCCCTCCTTTTATTGACAGTCAATATTTTATAGAATGAAACAGAAACAAGCTGTTCAGGTGCTGAATTCCTCTTTGGCTGAACCAGTGCACAGAGGGTTGGATACAGTGATCCAGCACAGCGCTCCCAGGATACGATGATTTAATCTTTGAAGAATATGTTATCAACTGATTGGGGGAATTAAAACCTGGCACACTGCCATACTAAACTCAGCAAGCAACCACTAAATCTTTGTAACACATAGGGAAAGGTTGGCATGAAGTCAAAATGTAGATATAAACAGTGAGAGAAGACACTTAATGTATATATTCAAAGCCCAGTAAAAAGAGTTTTGTTTCAGATACTTGTCTAGATTGCTGTGCATTTTTTGAGGCTGATAACTGAAGTTATTAAGCCAAAAGAACTGATTGTCTCAAACCTTATACAGTTATGGGAAGAGAAAAATGATGTTGTGCCAAGGTAGAAAATGAGACCTCATTCTGTTCCAGTCACTTAGGCAGCCTTTGCAAATGCAAGTCATCACAGCAGAGTGCAGCTGGGCTCTGAAAGGGGAAAATGACAYGGGGCTGGCACCTGAGTGCATTTCTGTTCAGATTGTGGGTAGATGGTGGCTCTGCTTCTTTCCTTTCCGTTTTGATTTGGATTCATGGGTAACATTTGGAGTGCTTTCTAGCACCWAAGTGATGTTGGTAGCTCAGTCCTGTTGGTGGCTAATGGTACTGTRCTCCTATGGCATTTAGAAACTGTTAATGTTGAACTATAGAAAAGGAAAGTCTTGGAATGCGGTTTGATTAGTTGGGAGAAATAATCTGTGYAGACACTTTCCAGGACATCAGATATCCTTGGAACCCAAAAGACTTCTGTTTGTGTGGCACAGTTAAAACAAGTCATGCATAGATATTATTTATAGTCTGCTATTAATAAGTAGTCTCAAACAGCACTCAAACTATTTTCTCTAGTGATAAGGTATTTAAAAGCAGGTTTATAATTGAAAAGACAAATTGAGTGTAGTGATAATCATTTTAGAATGCTAACTGTATATTTATAGTATGTGTAGTGCCATCTATTCTACGTTCCCCTGCGTATACTAAGTGACCCCTTCTTTTTCTATGTGAATTATGTACTACTTGGCTGTGTAAAATATTTTATCTTTAATAAGTAATATTAGTAGCTATAAAGCAAAGTCATAGAAAGGTCTGGTAATGGTGCAAGAAAGGTTGGGCCTTGGCATTAGAGCAGTTTGTCGTCTCAAGGGTGCGAGCGAGAACATTGTCATTGATTGCCCAGGCCTTAAAACAACCCGTGCCTCTGCTCCACGACTGCCAGGAATACTTTTCTGGAAGGGGAAATTGCAGAAATGACAAGGACAGATTGGTGCATTTAGCAGGCAAGCTGAGGGTAGAAGTAGTAGCTAGGCAAAAGCAAATCAAAGTGCAACATTTTTATTTAGATGAAAGAATTTGAGAAAATATTAGTACTCAAGGAAAACTGTTGWAGATGGTTCTACTTGGGGTTTCAAAACTGAATAGTCTCTCCTGTTTCCATGGAAGACTTAGAAGATCAATTATGCGAATCCTTTGGGGTTTTTTTTAAGTTTTATTAAACTTGCTCAGAAGTTTTGTGGATGTCTGAAATTAGTGGTGAAAATGGGAGGCAGCATGGCTTATTTTGGGCTATATTTTGGATGCTGCAAGTGCTCCCAACTTCGAATAAATCACGTATTTTTAGCTACCTGCCTAGGAATCTAAAAATGTGAAACTGGCTTAAATAATTTATTGTGCAGAATGGGAACAAATATATATATTACATCCTTGAAATGTGTCTAACTGAGCAAAGTCATTTGACATAATACAGATTTAGATAATTTTGAATTCTKAGGTCATTTTTTGTTTGTTTCCTTTGTCCAGTCAAGGCTAGTTATTCAACACTAAAACTCTCCTATAACATCATAGAATAAATAGGTCTACTACTTGGCAATGTTGAAAAATTAATGAATATTTGAGGAATTGAAGTTACTGGACTGTTATATTTTCATTATTTTGTTTAAATGCTGCAAATGACTTTTGAAAGACCAAGTTTCCTTTTTGACTTTGAAAGAGATATATATATGTATTTTTGAAAAATGGTTTTAAAATCATCTTATATAATCAAATATTTCATTCCAGTTGTACATACCACAGCTATTGCCTACGTRCTAGTACCGGTAGGATTTGCTAAGAGTGTTGCTTATATTTGATTCTCCAATGCCATTTGTGTGTGTGCGCATGAGTTTTTCCCTTTAAGGTGGAGTTTTTTTGGCCAGGTAGGGTGAAAGCTGATGAGTGTACAGTGCAGTGCATGTCTGTGTATAGTGGCAGCTCTGTCAGAAACGGAGCCTCCTAGAGGCAAGGTCTTCCCATCAGCCTTCAGAAGGGCCTGTCGGATAAAATAGCTACTGGTTTTTGGTGTGTGTGTGTGTGCATTTTTTTAATATATGTACTGTTTTACCAYTTTAGTCACTCCCCTCCAGCAGTAATTCTGTGACTTCCATGTAGATAATATGGAAGAGGAGAAAGGTCTTTAGTGAAATGTTGGGGCTGCTTCATTGCCCCTTGTGCTTCTAGTTTTTTTTTTTTTCCACCTGTGGACTGCTCTTCATGGGGAGTTGTACTGATCCTGAACCTTGTCTGTGTGACCTCTGGAGCGTGTTGTAACAGCTACGTGCTTGCAACACCTGAACATGGAGCTTCCCCAACGCTGAGCGGGAGCTCTACAGCTGCATGCACCCAGGGAAGAGCCTCTGCATCCCTGCAGGTTGGTGGTCACATGCGGTCACTGGCKGGTCTATGTTGTCCTTCTCCAAACCATCCCTGTGGCAGCAAGCTGGTCCTGTCAATGTGCACAATGGCAGCAGACAAAGAGCAATTCTTACCGCACAACAGGAGGCTTTTGTCATTGAGATATAGCTGAATTACAAGCTTTTCTATGAATTTTATACAATCCTAATGGGCCGTAAGCCTTATAATGCGAAAGGTTTGTGGCTGAGATTACTAAAATATTTACCCTCGGCATCTTTTTTTAATCCATTTTGTTTTCCTTCTCATATGCAAAAAACAATGTGTCAACAGAAAAGGAGAGATTCTTCATCACTCTGTTATCAGCAAGCAGCACTCCAGTCAACAGGAATGCTTTTTTTTTCCTATGTAAAAAAAAAAGATAGTAATGGATATTCCTCTATTTGTGTATTTACTGACCAGGAAAGATCATTCCAAGGGAGGGGTTGCAGACACAGAAAGGAGACTGACACTTTTTCATTGTACTGAAGTCTGTGCCATGACATTTCTGTTTCCCCAGCCCTGCACTGACCTTGTCTTTCTCCCCATGGTCACCTCGGAGTCCCCCTCCCTGGCCTCTTCCTATACTCCTGGCTCGAGCACGCTGCTAAGGAATAGATTTAAATACTTTCAAATCAGCTGTCACTCCCTTCTCCGTGACCTCTTGGCATCCACAGTTATTTTCATGGCTCGCTTGTGCTTTTGGCTTGCAGCGTGTGTGTCATGTCAGCATCAGTTTCCTCACAGTAGGACCCACAGTGGCAGGGGCCGTTGTTTAATTAGTGTCTCTACAAACTGCCTCAAGTCGCATGGCCATAAAGGCAGTTGAATAAAGCAATATGCAGTAGAGTGTGAYGCACGCAGAGCTACCTTTATTGTGCACTTAAAATGGGTCTTCAAAGGAAGCATTTTKAATAAAGAACCTGTGTGCAAAATGGCTCATGAAATGCAGACTTCAATGCAGTCAAATAGCTTTTTGGACCAAATTCTTTATTCTCGTGTATATCAATTCATCATTTGCCTCTGCCATTTAGGAGTGTGATAGTGTGATTTTTTTTTTTCAAAGAGACAGGACTCTATGCATCATTTGTGCAGAGAAATTCCAATTGCAGCTGGAAATACGTTCTTTGGGAAGCGGGGACCAAGTGTCCCCAAGCTCTTTCTAGGAAGACAAATCTTTAGCATTTAACCATTCTRTCCCTTGTGTTGCTGTAGGGTTGCCTGCTTCAACAGCCCTTGTCTCTCAACAGGTTTCCTCCTACCACCTTGCRGGTAGGAGCACATACCTCCTTTCGGAAACAACTACATAATGGTTGGGTCTGAATGGACAATTTTAATTAGTAGCAGCTGAATGAGRGTGTTAATGGGCTTGGATAATTACTACTGGTCTTTGTCTTCAGAAGGTTTAAAAAAATAAAAAGTAAACTAGAGCCTCTAGTAAGGAGAGACAGTGTTGCTTGCTGTTACTTGTCCCCTCTTTACACCGTATTAGTGACGCTTAACTGTGGACGTTGCAGGGTTCCCATGTGTTTGAGTGTCACAGCAGATGCTTTAGAGTGATGGTGTGCTGTCATGAAGGGTACCTAACTCATCTTTCTTAAACACAAATGCCCAAAGAGAATAAAACTATGCTATGGAAATGTGTGAAATTTGAGGCTGGGAGAGGTGCAGTTATTAGTTTTTCAGCATTTGTGTGTAGAGAGGATTACCAGCCACCTTTGTGTTCCTGCAGAATATCTCCCTCTTACAGAGTGGTAGAGAAGGAGRTTTTTATATAATTCAATGTTACCTCTATTTCAGCTTGCCCAGATCGGCCAAGGTCCTCATCTATTATTCTTCTAGTACTAAAATCACAACTATAACTGTGCTCTRACATGCACTAGGGTTAACTGCTACAGCTGGATGCAGACAATGTTGTGTGTACCCTACATAAAGGACACAGAATAATTTCAGCCAGTGTCGTTATTGTATTAATTGAACTCCATTCTGCATCAGTGGCTTCACTGAGCCATTAGGCTTTGCCTGCAGCAGAACTCCTTGCTATTATTTAGAAAATGTGGCTTTGGTGGTCACTAGYGCAGATGTCAGAGAGTTGGTTAAATAAGTCAGTAGAGATGTATAGTCTTCAACCTACGATTTTATGTATATAGCACAAATCTCTAGAGGAATTGCTTAGTGAATATCCATTTTACAGCAATCACAACTCTTTGGAGCAAGTAGGTTTTTTCTCCATTGAAGAGTCTGAACCCTTTACTTATGTACAGCGTTTGCATTTTCTTTCCTGGAAACCTGATTCTGTAAACCTTTAAGTRATGTCATTGGGAATCAGCAAAAATTGTTCCCCTGAGAAAAGACTTCCATGAAAAAGAGTTTGCAGGCTCAGGATTTTTGCAGCAAAGACAGTTATGTGTTGTTTTTCTGTTTCTCTGATGCTGTTTTCTGAATGTCTGACATACATGCCATTGAATGAAGGACAAACAGCACATACAGATCCATGGGCTTTTTTTTTCTTTTTTTTTTCTTTTTTTTTTTTTAAATTCTGGCACTAGTTAATGTAATGGTCCAGCCTGCTGGAAACTGCTCCTGTGTTACCTTCTGGAGGGATGGCACCGTTATTGGGCAATAGATGAGAAAATCTCTCAATAAAGGGAGCTGAAGTATTTTCAGCCTCTGTGATGTCCAGAAAATGATTTTTTCTGCAGCTATGAGAAGTTGCTAGGGAACAGAGCTARCTCATTTTCCCTGATCAGGCTTCGTTAGCATTATTGAAGTAATCTTCTCATTCACTGTGCACTGATATTGTTGTTTCCTTCCTCCTGAAGCTGCGATTTGGGATTAGGACACAACCRTCCTGCTTATGAAGTTTGAAATAAACTTTCTAATAAGGAATATATTTTATGGCCCCTTGGAGCGTGCACCAAGTTCTTCACTAACACCCAGCAAGATGCAGGATGTCAGAGCACTGTGCGCTGTCAGTGTGCTGTGGCCGTARGAGTGTTGGGCTTGGGATGCTGCTTAGTCCCTCCAGCAATGAGTAGGAGCCTGTCAGGGGCTCTTTTGAGGTATAAGCACTATCCACATATATTATTTTCACTGCAAGTCATAGGTTAGCCTCAGCCTATAATGTGTTTTGTGTGCTCTTTCACTGAACCCCAGGCAGGTAGGAGTCCTGTGCAGGGGAGTGTGCGCTCTGCCTGAGGAGTCTGCTTGATAATCCCAAGGAATAAGTCAAAATTCTTSTAGTTTTGACTGCTAGTGGCATCTTTCCATTTGAGTCTTGGCAAAAGTTTCTTGATATAACATATTTATATAGAGTTAATATATAAATTATATAATATACAATCCATATAATTTCTATATGTGTAACTTGTGTAATGTATATACTGTAGTGTGCCTTCTAGCTCTTCACTGTTTCCTCACCTTTGAAATAGGCCAAAAGGTACTTTATATTCACTATGTGGAATCTCYCCAGATTAGCTTTGTTTTTCCTGTCCTCCTTGACTTAAAAATTTGTTGGTGGCCACAGGCTAATACCTGAACTGCCTGGTGCTTTCAGCAGTCCTGCTAATGCCTGGATAGGAAATGAGGGACTTTGATGCTTTATATGTGTAAGGGGGGAATTTTTATTTTTTTACCAGTAGCTTGGAAAGATGTATTTCAGAATCTGCAATATATTTTTGCATTTATTTTCTAAACAASATTTGGAAACAGTCCACTGGGCTCCCAACTATGTTAGATCAGCAGGCAGCTCTATTTATCTTTGTCTTTGATTTCTGTAAACAAACACCTTCCTTTGCAGCTTTGAATACATAAATATTTTGGTTAGTATTGCTGCTCATTATTGCCCAATTATCTGTTCCTTTAGGAAAATGTGCCATGCAGCAGGGAGAGGTGACAGTAAGTCTATTATAGCCCTGGATATGACGAGTATTTTGGAGTAGACAGAGATCGTGGCTTCCTTCCTTCCCTTTACCTGTAGCTATCGACCTTAGGACCGTAACTCCTCCGTTGTTAAACTCATAATTCATAATTTATATCTGTGTACTGGCAGGAATAGAGGCTTGTCCCTTAACAAAATAACGCCTCCTTAGGACATCTCTAATGGGATCACTGTCAGCACTAGTAGTCGTGACTTATCTATCCTGTTCTGGAGATGTTGCCTGCTGGGAGCATCTAGTTCTGTCGTGCCACCCCGGGGCACAACACGGCTGCTCTCCAATTCCTCACTGCTTTGCCACCTCTTTGACACCCTGGGCTGTTCACAGGAGGGAGTCTGGCCAAGGGTGCTGCTGCTGCACAGGCACAGTGTACATGGGAAACCTGTTCCTGATTTTTCTGTCGTGTTTGGGATCCCACAGGGGAATCTGCTGGAATCCCCACAGGGGTGCAGTGTTACCCACTGATGGGGTTCGCTTTCTGAGCTTGCATTTGGCCCTCTGCCTGGAATGGTTTTGTGTCCAATCTTTCCTCTTAATTCTCCACAGATTGGTTATTTTTACATCTGGCAAAACTTAATTTTCATAAGAATTTTCTTTTTTAAACTGTAAGAATAAATCTAGGTATCTGGATATGTGTAATRCATGTACATGTATAATGCATATGTGCATATGCACAATAGTCTGCCTGCATACAATTCTGTCAAGTCCAAGAGACAGATATTCCAAAGAGGTCAGTATAATTAGACTCATGATATGGACAATCAAGGTTTTGAAACCTAAATTATCTTGTGCCTTTCTACTAATTATTTTTTTATAAATTCACCTGGGTCTTTGGGGGTTGATTTCTCCCTCTGTGTCTGTAATATCTCTATTTGAATTATTGTGGCTTAGTGTCTGGGCGGAATGTTTTTTCCTGCTGAAATGTTAATTAGATAGAGAACATGTTATGCTTTGGAAAAGCTGCATTGCAAACCCATAGATAAACAGATTGATTTAATTTTAATCTGCTTTCATGGTGATGCATAATGATAACTGGTTTCTGTCTCACAGGGCTGAAAACCACAGACCTTAATAAGAGTTTGTGGGTATATTATACAGCTTTAAATAGCTTATGTTGTGCTAGACCGCTCTCCATAAATTATTCTAACTCCATTGGTATCTCAGGGACTCCCGGTTCTCTTCTGCTGTGGATTTTCAATCAGTGAGACTATTAGTGTAATCTGAAGGAACGTGGAGGCATCTTCTCTGAAATCAACTGACAACTGGTTTGTACTCTAGTATATCCCATGGTGGGGGAAGAAGATTTCTTGAAGTTATAGTTTTGCAGCATAGTTGAGCCTGGCAAGGACCTCTGGAGATCGTCCAGTCCACTGGGGTCAACTAGAGCAAGTTGTCCGGGACCATGTCCACTTGAGTGTTGTATATTCTCGAGGATGGAGCCTCTTCAACTTCTCCGGGCAACTTCTGAGTTTGCCATCATAGTTCTTCATGGAAGAAGGCTGAAAATTGTGTCTCTTTCCAGTTGCATTGTGCTCACCATTGATTTTGAAGACTAGTTACCATGAGTGGTAACGTGGTTAGCAGTGTTTTGTGTCAGAGGTTCTACTAGCAAGCGCCTCCCAAACCCCTTTCGACTGTTACAATACRAAGGTGGAGAGTGTCATATTATCAAGCTAAATATTGCTTTGGTCCCTCTCTATTGCAGGGTTAAGATTAGGCTCTGGGCAGCAAAAAGCACTTAAAGACAAGCAGAAATAAAAACCCTTCAAGTTATTTCTGACATGCTTTGGGAAGATACGATGGCAAAGGCAGATTCAGAGAGCGCTAAAGAACAGCAGCGTCTGCTGAGTGCCCAGAAGCTCTCAAAAATGTTCCTCTCTGTGCACGATTTATCTGCCACCTCCTATCAGCCCTGGTAACACGATAACCAGGGGCAGCACCCGTGTTAATAGCCTCCCATTTCTCCTTTTTGCTTTCATGGTGCAAGCTCATGAGGCAGAAGAAGCATGAAAATTTCCCACGTGTTTTTGCCCAAAGCCCTTATAGTAATAGAAAACCAGGATCAATGTCACGGATTTAAAATATCTTTATTTAGTGCTATTTGAGGGTTGGAACCTTTGTTTATTTAGAGCAGAGAGATTCATGACCCTGGCATCCTGTGCCAGGACACTGGTGGGAGCAAGATTTGGAGAGGAAGTCCCATTTGGGACAGCATTTCTGCAGCTCCTAAGCCATTCTTGTCCTTGATCGCTCCATACATGCCTTGGAGGGAGAATTTGTGCCTTCTCTCCCTCTTTTTTCCCTTATTTCCTGCAGTGTTTCAAGCCTGGCACTCGGTTGACATCGTACCATGGCACTTAGCAGCACATGTGCCGTGATGCTGTTATTTTTCACCAGCCAGCTGTTCCACTTTATACCACACTTAAGTAACAATTTCACAGCTATTGCCAGCCTGCAGTAATGACGGGGCCTGAAAGCTAAGCGCTAACTGGTTGTAAACTACAAAAACTGGAGAGATGCTAAAACAGACACTTTGATAAATGAAAAAGGACATTGCCTGCATTTTAATTGCTGGAGTTGCAGCCTCTCTTATCACTCAAGTGAGCACGGTGCCTAGTGGGTCAGGGGATGGAACTGGGAATCCCTGTCTTTATGCACTCAGGAAATGTGTTTGTTTGATTGCCAGTGTGATGTATTGATTATGGGGGTTCCTTCTAATCTGCTGACAAATAACAAATCCTCTCCTAGTACTAACCCTGCTTTATCCTGGTCATTCCTTGGTAATTGCCMAGCTCTGGTAAATGGGATGACTGTGACCTGTGGGTCCTCAAGCGTCAGCAAGAGCAGCATGCAGACAGCCCAAGAAGCTGCCCTGCCTTGGGAGGTGCAGTTGAAGCTTTTGTTTTGAATTATAGAAGTATATTTAAGTGRCCCTTCTCCAAAGAGTTGCTAACCTCTAGTTCTGCAGAAAACAGCAATCTTGCTCTGCTTTTATTTTCAACAAAATTAGAGGTTTGGGGCTTTAATAAGTGACCAAATTAGACCTTATCAAAAACTGCTGTGGGAAGTTCTGATCCTTAGACTGCAATTACCCTAAGGAGTATATGCAAGAGTTTACATTTGTTTTGAAACATTAGAAATCAGTGCTAGATGGCACTTTGTCACTGGGCAATGTGAACGTCTCAGATAAACTTGTCTTTCTGTTTCTGTGTTCACTCTGTTTCTTTGCAGCATCAATCTGACAATTAACAGAATCCGTACAGAAAATAAGAGGCTTTTATCAGTATTGTTCCTGTGTTTATTACACTTGCTTTTGTTCTGTCTATATTGCTTTTTTTAAAAGAGAAGTGAGAAATTTCTGGGTTTTTTTTAGTGAGTGGCCCTTGACTTAGCAGAGCTGAGGTCTCRGGCTGTGTTCCCATGTACGGTGCAGCATTGCTCAAGTGCATCCAGTGCAAGGTGCAGTATGGTGCACTCTTACGCTGTGTTTTTCTTTAATTCCTCCCAACTTTGCTCATAAAATGCATAAAATGTGTTTGTCCTGTAGTCAGTCMTGTGCTTTATGCCTTTACATAGTATCTGTAATGTGCTCCCAACTTTGAATCACAGAAAAGCATCAGTTTCAATGTGAGGCTTAAACATTTTATCCATAATCTCCTGATRTCTCACAGCTGGAGCAGTCTTGCTGCAGGTGCCCCAAGGAAATTGAGAGCTGGATGTGTGTGTCCAGGAACACAGTCCTGTTGCTCTAGGAGAGCCAAAGGAATCTTTTGTGTTTTGGGAATTTCATAGGGAGACTGATTCTGGAGTTCTTGTGTTCCTGACATTAGCATCTCTGCATGGTAGCAGCTGTTTATAAAAAAAAAAAAAAAAAAAAAAAAAAAATCCCCTAGAATTGAGAACCTGCCATAACACTAAATAAATTTTGCGTATGAGGTTTTAAGCAAATATAATTAAACTGCCGTTTTCTGAGAGCTCATACATGAGGTTACTTGTCTGCACAGGATTTTCTTTGTTTTTGTAAAYATATTTGGAAATCAAAAGTTAACATCACTACAAACTCCTAAACTCCTGATTTTGGGATAAGTGGAGCCTGTGATTTTAACACTGGAAGAACAGGATTGATGAATGCACACTGGAACATGTCTACCCTGCACTTTAGACATGACTAAAGTGGTAATTACCATTAATATAGTAAGGTTTTTATCTTGATATCATTTCTTTAAAATATGGAATTCTTAATTCTCTCATCTCATTTCCCTGTAATACTGTCAAATGCTAAYGAGTGGTAGCGTTTTCTGTGGGTCAATGAGAAGAAATAAGTAACAAATTAAACTGATGCTTTGTGTCTAATTGGTGAAATATCCTCTTGTTCCCCTTAGAGCAAAGGTGAAGAAAGGTGTGAATGTTTTCAGCGTMCGAGCCAGCAGCCCCTACTTATGGGACATCCGAGAGACCCTGGGTTACACTGGGAAATATGCCCCAGCTGTCATTGTTTGCCAGAGGAAATCTRCTACCTCTGAAAACAGGTAGGTCATTTCCAGCAGTCTCTCTTGCTAACTGACAGTGAGGTTTTTTTCACTCTTTTTTTCCTATTATTTTAATTAATTGTATTGCTGTCTGAGTATGCCCGCGAGTGGTGATGGTGAGTTGCTAACTTATGTTGCTAGACACATGTGTTTTAAAGAAAAACGTTATTCAATCTTCATACTCAAGGGAAATGAAAACTAACAGGAAATATTGCTGTCACAGAATATTCAGAAGAACACATTTCATAYCTTTGAATTTAATTCTGACTAGTTTAATCTCTTCAAATTATTTGTTCCTAGGCATTAAACGTTTGCTAGCTATGGCAAGAGGAGCTGATCTTAAGCTTTCCAGAAGAAACTAAAATATATTCCTRTATCAAATCCACATTTCTACTGGTGAATCTTATATGAATTTTTAATCTGGAGTGGAAAATAGGYCTTCCTACTTACACTCCCATTGTGCCGTCACTCGCATCAAATATTGACTCTCCTGAGCAGCTCTCTTCTGGCAGCTGCGTGTTCCTTTCTAATCACAGCTCATTAATGAATACATTTTTTATATATCTTTTGCTGCTTCTTGTCCACTCTTTCTGGAAGTGTGTGGCAGGTACATGTTTGTAAGGATCTGACAGGTTGTATATGTATTAATGCTCTTTGCATCATAGTTAGTAAATTGATCGTTTTTACAGGGGAGCTCCCATTTTGCTATTATTTATTTGTTAAATTTTGCAGAATTTATCAGGTTTGGGGAATTTCCTATGGGATTTAGAGTTTATTTAGAGTAGTTTTTTTATATAAAAATCCTCTGAACCCGTAATTAGGAAGCCTCATATCTTTGGGAGGACAAAGTAAAGAGGAAGAGAAGACCTTCCTTTCAGAATCATCACATAAGTCTTTTTCTCCTTATTAAAACTMAGTTTCTACACATCTGAAGCTTGGCAACTTCTTTCAGTTGGCTATTCATCATGCAGTGTCTGGCTTTCAAAACTACCCCTTTTTCAAAAAAGTGTTATGTCACCTTTCATGCAGTGGTTGTCGTTGCTSTATGCTCTCTTAGGCTCTCTTTAAACAGGACTTCAGGTTGATTAAAAGAAACACAAGTCGGGCTATATTTTCACTTTTACTGGAAAGCAAATGCAGAGAAGACACACCTAACTTTTGTTTTGACTTATTCCATGTGACTTCCCTCGGCTGAGAATTGGTGGTTATATCACTTTTGAAAACTCCTCRTTCCTTGTTTATAAATAAATGTAAAGTATTTGCAAACTATTATTCAGTATGTTATCTTCCTCATTAAATTCAGTCACATATGTTTTGATACTCATTTTTAGTAGTAAGGTCAAGCATTATATGGGATGAGAGTGTGCTCAGTATTTGGGAGGGGGTGATACCTTTTCTTTAACAGATTTGCTGTCACTAAACATGCACAATGAATAACAGTTAAATATTGACRCCTCTTAGCAAGTTGTTTGCCTTTATAGTTCATTTAGAAATTCCACAAACTCTGTTTGCATATTGTTTATTCTTAAAAAAACAGAGATCTCATCACATGAATGCAAAGGTGGCAATGTTAATTAACTACAGATTCAGTGCTTTTGTGTTTCTGATAGTTTTACATGGATTGGGAAGTAGTGTTAATGAATTTAGCTTACTATGACAGGTGTAATTTCATGGATTAAGGAGGCACTTGTGCAAGTGACAAACTTAACCAGGATGCCTGCACATTTYTTTATCTAAGTTTGAAATATATCACTCATTTTATTTGGAGAGGTTTTGGCACTGAAAGCTTATCATAACAGGATTAACATATAAATATTATCACAGCCAGCAGGGTGTTTAAGCATGAATATTAACAGCAAATATTATGAGTCTGTATGAGAATGACTAATTAAACCCATCTGTCAAATATGATTTGAAGTTCTCAGTGCCTGCCTTATTACAGGCTTGTGACCATGTTCCAGATTAATGAGGAGCAATTATGGAGTTCTCCCCAGTTCTTCTGATTTCATTCTTGGACAATAATAATTTTGTAACACTCTTAATTCCTGACCCATAAGATTAATAGATAGGTTTATTACTTGTAGCATCTGTATAGATCTTCTATTCCTCCCTGAGAATCATCYATCTTCTATCCCCCTCTTTCTATGTAGACCACGACGCAACTAGGGAATTGTGTGCTGTGAATTAATCAGTTGCTCAGGACTGTTGTGACTTGGGAAACGTTTAAACACTAATTGAGCTGAGGAGTCCCAATATATAGTTTTTGTAATTCCTTGCGTGAGGATGCAAGTAGAATGACAAAGTGAAGTTAAAAATATGTTTCAAAAGAGTTTTACTGAGTTAGTGTTGTTTCTTGGTGTGTCTGAAGTCTAGCATCTCTGCTGTGCTAGCTGTGATTGATAAGAAGGAAAATGTCCTTGTGTGGAATGTGGACATTCCTTTCTGTGCCTCCTATATTTCTCATGTGACTGGAAGACAACTAGGGTTGGATGGATTTGAAAAATATCAATGTGACTGAAGATGCAAATTTATTGACATTTCCAAGTAAGCCTATCAGTCAAACTGTTAGTGACTTGAGAGTGAGTTAGGCCTCTAGAGAAATTGTCAAGGACCTCAGTTTATCCTTCATAAAATGTGGTTGATAGCACTTTGCTGTAGCAAGAGCTGTCACGGAGATATTGAGTGAGCTTCACTGATAGGATGTCAGTTGGGACTATACTAATATGATTGTCTTAAAATATTTTTTCATCTTTAGATTTTGGTGTATGTATATATATATAAAAAAAATATTGAATATTTGGGTGCAAACATTGGAGTGAGAGTGGCAGTCTCCTGGACTATGTGCAGTATTTTTTCCTACGTGGCTCATGATGTTATGTCCCAGTACTTGTTTTTTCTTAATGCTTCAATAATACAAGAAATTAATTCAATATTAGATTAAAAAAAGACAGGAAAACATATGGTAGCATTGCCTTCTATTTTCCTACACAATACTTTCTTTTTATTACGTTTCTACCATTATCCTTAGTGTCCTATATTTCTCACTTTCTAATGTAGTATGGGATCTTGCATTGTTATTTAATATCTAGTCTATGTGCTGTAGTAGCAGTGAGCTATTGCCTTGTTCTGTTACTTGTTGCATCTGCCAGTACATTTGATAGACTCTCAAGAGTGCTATAATCCTAAAATACAGTATGGCTTTTTTTATCCTGAAGCAACAAAAGCAACAAATTTGTCATAAATAATAGCCTAAGGGCCACAGTAATTATATTATGCATCTTGCTGGTGTTCATCAAAATGCTTCCTAAACGTAGTTTTATGCTTTAGACCACTGCTATTTTTTCCCTTGCTATTCATGTATTCACATGGCTTTATCAACAAGAGATGTATTATTGCTGGGAGAAATAAACGTCTATACTCAGTGGAATTACAAAATGGATACATGCTGAAGAAAAAATAATTCCCAGTACAGTWTGTCCCTTCATAGTGTGAATCACATAGGCTCCAGTTTGTCATTATGAAAATGAAGCAAGAAAAAGATTTTAGARATCATATGTGCTTTCAAACAATGTATTTGAATATGGTGTTAAAAAGGTTAGACAAGCAGTGTGGCAGAGGGTTGGCCTAGATCGTCTGTTTGGGTGTTTTTATGATGATGGAAGAGATTATTTTCTTGTTATAAGCCTCTGCAAGAGGCTTATAATTACAAACAAAAAAGTTCTCTTTTTATTTTTATCTTCAGAGTGGAAAAGAGTGTGTGKGGGAGTATCTTCTATGCAGTTTTGAATGACTTTCTGAAAGTAATAGTCAAGCCCTAAAAAGCTGGTTATTAACCCAGCCTCAGTGAAGTCAGGTRAAGGATAAGATGTTAATTTGACTCTGAAATACCCAAGTTTAATGCAATTTACACACCGTAATCTGGAGGATGCCCAGTTGTGGGTAAATATATTTGCTSTGGCTTGCTTGGGCTTTCCTTTTACCTTCCTGTGCTACTGGAAACCTCTAGGCTTCTGRGAGCTTGTATGTCGTGGTGATGGGGAAGTACTGAACACCTCAGCAATCATGTTTACATTGCACTGTTTGAAAGCAATTAGCTTCAAAATTTCTATTTCTCATTTAGACCTTATTTTAAAATTTAAATGTSTCCTTTGAGAGAGAACCCTTTCCGTTGTCGAGACAGAATAGATTTATGCTGGTGTAACAAGCCTCGGTTCATTATTCTTTTGCATGCTGACCCACTTTTTTTCCTTTTTAATGAAAACTATTTTATTTACGAAGAAATCCAGTCTTTTTTCTTGAAATCATCTTACCCGATGCTGATACGCTAGAAAAAAAAGTTGTCATCTTGCAGTAAATCAAAAGAAAACATGGAATATTAACTAACAACTAGTAAAGACATTATTAGGAGAGAATTTCACCTTTTTTAATCAGATTTATTCATTGAAAAACAAAAAGATTGCAGGAAAGCACTTTAAAGGCAGATAGATGGTCTCCTGGCATCTTAGAGGTGGACTCRGTCTTTGTACCTCTGACATTTAGATGAAGGAAATACCATGGGGCAATTCAGCTGTCATTATAAAGAAGAAGGTTCCCTTTAATCTCAGCTGAACTTTAGGATTCTCCTTAGAAGGGAAGGATATTCCTGCCTTCTCTTGCTTATGAGCATAGTGTTTATTGGTAATGAGGAAAAGTGGCAATTAGCTCTGAATTACTGACACCATCCCTTGAAGCAGCCTGAAAAAATAAAGTCCCCCCACTTGGGGAGTATCCTTTTGAAATACTAATGTACAATTATGCAAAATTTACTCTCTCCAAAACATGTGCAACTGAWAACCGAGCTCTGTTGTTGCTATGTGCGTATGGAAAGCAGTTCCACAGTGCTGGCATGGAGCTTGTGAATGACTTCACGACGACAGGACCAGAGAGTCAGGAAAGGAAAGGAGATTCTCAGTAGAGCCTGTACTGTTTTACACCACTGTGATATCCCTCCATCAGTTATAGGATCTTTTGGGCTGAATAGGAGAAAGTTAGACCAATTCAAGGGGTACYTGAGCAGCACAGCACTCCTACAAGGGCATTCCAAGTGTACTATGTATTGGAAAGCATAAGAATGCACCAGAAAGTTTTAGGACACAGATTTTGCTGCAATTACAGCTGTTTTCTGACTCTTCCAGCTCTTCTGTCCACCACAGCATGTGTCCACATCTGTATATCCAGAAAGGTGGAGAAGAAATTCTGCATTCTATGTAATCTCACAACGGAGGACATCCTGAGAAATAATWTTTTAAGTTGAATTGTACTATTTTGATGATTCTCACATGTTAGTGTCAGGCTAAGCTCTCCACACTCATTTCAACTGTGACCCCAGGGTAGAGCTTTGAACAGAAGGAATTTTGGCTGCAGGAGGAGTGCTTGAAAGGAGAGACAAATTTAATTTCCTGTTCTATCTCACCTGAAAAAGAAAATCRTAGGCAGGTTTTTTATCACCTCTGAATTTTTGATTAATATTGATTTTTTTAATATACAAAAGTAATCATGGAAAKAAGGATCCAAAAAGTATTGCGTATGTGTGTTTCCTAATAATATCATAATTAAATATGAGATTCCATATTCCTGTGTTCATGAGGTCAGATGAGAATTTGAGAAGAGGTGCAATATCTTCATTGTCAATTATTGTGATAACTCAAAAAAATGGAGACCGTTTTAATGAATCTCTAAAGTCCTGCAGTAGAGCTCTGGCGATCCCAGTGATCGTGTGACTGAAGACCATATAATGCATACAGGGGAGGAGACAGTTGGTTATTGGTATTTCAAGAAGTTCTCCAGAGGCATGAAGTAGTTCACAATGTGTTGGTAATTAGGCTTCTTTGATATATAGTGCCATCTGTAAAATAAGGTTCCGTAGCACAGTGATCACAGTGACTTTGCTACAATGGCAGYGTTGTCTAGAGGGACCCTTCTAAAGATTTTGTAATTGTTCAGATCAAATGATCTCTCTCTGTAAAAGCTGCAGATAATAAATAATGATTTCATTATAAGTTCCTGGGAATAAAACAACCAGAGAGAAAGACTCCAAGCACACATCATTTGCTGGCCAAGACTAGTGACACTCAGATTCTTTAGCTCTCAGTCCTCTCTTCTACCTCCATCCTGGGATGATGTGAAGGTGCATGTAGATATTTCTGCTACCTCCTTTGCAGAGGAGATCTCMTTTTTATGTGATGTTTAAGTATCTAGTGACATTTACAACAGTCTGGATACTTCCAAGCATATTTAGTGTCTTTATTTTTACCCAGTTTTATCTAGTGTAACAAACATTTWAAATCCGAGAAAGAAGGATTTCCCATAAGAACCTTAAGGGTTCATCATCACCCTTCAGCATCACAGAGCATGCTTGCTCTGTGTTTATGGTACTTATCAYTGTAGTCCATAAACCTTTAAAAGCCCCAGGGCTCATAATACTAATTCTAGTGGGACAGGAACACTTAGCTACCTATTWAAAAAGCGACAGCAAGTAAGCCATCTTCTATCTATGAAAAATGTATTATTAAATGCAAAAATGTGTCATGTGAAAGCATCTTTAATGGTGCTGTTGATTTTCTTTTCCTTGGAGGAGTAATTCCAATTAGTGAGTTAGAAAATTAGGTGGAAGACTTTAAAAATATGAACCGAAATTAAAAATATGCCTGCTGCTGTTGAGGAATGGGGATTCCCATTTTTTGTTACTTATGTCACAGACTTTGTGACTTTTTTCAGTGATCAAAAGATTAACACAATTATGTAACCCAGTCTAGCGTCTATATTGTAAGACTAATCCTAAGTAAATTCCAACTGTGAGTACAAGGATGAAGTTCACTAAGCATCTGAATTACTTTGTGACTTCATCTCTTAATGTATATATTTACTGATGACATGCACAAGCTAGGATTGCAATATTAAAGATGTACATGAATTGTTGATGCAGGTATTGCTTTTTTTCAAATTAATTTCTTCACCTTGGTCACTAGTTTGCCGCCATGAGATAAGACAGGGCTGCTGACCCATCTTGATCAAGGCACAGATTGGATACGGGTTGAATTTTAGGGATGCTCTAATGCTGAACATCACCGTTGAGTCCAGCCTACGCGCACACATGGGTGCATAAATATATATATGTAAAAATCAGCAACAGGCCAGAAATCCTTGAGGTGTGAGATTCGACAGGCAGAGCTGTCGTGGTGAGGGCTGGATATTTTGGGTTACCCAAACGGAGCGCCCGATGTGAGTCATTCCTCCCGCCATGTGCTGTTCTGCAGCAACAAGCAATATCTCCACCTCTACCACCACACTCCTGCCTTCTACAAATGTGTTCCAGCCGAAGATGGCATTTGAAATAGGTTTTTTTAATGTTCTGTAGAGCTTGCTTTCAATTTGCAACTTTTCTGTGGTGTCTGAGTCTTTTAAATTGAAATCTATCCTTGTGCAAGTTTAGAGTGGCATGTTTTGTGTATGATATTTTGTGACAAAATTGAGCATAGCAATGAGTAGAAAAGTATTATAGTTAGACAAAGTTACATTTTACAGGGGTGGGGAATCAGGTTTTATATATTCTATGTCACATAATAGAGCTTATTGATCCTTTGGCAAATGCTGAAATGTTTAGGGTTAAGTTTTCCTTTTGTATGCAGCCATCCTGAGAACTCTAGGTTTATTCATACAAGAAGCATAAATATTTTAGATCAGATCCAGTCGTAATTTGGGTAACTGACAGTTGCTGTGTCTGCCATCCAGGACCAGCCYGGATTGCTCATGGTTCAGCTGCAGCCTACCTGTGGATGTAGCTACGCGATAAAGAGCACGCCACCTCTTAATTTCTGCACCAGCAGTGAAAAGATGAAGAAATCGGTTGGTTCTGCTGTCTCCATGCCTGAAATTCATTGTCAGGGTGATGGCTGGGGGACTGCTGGCACTTTTGTAAATGTGTTAAAGTTACTCTTAGTTTCAGAGATTTAATATTTAAATGGACGAGCAGCTGACAGGATGACTACTGTTTTCAGCCTTTCTCACCATGAAATTTTAGCTGGCATATTGAAGGAAGTCCTGCCTGGCYTTATACAGCTTTTTCTGAAATATCTGTAGAATGCCTTTGATGACAAGATACTATCTTTTTCTTTTTTTTTTTAATCTGTATCCACTGGGAGCTTTCCAAAAGCCTAGTTCTGTGAACTTTGGCATGGGGACCAGGGAACAGTATAGCTATTCAATTTATAGTGTAGAGAGTAATACTGTACAGCTTTCATCTTCTATTTCTTACACTGCCTTTCTAAATCAACTGTAAAATCAATTCCAAAGCATCTATTTCTGATATCTAAAAAATTCCCATTGCAGTGATATCCCAATGCTTCCCAGCCTTCGTGTGTTCATTTATAGTAGCACTAGCAAGAGCACTTGTGCCTTCCACCCATATTAAAGCTGAAGGCYATGAGGCAAGAGGTCAAGAATATGTCTACATGGGAATAAATGGGTCAATGGCAATGGGACACCGGGCCATGTGCTCATGGGCCTGAGGTGCAGGCATCAAGAGCTGGTCCCTGAAGAGCCAACATTGCAGCAAATGTGTCGTGTCTGGTGTGTAGCTCGAGCCCCAATGAATATAAACCACTTAGTGGAACTTCCCTATTTTCAGTTTCTTTGAATCTTGCATTTAATCTCATCCTGGAAGGAAAATAATTAGCCTGAATAATTTTCAACCCCATTAATCTATTCCTAGGTGACAAATATTATACCTAGAAATGCATCGATTATGAAATGTTTCCTCTGAGAAGTATCTTCCTGTTAATTGTGGGAGGCAATTAATTTTCTTACAGCCACACGCAGATCTTTTTATGTAAAGGAAGGCAACAGGCCCAGAAGAGAACAAAAGACAACTATAATAAAATGTTCAGATTATCACAGTTTCAACAAATATAATAATGTAAGTACAACATGCATAGATAGATGCATGTTTAAAACATCTGCCAACATCTATAGCAGACAAGCTTTCAAAAGTTTTAGAAATTAGGACATCTTAGAATTAATCTTTCATGCATATTCATTAAAAAAACAGCTTTACTTACATGAACACATTCTATTTTTTTCCATAGGATTCTGGGCAGAGGAGTATTTGGCAGACAAGGCTCTCTATGATATTTTTTCAAAATGATTTCCAGCTACCTCTCTCCTCTACCTGCGTCTTATAGTTTGGAAATATTTGGGTGGATTTTCAGATTTTCCTATGGAAAACAAAGTGCAGATTTGCATTTTGGATGCAAAATCCAAAGGATGCCCACATGTCCAAAGGATACGTGCCAGATTTTAAGTTCTCTCTTGAAAACATGGAGCCAGTATAATGTTCTTCTATATTTTTAATGTTTATCTCCTATTCTGAAACCTTTTAATAGGAATAATACAATTCTACTAAACCATAATGCAAACAACTCTATGGGTAAAATTTTAATTAGATTTTTCCCCAAAATTTAAATTCAGGTAAGCCTCTCATGTGGAGATTTATATCTGAATAGTTTATTATTTTGCAAACTTGTTGGCTACTAAGCAGACAATGCCACAACAAAGCATTTTGAATGCTCTTAATTATTTTATAGCTATCAAAAGTCACAGGTAATAAACTCCCAATGTTCCCTATGATACCTATATTTTGTTAGAGATAAATATACATGCTCAGTGCATGCATACAGTCTGCATGCGATTCTTTTCCAATTTTTATAGACTGAATCAGTTTTGAATTATGCACTTAAAATACCCTAGGACGTGTTTTCTCTGAAAGGCAGAGGCTGTGGGTGTGTTCTGCATTTGTTTTATATATTTCAGTGATGTAAACCACTGACTTAGTCCCTAAGAGCCTCAAAGAGAATTACAATATCTTGATGAAAAACTACTATYTGTTCAAAATCAAGATTCTGTTCTCATAAATGACATGAAAATAAATCTTGTTTGCCGTGGCTCTAAGCGGTGAGTGATCAAGATTTTAGCTGTGTCTTGTGCAAGGGGATAAACATGTGCTTTCAGAAATGCAGCCATCAGGTCAAGCCTTGAGATGGTGGGAATCTGCAGTTGTTTTGTAAAAGCACTGTTTTGCTCTTCGCTTTCAGATTCTGCTTCTTTCTCATTAGGCTTATGTAACTCTCTAGTAAAATATCYTCTATTCAGGGATTTAAAGGATTAATCTTGTTTAAGGGAAGAAATGATTCTTCTGCTTCTTGGGAAGGAAAGAARAAAAATTTGCACTGTAATTGTAATCACAGCTTGTAAACAAATCARGAGCAGTCCTAATGAGCTGCTAAGGATAATTCAGGTGCTGCTTTAAGAAACATAGGAATTATGGAAGAATTAAGTTAAAAGAACATGCAATTATCAAGGCAGGCAAAGCCAGCTGTTAGGTAGAGGAATTATATGAGTATGTGAACAGACATGCGCAATCCTATGGATGTGGGTTTGCTGGCCAGCAGTGTTGAAAGATAATGCTGTGGTCTTCYTTTCACTTGGAGTGAGAATTTGTCTTTTTTCACAGCAAAAATATACARGAAACTGAACTTTTCCAAATGGAGAAGGAATAGTTGTGCTAGGAGCAGAGGAAGAAGAGAGAAGCAAATGATTGGGACAAGACAGAATGTGAAGTTCTCCACATTGAGATTATGTGAAAAGCTAAATTACATTGTTTTGCAGTCGTAACATTAGAACAATGTAGTTGAATTTTTTTCTTTGTTGGCAGGTAGTCTCTAGACCTAGCAAAAAAGTAGCATTCCTGGGCCGTGAGCGTGCAGACCTATTTTGTTCTAAAATTAGAAAGTCAATTTGTCTGTTGAGCCAGGGGAGCAAGAAGCTCTACGTGCCCTCTGCAATTAGCTCTGAAAAAAGCTGCCTCTCTAGCTTCATGCCTTCGGGACAGGGGCTGGAGCCAAGACAGGTAATGGTTTCCAGGCCATCATGGTTGTTTTGCAAGAAGAAAAGAGCAGGAGAAAGAGGTTGCCTTGGTCTCCTCTCTAAATGAAATAAGTGGCCAAACTTGAAGTCGTCCAGAAGATCAAAGGAYRTTTCCAACAGYTGACCGTGTCAAGCTTTAATTTATTCTGCTGGATATATCTCTTCCTTGTCACCAGATGGAGACGTTAAAGCTACTGGGCCATGTGCTCTGTTAAAAGGTATGAAGACTGTACTTGAGTGGACTTTCTGTGGGCAGCAGCTGGGAAGGATTTAATGTTCTCGTAGGTGTGCAGGAATCCACGTTCATCTTCTGGGCTGTGACAGAGGCAAGTGTTGTTGCAGGGGTTACTCCAAGAGATGAGGCAAGTGTGGATGTGTGGCCCATAAGCTGCTTGTGCTCCCATCGGCTTCAGCAAAAGCTGAGCCCAGAGCTGGGAGGTTTTGGAAAAAAAAAGTTTTCAGGGGAAAAAAAGGTGGTGGTTGTTACAAGGAGCATGCTCACTTTTTCTTTTCTATAGAAAAAGCCTGGGGTGGGAGGGAATTTGGAGAGAGTTTTTGGAGTATTTTCTTGTGAAATGGAGAGCACAAAGCTTAGAACAAAATTTAACAGAAATTCAACTGAAATCARTGCAGCTGCACTTCAAGCCTAAAGAATAATTTTTGACTAGCATAATACAAATTATTTGTATATATGTATTATGTGTTATTAGGCAATTACGATTTCAACATCATCTTAAATTTGTGCTAACCACTTCTCAACGTTTATGCGTTAAGATATCAAATGAATTTTTCGAGCTTTTTTTCCATGTAAAATATGAAATTGTGCYTTACCTGCATTA
This sequence comes from Eudromia elegans, assembly GCA_003342815.1. Classification (NCBI taxonomy): domain Eukaryota; kingdom Metazoa; phylum Chordata; class Aves; order Tinamiformes; family Tinamidae; genus Eudromia; species Eudromia elegans. Next base: position 4,360,718 of record PTEX01000041.1, on the reverse strand, counting down.
GATCTTAATTTGCATGCTGTTTCTAAACCCTATGGATATTACTGTATTTTTTGTTTACACATCAACAATATTTATGCCTCCTATTTTTAACRTTATAATATTCCTTCTGCTTTAGAGACATGTCAACCAGCAAAAAAGTATATATTCAGGTACTTTAGTGTGCTATGTAAATACCTTGCTAATAATAGGTACATCTGACTTTTTCCAAATTTATGCTTATTTATGTCATAAACATACCTACTGGTACTTCGCCTGTGCAAACTAAATTTTGTCACTTTTAATGAAGTAAATAAAACAAGTAATTGTAGCTAGGTCAATTTTTACCAAATTTTGATGTTTTCTTAGAGGAAAAAGGAGGGATTCAGTGAGGTCTCCTAAGGAAATCAGCCTTATGCTATCCTGCTGCCTGGGTATGCGTGTTTCAAATTTGGCAGCAGCAGAGCTGACTCAAAGGTAATTATATTCCTATATGTTTTATGAAAATAGGTGGATGGTAGAGGGGAAAGAGACATTAGAGAGTGTCCTTCTGAATTCTTATCAATAGCATTATGGATTATGGATTAATTATGGAAATTATGGGAAAATTATAGGAAAGTTATAGGAAATGATGGAAAAATCTTCACCAGAAGCTTGTRTATCTTGGACACTATAGTCAATGGGCTGTGACAGAGCTGCGCAGGCAACTGGCCTGATGAAATTTCCTCTTTAGTGGAGTGGRATCAGGAGGTGCTTCCTGAGCTCCTCGCTCTCCTTCCCAGTGCTAGGACAGATTTCACCAGGAGGCCTGTGCTCCCTCCTGGAGCTGTCCTGTGTTCTCTTCTATATGAGAATGTGGTTGCTCCAGGCTGATGTCCCCAGTTGCAAGGAGGACTGAGCTACCTGGCTGCCCAACGAGATGCTGCAGCTGCATCCTGACCTGAATAACACATTCAGTGCAGCTGCCCTTTTCATCCTCTCATTTTTCATAAACGAGACTTATTTATAAATACATCTCTCTTTGCAGCATGCTGAAAGCTGAGAGCTAATAAAGCATGAATCTCATATAATCTACCTGGTGAAAAATATAAGTTCAGTAAAAACTTGTCCCTGGAAGCAGAGCAGCTGATCTTAGCTGAAGCAGAACACAGTCCGGCTGCAGGGAYGACTCTGGAGGCCTAATTTGTTGGTGACAGGCAAGGGAGGCTGGAAGATCAGGTCTTCCAATGGAAGATGTTCTTTCCTCTTAAGTGGTTGAAGGTATTGCTGGCTGCTCAGAGCTGCTACATGCTAGTTAAGAAATGGTTGTTGCATTGGCAGTGGTATTTATCTCAGGCTGCCAGAGCTAATCTACAAACACTTTATGAGTACAAACCAGTGAAAAACATGCAACTGTAAAGAAGAAGGGATCATCTAGTGAGCATGGGAGCTTCCACAGTCCTGGGGGAAAGGAACTGTGGAGGCACTGGTGGCCTTGAAGAGCAGATTAGGGAATGTTCCCGTGTTGCAGATGAAGGTATTCAGGGCAGAAGAGYTGTGCAGAACTAAGATGGGTAGTGTCACCAGCATCTGCTCCTCCAAGGTCAGCACATCAGCTGACTTAGAGCATAAAGGCARGTGATGGAGCTGGGGCCTGGGAAGCACAGCGTTATCAAAATGTCTAGGAGTTGTAATAGTCGTATTTGATCCTGCCTTGCTGCAAGGGAAAGGACTGGGTAAGGCAGGAGGAATCTGTCAGAGGTTAGCAGTGTCTGAATCGCCCATTTCCACCCAAGTTCATAGCCTTGCAGTGTCCGTTGGGAAAAGCACTCGGATGTCCTCCTGGGACATGGAGGCACGCCTTGTTTTTCCCTTGGTCTCTGAGGACCATGCTGTAAATAYGCTTGGAGGAAAATGTCTTTAGGAAAAATAAAGTCAAGTCTTCAAGGTTAGAGAGTTCTGCCTCACTTTTCGCATTATTGCTCAGAAGAATTATTTTTGAAAGTTAATAAACCACATGCATTCACCTCATACAGCTCTTCCCCTCCCTAAACAAATTGCTTTTATTGTCAAAACCACAAATTTAGGCATATGATCAATATCATCATTTTATGAGCTGTCTCTAAAGGGACTTGAAGATGCAGCTTTGCTTGATTGTCTAAGAATAAAGATTGATCAGCCCATTGCTTCTCCTGTATAGATCCTCAGTTGATTCACATACAGTATACAAAGCAAAGTGCTCTCACCTCATCCTTCTTCAAAATCACATAGTCAATAGCTTTTCCTCTGTGCCTTTGAGAGTACAACCCCACTTAATATGCTAAAAAAGGTGTRGAAGGGGAACACGTGTCTGGGTCTTTCCTTGTTTGAGAAATTTTTCTTGGTTTGTTTCAAGAGATGTCGAGCCCAGAATTTAAGTGAGTAGAGGGAAAATATAAGCATGAAATGGTAAGAAAAGATTGGTAGCCCACAGCCTAAGCCAAGAGGAAACCAAGAGACTTTAGGAAAGGTGATGGTTAATGAGATGTATAGGAGTCATGCAGTAGGCTGTGAGCAGGATGGCTGAGGTTAGAGAAGGGGATCTGGGAGTGTGACCTAGGAGAAGCTGGCAGGGATCTAAACTGGCAGAAAACAGCTCTTTCCAAGTACTATGTTAGTTCCCCAGATTGGCTTAGTGAGGTCAGGTGTCAGTGCTGGAAGGAATTTGCAGAAGGTTGAGAGGGATTGGGTACCCCAAGAGGTGGATGTCCTCAAGCAGGGACAGCCCTGCTCAACAKCAGAACAACAAATATAAAGAACAACCATATACTGTGGACATCATTCTCAAGAAAGTCCAGCAGTTTCACACACAACTGCTGCGTTTTGCAGAATCTCTTCCTTCGACATGTTTACTTCTCTCTTATGGTCTATGAAGAAATACTGTATTTAAGCTTCCCCTGTTCAAGGTTTGCWGACCTATAATCTTACTGAAATGGCATGGAAAGCCTCTGAAAATTTCCCTGCATTTGCACTCAAGTGGCATATGGTCATGGTGTTAATTAAAAAAAAAAGGAAGCGATAGTCCTGTGGTCTCCATGGAGACTAAGCATACTGGAAAGGGTGGGAGTATAAAATATTTTAWGTCTTAGATAGAAATGCAGAGATCAAAAGTCGTCTGCTTACAGTGATGTACAGATGTCAACATGCAGAGTTGAATGATAAGGCAGTGGCAGAGGCATTTTGAACAAAGACTTTGCAAAATGGCTTGGATAGGAGATTAAGAGAAAATTTCATGTACTCTTTCTAATGGGTTACTGAAATAGATCTAAGCTGCATTGTCTGTGCTTTTGTGAAATTTTTTCACAAAGCTTAATCCAAAAAGAATAATATCAATCCCGGCTAGATAGAATTCCTGTTTTACAAGGTAACATTCAAATTCTTTTAGTGGATCATAAGAACTGAATGAAAGAACATCTAGCAGAAATTGAGGTGTTCCATGTGATTGAGATGTCTGGCTGGCAAAGGAGCCTATAAAATAAGCTTTCTTGAGCACTTCCTTTAAGAACAGGTGAGTGAGAAAGAGGCATGCTTGAAAAGTATTCCGAAAGGTAGAATACCAAAATAGTTTTTATTCATAACTATTAAATTTTTTTCAAGGGTACTTTTCAGTCATTTGGGGCACAGAAAAGTGTAGCTGCTGAAGTATTGCTGGGGGGGGAAAACACTGGTTGAACGTGAAAGGGACTGCAGGAAAAAATGAACTTTGTGTCTTTTTATTCCTGGGTGAATATAGAAGCTCTATATCAGCATGCTTTTCATCTTATTAGCAAAAATGCTTTGGGTGGGTTCTGAGGATGAAAAATCATTAATTTCATTTATTCAGTCTCAAGTAATCATACCTGCAGAATGGACACCTACAGTGCATGTTCAGAGGTCAGGATAGGGAAGGCCTGGTGCTGTGCTCTCCCTCTGACTTTCAGACTGACACTGTCCAAAGCTGTCTCAGGATGTGATGGACAGATGGATGGATAGGATGTCTCTATATGATTATTTCCACAGGATAAGCAGGTTAAAAATGAACAGAACCATCTGTGTTGTCTTGATGTTCTTGATTAATGAAACCTATCAAGTCCTCTGTAGCTGATAGTTGATGTTATTGGTTTCTTTTATATTTTTGCCGATTTGGGTTTGAGGCTGTATATTCTATAAACATAGCTCAAGTTGTCTGTACATTGAGCAGAGTAGAAAGGAAAGAAGAGTTGAGAAGGGGAGAAAAAGATGTCTRAGAGGTTTGTGCAGACAAACCTTCCTGTTGTCAATACTGCTGGTGCCGTGCCAGCTTTGAAGTTGTCATTTATTGAACAAGCACAGTAGGAAGTTAAGTACAAAGTAGGAAACACTTTGTTTTCTCATTTTATTTGGGTCTGATCCTGAATCAGCTTGGATGTGGACTGTGAGACTGAATCTGATCACTTTGTGATGGAGTTTTGCCAAAGTTATAGCCACAGTAACAGGATGTTATTACACTGTTTTTACCGCATTATTTCTCACTCAAGAAAGGGTTTGYCACTTTGCTTCCCTCAAATCACAGTTGAGCAAATGCATCATTCTGGAAAACTGCAAAGCAGGAGAAGCATACATGCAAAATGAAAAAATATTTTCCATTTAGCATTGCTCTCTCTGCCCTGAAATCCATGTTTTCTGTCTATAAACAAGTAAGCAGATGGGATGGGTGATGTGAAGAGTAAACATTACCTGGCAAAAATGAAAGCGAGTTTAAAGACAATCTGAATTCAGAAAATTAAATAAGAGTTTGTCTTGATGCATTGTGCTACATGAATTTTAAAAAATGACATTGCTCAGTTTAGTGCACGTAGCAAACTGGAAATGAGAGAAAAGATAATTCTTAATATAGATGCAGAGTATGGCAATACTAAAATCGCAGGAGTTGTCTGGCTTGCCTCGCCTGTTACCTTTGCTTCCAGTGTTAARCCAGCAGGAGATTCCCCAAATTTTGCTTAAAATAATTTAGTAACCAGCCAGCAGCACTTCTCCCTGCTCCTCCCGTTACAGATCCTGTTCTCTATTTCTCTGACCGTGTAATGGGCTGGCAGCAAGACACGCTTCAAAGCTGGGACCGAAACKTTGCAAGCATCCCTTTGGAAGGGAATCCGTTATTTCCCAGGGACTGAAAAAGTACATGCCCTTTTCCAGTGCCTTTTTATTTGGTGGTGTATCCGTTTATTCTTCTCTTCTTTAAATTTCCAATAATAATAACTAGTCTTGTAATTAATTTAGAAGCAGCAGCAGGGTCAAAGGAATTATTTCATGCTGCCTCACAGTTAGCAGGAATTAAGGCATTTAATTTTGAAGACTGTTGTGTATGCAGATGCTTTGCATTTCAAAAAGAACAATCAGTGCTATTGTTATATTAATTGGGTTTAGCTTTGGTCAGTATATAACGTTCCAGAATAGTTGAAGAAACAAAATAATTAGAACCTTTTCTTAATCAGCACCCTGAATATAATAATAGGGCCTCAGTTTTGGTGCACAGGCATTTTCTGCATCAGTAACAGTCCAGTTTGGTTTTTGTGCTTAGCCTAATTTGAARACTTAAGCTCCACCCAGTATGGACCTGAATACACATATATGCATGCAACATATATGGCTTTAGCCATACAGCTACATTTTACTAAATAATATGTTTTTCCAGCTAAATGTTCGGACAGATGGAGCAAATTGAAATAGCCTATATTTTAAAGACTGAGAGGCTCAAGCAAACCTCAGTTGATGCGATTTTTTTAAATGTGATTTTAGAATAAGAAAAAGTTTTCTTCCCAGAGTGCAAAACGTACCTGTTCATGTGTAGATCCACACAGAGAATACTTGAAGGAAATACTGTGCTGTGTATTATGTCTGGTGTTAGCATTAATTTGTTTGCCAAAACTCTGTGTGTTTAATTTCACTTAAAGAATATTGTGAATAGGTCCTGATGTTTAATTTAGAATTTATGCAAACTCCCACTTCTTTTGGATAAACAACAGTGACTGAAGCATCTTTTATAAGKAAGGAAAATTTTGGTTTCCAGCCCATTTCTATTCTCTTTAGAATATTCTATTTCATCTTCTCTAGCCACAATTTCTGAATTTCCTGTCAGGTAATTAACTCTATTAGCTGTATCAGATAATATTTGAACATTTTTTAGCTGGAGAAACATCATTTAATCAATTAATCCAATGTGCATAATCTCAGTGGGAGGYTGACACTCCTGTTCAAAATTGCAGGAACTTTTGCAAGGTCTTATTGAAGATGTGCTGCTGACATCAGCATTCACCCTGTGATATTGCTGCATGCATAGGAAGGTCTTTTATGGCTCTGATACAGTAAATTCTCCATCCTTTTGCTTGCTTTCAATCTGGTTTAGGGAGTATAGCACTGAATGAGCCAYGATAAAGTGTCAGTTTGTAGCATGCTGGGAAAAGCCTGTGCATCAAGAGGTGTTGACCACAGTTACCMATCTCCTTAGGAGTCTGGTGACAGAAGAGTGAAAAAGAAGCAAACTGGACACAGTGAGTCAGTGCAGCTTTGGCTGCAGTCAGAGTAACGTTTTGCAAGAACTGAAATAGTTCCATGTGCCATTTTCATTTTCCCGAAACTTAGAAGAATTCCCTTCAAAGCCTAAACACAAAGAACTGTGCAACCTGGGGCTGTGAGGCGTAGCTGAAAATTGGAAACGTGTTTGAGCGCCGTGAGATGCTTTAGCTGCTGCCACTGCAGAGACCAGAGAAAAGTCATCACACAGGTTAGACAGTCACAAATGGAGGAGAGAGTAACCGGAGCTGAAATGTTGATGCAGAGGATGACAGGAGTGACCTTGCTCTGGGAAATGAGTCCTTTTCCACTGCTCACACCTGAGCAGAAATTGGACTGATGTGCTATATACATATTGATTTTACAGTTTTCCTTACAATTAACAGATAAGGTGCTTTTCTACCTCCACTCAGCGTGTTATTTTTCCTTCCTAGACAAGGGTTATTACATGCTGTCTCTTTTTCAGGCAAAATTCAATAAATTTTCTGATCTCTGCTGTAAAACTGGGCCAAATGGATAGTGCAGGGGAGTCATCTGTCATGATTCCYTCTTAGTGTCTTGCAGGAAATGAGTAGTGAGGAAGAATGTAGCCTGGCTGCGAGATGGCAGTTCCTTCTTTTAGCTCGACCTCAGAGAACCCAGTCGCAAACAATAAAGTTTATTTGCTGAAATTCACAGCTCCTTTCTCTCTGCCCCTGGTGCTTTGTTTTAAAGAAACACAAAGCCCTGCAAGCTGTGCAATATTTTAGGGAGCTTTAGACAGAAAAACCTACCACTTCAGTTAGCACTTCAGTGGCACTAGTTTTGTATTTAGTTGCATTTCATTAATATGCACATCCTTCATTTCCTCTTGGTTACTCTTGCTACAACACAAGAGGAGGTGAGGGATTAGTGAGTGTTACTAATAATCATTTTGCAGGCAACAGATAAAGCTATCAGAAAGCTAAASGAGGAAGAGTGAATGCACTTCATGGAGCACCAGCGACTGGTGTGGTTAGCCAAGAAGAGAGATCTCATTTTGCTTTGAAGGAAGTTTTAGAAGTTTAGGATTTTACATAATTACTGTACTGCCATCATCCCATATTCTTGGCAATCTGCTTGTACAAGGCTGACCTTTAGTACATGTTAGTGCTCTCCCCTCGATCCTGCTTCACTGAAGAATTTATGGTTAGTCTTAAATCTCATTGGCTTCAGAGGGATTTGAATATTTGCTTGAATTTCAGCAATGATACCTCCTTGAAATATTTATTTCAAGCTGTGATATAATCATCTATTTGAGCAGTGTACTTAAGAACATGTTTCAAGTTAAGATGGGGACARATGGAAAAAAGCTTGAGTATGAAATGCAAACTATGGAACACGGACTTTATATCAAGATGTACTGGTCAAGATCTCCAGCTAGTGTAAGTCTTTGGACATTTATTGCTTCCTAGGATAACTATTTTGCAGTAAGGACTGAACACAGTATTAGTTAAGTCAATAGGATCCCTTAGACTTGCATAGGGTCCTATAAAACATAAGGCATATACTTAATTGATTTTGTATTTCAAAATATTGTGCCTCAAAGTTTTGACCACATGCAACTGAAATCTTTCTCCCTTTTCTCCATGCTTTGTCTAGTTTTCCCCTTCACCGCTGCTCGGCAGTGATGATACAGAACAGCCAAAGAGAAGAAAGTTTTCTCCCCTGGTTTCAGAGTGTCCAATAGATAAATCTGTCAAGTCTTAGGCTGGACTGTTGTGGCAGACTCTGCTACTCAGGAAATAATACCTGCAGGATCACCGTGAGGGAGCGGATCAGTCGTCAACTTCAAAGTTGTGCAGTGACAGCTTTCTGGGCTGCTCTCTGAGGCTGCTGCTTGGCAGGTTACCGCGCCTGGTTCCGAGTTAATGGGCAGGGAAGCTTTCAACATGCACACGTAGATGGGGAGAAATATCTTGCCCACAATTATTTAAAAATGAGCAAGCAGAGAGTTTTCCTTCATGAAGGTCACCAGCACAGGCTGAAATGCTTGACAACAGGAGTTCTCCATTGCTGAGGTTTAACTTATTTTAGATCCTAACGGATAGTTAGATAATGCCGCATTCAAAGTTTTGGGGGGTATTTGCAGCATTTTAATAGTAAGCTCAATAATTCCGGCATTTATTTCATAAAGAACATTTAGCCAGCCAGGTCTAAGAGCCAGGCAAGCTGATTAAAGTTTGGCAGACTCTATTGACATTTCTAATAAAGAAATCACTACRGCAGCATTTTTCCTGCTTAAAGCAACAAGAGAAGGAATGGTGAACAAATAAAACCTTTAGAGGGATAAAGAAGCTGCTATTGACAGCAGCTTTTATTTTCCTACCTTTAATCACTAGTGCTCAGCTTCTGCTGCCACTTTAACATATAAAACAATAATGCTGGTAATATATTCCTTGCCAGTCATTTACTTGAGTGCCTGGAAATAAGGAGCATGCAGAGGMTAACTTATGCATAATGTTATAAGGAAAGGAGGATGAGCAGTCTATGGAAARTACCATGAAGCAGGCACAAGAAAATAATTTCTTGGCATGTTTATTTGAGGCCTTCCATTTGGTTTATTGACTTGGACTTTTGTGGCTATATTGGTGTTGCAGGTTTCCCAGTGGGAGGCTCATTTTGTGCTCTTTTGTGGTTCAGTTGCTGTGTAAATGTGTATGGAGCCCTCACCCACACTGGCTGCCTGTACAGTGGTCCTCAGCCTTGGGCTCGCTGCTGAGCTGCACAGACGGGCTTTAGCTCTGAAGAGCCCCCATATCATCCAAGCTGACTGAGCCAGGAAAGGGAAGGGCAAGATGAATACCAGAGCTGACTTCTACCATCTAGAACTGAAAGGAAGTGCTGTGTCCCTATCTCCAGGTGAATTTAAAAAAGACCTCAGGGGTCATTTAGATAAYCGGTGTCATGTTCTAATGAAAACAGTGTAATTAATTGCAGAATTCTAAACTGTTTTGTAGTATTTTTCATTGTATTATTTTCATTTTTAGAGATTTTTAAGTATTTTCTTACTGAAAAGAAATTAAATAACAGCTTTTTTTTTTTTTCATGAGCTATATCTGTCCGTATTTTTATTTAATGCTATGAGGATGTCAAGCCAATAGCTTGGCCATCACATGGTGACTGCCTCTTAGATTTTTAGGAGCTGCTTTTAGGTTTCTCTACATCTTTCAGATTTAAAAGAAATTCTCCACAATATTGCAAAATCATGTCCTTGCCCTCCTTAAAGCTCCACTGGAAAAAAACTCTCCCAGCTTAGGTAGCTTGTGCATCTGTCTAGGCCAGCGCTTCTCCTCCTGCCCACTCCCATTCCTGCGCTTCCCTATGTGTTTCTCTTGYTCCCTTCTTTTGTAATTGTGGGGTCAGCAGCCACCTGCCACRCTGTTTGCCACGGCATCTAGCACAATCTGGTGTCTGTGTCACGTTCTGCATGACCTCTGATGAAAAATTAATTAATTGTGAGTGTGTGTCTAGTGGTGCAGAGCTGAGTTAACCACGTCGCTTGGGTGTCCTCCTGGAGCATTCACTGCAGAGAACACTTTTACGAGCAATGTTCATCAGATGTTTGGCACTGCTTCTGATCTTGCTGTAATGAGTAAAGCTATTTGRTGCTAAATTTGCCTTTTGGATATTTTGTGTTTAGCCCTCACTTCCTRCATGTTAAAAGGCCTTAGTAGAAATGACATAGAGATGAAGAGCTGCAGAGGACAGGTTAGGTTTGTAAATAGTATTAATATTTATAAACTATTTTGCCTTTTATATCTTCCTCCTTTTCCTAGACCTGTGCAGGGACTAGAGAAATGATAAAAATAACATAGGAATACCCCAAAAGTTTGTGTCTCACATGATACTTGTTAGCATTGAAGCAAACCCTTGACTGGATTTTCTGCTGCTCTGTATTTGTGATCAAATTGTATTTTTGTCATTTCTAGATAACTTCATAGTAGAATTGTGCTGTCCAAACACTCTATGTAATACACAAAGATTTATGATCCTCAGATGTGCATACAGCAGACATAGAAAAGTAACCTTGTAACAGACAAAATTTTACCATTAAAATATATAGCTTTTGGCAAGATATACATTATCAATGAAGGTGAAAGAATGGGCAGATCTTATATTTGAAGTCATCCTTGTATCTATGGGTACTTTCTGTGCCAGTGACCTCTTCCTTCAGGTGAATCACTATGTGTATGTGTGAATGTGTGCTTTGGTATTGATAGCTTAGGCCAAGAGTGATTTTCAATGTGCATGATTTAGCACCCTATAACACATCTAGTTTGGAAAATTAGTTGTGTACAACAGATTCAAAGTAAAATCTAAAAATATAGTCAGGTGTCAGACTAAAAAAAAAAATCTTATTAAATGGGTGCAATGCAAATAAAAGTGGCCTTATTACACGTTGTTACTCGTTCCTTTGTGAGCAGAGCTGCTGCTGCTTTTTCTGTCTTAGCAAAGTGGGACTCTGGAGCTCTTGGTCTCTTCTCAAATACYCTCAGTATAAGACAGCAGTATGGTTAACATTTGCAATGTTTTAGTGAAGTTCCCAACTAGCCAGAATCCCTGATTTTCCAACAGTTATTCTAGCAAATTTTGATACTGAATTTGTTTTATGCTTCCTAAACAGTGGACTATTTGTCTTTCAATGAGTAAAAATCTCAGCCAGATGCTGTAGCACACCTGTGATTTGCAAACTGTTACTCATGTTCTGTGATGTACAACCTTGTGCCAGTGTGCACGATGTGAACATATGCAGCATATGCAGCTTTTGTAAGTGGGTATATTYAGTGTCTCACATATATGTCTGTGTTTAGTGTTTCTGCCATTTCAGGTATTGTTCCATACCTTGGAGAGGGTTTGCAGGGAGACACGTTTTTGAAATCCAATGACTTGCCCATTTTTATCTGCTGCACTGAAGTATTTAGGTGGATTATTTTAAGAATCTTTCCTAAAAGACCTACCAGTGAATATATTCCACCTGTCAATATGTTTTATATTCTTTTCTCAGAAGGAACTGCAAAACTGCAGGCATTTGCATGAAAACCCTTTGGAGAATAATCTACTAYTCTCCTGATTTATGGTTAAATTTTCAGGACTTTGTCTTAAATAGTCTTTAYCTTAAAAGACGTAACAGTTGTGTCTCTTCACTGTGCGTTGCACCTTTGGCACATTCTTGCCTCGCTTTGGCCTTCATCTACCCCAGGAAATAAGGGACATTGCATCCTTGCAATGGAAGCAAGAGCTGTGAGTACAGTTTTATGGTTGGAGGCTTTCAGCAGCACTGTGGACTTGGGGAGTTTACCTTGTTTGGCCTGTTTATGCCCCTATACCCATGTCATGTCCATACTCTGCTGAGGACCCAGACATTGCTCTGTTCCACCTTAAAAATAACTCATCTTTGCTAACTTCCATATTTAAACGATGCTGCAGCTCTCTTCTGGGGCAGCATCGGGCATTTTGGCATGGTTAGTATGTAGAGATGCTGAGAAGCAAAAGCCTCCTGATTACGGTCGCTAATCAGTGTAATTCTTTGGTGGCTTCCGTAACCTGAGCCGTACTTCAGAGCAGTAATGCTCTTAACTCATGCTTGTCTTCACATAACTCCAGTGTAGAAATGTGCTTAACCATAGGCATGTGCTTGTCCAAGTGGATCTGGATTTAAGYATGTAATTTAAACTACTTTGTGCGTTAATGCCTTCTTAAACTGAAACTATTTGCATGCTTAAATACTGTTTAAAGTCATTGCTGTCTTGGGGCTTTCTGCAGAGCAAGTGGGAGCAGAATTTGGTACCAAGCAATCTGTTCAAGGTGACAGACAAGGYCAATGACGGAGCAAAAGCCACTTGTGCTGACTCGCATCCCCCTCCTTGGGCACCTTTTCCTCTTCCTCACAGAGGCCAAAGCAGCCGTGGCACCTTGGCCATGCTGCTGTTCCCTTTGCTGGCACATGAACAAGCCTGAATAGTGCACATCAACCTCCTTCCAGACACTGTTAATAATAGCAACACTTCTCTTCAACAGCATCAACACTTGGCCGAGACCTATTAGCTCTTGTGCATCACTTTGCACTGGCAAGTGATGAARTCTCTGTGCTCCAGCAAATCGCCCTCTATTTGCTGCTGCTTTCTTTTATGTCCTTGCCTTTCAGTCACTCGTTTGAACCAACTGGGGCATTGCCACTCAAGGCTCCCTACGTCCTGCCTGGGTTTGCTGCTTTTGCTCTGTGTTGAGGCAGGGAGACGTTAAGCAGACACCCTGGTCTACCTGCCTAAAACTGTGCCCCAAATGGCATTGCTGTGCTGAAAAAAACCTGGATGAAAAAAACAAAAAGGGAGTGTCTGTGCTTATTTTAAGGTTTTGTTAGTRTAACAAAGTATAACACTTGCTCTTGTCCTTAAGAGCAAGTCTCAAATGACTTTGCTGCAAAACAAACACAAACAAAAAGCAAAAAAAAAAAAGTTTTCTAATGGATATTTGGTATCGATTGGCTGTTGATGCTGTGCAGAGTAAAAAGTATAACAACAAAAATGCCTCTATGAGCAGAATCCCAAACCAAAACCCCAGTGTACTTAATTGAGGGGAAATACTTTAAATTGAAAATGCTTCTTCAATAGTCTGGCCTAGTATTCTGCACTGCAGTAGACACTAATGTGCCTTTCAGACACAAAAAATGAGAATCACAGAGCCGCATCATTTATTACGTTGTTGTTTAGTGGCCATAGTCTGTGCTACCCGGATAGAAGGTACCGGTGCTCCCGAGCATCTCCTGGTCATGCGTGAACTCTGCAAAAGCCCAACTATGCATCCATTGCTTCACCCTAGATTTCTGCTGTTCCTCTCAATCTCATGGTGACTGTCTTGTAAGTTTTGTTCTAAGAGCTGTGTGATTTTGGGGAAATCTTCCACAACAGGTAGGCACTGAAGCTGTTCCCCGGGCTAGTCTTGACCATCTCTTTGGGAGCATCACATTGCGTTCTGTGCAGTACTGGAGGGAAAATAGTGGCACAGCAAGAGATGTGCCGTGTGTGACTTATTTCAAAAGCAGCTTCAGCAAAACTGATCTAGAGTTTCCCCATCGAGGTGAGAGTAATTCTTATAAGGAAAAGACAAGCCCCCAGTAGGATTGCTGAGGAAGGAGGCTCCTCCTGTGGGCACGAGTGTGCTGGTGCTGCTAGTTGTCATCCAAGAAGGAACTCGCCCTGCTCATATTCTTTTGTCTCAGATGTTTATTAACGTGATTTATTAAAGAGACAGGACAAGAAGCAGATGTGTCCTGTGCATTTCCAAGCAAATCTTTTCCAGGCTGGCTGCAGGCTATAGCACTAAATATACAATGGCTTCCCAGTAGGAATCACCTTTTGAAGGAGGATCGGTTTTACTAAGAAGAGGATCAGTTTTACTAAGAAAAGCTTCAGATGTCGGATATCATGCCTAATTTTTCACTGCATGTCCAGAGTTTCCCATTCAAAAAAGTCTGGCTAAAAACACCCTAACGTGGAGCACACTTAAAGGGGGATCTTACTTGCATAAAGGTTGCTTCAGTTTCTTCAACCTTTACATAAACTCTTCTTCAGAAAAATGCACAGGTTTTAAATTAAAGCACTTGACAGYGTACCTGGGATTTTGTTTGTTTTCCTATGCTAGTAAGAAAAATGGGCTTTTTGTGAATACGAGTGAATCTTTGCAGCCTGRGACATTAGCTCGGTGTTTGTGGTTTGCCATGTGCTAGAGGCCAGGACATCAGGCATATTGGGAGGTTTCCACGGGGTGCCGTTCAGCAGAGTACAGTTCAGCAATGTTTCACTGTACGTTAATAAAATCTGAAGGTTGCACATTGTTTTTGTGATGTCAGTGACAATTTACCACCACAAATTATTGGAAGTGATAATTCACTGGAGTGATTCATCTCCACCGTGCTCGGTGCTCGGGGAGGGAGAGCGGCTCTCGTGTTGTTTAGCTGCTGGCACCAAATGACTAGCAATTGTCAGAACGCATTTATTTTTCTCTCCTGACATTTCCTCTGAGCAACATGTAGTGTATACATTTCCTATAATTTTGGAGGCTTTTTTTCCCCCTTTCCTCCTCCAATTTTTTTGTGAGGCAGCAGCAAAAATTTTAAATACRGGTTGGAGCACACACGAGCATGGAGCAGACCCGTGACCCCCCAAGGCCTGCAAGGGAATTCCCTCTGTGAACCACGAGCCCCAGCGCTTTAAAGGCATTTGGATTTACCTCATTCATCTGGTCTTASCAGCAGCTCTGAAGGGGATTAAAGAGCTTCCAAGAGTTTTGTGATAACCCTTCAGGAGTTATGAGCACAAATAAAGCAAGCCTGAAACTGAAACAAATAGCACCGCTTATACCTGAGTGGTTTTCTAAATATCTGTCCTTGAAAAATGAGTAATTTACTGGAAAAAAATCGAAAAGCAAAGGCAGGAATATTAATGAAGTTGATAGTATTTTAATTGGTGATAGTATGGGGAAAAAATGAAATCAAATATGTGTATATGTGCATGTATGTTTAAGCCATTACATTATTTAGACTGAGTGTACAGCTGATGCCTTGAGGAACTGGGTAACCAGATAAGGAGGCTACACCTTATGGTTAGCATTTAAGAAATCAGTTCCACGTATTCCTGGGGTACCAACAGCATATTAGGTGCTTCTAAAAACATTCTTAATTCTGAGTCTTCTGAAGYTCCAAACATTCAGCAAAGCAATAGGGTCGTGTGCTGATAGGGTCGTGACTGTAGCAGAACCCTGCAGAGGCTGATATCCTGTTTGGAATTTGTTTAATTTGTGTAATTCATTTGTTTCCATTTAAAGTCAAGTCTTCTCTAAGTGTCTATCCTTGGTGTGCCTATACATGTTGTTTTATTATTATTTTTMTTTAAACTCYGTGTGCRTGCTTTTTTCAGGGGATGCTTAAAGAGGAACAAAGGGATTTTCTTGTCCATTTATCCTCACCAAGTCTTTTACAGAATGTACTTGTAACTCATGGACATTCCCACACAGGCCCTTTAAAATCTTCAGCAGAGGCTGTAAAYAAGTAGACTTCCCATCTGTCTGTCTTGCTCAGCRTCAAGAAGTCTCCCTTAAACAGAAGTTTAATTCTCCCATGYAGCTGGTCCATCTCATTGCTCACATACTGGTTGCTGCATGCTGTCTGTAGCATTTAGAGCTGAGTGGCTATAGGATATATTTCCATTTTTTATTTAGTAATTATTCCATCAACAGCACCTTGAATGGGAGTGTAGCTCTATGCTGTAGTAGTTATTTGCACATTGAGCTTCAGGCTTTGAGTTGTGTGCACCAGCTTAGACGTCTTTAATGCTAGTGTATTTACAGGAATGCTTGCTTAAAACCTAAGCTTTTAAGGAAGTCTCATTTGTCTGCCCTGTTAATACACTTGACTCGTAGATCTCAGTGGGGATTAAGAGGCTCTGTGTCTTGGCAGATAAGATATCCAGCCACACGCACTGAAAAAAATCTCAAGACTACTTGGGTCTCCTGAGGTTGGGCAGAAATGGAGTGAAACCTGAATTTCTTCTAGTTTCATTCCAGAGATGATTTCAATTCTTCCAAGCAGATGGGAGAAAAAATAAGAAGAAATAGGGTTTTTGCATCCTACAGGGATATGTCCACAGCCCTCAGTGGCAGGGCCGGGCAGGGGCTCTGCTCCTACGGGAGCTGGGAGCTCCAAGGAGGTTTCTCATTATCTCCTGTTCAATTTGGACAAAAACTTGCTGYATAATCTTAGAAAAGCCTTCCAGTAGAAAAGGCGTCTGGAAAGGAGAGAAGAGTTCATGGCAAGGAAAAGGATGATCTTAGGTATAATTAACTAGCTTTRTTCAATTTCATACTGGAATATTTCCACTGATCTCTAGTGGGGTYTTTACTTAAAGCAAATGGCAAACTTGCAAAAGTGCATTTGCTTTTGTGAAATGATATATATTTCTGCAGTCTGACAGTTGACTGATATTGAGGTATAAAGAGAGAAGAATTAAATACAGGGATGGATGGGAGAGATGGAATTGTGTTGGTAGGTTTTACATATCTGGAAATAAGCAAAGAAATATTTCAAAAAATGTTATGAATTGGGATGGAATCACAGAGCGCYGGATTGTTTTTATTTAGGGTGACAGTGAGTTCAAACTTCATCCTCATKCTACTGCAGCGTGATCTGATGGATGTGACAGTAGTCCAGGGAGTCAAGACCATTCCGGTGGAAACAGCRTCTTCATCGAAAGGGTAACATTCCCATTTATTTCAGCAGGGACTGGCTTTTACCATTCTACGTCGCTTTTGCAGTAATCTGCTGTGGCACCCCAAGCCAAATGGGTTTCAGCGCGGCCGTCCAGGTTGGCAGCAGTCAAGTTGGTAGAGCGGGTTGCGCGGCAGCGATGCTCCGGCTGCAGGACGAGCACCAGCAGCGCTGGGCCCTGCGGTGCCCTGGGGTCCRCAGCAGGCGAGGGAGGGCCCCGAATCCTCCTGCACAAGTTGCTACGTGCCTGTGGCTTTGGTTTTTTTTTAGTTTTTTTTCTAAAATATCTGTCAAGACACCTGCATCTTCACAAAAGGCTTTGGGATCTCTGCGGGAAGGACCCTGGAGAGACTTCAGTGTTATGATTATTATTRCTGCTATCAAAATGTGCTCTCTAAAAAATTTTTCGAGCTTATATGTCAAGGTCCCCAAACATACGGGTAGAATTTCAATCGCTGCATTATGACTAACTTACATTTTCTTTTTACTTTTTTTTCTCTCTCTCTCCCCCCTTCGGTGTTTGAAATAACCATCGCCACTGCAAAATTCAGAGGATGAGGCTGCAGCTGGCACGTATGAGGAGTCCTTTTGCTCCCACAGTGGGGTGTATAATTGACAGTAATGGCTCTAAAATCCAGAGCTCAGGGGCTAGGGATTTTTTTTTTTCAAGCCATCGCTCTGGAAAATACACAGCTTGATCAATGGCTGCACGTTTCAGACTGCTGTTAATAAATGGAGAATGTTAAAGATCCGCTCTGGGAATATTTCATCTCCTTCCATTTATATTCCTAACTGTTGTTCCAAAAAAAAAAAAAGGAGAGTAATAATGAAAACAAATTACCCTTCGTTTAAATATCCGTCTTACTTGGTCATTGTGCCCAGATAAATATTTCACCCACAGAGAGTGGCTTGCGCTGCCGGACGCTGCATCCAGCGCCCTGTGTCTGTGTTTCGGAGAGCTGAGACGCCCGGAGGCTCCGCGGCCGTCACCGCGCGTTGCGGCGGCCGCGCTGAGCGACGTGCGCGGGCCGGAGGGCGGGCGGCGCGTSGAGCTGGCACCGGCTCCTCGCGGGGCTTGCCTCGGCCGCAGCAGGGTGATGCAGCTCTTCGTGAAGGCGGCAGCGCTCCCAGCGCTGGGCGCTCCGCATTGCCCGCGAACGTGGAGCGCAGCTGAAAATCCCCGGTCGGAGTTTCGGGGAAACCTGAATAGCTGATACTGTCAGTGCTGCCGAGCTGCTCTAGCTAGGARATAACATGTTATTGAGCTTCTCTTAGGTGGCTTAGACCCATGCGCATTTAGAAAACTGCAGTTATCRACTTCTGTTTCTCTTTTTCCCCCTCGTTTTCTTTGCCGTGCTGCATCTTGGGGACTGCAGTGCACTACTGAACACCAAAAGTTCCACCTAAACMCTCCCCAGACTTGAAAAGCTTCAAAACAAACTAGTGGAGGACGTAATATCTTTATTCTAGGGATTGAAAAGAAGGCCATATTTGTGGTAACATGTTCTACAATGTYTGGTACAGTTGAGTGGAAAAACTCTAGCTAGAAAGGCACTCAAATTTGGAGTTTGGTCTGTCTTTGTACACATGYTGTGGGCTAATTTTTAGCTCCTGGAGACCAGTTTAGTGTCAGATAGAAAGTGTGATCATTCTCAATATCTCACACTATGAATACTGTACTATTTAGAAAGCTAAATTATTCAATATGATGATGAGAAATATGGTAGAGATATGTTTCATAGTGCTTTTTTTTTGGATATTGTCAGAGAGAAGCATGATTCATTTAGGTTTCAAAACAGTTTTAATTATTACTGCGTGTTTTAAATATGAAGAAGTCTTGATTCTTTTTCCTTCCCAGCAATTTAGGGGAACTGTTATTCATCATGTGTCCTAAGCCGATGGGGTACAGAAAACAACCCATATTGCCTTTTATAGTCTCCTTTGCAGTGCCAGTGATCAAGARCACTCCAATCCCATAGGAACTGTAYTATGTGTCAGCAAGCTCAGCAGTGAGAGGAAGACTCATTTGTTCACAACGATGTTCTGAGGTTTTGTTTATTGCTTTGCCTGTACGGGTGGGGTGTCTGGAAGCAGAATTAAGCCCTGCTCTTAATTCTGTAGGCCAGTTTCAGGGTGCTGCATTCCTACTAGGTCCTTTCCATGCAGTGCTGAGCAAGGGTCGGGAGTAATTCTCTCCACGTATAATTTGGTGAATTTACTGAGCTAAACTGGTGATTCTGCTGATAAATGAGAGCCTAGCTCAGCAGCGTATTTAAATTCATTCCTATTTAGCCGGGTRCTTAAACATATGCTTAACTTATAAAATACGTTTGAGCCTCAGAGGACTAAAAGCACTTGCTTCAGTGGTTTGCTGAGTAGGAGTCAACATGGGAACTGGAAATTTAAAGCAGATCAGGGTAATCCATAAAAGTTAAGGAGAATTTCAGGGAATAGCAGAAGCAGAGAAGCCTGGATTTTGTGTGTTTTTTCCATAGGAATGAGGGTGGGTATGGACTTTTAGGGGTGCTCTATGTGCTTTCTATCAGAGGTGGCGGTCGCTGGGTCTCTTCTCATCTCGTGGATGCCAGCTGATGCGAGCATCAGTAATTTTTAACCTCTATCCCACTGTCAAGCTTTGCTGAAAATGGTCTGAAGTTACAGAGGGGACTGATAGACAGACAGATCAATTCCATATCCTTTCCTGCTTAGGGAACCAGGCTAAAAAAAAAGGAAAAGACTTGCTCCATACCATACCACGCAGCCATACCACTGTAAGTTTCTTTCTAAGCATTTTATCCTATCCAGTTTTAAACCTTTGGTTTCTACCACTTCCTTTTGAGACACTTCAACTGTCTTTTTGCTTTGAATCTGGCCCACATTTCTTGTTGTTTCTAGTTATCCTCCCCTCCCTACCTGCTCCAGCAGTTTTCTCCTTGATGCTTAAATCCTTGAAGTACTTTTGGAAAGTTAGCACCTGCTCCTGCTTTATCCTTTTAAAACTCACCAGTGGAGTTTTTCTCAGAAAATCACTCATCTACCTCCTGCTCCTCTTGCGCGGTGTTACAAATCCAGGCTCTCTGGCAAACAATTTCTTCTGCTCTTTTTAGACAAACTGACTYGTTCTTTTTGCTTGTTGTGGCTCCTGCTTCTGTACAGCAGCTTGAGTGAGGGAAAAGGAGAGCCAGGCCTAATCATCTGAGTTACATTCACCAACAGTAGTGATAATTTTGGCAGCACTAATGTTTTAAATATTCATGTCTTCCAGATGCCTTTATAACAGCTGCCCATTGGATTGCTCTTTATATATTGCAGGAATCATGCTAGCAATGATGCCTCTAATACATGACCTATTTGACTTTCCCAGCTTACTTGCTCAAAGGAGGTATTTTTAAGTTTACCTTTTGTTGCTTGTTGTTTGTTCCAGCCAGTCCACCCCTGGGGATTTTACCTTTGCAATGAACAAAGAAAATCATCTATATTTGCAGTGGTTTAATCTTAGCCTTGCAAAGAAGGAGATTATAGATTCAGTTAAGACATTTAAAAAAAAAAACAACTAGGAACCTACAGTGCAACAGATGTAAGAGTACAAAACAAAGAAAAGTCAAAGATTTTCAGCACTCTAATATTCTAGGTAGCTGCCATGAAATGAAATCCTGCCTGTGTTTTGATACCTGACTTCTTCACCCTTGGGCTTGTTGTCAGGTTCTTGTCAAGCTGTGCTACTCATGAAAGGAAATCTGATTCACAAATTTCAATRAGGGTAGCAAATTTTGCAACAGCTCCGAGTGAAAATTGATCTTCACTTACCACTTCACRCTGTTACGTGAGTGATTTATGAACCTGTAGAAAGTCATAATGATTATCAGCTTACTGAATTCATAATTCTAATAATTAGGTCTACTTTTCCATTGCTTCCAATTCAATAGGATYGATATTTCTTTTTAAAGGGATAGATGTATCACTCTCCACTGTTAAATGTTATGATTTTTGCATATAGTCCTGAGATTCTCCCAAGTATGAGCAACACAATTGGAGCTGCTGCCTAGTCTCCAAGGCTAGTGATTCTTCACCTCAAAATATCCAAGATTGCTATCTTCAAACACATTTATAAAAAGTGGCTTTAAAKTCCCAATGGCAACAAATGAAGTTTGTCATATAGCAAGAAAACTTATGTGATGTGACACTTATGTGACACAGCTCATGTGCACTTTGGCATGCAATTCTCTCTTACAAAGTAGTATTTCTTGTCACACCAGCARGTTTCCTAAAGTGTTTCATAAAGCGTTTCACTAATTTGTGACTTGTCTGATTGTGTCTCCCCTCCAATTTTCTAATTATTAGTTTAGACCTGTTATTAATTTTAATAAAATAGTACTGTATTTAATAAAATAGCATGTTRTGTTAATTCATGCTGATTCAGTCACCTACAGAGATGGGGTAGTTCATGTATAACAGAGATGGTGCCTGCTCCAGAAATCCTAATGACTAATCTAGTGCTGATGTTTAAAAAGTTTTATAAAGTTTGCCCGCAATATGAATTATCATAGTAATTATCTTATTACCTGCGAGAGTAACTTTAACATTTGTCGTTTCAAGGTAGGTCTGGAAGGGAATACCAGAAGTTCAGGAGAATATTAATGGAGTAATTTATATGGAGAAAAATTGATAAGATTTCTACCACCCAAATTGTCTGTATTGTGCCCATTGTGCCCATCACCAGCGTGCCTGGCTATCATTTCACGTGCTATACTGTGTAAAGACATAGCAAATTACAATATTGAGAAGATTGCAGTCATCGTGTAGGCAAAGGTCTGTTCTTGTTCTTGGAGTAATTGCTATGGAAATGTCAAGCAGCCATAGTCATGCTCTGATGGAGCAAGTTGCCTAAGGTGTAGTGGTGGCCGTTTCTCATCCTGCCTCGCTAGGTCATGGAGCATTTAAACTCTTCCTGCAGAAATGTGGCTCTTTTGTTTATASTGGTATTGGGATAGGGATGGAGTATTTTCACAAGAGGCTGTTTAAGAATGCAGAAATGTAGATTGAATAATTGTGAATGAGACMGCTATTATCAGCCATTATGTATTTGCAGCAGGTCTGCAGAGTTTGTTTAGCTTTTGCTCTGAGCACTTGCTGTTGGAGATGGAGCTGCATTGGCCACAGTACTCACACGGGTGTCTGCAGTGGGCTAGGATCTGGTCGTTCTGAGCAGAGGCTCCTCCAAGGCTTGAGTCCCAGCCAGGGTGGCTCCTCTGACTGCTTTAACCATCACAGTAATCATATTCTGGGAGAGTCTTTTATGAGAATAGAGGGATTAAAAATTTCTAAGTGCTTCTAAAATGGAGCTTGATAAGTTTATGAAGAGATATGACATAGTGGTTGCAATAGCAGGGAACCATCCATATTGACCAAGATCTGTTCTTGTTCAGACCAACACATGTGTAAGTGAAGGTCTATCGTCATTCTTGTCAGTCTGAAATTTTCTAGGATGAGTTATTATGGCTTCATTTAAGCATCTGGTTGTTGTGTTTGGTTTAGCAACCCTTGGATCATTCTCATAAATAAGATTATGATTGCTTGATACGTGATTGCTGATGGTCAGCTATAGAAGACAGACCTCAGCAAAAGAGGGTGGCTGAGCATGCTGCTCAGTATAATGCAGTGCAGATTGTTGCTGTTGTCTGCTCACACTCCCACAAACTCTCCTGGGAAACAGCTGCTCGAGTCCTAAAGTTATATTAGTATAGCCATAGTAGCTATAATACTACTACTATAGCTATCTTAGTATAGATATAGATGGAGTAAGGGACGGGATCCCATTATGTTGCATGATCATTGCAGCCAAAGCAATTTAAGGACCAACTCMGTCTCCCTTTTAGCATATTATGGCAGTGTACATCATTCTCATCCCATCCTTATTTCCARGGAAGCAGCCAGGGACAGTGAGTTGTGCCCATGACATGACAGGGCTCTGTGTTCGTGTCATGCTGTGCCATGCCTGTGTGCCCTACAAAATTAGTTCAGAACTCACTGCAGTTTCCTGCAATGATTTGAAAGCTCCTGTTACTGCATGAAGGGCAAGTTGGCCTCAAAGGAGACACTCACCTCTCTTGCCTGTCACGTCAGRATTGAATGATGTTGACAAGGTACAACAAATATTCATATTGTACTGGATACCAGAGAGGTTTGTTCCATACTGCCTGCTTTAATATATATAATATACAAAGTACAGATGAATACTTCTTAKGTGCTTACAGTCATCTTTAGCTGGTAAAAATTGTTACCGAATAATGTAAGTCAATGAAACTTAACAAGTTTATGAGAGCTAGCAGTCTGAATGTCTATATGTTCATGTCTTTCCCCAAAAACTGATGCATCTTACTGGATTAGTAATGTTCTAATTCTCAGTCAGGTTTCAGTCATTTTCTGTATTGTCTGCTTTTTCACGAGGGGCTCATTTCCCATTAAAATGCAGCAGATACTAATGACGTTGGTGAAATGGATGCTGCCTTTCAGAGAGCCAGCTCCGTTGTGCTGAGGCTCCCTAGCGCTGCGCAGCTAGAAAATAGGACTGTGAAAAGGAATAGATGAAAAATAGGGGTGGCACTTTCCCATTTAGCGCTGCTGATCAGATGCTATTGGTTTTGCTGTGTGGCAGGCAGTCTTGGAAATAGCCTCGCAGAACATGGYGTTATTTAATTTTCAGTTTTTAGTTAAATGTAGTCTTATGATATCGCCTTTCCCAGCTTACCTCCAGACCCATTATTTTGAGCATGAGTATTTGTACATGGCAAGAGTATTCTTATCCTTGCATACTAATACTTCCCTTCAACTAAGCTTGGGCAAAGAGTTTGTAAAATCACTCATGCTGCAAAAGAGCATTAGGCAGACAGACCGCAAGATAAATCATCATCATCATCATCATCATCATCACTCGTTCATGGCCAAATTTCAAATCTTTAAGAGTGGATGCAAAAGGAGGATGCTCCATTGCTGATGTCTGTCTGTGTCCTTACTGATGGAGCATGAGGGGCAAGAGGTAAGTGCTCAGACTATCCTTGCATTTCTGTAAGATCCACAGAAAGGATGTGGARTAATGGGCTGCTTTGGAAAGCCAGGCGAGAAAATTTAAACTAGTCTAGTTTAATACAACTTAGAGATTGGTCCTGCTTTGAAAAAGGCATTAGACCCGAAAGACTTCGAGAGGCTCCTTCAGGTCTAAATTACTCTAATTCTGCTGTTTAAAAACATATTTTATCCACCCCCCCCCTCTTTTTTTTTTTCTTTTCAAAGGAAAAAAATATGTAATTTAGATATTGTCTTTCTGGTATAATTTTTATGTCATAAAAAATTATTCTGGAAGCCTCCTTCATCTTGGGAAGCTAGTGAACGTTTTTCTTTGATTCTGGACTTAACGTAAACTGAACATTTGGGTAAGGAAAACAAATTCAGTTTTCTAGCTGAGAGCTTTGCACTTTTGCGAGATGTTGGAGTTCAGTAGAAATACTTGCGGAATAGTTTGCAGCAGCAGAAGTTCCTACCAATCTCTCCTGTATTGAATAGTCCCTGTCAGATGCCCCTAGAAAAGCCACTCTTCCTGAAATATAGTGAGGCCTTGAGCCTTGTGAAATGTAGTGCTGCTTCTGTGTATAATTCCATATRCTGAACCAGTGTGGACACTAATAAGCCAGGAGCATAAAAAGGATGTGTTATAGATCTCACCTTGGTGACATGAAAAGCCKGTGTGCTCATCTACTGGATCTTCCACTCCGGATTTAAGACTTCTATTAAATTTAAAAAAAAAAAAAAAGGAAAGGGAGATAACTTTAAAATCATGCTGGATTCCCAAGTTAAATGGACATTATTGAGAGTAATTGATGTTTGAGACAGGGATCATAAAGCAGCAAAATGCTACATTTTTAATGTGAATGCTGAAATAGTGACTTAGCCTAGAAAAGTTATTGCTCCACATAGAGAYTCACTGTAGACCTTTTAAAGCAGTGTCTTAATGTGGTTAGACTGGTGACTCCTTGCTTGAACATTTTAAATATATTACATTCACTAGAAATATAAGAATAAACACAGTATCAATGGTAACCATGAGARCCATGTCAATAAGAATTAAAATTAAGGGGTGCTTTCTTGTATAGTATATAGGGGAAAAACTTGGTCTGTGTGATTACCTTTCAGGGATGAATGGTTATAGAAAGGATTTAATTTGAATTCAGCAAGTGCCCATGTATAAATTTGCTGTTTAAATGTCTAAAGTCTTCAGGTGGATGCGTCTGTGTAGGATGAGGAGCRCGTTTTACTGCAGGGTGCTGCACTGATAGTGGTGCCTGTTGTCACAGTTTAGAGCGCTGGGGCTGCTCAATAGTGAAGCRCCATAGAACTGGCCCTGGGGTTTCTGACTATGAAAACATTGGGTCTCGTGTCTAAGTGACTGCTCCCTTTSAGTGGCAGGTTGATCTCATTTGCAGGTGGCAGTGGCGGGGAGGTGACATTGTTAACTGCCTGGGAAACTGTAATGCAAAAGGGACGTCTAAGGCTTTTKGACGGAATACTGAGGACTGATATTGATATAAAGGCTTTGGACTGAGGGTTGTGATGTAGGAATCACATTCCTGGTTCTGCCCCTCTTGGCCAAACCAAGATTTTGGAATCAATAGGTCACTTCTCTGTTTCCTTAAGTGTTATTTAATTGGGGCTCTTTTTCCTATGTGTTATTTTTAAGATAGCAATCATCTCTTAGTCTGTGAAAGGGTCTAGCAGTGTGCCTTGGATGCACTGTGTAGAACTGACCAATATAGTTAATAATGGACCTTTGTAATTCTATGCCTGGTGTGCTCTTTTGCAGTTTTATCACAATATTATATGAGTTATGCTCTGTGTATCATTATCTTTATGCTGAGGACAATAGWAAACAAGTAGAGAAACAGAATGTCTGTGTACCAACAGTATTTTGTTCAACTTAGTACTGTCAGTAAAATGTATTTTCTTAGCKCTGCAATTTGGTCCCACCTGCATAGTAAGTGCAGTTTTTCTGCTGTTGCCTTATGATTGGGCTACTTCAAAAGTATTTGATGTTTACTGACTACTGTGTTGAATAATTTATTGGATGATTATGAGACTGGATGTAATAAAGTCAATGTTGATTTATCATTCCCTCTGCGTAACATGGTAAATGGTTACTATATTTATTATGTCAAGAGATGCCGGGAATGATGGTCCTGAACTGAAATGCTGACTTGGTGGGAAACTATCTTGTAAATTTATATTATATTAAAGGATTTGCTAATTTTTACCCACTTTTGAATGATTTGAGTTGTTTGGGAAAAGTGCTAACAACAGCTGGGAAATTGTATAGTGAATAATTTATTTGAAAATAGGGGAAAAAAAAAGTCAAATAAATAATTCAGCAAGTATTTCTCGACCAGCACTGCTGATGTTGTGCTCCAAAGAGGTGGATCCATTTTTTTGAGGACTTTATTACATGATTAGCAGACTCATTTTTCTGTGATTTTTCTTGTTAGTTGGTTCTTTTCATACACTGATTCCTGAAGAAAAATGACTTTTCTGCCTATCCATCACTGAATTTTTAATAGTAAGATGACAATGAATAAAATTAAATTTTAATGTACTGCTGTATGTATCACCTTATCTTGATATATCAATGGTGAGTAATGACCGTCTCTGTAACGCAGTGGACGAGATTGTATAGCTACTGGTTTTTTTAGACTCCCCTTTCTGACCTTGGGAAAGTCTTTGAGCCCATGCCTAAATTTCCTGCTAAAATAAGAGTGTTTCTTCCTTGTTTGCTATTCACTGAGACTAGGATCAGGGACTGAGATGTAAAGTGAGCTTCTACTAGTTTTCCCGGAAACGTTTGGTGCAGTTATGGTAGTAGTTTTGTTTGTTTCTGTGTTAATATTCTAATATCACAGCCTTAACTAGTGACACTTAATGTCAGATATAGCAATATTTGTCTTTTGTGTTAAATTCTAGTTGTAGGAATAAAATATTTTACTGAAATTCTGCAATCATCATCCTGTAGAGCTGCAAGAAAAGCTTGAAAACATTCATTGATTGCATACTGCTGGTGCAGAAATAGGAGGGAAAAGAAAATCAGAATCATTTAAATAAAATAAAAAAAGGGTTTTTTGTCTGTATAGTTGTTTTGAGGGCCCTTAGCTTGTGATTTTTGTGCATATGAGATTGGCAGAAGAAGCCCAGGCACCACAAACCCCAGGCTTTTCTCAGCTATGTCTTGCAATGTTGCATTGAGAGTCCTCATCTGGCCTGCACGGCCACACTCGTRTGTGTTGTTTTAGGGCAGCTCTGCACAGGAAAGCTGGAGGTAGCACATTCTGATTGATGAGATTATATTAAAAAAAAAAAAATCAGATTAAATGTGGTTATGGAGTTTATGCCCAACRTCAGCTCTTGCAGAGAGGTTCTTAATTCAGCACTGCCTGAATCAAAGTAGCAGCATTTATACAGCAGTAACTTCTTGCTTGGAGGTTAGCACCAAAGAAAAGGCCAGATAAATCGGCTGCCCTCACCCACGTTACTCTTTTTTTCTTTTTTTTTTAAAATTTTATGCCTCTTTTTTTCCCCCCCTTGCATGTCTGTGTTAAAGTCTCCTTGCTGGCTGAGTCTTCACTTCTGASTTGCATATCCCATACACGTGATTTCTAGTACTCCATCAAACATGCCAAGCAGTAGTAGTTTACTGCATTGCAAATACCTGTTTATGCAGACGAGATGTGCTCTCTATCTCTCCGGCAGCTAGGAGAGGAATGCAGATTTGTCCCCCTGCCCCAGCTCGTTGGTTTTCTTGTAAAGGTTTCTTTAAAAAAAACATCTCACACACAAGGAGAATGATGCCCCTTCCTGAAATCAAAGTTATGGCCATTTGTTAAGAATTCAACCAAGATGAGAAATGTCTTTCTCGATTAAGATAAGCCAAAATGTTATAAAGATCCTTTTCCCAACTACTTTACATATTACTGCAAAGGTTGATTCACTTAGAAGAAGGTTCAAACCTGGAYTTTCTTTTCTGGCTTTGGGCTAGACCAGCAGCCTGAACCCTTTCTCTTAAGCCTTGTTCCACTTCAAGCTGKTTTTTTTGGTCTTCTTTCTTACAAACACCTACACACCCCAAGCCTCCTGCTTTTCTATCCTTGTTTCATTCACATTTCCCTGAGGCTCATTTTCTGCCTTACTCTCATCCTTCRGCAACAGGTCATTTTTCTGTTTCTCCTGGTTATTTTTTGCTTTAGGTGAAAGGTTAGGAAATTGCTACAGGTATAACATGCTTKAGAGATGCTAATAGGAATATAATGGCTTATGATTGCAACTAGGTGGGAAGAAAAAAATTCTAAATTTTTTTTTTTTAGGAAAATTCCTTATGTTTTAAAGAAAGTTAGACAGGAAAAATTTTTCAAAAAATCCATCAGAAATAAATTGTTTCAGGTAACGATGGGGTTTTGTTACCAAATGGCAATGTTTTGGTTTCAGTGCTCTTTGTCATCCCTTCGTTCTGCATTTCCTACCGCTTTGCACTATCTGCTACCCCCATGGAAGGGCTGCACTGAGCACACCCTGCCCATACAGGCTCAGCACAGCAGCAGGACAGGCGAGAGCAGCCACGAGGCCTTTCTGGAGCCCGGCTGATAGAGCTGGCACGGGGTTTTTGTCTGGTATGACAACATAACGCATTATCTTGTTTTCACGCAATGGTTTGTACTTATTTTTAAATCAATTTATTTCTGAAATCACCAGGGACTGATGCCACTTTGCAGTGGATCATCTTTGCAGATAAATCATCTTCCGCCTTTCTCATAGGGAAGTCATTTCCAGTTTAATTCTCTCTTCTGTAAAACGGGGATAACAGTCTCCAGCAGCTCTCCTGGGTCTCGTGGGGTTACCCTGCTTTCATGCAGGACAGTTTTCTGTGTTATCTGTGGCAACATTTCTTCCATGGATGCAGCTCCCAGCCTGGCCTGGGTGACATCTCAGGTGTGATGGGAGGTAGCAAAGCATGAAAGTCACTGCCTTTGGTCTCCCTTCTCCCCAAGACTCTTTCATTAACACACCTATGCTATATCKTACTTAGCATATTCACACCTCTAAGCTTCTTGTGTCCATTAYAGTCTTCTCAAGACAGTGCTAAAACTTTATATGATGTATTATGAGAAACATTAAATGCCCAATTGTTTTAGCAGGCTCAGGACAAACCTGATTTTGTCATCCTCCTGCGCAGTCCCAAGGGCGGTGCTGCAGGYAGCAGAAGCAGGACTGGGATGCTCAAACCGGGATGCGGGAAGAGAGCCCGGGGCTGTGCTGGTGTTTGCAGGAGCTCCCCAGGGAAGCAGGGTGGTGCAGGGCTTCCAAAGACCCAGAAGAGCAGCTGGCTCTTTCTCTAAAGCAACTTGCCATAACAGCCTCGGTGGCAGGAGGGGACCCTGGTGTCAAGTTGTCTGATTTTACAGGACTCACAGGCTTTTAAAAACAATTTTTTAGATATTTTCTCAGAGAGGTGTCAGAAGAAATAGGTGCYGGGTGGCTCTCTGGATGGAGGAAAAACTCCCTGAGAAGGAGGTCAGCATCTCCTGTTGCTCGTTATTTGTCAGAGGTGCTTGATCTTGTGTTGGGCAGGAAATAAAAGGCTGATTAAAGCGAGTGCTGTGAATGTGCCCGTGGGGTGGCTGGTGCTGGCCGGTGGGAGGACAGACCAGCTTCTCTCATTGCAGCAAGGGTTTTTTTTTCTTTTCCCTCTGGTTTCTCTCTTCCTTGTCTGCAACTTGTGGCTGGGATTGTAGCTCTTTCAAAGCATCTCCACCACACAGAGCCCAGCAGGGCTCTGCTCCTGATGAGAGTTTATTGGCAACACTGCGAATTCTATTACAGCTTAGCTCCCCATCCTAAACAATAAATTACAGACATAGCAAAGCTCTCCGTGACAGACCCGACTGTGGATTAGCGTCAAGAACCGGTTYGCTTTGACCACCCCTCACCTCAGCCCGTATCAGTGCTGTGGACCGTCGGGTTTGCCCGTGCTAAACTTCCCAATTGCCGAGCCTCCCATGTCGAACCCATCCCCACGAGCGCTGCTGTGCTCCCGACAGCAATCACGGCTTTATCGCYGGCGAAAATAAGCTGCCGACAGGYTATTGTGTGAGAGCCGCCGTGAGATGTTTGCCTGCCTAGAGAAGGATTAGGCAGTGGGACGGCGGCCGGCTCCGCAATAGGAATTTTACTGCTGGAGAGGGAGGTGAGCTCGAACGTGCTCCCGCAGCTCGGTGGTAGCAAACRTGACACGCACAGCAGATGGAGGTGGAGATGAGCAGGGTCTGTGCCCCTCGTACCGAGGAGTCCTGACCTAGAAGAARAGCTGCGAATGCTTTTAGTGTGGCTAACCTCTGATAATGAATTCTATTTGTGCAATTTTCCTCGTTTGTGGTTTTTTTAACGGTATTTTCTGAGCGGTAAGTGTCAAGTGGCGTTCCATAGGTGTGTGAAGAATAAGAGATTGATTCCTGCACCRCACGTTATCCATTCAAATTAACTCTCACTGAAGCTTGGCCAGTTCTCTGAGTCTTCTGCCATGCTGGAAACTGGTATACAGCCTTCCAGCTACCCAAGAGACACCCCACTCCAGGCAAAGCCTTGGGGATGTTTTGCAAGCTCTTATGCAGATGTGACATTCTTTCCTTCCCTGTCTCCCTCTTTTTATTCACATGGGTGACTTTTGGGCTGAGTTCTGTATTGAGAGATACCAGTTGTGAAATACTGCTCCGAAAGGCCTTTGTCGCTGAAAGCCAGGGGCACAGATCCATGGGAATTGTACATGGAAGGATCTTCAGGGTAGTGATGAGTAAAGTTCAAATAATGTAATTAAACAGAAGTTCCTGACCTAATGTTGACAGCCTGAGCGTGCTTGTAGGTCATGGAATACTTTAGCATTTTTTCTGTACACCTTTGGTAGCAGTAATGAGATTCCTATTGATTTTGAGGAGCTTTGTGACCTTGTTGGTTAGAAGTATCTAGTATTGCTAAGATGAATGGGTTCGAATACTTTCAATCAAAATGATCTTTAGTAGTATAGTGCCTTTTTTTTTCTTCTTCTTCTTACAAGAAATACGTTATTAATGTACCAGCTTTAAAGGACAGATTAAAAGAAAGCCCTTCCGGTGATTTGGAGCTACTGTAGCTCAAGGAAATAAGGACCATGCTCCTGTTTACGGGTGATACTTCCCAGTCAGATTGCACCTCCAAGGCAAAGTATGCTTTGAGGCTTCCATGAAGCAGTGCCTTCCCTCTCCAAGGCCCTAAGGCAGGAGCCTGGATGTGTTTGTGGARATGCCTTTTCAGGAGCCTGTCTCAYACAGGAGAATGAGACCACACTGCATCTGAACTACATCTCCTGTAGGGCATTGCTACAACCCCTCCAAAAAGAAATACAAAAATGCATCACCAAAACATTTTGGAATCCATCAAAAAAAAAWGTTACTATTCAAATTTCTTCCAAAGATTATATTTTGCTTGGRATTTTTTTTTTWAAATCATCTCTCTAGCAAGGCAAAGGAATAATCTCATTGCTTCCTAAGGTACGACTGTCCACTTTTAGCTGGTCTTGATCTTTTGGCAGTTCACAGAAGTTCTAGAGGAGAGGGGATGCACTTGGGATGAGGATAGCATAATAGAATAGAAGAAGACAAAGTTTTCTGTTCTTCCTCTCCAGCTCTAACGCTGACTCTTCCATCCTCCCCTCTTACCCATTCCCTTTCACTTGTCTTTCATTTTGCTATGCCCTAAGTACTTTTCTCCTAACCCCAACATATCTGGAAGAGTTTTGGTCAGTTCCCTTTRCCAGCAATTATTTTGCAGCTGCCTTCCCTGCAGTGCCCTTGTGTGCAGCAGTGAGTCCACCTGGGCCAGGACCCATTGCTGGGGCCACCACGGATACTGCAGGGATAGCTTGAGCACAGGCACCCTGTGAGGAAKCACAAAACCAAGGTTCGCTGTATGAAGATTAAATTATTTGAGCACGGCAACTGTGATAGCTCATGCTGTAAAAACAGGATTACTGCCAGGTATTTATAGGCAATGCATTGCAAGTTTCTGTTCATACGGTGAAGGTAGCTGAGTTTCAATAGTTGCAGCTGCATAAAGCAGTTTTCTGATCCTACCTAGGTCAGCATGAAATAAGGCTGCATCAGGTTGGAAATTGGACTTTCTTTTTCTGACAAGAAATAAGAAAACGAACACAATGTGCTCCGTTTTGGAAACACAGAGGTGCCTTTTAAATTCCATCCAGGATAGCAAAGACTGAGTAGCTCCTTTAAAATCCAAACCTTAAAGATCATCTGATTAAGCTGTTCAAGCAGCAGTTTTGGGTAAAGCATTGGATCTAGTCAGAATGATAAAACGTCTGGGTATTTTGGGGAAAATCCCAAATTGGGACTTTTTATAACTGGTGGTTGTAAAAAAAAATACGCCTASTTTTAGCTCTTTTTCCCCATGATCTAGGAAAAACAGTTGGGCACCATTTTCATGTTTCTCTGATRGACTGCCGGCAATACCTTCTATTCCTACTCTCTGTGCTTGTGACCCTTCTGCACTGTGCCCATCCTTCTCTCTTGGCTATTATTCTTCAGGCTGAAAGAAATCCAGCTCTTCCTTTCCCCCCTCCACAAACACTGAAGGTCTTTCTGGCCTTCAGCACTTCTACGTGTCATTCCCAAAGTCCTCTGCATTTGGCCCTGCTAGGGATTTCTGCACTCGACAACTTTACAGTGTATCACGCAGCACTCTGGTATCTCTATAAATGCCACTAGCCTAGAGAGTTCCCTTTGCCAAGATACACGGTCAAAACTTTACTGCATTGCTTTCTAAAGAGTAGCTGATTTTATAGCAAGCTTTACAGGAATTGCACCTCTGAGCCCCTTTCTAACCTCCTCTTTTTAAATTTCTGCTTTATTCATGTACTCWTGTTTCCATTTGACTGTGCTTTACTTGCTCAGTAAATTCCAGCCTTACAGAAAGGATAACATATAAAGGCAAAGCAGYATTAATACAGTAACCTGGAAAATCACAAATCATAACTTTTCAACTTTTCCTGTATTTTTTMCTCCCAAATCCTGGCAGACTTGGCCAATATTAAGTAACCTAGTTTTGTAACTCTGTCTTCCCCCAAGAATTGAAAAATATTATTCCCAGTTCAATAAATGGCAAACCTGAGCTGCAGACAGGCATTTGTRGTGACACAGCAGCAGAGCTAAAGACTGGCTCCAGTTTTCCTCATCCTGCCCTGCTTTGCTGACCCCAGCCTGAGCCCTCTGTTCCAGGACTCTCTCTTTTGAAAGCAGATAATGCTTTTAATGCAKTAATTTCACATTTCAGGGGTGATTCCCTTTAGATTTGCTCATATGWTGCTTAAACGGGAAGAAATACAGTTTGCTCAGTGATGAGAGAGGCTTGGAGTCAGTTTTTTTGGGCTATGCAGTTGACTGGCTTGTAGCTTTAACTTGATCTGCTTTTGTTTCTCTCTGTAAAATGGTGCTGTCCTTAGCAGTCTGTTTCACAGCATGTTGCTAAATTAGTTGAATGTATGGGAATTGCTCTGAGATCTTAAGTTAAGTGCAAATGATTAATTCAGTATTAAATCCATCATCCCACCAAATCGTCTCTTTGGAAGAGTCTTAATCCAATGTTTTATTAATATAAAAGCAATTATATTGCTGCCTCATCAGTCATGMGAATGGAACTTCCCTTTTCTTTCTTTGTTCTAGTGCGGATGGCCCTTCCTCTGAGATCATGCAGATTGATTTTGAAATTGAAGACCTCACTGATCCACCTGGGACCCAGCTCATCACGTGGCAGGTAGAATATCCTGGCGATACCACATCTGATCTAGGAATCTCCAAGATCTACGTAAGCCAGAAGGACCTGGTAGGAGTTCTCCCTTTGGCTATGGTAAGAAATTGTCTGGCATTACACAAGTTTTTAATATTGCATTGCGTCCCTGGAGCCTCACAGACGATAGTGATCTGCAAGAGGGAGAGGGAGGATACTTCCAGCACCATGAGCAAATAGATTCCAACTTCTCAAATTCATCCCATTTATTGACCAATGTGTGCATGAAAGCAAACTACAGGTAGTCAAGAAAGGCCCAGTCGTGCTCTCTCTGATCAGAACACTGACTTCTTGGGGGCAGAAACYGGATTGGTACCATTTCCTGTATTGAGACCTCACTCCTGATATTGCATGGAATGATATCCTTGGACACACAGTTTGGAGTTGTACGTGTCTTATTTGAATCACAAACAGTTCTACATTTTTTTCTAGTTATTAAGTATTTCCTGAAACCAAAGTTTTAATGCTTTTGAATTCTGACTCTGTATTCATCTGAGAGTGAAAAGAGAAATAGAAGTCATGGCATGACTTTTGAATAGTTTTTAATTACCTGGGGAACAAAAAAAAAAACCCCAGTATAATTCCATCTATTCTRCATTACTGCATTTTAATGGATTAGCTTGCCATCACAGTTCAAGCTCCAGRGCTTGAAAAGCAGCTTGACCCTTCATTCAGCTTTGGTCTCTCCTAAAAAAGTTCCAGATTCCAAGTACAAAAGCTTTTTTTTTTTATCTTGAGTTTTCTCTCCCCTTCATATTTCTCTTAGGGCTGTCTGAAAGGCTGATTGTCCTGTCTTTGCTCTTGGACCCTCTATTAGAAAATATTGACACATTATTATTTAGCACTGAAAGCAAAACAAAAATCAATCTCAGATCATTTTATAAAGCGTAAGCTGGATGGTTGCCTACGGATAGCCAGTTAATTATGCCATTACTGAAGGCTAAAGGTGGTTCTCTGCACTTTCAACTACACAGAGCCGACAAGGGCTGTTATTGTACTTTACCAACTTTAAAAATACTCAGATGTTGTGATGCTTTATTTCGCCAAAAAGTATTTTGCGTTTTTTTTTTTTTTTAATGGCTCTTTTTTCACTACTAATGGGTATATCACATTTGAGACGGGCGTCTCCACTCGAAATTGTGGCCGTCKAACAAAGCAGGGTTGGGTTTTCAAGCTCTGTGTTTCTCGCGGCTCTTTTCATGGCCTGGTTCTTCCCGCTGAGCAGTGCGTGATCTCCGCTGCCTTGCAGGAGGGCAGGAGGCTTCCAGCGTGCAGGCTGCATCCAGAGCACGTGGTCTGGGTATGGAGGGCTAAGGCGTTAGGTGTGAACTCACTTACACTATCAGCAATGTTGCTTTTTAGTGAAGAGGTAAAACTGTTTTACTAACAATTCTGGTGGTTTCAGAAGACACTGGTTCATCTCTCGTGGTCCTACTAA
This sequence comes from Eudromia elegans, assembly GCA_003342815.1. Lineage (NCBI taxonomy): Eukaryota > Metazoa > Chordata > Aves > Tinamiformes > Tinamidae > Eudromia > Eudromia elegans. The sequence continues at coordinate 4,325,556 of PTEX01000041.1, read as the reverse complement.
GAAATGTARTTTCCAAGTAGTCCTTAAGAGTAGAAATTTTCTTGTCAGTGGCTACAAATCCATTCACTCTCTTCATTTCTATGAAAAGACGAAGAGAAGCAGCCCATTTTCAAGAAGTGCAGAGTTCTGCGCTCAAAGATCCTATAAAATCTATGGAGTTGTCAGTAGGTGACATTTTACAAGGCTACAGGTGTTGGGATAATGGGTAACAGAGAAAGCAAAGATGAACGGCGAGGTCCCCTCATCACTGACACCTGGGAACAGTGTTAACCTTCTCTGCGTTAACTGGAGTGTCAGGGAATGAGCTCTGCGGTATCACAAATCTCCAGATCTTTGCAGTACCTCACTTTATACTTAGTAAAGGATGATTCAGGTGCAGACCTTTCAATAAGTGTAACTTTGATTAGTTTGGTACTCCAGATTTCTCCATGACCTTATCAGAGACAGCTTATAATTTCTAAATTTAAAAATTTTAAAGTAAAAAATACTATTTTTGTTAGGACAAACCACAATGAAAGCAGTGTAATACGGTTGGTCTGTTTCTGGATTGGAGTTAATTTGGTTTGGTGTTGCTGGATTTCTTTGCGGAACAGGTAATTTCATGTTTGGAAGCACCAAACAGAAAAGCTGTTGAATATTTCAGTTACAAGCTGAATTTCCAAAAGGACAGTTTTAACATTAGAGTTTTGTTTTCTGATAGACTGACACATACCACTCCTGCACCATCTTTGTATTCTGTAGTCTTCTGCAATAGCAACTGTGGATTTGTAAATTGCGAAGCAGAATATTGGTCAGTTTGGAGCCTGTGTTATATTATTTTAAGTTACAAAATGTTACAATGGAAGGATGTAGGTATCAGTATCAAGATGCTCTGGGAGTGCAGCAGAAGGTAGCTTCTGCTACAGTTATTAGGATACCTGATGCAATCACCTTGCTTTTCTCCAGTGCATAATTTTTTCCTATGGCATATTAGTATTTCAGCAGTTGAGGCTCCTGCAGGGCCCTTCACCAGTATCAGCAACACAAGCCACAGCAGAGCACTCTAGGATATTAATGAGAAAAGCTGTGCATTGTATTTTATGGATGTGTGGGTACCATAAAGTCTGAAATGTCTGACACTTTAATAACCCCTTTTCTAATTTTAAACAGCACTCTTTAAAACCCATCTCGGTGAGCTGTGCATGGGCCTCAAGCCTGCCCTTGTTAGTAGAATGGGACTGGCCTGGGAGGAGCCTTGTTTAATTTGAGAACATTGTCAGAGCCTTATTTGAGCACATGCTTGGGTATAGGCTATGCGTGATCCTTTCCCTTAAGCCTGATGAAATACGGGCAAAGATGAAATAYGAGTAAAGATGTTTATCCAGGGTTATGAAAAGGTATTGACATTTTGCCATGATTGCTTTGCTGTGCCCCTTAAAGCCATTAGAGATGTCTCCCTTGTTGGCAGAAACTAAAGAGCCCTCTAAAGCGCTGTGGATGATGTAGGTATTTGTAAAGCACAGTGTTCTTAGCTGGATCCTGCCATCTCACATGGGTTCCTTGCACAGCCACCTATCACCCCCTCCGCTGCCAGCCCTGCCATCAGGGGTCTGTGGCCAAGGACCTGCATGAGAACGTGCTGAGTGGCCTGGGGCCTCTAGAAGCAACAAGGACCTTAGCTGGAGAGAGAAAGGAGGCCAGGGGATTTCTTCACAGACAGCAGGTAGTGCAAGGCTTTATTGTCAACTAATATGCCTTAATTGTCTTTAAAYTTCCTTCTCTTGAAATTTATCGTTAATAAGATATCTATTGAGGCACAAAACCTCAGCACATCTTAATACGTTTAAAACAAGGCATGCAAAGGCATATGGACCTTTTGTCTCTTGCCATCCCAGAACCTGCTAAGCTGCTGAGGCTTTCTGAGCTGAGGACTGGCAGTGTTGTGTGACAGCCAGTGAAAAGACACTCCTGAGTTTCCTAGGCGTGCGACATTATTTTTTCACTGCCATACTGAAGAATCAGCTTTCAACTCTTCTTGCTGGCTTTTCTTTCCCATTTTATTTCCCTCTTGTTTCATCAAGTAATGAATGGTACAAGTTTAATCACTCAAATTGTACGTTTGGTGCTATTGATTATCGTTGAYTTTTACACATTCTCTCAGCTCTTCCGTAATTGTGGTGTTCACCTTTTGTTGAACCTTAATGATTAGGTGAGGATGAGAGACACAAGAGCTCCGGAGCCATCTGTGTACATACAAGATAATCCCTATTGAGAAAGGCAGAGGGCAGATCTGACATGCTGGTAAATGGATAAGTGGAAATCTGTTCTGTAAATAATAATAGCAAAAATGGTGAATAATAAAATACCTGGAATGGTTCTTAACCAAACCACCTCTTAATCTCTAAATCATCTGTCTTGCCTGTGTGTATGTCTGAAACATTTTCTGCCTTTGGCCTCTATTTAATAATGATAAGACATAAGGGCAAATTGCAAGTTATATAAACCCCATAGATGGGGATGTTGCTCTAAAGGTTGAAAAAWTCTCTTATTATTGTAGTCCTTTGCCTAGAAAATACTCTGTATTCCTTGTGTGATGYGTGAGTCAGATTAGATTTTATTGCATATTCTAATGACTGTAATGAGCCTGTACAGCTAATAGAAGAAAATGTTTCAGACAGTAAACAGAAAATAAATAATCTGTTATGTTTCAGAAACTAATTAGATCACAGGTGTCTGAAGCTAAGAGACATTTGTCCCATGTGGAGATGTCAATTACTTATACTTTTTCAGGGTATCTGATCCTGGTATCTGTCTGTGACCCCAATAATGAACCAGGCAGCTGAGTGTTCCYATCTCTTGTGGCAATTCTGGTATTCCTACATGACTATGTTTAAGAAGAAAGTATCCTCAGTTACAAGGGGGCTGATTGTATAAGGCAATTTTCCAATTAGAATTGCCCTTTAAAAATGGCTTGGTTTGGTCTTTGGCTTATTRTTATAGCTTATTATTATATCGTTATTATTTTTATTGTTCTAAACTCTGGCCTTCTTCTGACAGACTTACATTGTGTAAATACCAACAAACTGACAGATGTGTGAGTCACTGGCAGAGCATTTTGTTTCACATACAGAGAAAGAAATGAGAAAATAATGCATGCGCTTGGCAATCAAAGATGTTTGCTTTCTGCCTGATCTCCATAATCCAGAAAATGCCTTTTTCTTTTTTTTCTTTTTTTTTTTTTTTTTTTTTTGCCTTCCAGAATTAATGAAGACACTAGTGGTCTTAACATTTGAAATAACAAGTAATAGCTCTTATACCTTTGGAATTAGACATTTCATTGACCCATTGAGTTTAGCAAGCAATGAAGAAGCAAATGCATTCGTTGCAATGTCACTGCAGGTGTTTTGCTACTCAAATTCACAAGCAACAAAAACCATCAAGTGGTTTTGACACTTAAACTCAGTCTGCCCAGCATAACTAGAGTACCATAGAGAAGGATCTTGTTGTTGTTGCTCATGGAGTTTAAGACAAGAGGTTAGAAATCTTGTTTTTGTGCTGGGAGCTGCAGTTGCTAACACTGTTACAGTGACTAACACTGTAATCACCTGCAATAATAGCAGGCAAGAGTCACCCAGTTTTTGTCTSAGTGGGAGAATGAGTAATGAGAACTTGGAGTGGCTGCCAGCAAAGCTGCTGAGAACCACACAATTTGATGTGGAGCATCAAAAATTGTGTCCCCTAGGGGAGCAGGCACGAACACAGGGATATTTTTTCTTATGAACTAAAGCCTAAGAAAAATGGCTGTGTGCMGCAGCTGCTGTTCTTTCATAAGCATGAACTGCATATGGTTTTCTGGACAGGATGTGCGCAGTTGAACTGGCTTGAGACAAGCACAATCCTTTAGTCTCATCAGGCTTTCTGTGTTGGGGTTGTTTTGAAGCTGCTGTGATACTGTAAGATTTAGAAGGACCAGGAAAAACATGGAATTCAGAGCAAGTTCTATGCAGGACCAGTTTCTGCATGAGRTTGGAAAGGCCTGGCTAAACCATCRCTATTCTACTCCAGCTTCATGGCATTGCTATTAAAAATGCTGTGAGTTTATAACAGGAGAATTTTGGTGGTGAGTTGAGTTCTCAGAATGAAGTATTCATAAATATTTGGTAATTTAGATGCCTTTTTGGTTGGCTCAATCTAAGGCAGAGGAAAAGGACCTTATTTTAGTAGGTAAATGCTTTGCTTGATTTTAAGAGCAAGATATTTTAAGATATTTCTGATTGTGCACCCAGAATCACAAAAAAAATGCTGAAAATCTTGCATCGTCTAGTTTGGTTTACTTTTTCAATATCCGTACGCCTGCTAGTAACCAGACTCAGYTAATATTGAAGACATTTCTAAAGGTTTCATTTTATTCCCCCTTTTAACCATGGATGGTATTTGCTTACTTGTATTGATATACAGTCAGATTGAGTTTATAGAGAACAGATTACTGCCTTCTGTTCTTCCTTTGTTTCATGTCAAGTTTCATTCACAGGATTTTGTAACACATTACTGCCTTACAAGGGTAGTAAATATTGCAAAGAGATCTTTATTCTCACAGCTAAATGGTTTTTGCTGAGACAAAAACATCACAGGAAGTATTCTTCTGTGCTTCGATTTKTCAAATGCAACTGCATTAGGATTTAGAGTTTACACTGATTTAAGTGCATTTCCTTAAATGCGTTGTCATTACGGTGTGTCCTTGTGTCCCTTCTGCCCACTCACTGCCCTTTTTCATCAGAGCATCTCTCTGAACGGTAATTAGGATCACCAGACCATTTAGATTGGAAGGCACCTCCWGAGGTTATCTTGTCTACCTCCCTGCTCAGAGATCTGGTTGCTCAGGGCTGTATCCACTGAGTCTTGAATATTTCTGAGGATGAAGACCCTACAACTCCTYTGTCAACCTGTTCTAATATTTGATGACTCTCTCAGCAAAATGCCCTTTTTTTCTCCTTATGTCTAACTGGAATTTCCYGTGTTCTAGCTTGTGCCTCTTGCCTCTTGTCCCATGCCATGCTCCTCCAAGGAGGGTCTGCCATCTTCTCTGAGTTCTCTGATCCAGCAGTTGCAGATGGCAGCAAGGTCTTCTCTTTGCCTTCTCTTCTTGAGGCTGAACAAGCCCATCTCTCCTCAGCTCCTCTCAGATGTTCTGTGATCTCACTCTTTCTTTCTTGGACGTCCACCAGTATGTCAGTACTCTTGAGTTACAGTCTTGTTTTGTTTCCCACCTCCTTATAGTTGGGATTTTGAAAAGATTTTCCACTATTGGCATTATTAAAGGGAAGTTGCCTTAATTAGTTCCCTTCAGACTGATGATCTGAATAAATTGTATCTCAAAAATAAGCAGCAAATATCATGTTTCTGAACTAGATCCTTCAGCATGACAGTACTGCTTGAGCCAAGCAGTCAAGTATTCCTTTTTTCCATTTCTTAATGTTGTTTTTCATGTGTTCTCTGATTTTTTTAGGYAGTGATTTTTTGGGCTTTTTTTTCCCAAGGATTAAAGCTTTTGAAATTATTTATTTACAAGCTATGAAAATCTCCTTAAAATGGATTTTAACAAGTGTGTAATTGGATAATTTGACAACTGGTAAGATGAAACCCCAGAGATCAGGAATTACACTTTGCTGCAGAATAGTCGTTCTTCATGTAGAATTAATTTGATTTCCTCTAGATTACAAGTAGTAAGAAGAGTAGTCAATTAAAATAATGATTCTCTGAGTTTCCCATCCTGCTTTTAATTGCCAGCCAGTGGTATTCAGAATGCCTTTGCTTTGGTGAGGTGTCCTCTGAGGGAGGAAGCCGGGGAGGGCATGGAAGATGCTGGATTAAATCCTGGTCCAGGAGAAACAACCAGAGGCTTTGAGGGGGATTTAGGCTCTGCTTTTAGAGTGATGGTTATTCATGCAGTCTAGAAGCCCTTGGGTTTGTGACAGATGGGTAGGAAAAGCCATGTCTTGCAAAGGCATCACCAAATGAGGCAACATTTCCTCTTTCTCCCCAAACCCTGTGTGGCTGCTGCAGAGCCAGGCTGGGCTGGGGAAGGCACCACTGCAGGGCACTCTGTGACAACAGGGGCTCGAGAGACCTGCCGAAAGGTAGATCAGAGACCCAGAGCATAATTAAGGTCCCGGGGTTGCATGTTTACTGAATGCAAAAGGAGAGAAATTTGTAAGTGAGCATTTGATTCAGTTTTGCTGTGACCTTGGTAAAAGGGGTAAGGAGAAAAAAAAGTGAAGACAGGATTCAACAACACTGAACACGTTGTTTGGTAGTCACTGATGTCATTTCTGATTGTGAGGAGACTAGAAAAAAAAGCAACATAAATTGGGAAAAGAGTTGGTTTAAAAAAGCTTGACATTTACAYAGACTAAATTGGAGGCATATAAGAAATGTAAATGTAAAATAATAATAATAAAAAAAGGTTCTTTTTCTCATGCAACTTACTAGAATCTCTCATAAAATAACAGAATCACTACCCTGGAGTTGGATTCTGCAAAATTACTACCCTGCAGATACAGTAGTTACAGTTCAAAGTGACTGCTTTTCTGCAATGCTAAACTTCTATTTCCTAAACTCGTCAGCTCCAAACAGTGTGAAAGTGAGCATTTAAATCACTCTGTCCCTTGCATGCAAATCAATCCAAACAATTGGCAAATAGATCATAGGACTGCCAAATGTTCAAATCAACAGTAAAAAATATTATTAAAAATATATAGAAACATAGTGGTGTTTCATAAAAGATAGGAATATGCTATAATGATAAGTTTTTAGTGTAATTCTTACTAAAAATTCTGAATTTTGCTTGTAATATTTGCAAGGCAAATCTCCATCAGGTTTAAAAATAATTCTCTCAGCTTGAATGGAAGAAAGTTGCATTGTTTTCACATATGGGTTTTCTTTTTGATCTTAAAAAAGATGTCAGATAGGTAGTGTTATGTTTCCTGTCATAACTAGGTACAGTCTAATATATGTATATAATATGTATATAGTTCTTTGCTGATTTGGTGATAACACGAACCACTGGAAAAGAAAGTAAAAAGCTTAGACATGAGGGAAAAATGAAACTTTTTAGCATTTAAAACAGACAGTAAAAAAGAGAACATATGTAAAAACGTGTAAACTATTCATCTAATTTTGTCATAAAACCAGAATAGAACAGACCTGTAACTCAGCTAACAAAGCAGAAAACAGAAACTCTCCAGGGATTTTGTTGAGAAATGCAGTAAAAGCTAATTTCAAATTTTGTAATTTAGGGATATATTTTGTTGTTTGGTTCATTAACTGGTTTGTTAATTTCTTCATGGGGAAAAAAAAGGRAAAAAAGCTAATTCTTTTAATCTCACCTTTTTGCAATAATTTTTGACTTTTTCTTTGTTCGTGTCCTCCATCTATGCTCCATGATAGGGGAGATTGTCTGTCTACTTGGTTTGCACATGGGGGCTTGAAGTAATGAAAGACTTCAAGTTTCTGAGGTTGCAAAATAAGGTGCCGATTTCTGGTATCCCAGCAATGGATAATGGAGTTGAAGCCAGATAGAAATTAATTTTTTGTTTGTATTTGGGACTGTGAGTCATAAAGAAGTGAGTTAGTAACTGATGAAGTTTGAGAACCCCTGCCCAAAATCACTTCCTCTGAGCTGCACGATATTCCATAATCCAGATTAGCAAAGTAGGAGGCAGCGCCATCAGTCATCAATTAGGAGGTCAAAGGGACAGATTGTACTGCTCTGTATGCACCTATGATGGATTCTTAAGGTCCAGAAGACTTCAAAATTATGGTCAAAGGATGTGCTTTCCTAATTCTGTCAATAGAGTTGCTAGAAACATAGCTGAAGAAAGAAATCTGCTGTGAAACTCCACAAATTCCAGAGCAAGGGAATAACTGCAAATTTCTTTCAGGTTTTTGTGGTTTACCTGAGCAGAAAGCTGATGAGGTTTCTGTTTGGGACTTTCTSTCCTTTCCCAGCTCTGTTGCAAGCAGAGTCTGAAAACAAAATAGAAGGCAACACTCTTACTTCCAGAGACCTTGAGAGCTGACCTGGTTTTGTTGCAGTGGTAAACACCTCCAGGCAGCACACAACTTGATGGCTAGGTGTTTTTCCACTTTTGTTTTGCCATCAAACCTCTTCGTATGGTTGTGACACTGAATAGTGCAGTATGCCCATGGAAACAGCTGGGCTGTTATCACCTCTGCAAGAYTTGGCCAGCCAAGAAGTGTCCTTGGGTCCCGCTGAGCTGGAGTTGATCCAGTGGTGCTCAAAACCACCAATATCCACCCTGTTGTCTTCTACACAGAGCAGGTGGCAGTGCTCCAGTGCAGTGCTGAATTTCTATTTATACTCTTTTAGGATTTGCAGRATTTCTTGTTACTCTCTGGAGTATCTGGTCTGCCGGCACATTAAATTGCAATGAGCTCGTAATAGTGTTTTGGTTCTCTTTCCAGCAGGGACTTTGTTGAGTACATCTTAATTGTGAGACTTCGTGCTGCTGGCATCTGACAGCAGCCACTAAATGTGAATATCCTAACAGGAGATTACACAGCCAGCCCAATTATTTGCAGTCCGGGTGGCACATTGTGCTAAGATGTCTGCAGTTGCATGGGCTATTTGTTTATGCCTGTAACACSTGGAGCTTAACACAAATGTAACAGCAAAGGCTACTTTTTGCTATTCCCCCAGCTGAGAGGGAAGCTTGGTCATTAAACATCAGCTTGGCCATGCAAACACAGCAGTGGTTTCTGCTGYTATAGAAGGAAGGTCCTTGCTGCATGTCCTACCCCTGCATGCATCTAACAGAAGCCTGTTGCGTAGGTGGATGCTTCAGCCACGAGTCAGACCATTCTTGGGGAAAATAACAACCCAACAACACTGAAAATAACCACGATATTTATATGAGGTCACAACAATAGCAAGCACGTAGAAAAAAATAATATATAGTATCTAAAACCTAAATTACAAATGACATGTAAGAGTGGAGAATGCAGGAGTGTGTCGTGTCAGAAACTACCTGAAACTTCTGCTTGTCACTAATTTTTTGACCAGACCATTGTGAATGTCCTCTGTGACTGGCTTTCTAAGTGCAAGTGAAAGTATAAAGTATGGTAATTTCTAAACCTAGTTAACCCCCTCTGTACATCCTCTTCCTCATCTGCACCGCRAGGATGATGGGTGCAGGGTCAGTCTCTTCTGGAGTATTTCAAGTTTCAGTCTAATAATGTTGATCAGGTTGCTTGATTCCCCTGGGAGAAACTGTTGCAAATGCCGAAGGGTGGGAAGGAGGCGTCTGCGTGACAAACAGATGTATTAATTGCCTTCGCTTCGTATCTGTCTTCCCACTGCCCTCTGCTGGATAGCTCATCTAACCTTGCCGTGCACGTCATGTCATCGGGCACCTCTGAATAGCTGCGTGGTCGCTGCTGCTACCTGTGCCTTTTGCCATGAGCAGGAAGAGCTTTTCCCTTGCAAAAGTCGCTGTGGGTACTCAAAGCTGTGTGTTTGTGTGATTCATTTAGTAACAGTAATTAGTGCACAGAAATGGCTGGGGTGGGAGCAAGGAAAAGGAACAGTGGGAATAGGGCAGGAATTCAATTCATAAACTGTGTTGAGAACTACCTGCCAACATACTCCTATCCCCAGTGCTGTAACTGTATCACAGGGKGAGGTTCTTTGCGTGAGAGATCCTCTCTAATGCAGTGTGTGCCTCTGCAGCCCTTCCCCTCCTACCATTGCTTTGGTTACAGAGCAGAGCCCCRTGAACCTTAGCTGGGGCACAGGACTGAGCTGCAGGGCAGGCCTAGCCCATCCAGGGGAAGGGATGAGCGAGCCCCTTGGAAAGGAGCTGATGGAGCTTGTGCCCCAAGACCTCACCCAGAGAGGAGGGTCCTCAAAAGACCTTTACCCTCTCCAGGACCTAACAGCTCTGGAGAAACTGCCCCCATTTGGTTGRGCATTGGTAGGAGAAGCAGCTTGTGGTTTGTGGGGAGATCTAGATGGTGGTAAATATGCCAAAGGAGCCTTTTTTGTAAGGTGGCTCTGTTTGTGGCAGAGTTGCTTGACTTGGTCACAGCTACGTTTTAAAGCCACATTAATTGTTTCATAAAGCTCCCTTTTGGTGCTTGGTACGACGTGTTTGTTTAAGCTGCGTGCATTTGCCCATTTGAACATGGTTTTTAAAACAAGATGGGTTTTGCATGATACAAATTTTCAAGGTAAGAATTGGGGCCAGGGAGCATACTTAAGAACTGTGGCATTTAGCACAAAAGGTGCAAGTTTATACATCTACTTTTTTTTCTGTCCGTGAGTGCTTTTTTCTATAGCATTTTGAGAGGATTGTATAACTTGATTTTTATAAGCATGGCTAACTTATCTGCAGTGAGCATCACTGAATCTCATGAAAACTGCTATTAAAGACGTCTGAACGAGTCATAATGACCACAGTTTTTACATTGCTTTTATCTGTAAAACTCAGTAAATGGATAAAAATATGGTTTCTGGTGTGCAAGAAAATTGTAGCTATATAATTAATAGAGGCTAGATGTGTTAGATGGAAAAAGAAAATTGTTTTAAAAGATTGAGGGCTTTTTTGTAGCATTTGTTTTGTTTGCTGGCAGTGCCATTTCATATGAAAACATTAATTGAGCTTGAAAAGTGTCTGTGTATTTTGCTGAGAATTTATTATTTCTAAGAGAAAAATGTAGTAATACTTTATGTTTCTCTGAAAATGTCTGCAATGCACAAAAACTGTAATCTAGCCTTGGCTTGAGGAGGGTTTTYTTCTGAGGTCTTTGAGTCATAACTGAAAGAGAAAGGGAGCACAAAGAAGAGAGGGTGGCTAAAAAAAGAAGTGYATTTAATTCTGTTGACACTGAAGGATCTAAAGAGCGCAGAAAGGAGAAATAAGGCATATAGGCACCTAGTCGTTTCAGCCCAGTATAGATAGAGAGTGATGGAGAATGGAAAGAGGAAGCAAAAAGAAACTTAATCCTTCCYGACCCCAAAAGTAGAATTGCTTTTGTCTTGGTAGCACTGACTGTAATTGCTCTCCAGAGGCAAAACTGATGCTGGTGCATTGGCCATTAAAATGTCCATACACTGTTTATGCATGAGTTAGGTATTTAATACAGTCTTGCACTCATTAGTTTGAGTTTTACTGCTCCTCTTCTTGTCAACTCAATATCTCAAGAAGTAGATATTGTTTGTTGTAGAGTATTTCTTCCCATTTCCATAAAAATATGGATCATTATATCTGTTTTGAGTCACAAAACAAATCTCACGGCATATCTTATTTTTGCAATCRGCTTTAGTCGCTATTTCAGGTAGTTGCAGTCAGCATTAGGAACAGATCTTCTGGGGTCAGTATTTTTATAGATGAAGTTTCTATTAACGGTGCTTGAGGGATGTCATTAAAGGGTTACAAATACAGTCTGACTGCAAAGACTGTGATTAGTGAAGTACTGCAGAGTTTAGYGCAGCCAGTCACTGCTCTTTGGCATATGCAGAAGTGGCTCAACGTACGTGTTGAAGAGGTGGAGGCCGTGGGTTTGGACCTGAAAACATCTTTATTGTTTAAATATTTTTCTTTGCTATTTGTTTAAAAAATCATTTTAAAGGAAAAACATGAACTTATGGAATGTTTCTCTTGAGCATAGCTGGAACATAAAACCAGAGAGTTCAGAGCCACGGAAATATGTTCCTTGAGTGTGTTGGCAGATGCACTGTTCTGTCCTTTGTGCTTTTACACAGACCCGACGGAAAGAGTGCACCAGTAAAATCCTGTATTTATGCAGKCAGAACAGGTAAACAGACCCTGACATGCCTGTTTAAGGGCACAGGTAACCATTGCACAAATACTAAAATTAGCCTATGCAAATGCTGAGTATGAGGAAAAAACTACAGCATCCTTTAAAAAATGATCCTGTTAGACCAACTTGTGTCCTTGATTCACAATTCCCATCAATGGGTTGTGTATGAATGCATTTGACAGGAGAAATTCATCCTTAGAATTCCCTCTCATTTCTCTGACTTCCTGCTTCATCTTTTGCATTAATTTTCTGTTATCTCTTCATTTAGCTGATACAAATATTTGCACATTGCTGCATTAGAAAGAGACTTTTCTGTGTTAATTTCCTATTTAAAATCATTTTTCTTGAAAGTCATTTAAATGAGATGCCTATCATACGAAACTAGAAAGTAAAGACACGGCCTTATTTCATTCATTGTGCGTTTGGCAGAGACCTGATAGGACAGTTTTAGAAAGTAACAGTTGCGTCCACGTACAGTTACAACTGGAAAGACCATTTTGTCCTCCTGGCCACAGAAATGGAACACAGATAATCAGCTTAAAACCTCTAACTATAAGCAGAAATCCCATATATTAGCTTGGACACCATCCTTTTTGCTTGTGGACCACTGAAAGTGCATATTAGATTCTACTCAGCTAATCAGAAATAACCCAGGAGTTGGRTGAAACAAATCAGCTGGAGGCAGCTGGTAGAGTGAAAGGCATTGATTTTTTTAAAAACATATAGTCCCACGGGTATGATTTGACATGGCCCCCCATGAACAGAACAGGCAACTRTTTCTAATGACCAATCTGTAAGTGACATCATTTAAAAGTCATAGAGTTAGAGGGCCTTCAATGCCAAGCCTAGTGGCTGCTGTTTTCACAGTTAAGTAAATGGCAAATTCCCCYCAGGCATCAGGGTACCGCCTGTTTGCTGTAACAACACATCCAACATTGGAATGAATATGTATGTATCTATATGCTTCCAGAATGTGCATRTAGGAACAGCTTGTAAAACACTCCTCTGATCTAATCCTGCTTCTGATTGGAGTGTTACAGAAGCAGATTGTTTAAATGCATCAATTATGATAATTCAAACTCAAAAAAATTCTGTGTTATTTGGCAAATAGGGAAATGCCTCATTTCTTTGCTGATGTCAKATTTTTAGGGGATACCAGCACTATATTGTTACAGTCATTACAAAGCCTGAACTGGGAATAATCACAGAGTTTTGCTATCTGTGGCAATTTTTTGGAAAGCAGCTTGTGATTGACTATTTAATGAAGCAGAAAGTAGAGTTAGGTTTGTATTATAGGAGAATAGTCAAAAGAAATGAAATCTCATCCTCAAAAGGAACTCCCCCCAACTTTCTAACTCCTCTTTCCCTTCATGTCTTCATTTAAATGCAAATAGCAGCTTCATCCACAATACAATAAAAAAGCTTTTTTTTTTTTCTTTCCTGGGAAACAATAATGAGGATAAATTTAAGTAATTTAATTTTTGTAATAAGATAATCCTTTTCAATGCTCGTGGTAATGTTATGATAAAGGTTGATTTAAAAATTATTATTTTTGGATCAAGATGTATTTTTGGCTTTCTAATTCATAGAAATTCATAGAAAGAGGAATCACTGAATTCACTGGAACTCTGGACAGGTGCTACCCTTGGGGACAGTAAGTTCAGGAATCTCTTCTAGACTCAGCCCAAAGAGCAGACACCCCATAACATTAACTGCAACTTGACCCTGTCCCAGAAAGTCACCAGCACTTTAATGGGTCTGTGGCAGTATGGCACTTGTGGGTGTTTTTCTTGGCATTGGTGTGTGAGCAAATTTCTTCTACTGCAGACTGCTTGCACTTACCTAATTTACTGACTGTAGCAACAATAGAGGAGGTGACACTAGGTCTGGATGGTGAGGACGTTCCTGAACAAGCATCATGGCTAAACATACCCTGTCCCGAACATCTAACTTTGTATGGCCCAGACCATACAAAGGATGCTGGAGTGCTGCTAGTGTGAGTAGAAGAAAATTAATCAAGGTTCAAGTGATTAATGTAACTGGTATTAGAGAGCTCAATATCAATTGATGTAACTATTGAGAGGAAAAAGGAAAGGACTCCTGTTTGTTTCAAGTGATTGGCCAAATGTTCCCTCTATCCTTGGCTGTTTCCGGAGTCCTTTGGCCTACAAGCAAACAAGCACCTGCCTTCCAACCATATCATATATCTAGTATAAATGAGTAGGAAGATTTTAAAATTGACAGGGATCATTTTGTGTGATTGGGATTAGGAGTGTTAGTATTATTTTCAGTACTAACTGATTATAACTGTTATCAGTAATTACACTATTATTCTTTGTAATATGTATAATGTTTACTTGGCTGTATCTAACCTTTTTTCACTGCAAATACATATCTTTGCAGAGATTTCATGTTCATGTCAGTAGGTTTTGATTGCTTCTTCAGACAATGTTTGAGTTTTCTGACATGCATTTCAAAGCTGCTTTTAATATACCAAGAGGACAACACCAAAGATTAGCCAAGATGGTCATTTCAGTATAGCATAGGTATATATTACCTGCATTTTGCTTTTCCTTCTTTTGTATATTTTTACATTGTGAGACTTTAATTAGTACATTAAATATAATAGTTTCCCTTTATGAAGCCAGAAGGGTTTTCTTTGCTGTGAAAATGAGTGCTTCAATTACCCTCCTACTAATGGATAAAACATAATTAACATTATCTTGAGGCTAATTTTCATTTATGCTGCCATTCTCCATAAGCCAAACATCATTCTCCGGAAAAAGTCAATGTGTCACTTTTATTAGCCCAGTTTGCACTTTAACACTGAGAAAATTAATTCAGGATACATTAGCATACTTAACTTCAAATGCAATGAAATGATCTGATRACAGAAGATATCTCTAACAGGTCCTTTATGAAGCCAGGCCCTTTGGATGTGGGTGTACTTGATAAATGGAATTGTATTTATGTGTGTGCTCTTTATTGAAAAGACACAATGCGAAAAACATTTCCAAGCCAGACAGTTCATAAACTTGCCAGAGTTTACAATATTCACATGTGAATATTAGYCAGAAAACCCTTTTCAGTTTGACTTTCTTTCTATCAGCTACTCTGTCTTCAAAGGCTGCAGCTGTGCAATTGTCTATAAGATTTTATGCCTGAAACATCGATGATATCTCTTCCATCTTTGTAGTACTATTGCAGAATCATTAGAAATAGATTTTGGAACCTATTTCAGTGCTTTAGAAGCCATAAATAATGTCACAAATACATACAGTGGAACAGAGCCTTACATGACTTGTTCTACTCTGCATTTCATATATTTGTAGTRCACACTAGCATGAGTGAGCCAACTGGGACATCACTGCTTTCACGCAGGGGTGCTACATTCCGGGATTTGTTAGGAAAGATTTTCTAATGTTTGTTCTATGTTTTCCATATCCCACTTTAAAACTCCTGKTTTTAGTCCTCTAAACAACGCTTTACCCATCCTGTCCCCCTCGCCCTTTCCTTCCCTTTACTTGAGTCTAGTACTAAGACACTAGGGACCCTGCAATGGAAAATACTATTAAAGAAATACATAGCTCTGGTCTTGTTATTACAGATAGCAATTCTCACAACTCTTCTGATTATTGCTGCTGTAGACAGTGGTTCACCTGCACCTGAGCTAATTGTTGAATATGTTTCCCCATAARTACAGGGTTGAGGCCAGACACAGAACCTCCCTTCACCTTGAATTGTTTCACTCCCAAAGCAGAGAGCAATAGAGCAGACCACATTTTTTCCAGAAGTTTACTCTTCGATGCTTGAATGTTTGCCTGGATTTGCAAAAGGTTATACCCTGACCCTCAGACATGTGTGTAGAAGTCAAGTGTTTTGTTACTGCTYTTCAGTTTTTATATATTCTCCATAGACAAACCTTTAGCACCTGGAAATGTGAACCAGTAACAGCCATGGTGACATAGGACTGCATTTGATCACAGTGTTGCCTTGCCCTCTGTTAGACAGAGGTTTTACAGCAGCAAAAACCTCTCCGTATAACAATGTAGAAATAAGAGTGAGACAGGATTAAGGCATAGTGGGTGTGCAGAGGGAGATAAACTCTAATAGCACTACATTATGACAGATTCTTGCAGAAATTCTCACTTTTAGAAGATACCAGACATTTCTGCAACCAGATGTTCAGCATTTGTTGTTCAGCATTTGTTGTTCAGCTTCCACAACATGTGCATGAATCCAGGTCAATATTCAGAGTGAACTTAAGTCATTACTTTGGACTTGGTATTTAGGAATAATACTGCCTCCCTTCTGTGTCTCTAGGGCCAGGAAACCCAAAATAATCTCAGATCTACCAAACATGCCAAAATATGTGTTATGTGTTATGAACTTCTCTTCTTCAACATGCATTCCAATCCATTTTACCTTGGATATTTATCCCAAAAAAGAAGACTTTGAAGCTCCAAGATGAGGTAACTTTAATTCAGGCCAAGAGATCATTCTTGGACCAGCTGATTGCATGCTATAATCAACCAAGGGTCTGAATCCAGGTTGCTTTATGTAACGTCAAGCTGCAGATAGGTCATCAAAAGTTAATCAGCGCAACAATGATTAGTAGTTGAATTAAATGTGAAAAGGCCAGGAAGGGTAGATCTAATGAAATGCATTTCTTCCTTCACAAGCTGTACAGGAGCATAATTGTGTTGCCTTTCTAAGTGGACTCATTCTTTCAGGGTGGTACTCTTAGACAGAATCTTTACAGACTTAGCAGTGGTATTTGGAGCTATAGGAGTCAGCTAGGTTAATCCAGGCTTTCTGGTGAGATCCATGTCACTTTAGAAATGTCTTTCTCAATACAGAGTGTTTCCAAAGTCATGTTGCGAGTATGGATGCTCAGCAGTGCACCCAGGGAGCAGAGAGGACTTCAGCATCATGGCTCGTATTCTGCTCTCAGGCCTACTGAATTCATCTGAGGATCTTGGCACTAGGATGAGGGTTGGGGATGAGGTTCAGGAACTGATGCATCTGTGGAGGGAAAGTAGGAAAGAGGTGAATTAAGACTTAAATGTAGAACTGCAGCAGRAAACGGTCACTATCACTGAGCACAATGCCAAACAGATGTATGGAAATGTTTACTTATGAAAACAAGATCCCATTTGGGTTGGAAACCACAGGTAAAACCCTAAGRCAACTGCAAGTAATGGAGAGAACAACTACCTTGTAATAGACAGTCTAAATCTTTTCCAGCTAAGAGACAGCTACCAAATCTTGTGCTATAGCAGARGAAGCTCCAGCCACTTGCATTGGGTGGAAGGTGAACTTGCAGGGTTAGAAGCAGTGAATCATCGTGGGCATCTTCAGTTGCATCCCTGTCTGGAGACTGCATCTCCATATCCGCTAGGAATGTGGCACAGAGTCGAGCCTGAACATAATTGCTCTGTTTCCCGCATGTTTTCACTTGAACTAGATGCATGCTTTTAGCTGAGCATGTACTTTACTGAATTAGGCCCAAAACCATGAAATCTAACAAACACAAGAGGTAAGACACAGTTTGCACCAAAGAAAAAGTTTGGGTTTTTTTTCTTCCTTTGTATTTGAACATAGTTAGGAAAAGAAATACATTCCAAAAATACCCAATTGTTACAACATTAAAAAACACATACATCTTGGTCACAAGCTTATAAGAGGCCTGGCTGATAAAGTTAACATGAAAAGATACTTTTTAAGGCACAGCCTGGCCCTGTATACAGATCTAATCTCTGCAGGACTTCTCAGCCCACCTGCCCATTAATGCTCTCATTAAATGAGCGCGCTCAGCCTCAGTGTGTTTAAGGGTCTGTCAGCATTTTCCTTTAATAACCATCACATGTAATGCATTGGCCTCTTTATTTTGCAGAGGTTACTGATGTACATTGTGGACTCTATTTGTATTTTATAACGTATTTAAGGAACAACAGGATTTAAATGTGATGGAATGGTTTTGACTGAGATGCTGGATTAGCATTTCGAATACGTTTTGGTGCTAACCTCTTGGGTAAGCCSTCATTATTTAAAAGTAAAACCCTGTCAGAAGTAGATGACATTGCTAATTGAAACAGTCACAAATCAAAAAATAATGTATATGCTGCAAGTTACCAAAACAATTTGACTGCCTATAGGGGCCATTAGAGCAGAGGTAGATKAACTGTCAGGAGGAGCAAGGGGTTTAAGGAGTCTGTAGCAACATATGCTAACTGGAATCCAGTGCACATTTGTTATAAAAACTGTTTACACAGTTTTTCTGTGGTTTTTGATATTGTGCCATTATGAGAATGGTAGATAATTTTGCAATTATATTCCTAGAATATTATATTACGCTTTCCTCTTTTTTAAAAAATAACACTAATATTGAAAAGTAAATGAATATCTTTGGACAGAAAATTCTACTTAGTTTTGTCTGGTCCTTTCCAGAAAAATAATTATATTGAAACACAACTTCAAAGTGAGGTTTGAATGTTATCTGCAGAGTGGCCAGAGTAATATTCCAGGCTGGTTTTAGGATTCAGATTGGTGCTGTTTATCCCTGTTTGCATTTGGGTGCAAAGCTGGTGATGTAGCAATCACCATTATCACTGAGACACCAGTAAACTGTCTGAAAACCTCAACCTCGGTTTCTTTCTCCTCTCACTTCTCCAAGGAATTGATCATGTYTTCACACATCTCATTTAAACTGCAGCTTGAATGTAAAATGTGGTTCATAATTTCGTTGTTACACTGGACCTTGATTTGTGAGGTTTCCATTTAAACMGACTTTGCAGTCTTCATTCAGGTGAGCTGGGAGGTTTCTTCCCTCTAACTCTGATACCCAARATGAAGGAGAAACCTGAGCAATTTGTTTCAAGAGGAATATGTGACCTATATAGGCATAAGGAAAATTATTCCAGGGAATAGGGTTTACTCCATCCCAGCAGCATTAGGAGGTTTAGATAGTTTTGCATTGTGAGACTGCTAAACAAACCAAGTGGGAATAGCCATAGGTTGGCTTTGTGCTAAATAAACTATTACAGAGAACACTGCTAAAATAGGGCTAATAGATAGTGTTGCTTACAGCAGCTAAATTCRGTGGAAAAATTCAGCACGGCCCTTAGCAGGAAATTGGGATAACTCCCGTGCACCCTGGCTCTGCTCTGTCTGATGGGAAGATGGGCTTCTCCGTGTCTCCTGAGTTCTTTGMACTCTCAGAACTGAAATTGTGACGTTGTGTTTTGCTTGTTTTGGTTTGGTTTTGGTGGTATTTAGGACATTAGGAATTGCTCAGCTGTGAGAGGGAAAAAAAGGTTATGGCCCATACTATTGAACTCTATCCATCCTAATGCAGTCTCGGAGCAAATCCCTCCATTCCATGTAAGCAGAGCATTAAAGAAACAGCACTCAAGATCATGCCATAGAATGTGCTTTAATACCACAATCATTTATTATGTTCATGTTGTATCTTTCATAATAATAATGAATTTGAAAGCAAACATTTATGCAACATAAACCTAGCTTAAGGCAGACTTTAGAGTGTAGAAAGCTCCAAATACTGCTCAGATTTTCTCACAGGAGCTCAGAAAAAAAACTCTTAAATTCTCAGCGTAGGATTTTTTTCAATTAAATCCCTTCCTTTCTCCTCTGCTTCCTCTGCCAGGGTGACAATCCTTCCCTGAGATGGCTGAGAGAGGGATATTTTTATGACGTGAAGCTTTGCTCTTTAACCTCTCTGAAAGCCTAAGGTCCTACCCATAAATCTCAGAGTATGCAGAAACCTTCAGTCTAATGTTTTTTGGGCAACCTGGGAGGAGTGGTGATGGCTTTMTTTAATAAGTTATCTCTCTTGAAGGCTTTAACCCTGCTTAGCAGTRCATACATTGCAACCAGACCCACATTCCCAGCCTCTCATGGCTGGAACCKCTCAGAATCCAGATTGTGTTTGCCCAGAAGGAGAAAAATAGCCGAGAAACCTGCTCCTATCATCACCCATGTGCATCTTCCTCTTTGTGCACCTTTGCAATGCAGACTGAAGCTACTACTGCTTGTTTGCTTCCTTACTTCCAAACTGATCTTCAAAGTTAGTGCCTTTCCAGCTACCTGGAGCCAACTACATCTGTCACCCCACTAGGTGTAGGGTCGGATTAGAGAGCAAGGCTGTAKCTTCTAGTGTCGGAGATCTCTAGCTTTGTAGCAGTTTTGTTGGTTATTATAGTGACCCTCACATACATTTCTCTGCCAAATCAGTTTAGATTAACTGAAAGCTGAGTTTATCCTGGACTCCACTGAAGCTGGAGAGCGTGAGGAATGCTATGCCCAACTGATCCATCTGTTGCATTCGTGGCGCTCTGGTCCGTGGTCTGGCAAGCCAGCCTACCAAGCAAGAGGAGCCTGATGGGATTTCTGCCTGGAAGTGCCCTGCAGGACCAGGACTACCATTTRTAGAGCACTTTGGGTTAGAAAGCAGCTGTGTACATTTAAAAATTCATGGGCTCTTTCCAATTCYCACTTGACTTTCTGGAACTTCAGCAAGATTCATCTGTTGCTGAAGAGAAGTGAAAAYGTACGTAGTTTTCCCCTGTCTAATATTTGATCCCTGTTACTGAAAGAATGTGTCACCACGAAACTACTTTGACAATTAGCAAGCCCCCTGCCTCTCCCATATCAACTCTCATTCAGCTGAATGGCAATGGATAATATTTTGTATAATGAAGCATGGTCTAACCCAACTATTTAGCATAATGGGAGAATAATAAATCATTCTGGAGCTGTCAGCATAGTACTTGGGTGTTTTATACTAGGTAAGTAAACAATGTGTCATTATACTCAGGAGTTGTGTGAAATCAGGAGGCATAAATTGTGTTATTGTGTTCCTAGACAATATATTGTTGATAATTATTTTAAACTATTGGTGTGAATGGGCTATAATTAATTTGTACCTCCCTTTTGTCTAGTGTTGAAGAAGACTTGAGAGATAGCCACCCTTGYAAGCACTGCTGTGTGCCTGGCACTGATAAATGTATCAAACTCTAGCATGACTTTATCTAGGAAACAGATTTTGATAGCTTGCTAGGATTTAGGTCATTGGATAATTCAGTGCAAACTGCAAATCTTAATGCTATTGACAGAAGAGGGAGCACATATAGGCAGCACGTTCTATAAATCCCAGACCTGTAAGTAGCTCTCTTTTCACAGATTTATTGTAAATGTCCTTGAAAGCAATCCAAAAAAAGGTGAACACGCTGGGCCTGGATTGACAGGTTGGCTTTCGAGATTCATTGTATGCGTTTTTTTGCCCTATGAAGCCTGTAAGAAAACCTGCTGTATAGTGGCATATGAACTTGCCTGGGAAATGATTCACATCTAACATTCTCTAATATAMCCAGGGAAACTTCAAAATTGCTACAGTCATAGGGCAACCAGACTAATCTGTCTGGAACTTGAGTAAAGTCCCTCTGCTCATCTTCTTAAATGTTAAAATCCTTAAGTGAGGGCCTGAGATTCACATCAGAAACTCAGGAGCCTGGCTGGCTTGTGTACAGAAAAAGAGAGGAGACAAAGAAATGTCAGAAAGAAGAAGTAAAATTAGGTGAACTTTCCCGTTACAGGCCTTGATTTTATTCAGCCTTATTAAAAAAAGAAAGAAATGAAGAAAGAAAACACAGAAAAGAACAGTTCTTTGAACACAGATAGCCAGTTCAGTTCACATTCTGAACATTCATTTCCTGAGCCTTTGTTTCAGAGGATGATAATCTTTTCGATGCTTGGAGGAGATTTTGGAAGTTATGTGTATGGTTAAAAAGTTTATTTCATTCTCCTTTTTAAAATTCAGGTCTTGTCTAGGCTGAACCACTACATGACAATGGAAAAACAGCATATGTCACACCTAAAAAGAGTGTGGAGACTGAGTGACAGACAGTGATTATGCTCAGATTAATCTAAGTCCTGGTTTCTGGTATGTTTTATTTAACACCCATTTAATTTGGCTGTGTAATATAGAAAAAAAAAAATCTTTGTCAAACTCCGCACCCTACTCCAACAGCTGCAGAGTTTCACAACACAGACGTTATGAGCTTTGTCGCTAAAGCACATCTCTTGGGCATCTGTGTCGTTTTAGTGAAAATCAAGAGCATGAATAAACATTTGACGATACTTTTGTTCCTGTGACCTCTGGGGATAGAATTTAGGACCTGTGCATTCATCAAGYAAGAACGACTCAAGCTCTATTATGTCCAGGCACTGAATTGCTCTCTTAAGTTTTCAGATAACTTTGAGCATTAAATTTGTGCTTGGCCCCAGAAGTTACATATCTTTGGTGTTACAATTATATGAATATTTTGACACATGAGGATATCTGGCAATGTAAGTACCAGTATTAATCATTCTGTCAGTTTTGAAATCAACTAATGTATACTTTCTGCTTATTCTGTGATAGTGGAAAAGTTAGCAGACTTGAGATACTTATTTGAGGACTGTTCAATTAAATGGAAGAAAAGTCAGAATAAGGCTAGGCAGAGTGAAATGTATGTTTTGTTGTAATAGCTGTACTCTGGGTGATGAAAGGCAGAACTTCTCAATATGCAATTACATGGTATGTAGACATTGTTATCAAGAACCGCCTAGAATCCTATCAGATCTGAACAGGCAGCATGATGACAAGGTATATATATATTTATAAGCCAATGGTGTGACCTTTTTTAAGTATTTACTCATGAATGTGTTTGCCCTTTTCTTCTTCAAATGCTGTCATTTCATTGTCAGAGATTCTTTTAATTTGTTGCTCATGATTTACTTAGAGCTTGAAGGCCAARTTCAGGTGTCACTTCTTAGCCAGGAATAACTATGGTGACAAGGAAATCAGATCAAACGAAGAACCAGGATTTGTGGTCATCCAGTGCACGTTTTGACTAGGATTAATAATGACCCRCATGGCTGGCAGCTCTTAAGTATCCCTGGATAATTACAGAGAGGACTGAAGGAAAAAGGAGGAGGAGGAATGAGGACAGAGGATGCATCTGTCTGCAAAATCTTCTTAACCCTGGATATGAAAGACTGGTTAGGTTGGTAGCTCATAGGAAAGGCAAAATGTTAATTTTCATATTCTGTCTTCATAGCTAAAGATCAGCAATGGGCAGAGTACGGTCTRGCCCCTTTTCTCTGCAAGGGTCCCATTTCAGCCTGCTTAGGTCCCTCTTATTTAGCAATGGGGAGACCTTTTTCAACCAGGARCAACTTCTCCGGACAATGATCTGTGGGGCTGTTGGTGGACAAATGAGAGGAGGTTCTCGTTGCTCTTCTATGGCCACGTTATGCTGCCCAGGCCATAACATAACACTAGTTCATCCCATTAGCTTCTGCTCACATCATAATGCTCGCCTTTGCTTCCATTCTGGTCTGAATATGTTCCAATATAAAATTTCTGCACACCASCCATACAAGAGCTGGAGAAGGCCCAGATGGTGGTGTGAATACAGATGAAATTGTATTTTAAGTATTACTTTTCTGATTGCAATTTCTGGTGCCCTTGATGAAGTGGTCTGTCTGTTTTGTTTCTGTTATCAACGGAAATGCTTTGAAAATTGCTCTGCTGCTCAGGAGTGAGAGCAGGAGGAAAACATTGCTTTACGGTGAGCCCTTTGAAAGATTGCTTACACCCAGAGCATCATCTTAATTTCCCCAAAGAACAGGCTGAGCTGATCAAAAATGATCATTGGTTTTGCACAAATTTGAATACAAATAATTTCATTTCCAAAAGTTTCTAAAATTGCAGCAGCCCATKATTATTTACATATTTCCTCAAGCACAACATAATTATTTTCTTAGRTTTTGTTTTCTTGCTTTTGTTAATTGCAGACTAAGTTATAGCACCCTTTTCTCTGGTATCCAGATGTACTTGGAGGCAACTCAGTGCCCAGTTAGGATCAAAGCACAGCCTGAGATGTGACATTCCTGATCTCAGTTCATTCAGGTGCCAACCTAGGGTGATACAGCAGCCATGTTCTCATTTTTGTGCTATTTTTCTGCAAAATGATTTGATTCATTGGGGAATCCTAATGGGAAGACAGTTGAAAGCTACAGTCTTCCAAAAATTATAGCAGGTCTTTACACTTCTTGAAAAAGTCTTAAATATTTGTGAGAATCAACTATCACTAGCCCCCTCCGACACTTCCATTCAACCCTYCTAATCAAAATATATAGTATTTGATGTTATTCAAGCAAAAAATCCTTAGTATAACCCCAATCCYCTGGATCTCCTAATGAGGGATATGGGAAACCTTCCAAACCATGCAGAAATGAGTATAATGAACCCAAAAGATGGGAGGCCAGCTGGGTGCCTTTGCTCTGTACACTTGGCATTTAGGAAGTAGATGAAATAGGATAGTGTCCAATAATTTGGAGATTCACCTTTATTAAAATGTTAAGCACTGAGAAATCATTTAACTTGATTATAGGCAGCTGCACCAACCTTTTCCACAAAGCTATRCATTATCTAATAAGAGATTTTGTATCTTTTGAAGTTGAAAGAGGTAAAAAAATATGGTAAAAATGCAAAACCCTTTAAAGAAAGCTTTAGTGGTTCTGCAGAGACGTGTGGTAAGAGGTATGTGTCCCTTGTGAGGCCACCCTGCATGGGCTGCAGCAGTGCACACAGTCAGATGGCAAACAAGGATTCAAGACAGAGCTCAGTTTGTGGTTCCTATGGGGCATCCTCAGGCCCCAGGGTGCAGAAGGGAGCTCTGTGTCCCCCTAAAGCTGTGGGTATTAGAGGAACCCTGAGCAGGCCCGGTGAGGTCAGAGGAGGAAGATGAGCTGCCAAAAGGAGACTCTGAGGAATTGCAAACATAGAAGAAAAAAAAAAAAAATCTGTGTTACAAATGGGATACCTGTTTCTTGGGAACTTGCCTTCTCCCAAATGGTCAGAGGCAATTATTAGCCTTCACTGTTGGCATTTGTTATTATAAAGCCTCCTGCACAGATGATCAGAGGAAACAGGAATAAAGTCACCTTTTGTATCAGTATTATTCACTATCCCAAAGTTTTGTAGACTGTTCCAGCTTTTCATTTAGTCTGGAAGAGAAATGAAGCTCCTGTCCAGTGCAAGCTGAACCTCTCTGCATGATCTAGCTTTAGCCATGTGAGTAGCCTCAGTAAAGTATTWGAAAATCAGTAGACTAATTACTGAAATAATCTACCTGATTAGTATCAGGGGAGTCATATGAGTTAGATGAAGTGAAGTGAGAGCAACTGGACTAAGAAAATGGGGTTACTTGGGAGACAGCAGTGTTCAGKATACTGTAGGCATTCCTTTTGGTAGGTGGTTATTTGGAAGAAATAAGACTTATACCAAATCTGTTCACACWGTTGTGGAAGGCTAGACTTTAAAGTCTGGGCATCAGAGTTTAATGTGAGCAGGATCTCTAAACAAAGAGTTGACAATATTAACAAAAGTAATATTAGATTGGAATGAGAAACTTTGTACAGTTAATTAAAAATCAAAGATGGTTATAATAGAAGTAATTATCCAGGAGTATTAAATCAGTTGCAGGTCTGAGCCCATAAAAGAATTAATCAAGAATAATTAAATATTTGATATTGAGGGCTTATAATTTCCACTAATGCCAAAATCTATTCCTTTAACCAATACAAATTTTCAAGTCTACATTTAAAAGTAAGTGGATAATAGGTGACCAACTGCATGGAAAGAAGTTTCATTTTTGATGCTAAGCTACAATTACAATTAAAAGGGTATGATTTCTACCTGGAGAATTTTCCTGATGAAAACCAAAAGCTTTTCTGGTTTAGTTCCCCATGCTCAAACGCAACAGGTAGCAGATGCCATGGAAAGGGTGCAAGGGCAAGGAAAGGTGCTTCCTAGCAGCTGAGCCGGTGCAAGCTGTCGCAGTAACTCTGGTTCTTGGAAACAGGCTCTCGTGGAGCAAAAGTATCATTTTATTGAAGTAGGTCTACAGCTTTGTGCTGCTTTTGGCTGCAGGGCTCTAAATTTGTGGTAAGTTTAGAACAAACAGGAAAACCCAAGTAAATAAAAATAAAAGTCAGATTATGTCGGTCTTGTGTGTCTAGAGGCAACTTGAGGAACCAAGCCTTTATTGCTAATAGTTTGAGGATTTTTTTTCTGCCCTCCCCTTATTTTTTTTAATCCAATAAATAGGCTTGTCACAAGCCAGTATTGAGCCTAGTGCAACCATTTATCAGCTCGATTCCTGCAGGAGAAATGTCTAGAGGCAGTCTATCTAGTTGGTAACAAGGAGATGGATGGTCACACCAGGCTCTATGTTGGCATCGAGCGACAGTTATTTATTGGATTAAGGGCATTATAAACTATCAGTAAAAGGCTTCATACTTTCCTCCCCTTTTCTGTCTGTAAACTTAGCTCTGATTGGGCTGGAGGGAAAAATTGGTTCATGAATCATTGTATCTTTCTTARTTTGCAAAATTTGCAAATAAAAATACAAGGCCTTGAGATATTTTTATTTGGTTGAGGTTATGAACTGTGATGTCTCAGGAAAGTCAGGTTTGTGCCCACTAAATCTGATGAGAATTTTGCTGTCRAAGTCATTGGATGCTGTGAGAGTCTGTAGGCCTTGGTCCTCTTGAGATGGACCTCCTCTTAGAACCACCACCAATATCGTCACTTAACACTACAAATAACTATTTCTTTTCATTATGTGTGTTATAAACTRGAAGATTTCAGACTCGAGACTTTGTAAACATTATAGAGTGACTAGTTCTTAAAATAGGACTKTATTTATGTGGTGTTTTCAATAAATTTGAGAGGAAACTGAAGAGGGAACAGGAAACTGTTACTCATTCACTGACATCAGGTGAGTTATTGGATACAGATCTCTGGACACGTCTGTTTAGGAAAATACATCAAATGTTCTGGGTACAAAGCATGCAATTTGATGTCAAGTCCAAATTTGTTTCCTTCAGGACAAGGGACTAACATTAACATAAGTTCTCTACCGGTCATTCCAGAGGGATTAGACATAAAACAAATGTTGCAGAATGTACAATAAAGTCTTAAAGACATTGAATCTGCAGCCCGCATGTTCCCCAGGATATTATTACAAGATTCTTCATGTCTCTTTTTCTAATGGCTTTTTGGATTCCCTGCTTTCAGCCTGCCTCAGCTGGCTTTACAAGTGTCTGACCATTCTTTTTCTCTGTTATTAATTTTTTTCTATTACAAAACATTTCTGATCATTCCTCTGTCTTGTCTAACTGCTTCTTAAGTTTATTGCTTTTCTGTGATGCTGTTAGGGATTTTATTTCCCAACTGGTATTACTTTTTAACTACTCATGTAAATCTGTATCAGTTTGGATTCATGCAGAAAAACAATTTGTCACAAATCTGCAAAGGCTAAATGATCAAAGCAGAGCTTGCAGGCTCCCCACTCCCTCTCTTTGCCTCTTGATCAGCCMTAGAAATATCCTATCCGCATTCAGATTCTCATACTTCTTTGTGCTAAGGACWTTAGCTATGGCCAGGAAAGCAAACGGGTCACTTCTCAGCATTGCTGCAAGATGGATGAAGTTACACCCATTTATATCCRCTAAAGAGTCTGACAGTAGCTGTTGTCACAAGCTAATCACACATAGATTCCCAAACTGCAGTGCTGCTGCTGTCCAGGCACCATATATTGCTTTTGGGAAAACAGAATTTTTGAGATTTTTTTAATGGAAAAAAAAAAAAAATCAAGTTTCTTTACCAAGACCCATGGCAAGAAATGGGGCAAATTGCACACATTTACCTGCCAGGCTGTGGGTACAACTGTGCTGCTTCTGTGAGGAAGGACCAGAGACCTTATTCATTTGTCTCATTCCTTGCTGTAGATTTTGTCTAAAGACATGGCATGACCCAAATTCTGCCCTGGGCATCGTGATGTCCTCATGAAGGTCACGGTCACATGTCCCGGAGCAGATTTTGGCCCCATTTACCAGATGGGAGCTGGAAATTATTATTGTAGGTTTTTTTTCCTGGATGTCCTTTTCGGTTTATTTCTGTGTCTCTCTTAAGAGTTGTAGTGAGGAGCTAATTACGGACCCAGCAGAGCCAGTTTGCTGCCAGCTCCCCTGCTGCTCTGCCGTGTCCTGCTCATGAATGAGTTTGGGTTGGGGGGCAGGTTTCCAAGGCCCCTGTGGTGCTTCCGATTTAGCTCCGTCTGCCTATCGCTTGATGTTTCTAAATCTGAGTTTGTTACTAAAACTACCAGGCCACTGCATAAGGAAACATTGGAATAGGATGCTTAGTCAACCCCCTTCTGGATAGTGGAGAACATGAGTTTTCTTGGTCCTTACAAAATGCTTAAATTCCTTTTCTAATTGTGGAAAGCTTGATCAACTGTGGCTGTCCAGCTAAGCCATGATTGCTGATGTTAATTATCACACTAGGGCTAATTTTGTCCTTACAAATATGCTTTTGCCTTGTTCCTGCATCATTTTTTCCATCTTCCAGTTTGCTTGTACATAAGCCTGAGTCTAAGTTACCAGGATCTTCCATGCCCTTTAGAGAAATGAGATGCAGAGCTCCAGGGAATGTTCCTAGCTTTACCCATGACTTGGTGTAGAGGCTTGGGCAGGTCTCTTAAACTTATTACATCTCAATTTTCCCCTGTGGAAAGTGCAAGGGAATAGCAGTCCTTTGAAGATGATGAAAATCAAGTCAGAGTCGATAAATGTGTTAGCTTTGTTATTATTGTAGACGTTGCTAAATGGCTTTCCTCTCTGAGAAGTACATTGAGGACATGAAAGAAATTGAATCTCTCTATATATATTCTTATAAATACCATATGTGCACCTCCATTTGCCTGCTTTGCTGACAGGCTTTGCTTGACCTCACAGGATTAACCCAAGGTTGYCAGAGATGGGAGGAGAGGGACGAAGA
Source organism: Eudromia elegans (assembly GCA_003342815.1). Classification (NCBI taxonomy): domain Eukaryota; kingdom Metazoa; phylum Chordata; class Aves; order Tinamiformes; family Tinamidae; genus Eudromia; species Eudromia elegans. Next base: position 4,296,824 of record PTEX01000041.1, on the reverse strand, counting down.
CTTGCAACATCCTGCAGTCTATGGCAGGCCTAAAATTTAAAGAGAACTGTAAAGAAAGTAGCTGTCTGGTAGATGCTAAAAGCTRGGAAAATTGCAGTAGATAATAGAGCAGGTAGGATGGGGCAAAACATCTTTGGGACTTGAAAATGAGATGTTTGCCTGCTGGCTTATGGAGATGCTCAGGTTCAAGAGACRGAGTACCTGGCACGCAGCAGAGAAGGATGAAAGTTCTCTGTGGACATCTGCGGCGAGGACGACGCTGCTGACGCCCTTAGTGATGCTTCTGCCCATGTGCCTTGGATTTCAGATGGGTCGGAGTGRATGTGCGTCTTGGCAAGGAATCCAGAGCCGCCACAGAGCATTCTTGGTCACAGTCTGGTACGTGAAAATAATTGAATGACTCTCAGTGGGGCTTCCAAGTACAAACAAAACTCTGCAAAAAGCACTGACAGACAGACCTCAGCAGGCGTGTCAGCACATTTTATAAGATGGTATTGAAGTTTTTGTCAGGGCTGGTTTTTTGTTTTGTTTTTTTCACTAAAACACAAGAAAGATCTAAACCTGTTCAGAAAATAAAGCACTGGATTCCTTTTTTACATATCTCTCAGGACTGCCTGGGGCAGATTCCCAGATATTCCAGATCTGGGGCACTCTTTGCAGCAGCCTTGTCCCACAACATCCCAGGGACACATTATTTATGCGGYGGTGATGGGCACATGGAAATATTTTTGCGAGCAAGTTGGTTTAGCTGCTGGACTATTGACTCATTTATTTCTAATGCATATTATCAAAATGGATTTGGGGYTTTGCCAGATTTGCCTCCTGGGCATTCCCACATGCCAGGGGTTGCTCTGATCTGCTCCTCATGGCCTGGGACATCCTTCTGCAGCCACCGGTTTTAGCATTCCTCATGCATCCTGGAGTGCACGGGTATAGGCACAGGGTGGAAGGGGAATGACAGCCTAGGAATGATAGCAGCGAGCTAAGGAATAAAGGGAAGAAAAAAGCAGATTAGGCAAGGCCAGTGATTTGTTTGGGGATTTTTAATGCTTCCCTCCATAAAAGCAAAGCTTTTTCAGTCAGCTTGACCCCAGTCGTTCTGGCTCTGCTACACATCACACCAAATATTTACTCTGCTAAATTGCATTGCTAGAGTCTCACTAGAGTCTTTTCTTTGAAGTGATATCCTAGAGCTTTCATTTGTTGCTGGAAATCCCTGTATCCGAGCTCACATTCACTGCTCGCAGAGCTCCAGACCCCCTGCAGGCACCAAACCCCTGTGTTAGCAGCTTCTCACCTGCGAGCTCGAGCATCAGAAGAGCCCGGAGCAAAGACTGGCCCCGGCTCTGAACTTTCAATTGGATTTGGCTGGTTTTGCATGGCACCTCCCTCCCCTTGCCCACTAGCCCTGGGCCCAGCCGACATGGCAGCCTGCCAGTTAAATAGCCCTTTCTGTGCTGTTTTAAAATGGGCTTTTRAACCTGAGCTGCCCTGGGAGGATTTGGCTCCCCAGCTGCCTGAGCCTGCCGGAGGTCTGGTGCTGCATGGACACCTTGTCCACTAGCATTCCCAGCATCCCACTGCTCCTCAGCTCCCAGCTCAGCATATGGGGCAAGTCTTCATTCTGCTGGAATCTGAGGATTCCTGCTGCAGGAATCCTCAGCAGGAAGTCCAGCCTTGAAATGCTTCACCACTGCTCTGCAAAGTGGCAGAATCAAGCAACTGTTTCTATATTTTCCTTTCAGATACCCATCCACGTGTAAAATGGTGGTTTGGGTGCTAACCTTCATCATATGTGTAAATGATAAAATCACCTGTGCCGTAAAGTTTGTCCTGGCAGCAGGCTTGAAAAATAAGAGTTAGTACCAGAAACTGAGACCGCAAGTCCCCGCAGTGCTCTTTTTTGCTAGCATTTGTGTGCCCGCCAGCTTTCACCTCCTGGAAAACCATTGCTGTGTTTYAGCTAGTTTAGCAGCTAGACCTCGGAGCTGACCTGGACACTGCACAAATACAGAGGAGAGAATTCCTCTCTTTTTGAGGAGCAAAGGGACATGCAAAAGCATCTTTATAGGACCAKAACAAACTCTGGAAGTACTTACATTTCAGATTTGATGTGCGCTGAAGTTAGGATAGGAAATAAAGCCTGTGATAGCCTTAGAAATTCACTGTGAGCTAAGCAAATACTGATGTGTTGGCCTCAGAGAAGGTGCACCTGCTGGTAGGACTAATAAATTGGCCCTGCATTTTTATTGAGCCGCTCTCATATCCTGGCCAGGCTGCAAACTAATTTTTGGTGCTCTGTTGAATTTTCATGGTGACTCTTGGAAATATGTTGGCTAYATTTCCTGTATAACTGTTCTGGTCCATCAATATTTCACTGAACTTCAAAGAAATATTTATCTCCCTGGATTTTTGAGCTGAAGTCTTGCAGGATTTTTAATTCTGTTTTCTAATTCCTTAATGGCTGGGCTCTGTGTGATGTCTGCTAGGTTGAAACACCCTTAACACTCAGAAATAGGAAATCTAAAAATTAYATCCTGTTTAGGCTGTGGTATAAGTTCTTTTGCAAATAATAGGAATGGTGGTGGTGCTAGATCCTCAAGAACGGTAACTAGTTAGGAAAACTAGTAGAGACATGACTGAATGTCATGAGTAGGTATTGGCATCCTTTGCAGAATCTCAATATGTGATTCTCATGATTTTAATGTAAGTCTGATTCCCAGGAAAGATTATCTCAGTGTTTAGATGAAGTGTTTTCTCCAACAGCTACAAATACATGCTATGTTAAAAATTAGAATATAATTTAATTAATCAGTGGTTTATATTGTGTGTGGTTCATATTAATTCAGAACTAATACTAGATCCACAAATGTATTATTAATAAGAATGTATTAGTTTAACCTCATTATTTTTCTTTGACTTTTAGCTGAGGTGGTGATTCAAAAGTATATTTGTAATTTGTGAGCCTTAGGAAGGCGCTCTGTTATAAACCAAAGAGTATTAGAGATGGGAATTATTTTCTGGTTGTGCATGAGTGCTGTGTGTTTTGCCAAGCACATGTGCACAACTCATCAAATCTTCCCTTATCCCAAGGTTTCCTCATGGGGGGCTTGCAAAAGGAGAGGTCCCTTGGGAATAAGATACATCAATAACACAGATGCATCTTTTATACATAATGTATTATAACAATCACAGCCKCCTCTTGGGTCTTAGGTTCTTCTTAGAATTGGATTGAAAGCTGACCTTTGAATGTCCATAAAATTTGGAATGGGAATGGGATGATGCCATCCTCTTGGGATGACGGTACCCAAAGCTCATTAACGTGCTACATTTAATGTCATAGGTAAGTGAGGTAGGAAAATAATTCAGCTCATCAAATGCAGGATTTTATTTKTCTTGGAAAGAATTGCCAACGACTTGAAAGGTTTGCTCAAGCTGCTGCTCCCAATATCCGTAGCCACCATGGGAGCAGTTGGGAGGTGCTGCTCCGTAGCGTTCTTCCACCTCTCACATCAGGACAGGCGGAATAGCCTGGCAAGGTGGAACAGGGTATGGATCTGGTTGAAAATCAACCCCAAAACAATGAAAATATTGATTTTCAGCACACGTTTATTAATCTTACTGAGTCCTGAAGGGTTGTTTCACCCCCAGCAGAGGCAGTGAGACACCCCKGCTTTGCCTGGTGGCCTGAACTTCTCATGGAGTCTGAAAAAAAAGAATGAAAAATCTGCTCAGACATTGATTCTGCCACCTATTTCTTTCTAACCACTGGTTTTGCAATCACATTTTGCTGTTTTAAAAAAATCCATTTTCCTTTCAATAGCAGCTGGGTGGAAGACTGCGAGTCAGCAGGTGGAGGAATCCAGAGAAACACACATTTAGCTTTCACTTCATGCTGCCTTTTAACCCTCTGCCTGACATTAAGTAGGTCTGATTCTGKAGCTACCTGGCCTATACCCGAGGAAACAATGGAACTGATTATACAGCAAATTCTCACATTAAACAAGCTTAATTTGCTTTTATTCCATCTCCCATTCCCAGTAATTTCAGCTTTTGTTCTTCCTGATGAAGGTGGCACACATTAAGCCAAACGGTGATTTTTGAAGTTCTTGGTAGTCTTTTCATGATTTGCATTCCAGATTAATCACCCTCCCTTTTACTTAGGGTAGAGTTGACTCTCCCATTTAAAGGAGCAGCCCACAAATTCTTTTGTATTCTTTCTCATCCCAGTGCCTTTATTCCTTTGAACACAGGAGAATTCAACAATTTTTTTTTTTTTGAGTCCATTACAAAAGCTCAGAAACCGTAGTGCAAATAAAGAAATTGATCTTTTATTTAATGCAAGCCTTTAGACTGTATTCTCTGAACTTTTAGGGCTGGACATGAGCCACTCGCAGGCTCGGAGCCCGCAGCAACGTGCTACAACCAGGAAATCTGCTTTGGCCCCTCTGCACCACCATGTATCTAGCCCYGCAGCTGCTTGTAAAACTTGTCCTTCGGTTGCCGTAATCTTATCATTAAAGGTGGATTTAAGTGCTAAGAACCGAGGAACAAACCTCTGTGCTTGCAACTGGAGGCTGGGAGATGAGGCTGCGGTTTGGTGCCAGCTCAGCTCTCCGGAGGGAGCGGGTGCTAATCCCAGGGGATGGGCAGCRAGATGCCAGGAGGTCACAGAGCTCCAGCCCTTCTCTTTGCTCTCTTGCTCTGCYGCTTCTCAAACACCTTCCAGGCTGWTGCTTTTCTTTCCTCTGCTTGCRGTGGTAACGTGAGGAAGAAAGCGGAATTTGAGCACATCYGTGAGGATGTCAGGCATTTATACTTTATTGGTTTAGAAGCTTACTAAATTTAAACAGAAGCATTAACATGGCCTTAGGCTCTCTTGACAGTTATAAACTCTTCCTTGGGGGGATTTCTGTAATGCTTTCTAATCAGCTTAAGGAGTTAATTAAACAGCTGTCACTTAGCTTCTTAATTCTGAGACTCGATGCTAAATAAGATTTGAAATTAGTTATGCGTGATGGGAGCGCRGTTCCTGCAATACACGGGGACGGCTGTGGGCTGCACCGAGCTCCGAGGTGGGACCGGGCACTTGTGCTCCAGAGGCTGGTGGATGGAAAACCGAYGAGGAGAACGAAGGATGTTAATAGGTGTCCCATGGGGCAGGTTGTCAGGTAGCTTTTTCTTCCCGTTTGGTGGCCTGCCTTGCACTGAAGATCTCAGCGATGGGTTTATTTGTATCGCTGTTGCAACCTGGAGATGTTAAACCCAAAGGCCAAGGTAGCTATTGAAAACAAAAAGAGAATGTGTTTGCTTTGGAAGGTGGGTATTTGGGCTGAAAATATGTATTCAGCCAGTCCAGTGGGTTCTGCTGTGCTCATGGAACCTGTGCTGTGGCTCTGTAGGCTGCCCTATGTTTTCCAGCCACCCAGGTGCCATGGCAGGTTGTGGAGCATCAACATGTTGATATGTATATACTCATTAATTTCTATTGTGGAACAAAAAGTAAATCTACGTGGTTATTTTAAAAATCTTAATTATTTCATTTGATCCCAAAGATCAAGGGAGTCTCATCACAACTACTGTCGATAAATGTGTAGTAACTCCTCTGATGCCAGGCATCAAAATCTGCATTTTCAGGCAGCTCAGTGTTTTTCTGCCTCTCCTCCACGCTGAAGGCTCTAAGCTGCAGATCTGCTCAAGTTATTTTGGGGAAATATACCTGCAGGTCTTTTGTGGATAAAAAAAATGGAGCGGTTTGTGAGGGCTAGCAGGGATATGGCATAAAAATAGTGTTGTGAATCTCAGTGAAGTGCTTATGGACAATGATGCTGACTGTTGCTGCTAAATTTTGCTTTGTGTTTTGATATTAAACAAAGCGTCCGTCTTACAAACCTGGCACAATGCCTCAGAGCTAAGCAYCAGTTAGTCATGTAGTTACATATTTTTAAATTATTATTAAGCCAAACATTAGGAAACACGGTGGTACAGGGAGAGAACTAAGGGAAGAAGAAAAGTTCTTCAGATTTATAAAGAGATTGTTAAAGTCATTTGTTTCACCCCAGGACTTATAAGGCAAAAGGAATCTAAAGGGAAATTAAATTGAAGGGATGCTACCAATTAAAATTGAAAAACTAATAGGCATTCACTTCGGAATTTCTACTTAAATAGATGCTTAGTGCGTACATCTTCTGAATATGTTTCTGCTGGAGGGCTTAGTATGTTCAGTTATTTAATATAATCTCTGCATTAGGCAAAGAATACTCACTCCAGAATGTTCTTCAGTAGTATTTCTGTTTTTTTAAGCACAGTAACAAATTCAGAATAAAGATTACCTGGTCTTCTATTACTGTTACATAGAGAGAAATGTTTTCTTGTGATTGCTATTATTATTTTATTTGATTATTATTGGGGCTCAATGTGTGTGAATTATAGAGTTATCCTAMCTAATGGCTAGAGAAGCATCAGCATCTTTTTTTATGGCTGCTCTGGGAATCGATTTTTATTAGTCAAATACTTGGCTGCAGCTTTGCAAAATCTGTTAGGATTCCCATGCTGCAGGACCCTTACATCACGTCTGCTGTAATCTATGCTAGTTATGGGCAAAGAATATATTACTTCTTCAGAAGATTCCTATATCACTTAAGCAGCAAAGAGTAACACTTTTAGCTTGGTAGCTATTTAGATTTGTAGCTTTTACGTGCTGAGATTCTGAAATATAAATCTCTGTATAGCTATATATAGCTAGATAAGTGTCCTGTTTGTTTCCTGATAATAAAACAAATTTGGTATGCTTTCACCATGAGAACATTAAGCCCTCTCTAGCCATTACTGAAGAAACTCTGTCCCTGCTGCTTAAATTGGTGTAAATGGTTAGAATGCCTCTACCTTCCAAGGAGAGGTGCACATCAGGTACCTAAAGAAATTATCCTCCATCCACGGGCATTCTGAAACCTCTGCAGAAAGAGTGTCTGGGCCAGTTATTCCAGCATTGCTTTCCTGAGGTTGGACTTCGTTACAGGTCAGAGCATCTAAGCAGACATTAACATGAACTTTCTTTAAATTACTATTTAAAAGCTATTTAAGTTATTCACTCAGTTGAGTTAAGTACAGATCTGTGGGACTGTAGCTGCAGGCTCTGGGGCAGGACCTATGTTGCTGAGCTCCACAGCCACCTGAGACRTAGGATATGTAGAAATGCTGTTTACTAGCTACTCTGTGCACCTGCCTTTGCAAGGTGGCAGTGAACAGCTGATGTACTAATTAAGCATTTTTTGAACCCGTTTCCAGAAAACGGCAGATATCAGGTACATCAAGATGCAGTTTGTATTCAGAATACCCAAAGCCATGGCTTGAAAATTCAGAGATTCATAAAGAATTGTGAAGTTTTGAAAATCATTCTCGGCTGCTAGCTCTTACCAGGGGAAATTACACTTGCCTTTGGTAAACAGCCCTCATTAATCACACTGCTCCAAAGGTTTTGTTATTAAACCTCCTTTTGCTTTATAGAGTAATTGCAAGGGTCGTACCATAACATACCAACTGGAGGAAGCAGCCGTTCCTGCTTGGGGGAGCAGGTCTTTCCAGCCTGGAAAGTACTGGGTACCTGGCCTCGAATYGTCCCAATGAAATGAGATACAGGCTCAAGTGTTTGCAAGATCAGGACCTAATGCCTGGCTTCTCTAATTACCATGTATGCTTAATAGTGCTCATTCTGTCATGCTGTTCTCATTGGTGGCTGCAGGAGAGTGGCAAAAGTATCTGAATAATCTGCATTCAGCAAGTCTGCTGCAAAGCCCAGTAAGGAAATAARGAAAAGAATCTGGAAATTTAATTGCAAATCTTTCTGAGAACCCACTTGCCAGAACAATGTATTTCCTCCAGAGAACAAATGTGTTTTCAAGACAGATGGGCCTCATAGTATAGGCAGATATTCTCACCTTTGCATGAATTATAATTTCAGAACATATGAAGAGCTYTCGTGCTGAGAGAGGGAGGGGATTTTCTTCTTAAGTTCTCTTTTTGTGAAATCCTCTTTCACCCTTCCCTAAAGATCATGATGACGACGGGAGAACTTTGGCAAAGCATCTCTCAAAAGACTAGGGGAGTTTCTTTCTTCCYTTCTTTTTTGCAATATTGCTTTGAGGCCAAATAAAGTGTCTCTGCTCCTTTAAGTAATCGGAAGGTCTTTTTGATCCGGATCCTTTAGATGGGAGAAATCTCAGCATCCCCCCTTCAGCCCAAGAGGCGGCAGGGGGAAGTCGTCGTCTTCTGGTGACTTGGTTTCAATCTGTTACTTTATTGTCTTCCACAAGTGAAATCAGGTCAGTCTCYGAGCTCATAGCGTGCGCTATTTAGATAATGAGAAGTTAGCACTTGGTGGGGCCTGGGAAGCTTTTATTTCACAAGAGCCGGCTGAAATCAAGAGCCTCTTGTTCTATGGGAGAGCCTGTGATTTGCAGGCACGCTTCCAAAAAGCTCCCCTTCCAGGAGCAAGCAGGGGCTTGTAATTAGGAATGGAAGAGCACAGGCACCAAATCACAYTCTCTCTGCATCTTGGCATAAATCAGCAACGTGCGAGGCCCCGGTAGCTGAGGGCAGCATCTAGACCTGTTTTCTTTATATAATCACATCTCATGCTTCTCACTGTAGAAGTGATAGCTCAAACAGCTGGAATACATTTTGTAATAATCATCATGAAGACAACATAGCAATAACGTGTTGCTGCACAGCTCGTTTGGCGTAAGGAGACCGGGCTTTTCTGGCGTTGTCCTTCCTGAGGGATGGTGGTTCTGCAGGAGCCTCGTTCATGTGTAATGAAATAGTCCCAGGCAAGTGACTTGCCCACCATGAACAACAGGGTAAGTCCTGGAAAACCCGAGTCCCAAGGCTCTGGTTCCATACAGTGCTGTGGGTCACGTAGTCRCTTCGGTGGGACCAGAGTGGTGGCTCTCTCACTAAATTCCTCAGGAGGCAGAGCAGTGGAAACCAAGTCTGATTGGGAAGGAGACACTGTGCCCATAGCCCACATTGCAGACAGGAAATGGGGAAGCTTATTGAATACACCAAGATTTTGTCCTGAACATTTTGCATTAGTGAAGCAAGAGCAAAATATATTAACCAGAGGGACTTTTTTTGTCTCTTAGGAAGCAGAGATCCTGAATACAGCTATTCTCACTGGGAAAACTGTGGCTGTTCCAGTCAAGGTGATCTCCGTGGAAGATGATGGGACTGTGACTGATCTGTTGGAGTCTGTGGAGTGCAGATCATCAGATGAAGATGTCATTAAGGTAGGATCCTGTTGCTTCATTGTCAAAAGGCAGTGGCCTTCTCTAACGTGACAAGTTCTCTCTTCTTTGATGGTTAGTTTAGTTCCTTCCTAGCTCTTCCACTGCTGAAAGATACAGGTTTATTATGAATTATTTTGTGTAGATTATTTCAGTGGAGCGAACAGAAAATCCTGCCTTTTYTACCTTTCATGTCATATAGTTGTAACTGTCTGTCAATTCCTACCATGGAAATGCTTTGAGTTCACCCTTGCCTTTTTGCTCTCCAGCTAGAAGGGGTGTGTGGTCRGGAGGATTGTCAGCTGATGTTCTTGAGAAGGAAATCATTCACTGACTGTTGCTTTGGTGCTTTGGAACAGGATCTGTGCRACTCGGTGTTCAGATCTGTTCCTGMCACTGACCCCGTAGGGTATTGTGAACWACATTATCGTCAAGATGGAGTTTGCTTTGTCCACAGCCTCTGCTAGAAGATCTCACAGAAACATGTTAATGGTTAAAACATGTTAATGGTAGTGAAAGACACGTTCAGCACCGGTGGGCATGGGAGATATGGYAGGAAGGGTTACAGCATGATGAGAAAAATGTTGGTTGTCTGCAGCAGCTTTTATGTTCACAAACTTATGGGTGGCTGTCACTTTAGACAAGGAAATGACAGACATGGCTACAAACAAAAGTTAAAATTGATTTTTTTAAACATAACCAGAATGTCACAAAATGATTATAAGCACTGCAGGCCACCCCTTCAGCTGCTGGGAATCACAGTTATCCCATTAACTTTTGTGAACTGCACCATATTGAGGACTTGGCCTTTGCAAAATTTCTGTTAGCCTAGAGCTGACTGGAATGCTAAGCTTTCTTCCTGCTATGTTAGTTCCATTTAATTTGGATTCAAACAGCTGAGGGTARCGTTTAGCTCCAAAGCAACCCTCCCTGGGCACCATTAGCTGAAATCGGCCCTTCCTAGTGGACATTTTATCTCCTTTAGAGGCTCGGGGATGAATTTGGTTCTTGTGCCAGTGTTGCAWGCTAGCACCCAGAGGGCTCGCTTAGTAATCTATGACAGCTTCTTGGAAGACAAATGCAGGTACTTGGTTTCTACCATCAGGTGGTAAAAAGATGCTGGGAGTTGGAGGCTTACTTACAAGTTAAGTAACTTTATGTCCCAGAGAGAGCAACAGCTTGGAGCAGGACGGTTGATGCATAGATTATCTTTCTTGAGCCWTTTCTAAATATATTTTTTTTTCATCAAAAATTGCAATGTTTACATCCATTGGATCTGTTTTCTGTATTTTTTCATGAAAATTCCTCATACTCAAGATGAGGTCAAGGAATTTAAAAGTCCAGCATTGTTCATGGTTCCGTTTTAAAATCTGCTCAGGATTTCTCTTTCTCGGAATAGCCTCCATGCTAGAATTTTCTGATTAACTGTGTCTTCCTATCTGTCTTAATCCAGCCATTCTTTTGCCTCTGTTAAGCGCTTTTGGACCTAGTGTATTTGCCAAATATAGCAAACCGATGGACTGAATCTCRTTTTAAAAACAGAAAGAAATTATTTGGGTTCATTGCCTTGTGTTGTAGCAGTTAATGGGCTAAATCTTCATGTGTATTAATTAATTAACTTTTCAGKTTTTTGGAGACCTGCAAGAAATAATTTGAGGGCAAAACACATCATTTGGAAGATATTTCACAAAAACAGTTGCATTTTCCAAAGTTTTAAGTTTATCAAAATGCTTTAGCATATTCATTGGGCATATTCATTCATTTGTGAAATGCTTTTGGCTGACATGAATTTGCAACTACTTTGRTATGTAATTTCCTCAGCAGAGAGGTAATAGTGCTAACCCTGCTTAAATATGTACCTATCATTAGTTTTAAGTGTGTGAATATACCTATAAAGTTCAGCATGCTTAACTTTGTTAACATATATACTTTTACACAATGATGCTAATGTTAGGACCTGTGTCAGAACAGCAAATCACTAGTTGGAGATCAAGATGTTCTGGGCTTTTATAAGCATCCCAGCAGAATTTGCTTCCTCAGCGCAGAAAACCAGGTTTCACCAGCATTAATGTGAACCACCAGTTTAAAGTAAGCATTTAATTGAAAATGCACCTCAGATTTCTCCGTTTACCTGCTCTATTTCAGACTTAGCATTATTCACCGAAATCTTATCTAATGAAAGTAAAGACGTACAATTAGCAGCCAGCCTTCAGCTGGCAGCAGTAATTAGAATTTCTGTTCTCTGGACATTATAATAGGGAATACAAAATGAAAGAAAACATCTACTTAAAATGTCTGKTGAAATATAAAGACTCAGGTTACATTTTCTCGTGCCGTCCTCTTTACTGTTGTTGTTTTTTAATGCATCTGTCACATAGTATCTAACAGATTGATTACATCTTCCTGGCTAATCTCTTATCTCTATTTTTCTGTGTTGATTAGCGAGGAGTTTAAGCYCATTTTCCTTGCAGAAAGAGGATGCCTCATTCTACCCATAGTTTCAGGGCTGCATTTGTTACTCGCTTCTTTCATCTGGGACTTCAAAGAACTTTAAAGAGCTGGACCAAATTCTGCATTGACTCATATCCTGCCAACTTGCATTTACTTTACCATGGTTGAATAAGTCATGACAGAATTCAGTCCATTAAAACAATATCGTTGGTGACAAATGATTGTCTGAAATGATTTGGCCCAGAATAGCACAGTAACCATGCCAAAATGTGGGAGGAGTGTGGTAAACTCTATTTAATAAATGAGCAATCTGAGACACAGGGAGGTTAAGGTGAGAAATTTCCAAGGGCTCTTAAGGAAGTTCTGACCTTTGAAGAGGCTGGTAAAACACTGACTGAGCCCAGGGGAAAGAGGGATTGGTCATGGGCCCTTCTGGAAATGTAGTTCATCGGTAGACAGAGCAGGTTGGTTTTGATGAATCGTTAATGTGGGTCAAATTTACCAAATGATTTAAATAAAGAACTAGGAGAGAAGAGAGGAAAATTCATCGTGTTTTAATCTTTCATTTTAAAAAGACATTTCCACTTCAAAATGACATTCTKGAGGCTTAGCAAAACCTAAAAATACTCCAAAGCAATGCTTTCCTGTGCTCTGTATTTGGGTCTTTTTCGTTTGATGAGATAATTGAAAATCTCCATTTCCAGTTGCCCCCAAATGAGAACATTTTTMGACTGATTTTATTCTACCAATTACCCCAGAATTCCAATAGATTCTCAGYTCTGCTCAGAAGCCCCTTGCCAGAAGTCRCATAGTGAACGGTGCCAGTGCTGGGAACAGGATACATTTTCTCTGGCCCTTGTTTATACTACATGGTGTAYTTTGCAGAGAACTACATTCACAATCTGAGTTTTATCCAAAATTTCATGCTTTTCTAACGTGATTCCTGTAGCCTATTCTCTTCTAGGGCAGTTTGTATTTTTCCTTGGATATCAGATAAAGATGTAAAAGAGAGGACACTGTCACCMGGCACAGGGTATCGATCAGGCTGCAGAGAGGAAGAGGGCTGGGTGGTGGCCAGGGTGCATTGGAGGGGATAACATTTTGTAAAATCTTGCACAAATAAATATTTCAGTAAAACTTAGTTTTATTTGTAGCAAAATAACCTCTGTCTAGCCAAGTGATAGACTTGACAAAAACTAGAGTATCAGAGCATCTAAAATAGCCCGAAGCAGGCAATGTTTTAAAACATTAAACTTTGAGCAGCTGTTTCTCCTCCTTACACTGGAGCACTTCAGGGGAAAGTTGTATTCTTTCAAAGCCAGTGGAGTCATGGGGTATAAAATCAAAAGGAAGAGAYAACCGGGTCCAAGGTTTTATCAGTTCCTTAGTTCAGCGCTGGCCCTTCCAACGCTGCCACCTCTCCCCATCATCCTGCTGGTGGCAGCCAGCTCTCTTTGCAGCTAGTGCCAGGGCATATGCCCTTATAGGAGCTTTCGGGTCCTGCTTGCATTGGCCCAAAAGGCAGAGGAATTTTAAAGATGCACAAAAGTTAAAAAAMTAAAAGGAATCCCAGATTTTCCACAATTTCTTGAATTTAAGCCAAGCTAAGTGTGACTTGAGATACACAYCACGGCTCAACAGCCATCCCGGAGAGGCCAGACACTGTCTGTGGTGTTTGATCACCTATGGTTTGGGACACCCAGCTAGAGGGGGGGAAGTGGATGTGATCAGGGGAGTTTGCTGAAAGATTTCAAGGCAAAAGCTTCCACAGTGGCAAGGGGAATTTGGGCTAGATTGCACATTTGCAGGGGTTGTGCAGGGCAGCATTTTTATAGTGGGAATATAAATCTCCAGCCTAGGGGTTGGATGGAGATCAAGTTTAATCTGCTGTGGTTTCGCACAGTGTGGTGTGGATTCTCTCACCAATTGAACTGCCTTATTCCATCWTGAATAACTTTGATCGCTCTTGAAGCAAACATTTGATTTAAGTCAACAAATGGATGTTTATATTTTCTGCAACGTCTAAACATTTCATTTTGATAGAAAGTGTTGAAATCATGTCCTGTCGTTTCAGCTCAGTCTCAGTATTCCTGACATCAATGTCAGTATCTGAACTTTCCACCCTAGGATGAAGCAAYGCTGGGGAAGAAAATCCTTTTTTTCTGATCTGCTTAGTTGTCAGAAGAGATGGGACAAACTCAGAAAAATGCAATATCAAAAGCAAAAGTTTTAATCTTAACCATTGAGTTCAGTCTGTRAGCCACTGAAGGTGGTTTTAGAGGAAGCAGGAACAATTCTTACATTTTCCWGATAAGAAAAGCAGGAGTGGAGAAGCTGAGTTCTGACTGCAGAATTGAYGCAAAGACCCCTGTGTCCCAGGCGTTGTCTGAAGCTCATAAGACTCATCAGTTTTGATTCTTTCTTCTAAAATGTTCCCTTTTCCTTTTAAAACACTTTGTTCTTCATTTCAGTAGCTTTCTGCCACTTTCTTTTAGAAGACATGGTATTATAGCACTTCATATGTGCTGTAAGCCATCCTTGAGATAAGGACACAAACTCCCTGTTGCTTTATTACCACTTAGTAAAAAGTTAAAATGTACCATATAAATTTCTGTATTTTCAACTCTTTTTTTCTGGACATTTGAGATATCTCATAGCCACAAAATGACTTTGCTTTCATTTGTCATTGGCAGCAGCATCTTGATATTATTCTGGCTTCAGAGGGGATTGTTTATATCAGAATGGAACCATGTGGCAAGATCCTTTCAGCTGATCTAAATATGCTTAATTACCCCTCATTGCTAAATTGCTGAGTAGTAGCTGAGGAACTGGCTGATAAAATGGAGCGATCCTGTGGAGGGGGGAGTCTCTTTGCCTTCAGCTCACCAGGTAACAGCTTTGTACATTAGAACCCTTACTGAACAAATTGACTTAGGCAAGATACGTTTCAGACATCAGTGGCTCATTTGCTCAAAGAGAGTATTTTTCCGATTCTTTTTCTATTCCCTATTAGGTAGCTAATCATGCTCATTATTTACCAGACCAAAGATTGATTTACAGGAGGGAAAAAATATTCAGGGATGCAATGGAAACTGAGGAAATTTYAGCATGTAGCAAATGTGTAACAAACTCACACGCTGGTGTGTACCATGTGTGTACCATGCAGCACCATTTCAATATATATTCCTTTTCRTGCTTGGGTAAGTCTGAGCAAGGAATCTCTGTGGTTCTTCCATAGTGTCTGTCCTGTTGTTCAGTACTGTCCTTTGCTGACTTTACTATTGCTGGGCTTGCTTTGCATTAAATCATGTTTGCCATGTTCCTACCTCTTCCCCATCCTATGGGTTTCCAATTTTTAGTCTTCCTGCATTGGAATCCTTGGCAAGCTTTTCTAAGAGCTTCCAGACAATGACAGATTCAACTGCAGGGATCTTATTAGGCTAGCAAAACCAGCCTGTGGAGCAATATTTTATCACAATGAAAGCACTGGAAAAATTATTATTAGGACTGAAAGTGCTAATAATGCAGTTCTTCACTCAAGATATGAGGTTTGTAGAAGTGCTCCAGTTATGGAGCTAGGTGAGATTGGGCAGAATATATATGTATCTTATGAACAGCTGCTTTGTCCTCTTCCAGAGATGTTTCRGGAGTGGAATTATCAAATTAAAGACTTGGTATTTTAAAAATTGCTCAGAACAGGTATGTTTTGGAGATGGTTGTTTTGGGGTTTGCACCATTTTGTCAAGTGCGCTGTAGTCCCAGTTGGGGCTCTCAGCTCTTCCCTGGTGTTCCGATAAACTTTTGTCTATTCGTTTACTTGTGCTGCCTCTTTGCAGTTATTTATAAACTAAGTATAGTATTCCTGAATGTTTTTCCAGGAGCACAGGGAAATAAGTAAGAAACATCTGGAAAGAGCTTTGAAATCCCCCAAATACAAGGGAGTATCTGAGTCCAGTGTAATATCAAAAATAGCTGTTTGTGGTAGTTTTCATGCTTTACAAATGTGGGAGGATTTGGTCTAATGCCTCTTCTGAAATCATGGCGTGGGTGTTGCATTTATTTGCAAGACACATTAGTGTTATTATTTTTCATGCGTCAGCTAACCATAAAAATGGTGAAAAACTTTCCTTTCTCAATCTAATGTTATAGTAGTGCTTATTTAACTAGTTACATGGGTTTTTAAAGCTATTTAGGCATCTAAATCCAACTAATTTAAATAGGGATTAGAAATATAAATACCTATAAAAACTGGCTTTAATGGCTATTCACTTTTAGTTAAATATAACCCTGTATTTAGAGCAGGTGGGTATTACAGAAAACTGCTGTTTTCTTACAGCTTACATAATCTCTTCCATACAATTGCTRTTAAAAATAAACTGATTATTTGCAAGCAGGTAATTATTTTGTAAACATAAATGATTTTAGTATGAGTAAGTTTAGGGCATAAATTTCTGTAGACTTAACAGATTTGTCGCCTTCAGCAATTTCCTTTAGCATTTTAACAAAATTTGCTGTAGCAGTTGAGATTTCGAAGCTCTTTGTGCAAACCTGGTTGCTGATACCAAAAATGAAACCTAAGAACACGACTTTCCATTACATGCTCCATTTCATTCTACTAAAAGCTAGAGAGGGAGAAGTGAAACCTCAATAATGAAGGAAAGTATAAATTGCCTTGGTGAGTAGGCATCTAAACACACAAAGACTATACACTAAACTACGTTTTGTGCATTGTTTGTAAGCATTATATTAATTATACTTGACTGCCACTAAGAGAAAATCAGGGTCTATCTCGTATATGTACACATAATTTCCACTAATGATTGTAAGGGAGAGTCGTCTCTCCCAGGCATTTGAATATATGCAGCATTCAGCCCATAAGGACTGGACCTGATCTCAATCATGAGTTAGCCCACTGTAGTTAACAGAATTGCTCTGAACTTATTCTGATGAACAGAAGAGAAAGGCTAGTCATCACAGGGTTTGTTTGTTTGTTTATTTATTTATTATTTTTGTGWCCAGGCACAGCTCTCACTGTCATTAGGTGGTTTAGTATGGTGTCAGCTTAACACTGAAAGCAAAGATCAGCCCGAGCCAGTTTAGCTGTTTCAGTGCCGGAGCTGTACGTCGGTGCATGTTCCCTTCAAAGTTCTTCACACGTTTCGATGAGGCTGAGCTGAGCTTCAAGCTTGTAACAAATCTTGAAGGCAGCTGTTTCCCTAGGGCTGAGAATTTCATCGCAGCGATTTCACACGGGCCTGCAGAAGGGATAAGAAACATCCCTTCTGGCAATATAATCGTATGCACTAATACTAATTTTCGAAGACACCTTGACAGGTTCCTTTCCAAATTGTCCCCTTTGTTGCCAGGTTAAACAATGAGTGTGTCTAATCTCATCTCCCACTCCCTCTCCTTTAAGTCGGTTCAGCTGGACTCTGTTCATTGATGCACACTTCTCTGGAGCTCGGGCTGCTGGGGATGCTCTACGTAGGTGTGAGCAACCCAACCCTGCACTTCTTAATACACAGATCTAGCATAATCTGTTGGGCTCCAGCAGAGCTAATTACTGATAATAACTTTCTTGTTTTGTYAATTGGGTTGGCTTTTGGTTGGGTTTTGTTGTCAAGGCACTGAGAAAATTGAGGGCACGGAATGAGACATTAAAAGGCATAACGTGTCCAACACAGAAAAATTGTAGACAAGATAAAATTCAGATTTTACTAAGGGGTCATGAATCAAAATGAGCCTGGGGACATATTTTGTGGGAGAGGATTTCCTATGCTTAAGAGTGCAGGAAATAGCTAAAATAAGAGTCAGTTACTGTGCAGCAGGAGTGTTTCACAAAACTGGAAGAGTCCAGGTCTTGCTTTGACTCTTTCATCAACAGTAAAAGAGGAGTTATCTGCTTTACACATTTTCAAGGGTGGAAATGCTCAACTGTTTACAAACTTGTAGTTTAAACAATTATGTTTAATCCTTATGCTAGAAGTTGGTGTAAAATGTCAAGATGGTGACAATCCTTTAGGCTCCTAACTGCCCTTTCTTTTACCTAGGCTTGCTAGTAATTGACTTTGACTGCTCTGTGATTTACTTGATTTTGTATTTAATAAAAAGGCTCAAGGATAGATTAGAAAAAAACTTTGGTTTTAAGGTTGATATTATTGACGTGATTTAAGGTCATTGAGCTCCCATAGTCCGATAGGAGCTGAGTACTTAACTTCTTTAGGCTTTTATATAGGGAAGTGTAATTCAAGAGGTCAATTTAGCTGCGTGGTCAAGATGAAATCTGAACTATTCCCTGTCAAGGTCTTGCAGTGAGCAGGTGCCATCCACTGACCCAGAAGTAGGACATATTATACTGCTGCCATTGCACTTTCCCTTTGGAAAAGCTGTGAGTGCAAATCCTTCCCTTCAGATGCACCTGGTATCTGCAGTGCATTGGGCAGGGTGAAGAGGGAGACATTTATGCTTCTTGGAGCCTGACCCTGCTGCCAGGTAGCTGCTAACAGATTTCATGGGTGCTTCAAGGCTGCCCTAAACTTTGATGAGCCTTAATTACTTTAGTGTTAATGAGACGGTCTCTTAGACAGGCTTAATGAGAGCTTGATGTGCTCTCTCTTCCTGAGAACACACCAGCACAGCCCTCTTGTTGGAGGAGGAGGATGCAGTGACTGCTCCAGTTTTCTTTTTTATAAGGGCTTGATGGGAATCCCTTATATGTTTCTTTGTTCTTTGTAGCATGGTAGGAGTGCAGAAGGCAAGACACAGGGGACCAAGTGCAAGTTGAGCATATCCCTGTAGGTGTGATACTTCCTGCTACATCAAAGGGAAATAAGTCCAAAAAAACTGCAAATATATATTTTATATATATATTTTAATATATATATATTCAGTACAACCTTTACTGGTATCACTATAAAGGAGAAGCAAAGTACTGAATGCAGTTTTATTGCAAGGGTATAAGTGGGAATAAAATGAATTGTCCAGGTGATGGGATAGCCCCATGATCTTCCATTGCCCAATTGTGTGTTTCACTACGCATCTATCTGACTAGCCTGGGGCTTTCCTTTTACATCAAAATCTTTCATTAGTTAGAGTCCTATTTTTCCCTTTCACGTGAAATGTAGCCTGAAATACTGAAAAGAACAGTTTCTAATTAAGCTCCTGCCTAAATCCATAATAGCTTCTGGAGTCACTGGGGCAGAGATATAAAGAACTATAATGATCTAATCGATATGTAAACATAGATGTAAACATTTTTTTCGAGGGATAGAGGTTGAAGGCCAGATCTCATGACACCAAATACAAAGTTTCCTGGTAGAAATTTAATCAGTGCATTAGTTATCAGGGACTTTCATGAAAAATAAAGTAATAATGTTCATTTGTGTTTTAGGTAATAAATGTGAAGTGACAGCCTATGACTTAGACAGTAAAATGTTATTATAGTCCCCAAAAAGAATAAGAGAGGAAATTGCGAATGCAGAGGAGAGAATTGTAATAGAATTGGGCATTGACACAAACATAAATCTCAAAAGGGAGACTGTTTTTAATGCATGATGTGAAAGTCAGAAACTGAAGGTGTTAAAAAGATCATCTACTCATCTGGTAAAGAATCCCTAGGGCTACACAACTTTCAGCTGATAAAGCCAGATCTACTTACATTRGGTGAATCCTGTTTAAAATTGTATGAGGAATAACATATGATAGGAAAACATGCTTCCATGATACAAACGCACTCTATTAAGAAGTTGTGGAGAAGAGGAAGGTTTACCTTGATCAACTGGAAAATTACCTTTGCTCATAAATCTTGTGAGAAGATTTCCACATAGATATGAGAATAAGAAATTATTCTTATCCAAAGAGCCTAACAAACAATATGTACGTGCTAGCTAGCTAGCTATGAGGATTTGAGAGAAAATAATCTTGGTGAAAGGAGTTGGCCAGGCTACTGCTATGAATGGTGTTTTGTATGTAAAAAGCTGGTAGGACGCACGTGTCATGCAAGTGATCTCCATCTAACTGCTAATTTTGGAAGGTTTACTTTAGCTAGTGAAAGGTTTTCAGGCTTCACACATGGATCTATGAAGGCAAAGAAGCTAAACTCTCCCTTGCTTGCATGTGTAAGAAGAAATACTGAAGATCCACATGAAACAATGCTAACTATTTCTCTTCATGCCTTTGCTGTCTGCCTCCAGAGTGCTTGCAAGCTTTCTTGATCAGTTGAACATTTCTTTTATTATTAAGCAATTTTTTTTTTTATTAGCAACATCTGCTTCTAAATACTGAGAACATACAGGGCATGTCAATAGAAAAGGGYTGTATACTTTTTGAGAGTTCCTCTCCCACAGTCTGGCTATTCTTTTGAATTGTTTGGCCATTTTGAGATGGTTCAGAAAGCCAAGTTCAGGACTCGACTTGATGATAAGCAGATATGTGATCAAGAAGGAAATGGGTGCATGTCAAGAAGGAAAGAGTGTGAAAGCATTTGGCGGATCAAAGCAGCATGACTCCTATTACAGTCAATGGGGAACAAGAAGCTAAAATCCTACATCATGCTTTCAAATTGCCCTCCCCCTTTGATTCCTCATACTGAAGCCAGATCCTGCAATTTATTGAGTGTGTCATTTCCTTGAAAATAAAAGGAAGCTCTGAGGAACTGTAGGCTCCAGTGAGCAACAAGATCAAGTGCSTTTAACTTGAAGGCCAAATCGCACCTTGACTGAGCTGCTACGTAACCCCATTAGCTTCAATAGGCCTGAAAGGTTGAGGGGTAGAGCACAGTTTGGCTAGTAGTTCTCTTAGGTTATGGTGGAAAAGTCAACCTRTTTTTTCTGATCTTGTGCTGACCCTGAGCATGTTGTAAGAACTGCTTTTACTTTGGTGACTGTTAGCACTGTTCACAGCCCAGACAGAATCCCAGAAATCTGGGCTGTCTCCTCCGCTGCAACAGGCAGAGAGGTGAGGTGCAGACATTTACTCTCATRTTTATTGCAGTCTCTTTTAGTAAATTTATATTACAATAGCAGTAGATCTGCAGGTCCCCATGAGACAGTCTGGTGACAGTCTGAATAGTTCTGAATACAAYAATAAATGAGGAATGAAAAGAGAAGCTAGTGAAGCTTTCTGAAGTCATCTGGCAGAGTTTAATTAGCATCTTCATCTCTTGAGTCATTATTTGGGCTTCTGTCCATTCAGCGAGTAGGATTTTGTTTGATATGTTTCTCTAGAATAAGTYTGTGAGAGGAACCCATATTATGCCCATAGGGGAAGCTATATGTATGTATATATAAAGAAGTATACATATACACACTCATTTAGGTGATAAACACAGAGGCTTCACAGTCTTTTGGATAGGTTTTTGTTTGTTTGATTTTGGTTTTTGCCAAATGCTGCAGTGTTATTAGATAATAGGAATAGTTCAAAAGTAAAATGTTCATCATCATTATTGTTGTTATTAGTATTTTATTACATGGAGGAAGAGGCTTGGAAATGAAAAAGTATTGATCCATAGTAATTTAACCAGATCAAGCTTTCATTTAGCTATATGAAAAAAAATAGGATGCCTTTGCTCTAACCTTTTAAATATAATATTTTCCTTGAATTTTCTTGATTTAATGAAATGCCATCAGTTTTCAGGCAGTGGCTTGTCTTGCACATCAGAGCACTTCACAAAGGTAAGTTATCACTGCTATAAATGTAGGTGAGCACAATATATTTAGCATTTTAACAYATCTTATAAGGCAAGAAGAAAGTAKCAGATAGCATTTACGTAGTCTGTTCGCTGCAAACGTATTTAATTACATTCTAACAACAAAAATTACATTGCCACAAAGATTTCAGTTCACTCCAGGTCACCAGAAGGGGTGCTGAGCAGTTGGCTCGTCTTTAGGGTGCAGACTAGGTGTTCAGTGGAGCTTTAAGAGGTGGCTTTCGAACGAATTGCTCAGTTTTGTCGGTTAGCGTTTAAAGTATATTTTCCTTCAAGAGGACATGCCTTAGCTTATGTGATAAATACTGAATTTGAGGAAAAAGATGAGCTGTTAGTCCCTCTTGCCAGAAAACCCCCCAATTTCTGGTAGATAATATTAATTGTCTAGATATTGTCTATCTGTATGTTTATGTTTCATATCAAAATATTTGGCTTAAAAGTTAATAAAACCTTCAAGCTGGCCTGTAAGGAAGCCCAGGTCCAACTACTAAAACTAGTCCTGACAGTCATTTCTCTAAGTAGATGTTTGAAATCACTGCAGACGGCAGTTCTGCCCTTTATTTTAGTTGTCAGTGACCCCTAAAGTTGAAGAGTTTCTGAGCTACTCTAGTTTTCAGGTCCTTCACTACTGTGACTAGGCCAATTTCCCTGTACTTAATTATTTTTACTCAAGTTTATGCTTTGATCTCACCTCTCTGTAATAAATAGAATAGCATCTATTTATTTCAGACAGTTTTCTGCAGTATCAGGATCATTTTGAATTCTAATCCTGTCCTCCAAAGTGCTTATAACCCCTCCCAGCTTGGCATCATCTGCAAATTTAATGAAATTAATTAAATGAAAATTAAATGAAAGACTCCCATTGACTTCAAAGGGCATTGGAGTGAACTCAAACCGTCTTACGTCTCTAAGAAGTGGCTCAAGTGAAATACACTTATTGCCTTACAGGCYGCTTTTGTAAGGGGAGAAGACAGACGCATGCTGAATAATTCAGGGTCATTGTTGCAGACGGGGAGAGATTTAACTAATTTGTCAAAATAACGACCTTTGCTCGGGAAGGGGAGAAGCAGCTTTGGATGGTTGCTCTCCCTGGAGAAATGCTGGAGGAGCCTGGCTCTAGCTGAGCACCATGAGGAAGGGCTGGTTCACAGATGTAAAATGAGAACTAAGCAGGAGGAGCAGCGGWGCAGGTGGTGGGAGGCCTGGTAGGGCAATACTGATGTTTCATTTAAATCAGACAGGAGCAGCGTTGCTCCCTGTGCATTGGGATRCTTGGGAATATCAGGGTTGCTTCCTTCTTTTTTCCCAGCTCTGGCCTTGTGTACATATACGCACACATGTTCACATTCATTGATTTTCTGTCATTGCTGCTGTTTTTCTCCATCCCCATTGAAAAGAAACCAYGCGGCACCAAGAGCTTGACATCTTCCTTAAGTGAGTGCCAGGAGGGCATGCMCAGAGCCGAGAGGGAAAGGGCAAGCATCCCTTGCTGGTGCTCRTTTGCTAGCGAGCACGTTGAGGACAGCTCTGCATACAGGAGGGTATTAGAAATGGGGACATCGGGCTGGGACCCCCCTGCAGATCACCAGTGTGTTACCACTTGCACCGTGGGGTCACATTCACCAGCTGGGAATGGCTCATGGCCACATGCCAGTTTTGGCTTGAAAACCTATTTWTTTTCAGTTGTCCAAAAACATGCATCATGAGCTTGTGGCTGTTGCCCTCTTGCTGCAGCACTGTCTTTTTTGTGGGCTTCTGCTCAAGGATTTTTGGCTTTAACGGGTCTAGGTCTGTCTGAGAAATGCTTTGTGATTCACTATGATTTTTTTTGCTTCATTCCCTAGAAGATGATGACCCACATTTCAGAACTTGGTATGACTGTATGTATTTTGCAATAGATTTTTTCCTTTGCCTTCCAAGTGGTAAAGTTAGGTATCTGAATACTTGCCAGAAGAGAGCTAGTTTTTGCCTATGCAGATGCAATATCAGAAAGAGGAACCAATCTTTAAGACTGTTCAAAATCCTCTTAGTAATAAGATGGAAATCTGTCCTTGTAGTGCTACCTTCTGTTGGCTGCCATTGGTAAGCACATTTTTGTCTCCATTTCCCGATGCTGGAGCAACTGAAATACTGTGTGCTTGGTCAGGATGGCCTTGAAGTTGCACRAGCACTTTAGCAGCATCCGGTCGTTGTGCTATTAGTGCCCTCTGAGAGAAGGCTCAGCTTTAGGAGCTGCTGGCAGGGCTCTGCTTGTGGGGCACTGAAGTCTGAGAGCACCRATGAGTTCAAACTGTCTCCTCTCCTTTCATCCTGGCCTTCTCTTCTCCTGGCAGGGTCTTTTCRTTCACTTCTCTTGTGTGGCTTTTACTGCCTTTAAGTTGAGGGAAGTCTGATTTCATACTTGGCTTAGGTCAGATCAGCTCTCAGTGGTGTCTCTAATTCAAATGTATATATCCCCCACTACCCTTTAAAAGGAAATTAAAAGAGCAGGCCTCTTCTGGTTGGAGGGCAGGAGTGCAGGACCTTTAGGATAAGATCAAAGCTCAGACTTGCCTTGACTCCGGTAAGGTTTGGGTGAGATTCTTGGGCAGAAATATTGAATCTTTAATGCTCTCAGCCCTCAGGCTGCCTTATGAAGTAGAAAGCACCATTGTCCYCATTTAACAGCTGAAAGTGGCAATAGTAAAGACTGAGTCCTTGAGCATCTATATCCCATTTCTTGTAGGAGAAGTAGAGATGTGGTGTGTCTGTGATATCTGTACTGTGCTACGGCATGAGGGGCAGTCTACTTTGTGCTAGATGCTATGGCAGAAACTATAGAGCTGAGGTGACAGCACCACTTTCCTCTTTGAGGGATAAGCCCTTCCAAAGAGTTAATTTCCTTGGTTGCTTCTCYGTGCAAATATAGCTACTGCTTTCAGTGCCCAAGTGGCTTATCCACCTGGGAAAATTCGATGGCCTTCACGGCCTGTCCAGTGAGGGCTCCTTGCAGGCATGTGGCTGGGAAGGTCCAGCACAAGACAAAGCTGTAAGGGGTCTTCCCACTTCCATTGTCCTGGCCCTGCTCTTGCCTTCCCTCTCATGTGGCTCTTCTCATCAAGGACGTGGTCCAAACTTCACAGTCCATCTCCAACAGCCAAAATGTCCTTTCTGAGGCCTCAGTAGGCACCTGTTGCTGCAGCGCGTGTTGCGTTATTAGAACTGACAATCCCTCTCTAGAGATTTCTTGGAAGCTGGAAAAATGAGCGTGTTGTCAAAAAAATCGCAGTGCTTCCAGTGTGTGTGATGCAGTGATGGAGATGAAAGATGAGTGATTCCAAGGAGGCAGATAATATATGAGTCCAGRGCCTGTTTCTAACTAGTTCAGCAATCTAAAACCATCCATGAGGATTTAAATTTCTCTTATAGCCTTAAAGAAAATGTATTTTATACTTGCTTCTCTGTTTCTTCCTCTTCACTCAACCAAACAAAGAGCAAGTTTCATGGCAGTCATGCTTGAAATCACAATAATGGTGCTAATTTCTTTTGCACCAGTTGATGCTAAAGATTTCTTTAAATTTTATTCATTTTTCAGTTTGTTAGTCATCTTCTATAACATGATTAAAGCCCTTTAAAAGAGGGCCGTATTGATTCCAACAGAATAAAAATAAACTTAATTGGAGGCAGTGTTGAATCATAATTCATACAGTAATCTTGRTGCTGAGTAATAGATAAAAATCTCAGAAATGGATTTGAGAATTTTGGAAGTAGATGGGGAATTCAGGGGTGCTGAGTGCTCCCATTGCAGGGCAGAGCTGGTCAGCTGGRGAGGTAGGGATTTCCCTTTTGGGGTTGTCTAAAAGGATCTGTTTGCAGCGGCTGTCATCGTGGCTGATGTGTTGGGACCYGATCTAGGGACTCCCTGAAGTAGGAGGGAGGTCTGTAATGAGTGAGCTGAACCCCGGGCCTTGCCCAGCGCTGGGAGCTCGCTGCCCACGCAGCGGGAGGAGCTGGGCTCTGGGCCGCCGCGCGTCGTACGTGCTTCACTCCGTCCCACCTCTGCCCCCGGAGCCGCCCGGCTGCGGCAGGGATCGGGATTTGCTCATGGAGTAGAGTTCTCCTGTGCAATTCATCAAAAAYGTCCTGGGAAGGAGAGGTGAGAAATGACTGGGAGTGTGGCTCAGAGTAATGAGGAGAAAAATAGGAGTTCTTTAGAATGAYGGACTTGTTAGCATAATTGTGATATATGTGATGGCAGTGCCAAAAAAAGAAGACTCAGTATAGCCAATGAAAATGCCATACTGTGYGTGTAGAGATTAAGATAACCCAAAGCTTATTGCCACCCATGCAATGGGCGTTGCCCAAAAGGCAAAAAAAAAAAGAAAGTTATCATGGCTGCTAAGTGGCCTGGGGGCCTGATCTCCTCTGGGATGATCAAGTGAGTGCTGCTGTGATATGTTAATGAAACACTCTGGGGAGGAAGAAGTGTTTGAACTCAAGGATTGACAAAGGGGAATGATCTCTAYGCTGCAGAAATCAAGGAGGAGACTCTTGCAAAGCTACAGGAAAGCAGGACGTAGATCCCCAAGCAATGATGCAGCTGGTACATCTAGCCAGATCAAGCAGGGGAGGCTCAGAGATGTCTCCATTCGGGAGTTCAACCAAAAGCCCGAGCGTGTCTGCAAGGGACACTTCCCCAGTTTAGCAATGCCCTGACATCGCAGTCGAGCTGTGCTACTATAACATCTCCAGCTTGGAAGGCAAGGTCTGGTCTCCTTGGGGCAAACACCAGCTTGATCTAAAAAGCTGGCAGGATGTGGGGAGACTGTACCCTCCATGGGTACCACAGATGAGAAGCTCCTTTATTAAAGGAAATCTTCTCTAACAAAGAGGTTTTGCTTTTGTGTAGATCAAGCAGTGTTCAAATGGGATATTTCTTTCACTRTTGATCTTCCAGCCACGTTTCTGTTGTTTTAGCAGGCAAGTGAGAATGACATGCTCTTTCTGAGGCCAATGGTCTGGTAGGGTGTAAAACACATAGCTGAGAAATTCATCCTAACATAGATTTCATGCTTAGTATAGTCTAAAACATTGTAAAATCAATTAAGTGTTATGGCAGCCAATACAGGTATTTTGCCTCGCTTCCCACAAGCGAGCACGGCCCCGTTCCTTTCTCTAAAGGTGCTTCAAGGATCAGGATGTGCCTGGATTTACTGGAGCAAAGCTTCACTGCTGCACTGRTGGTGTTTTGATCCGCGGCCCCCGTTGATTGCAGCTTGTTGGAGAAGCTTTGACAAAATGTATTGTGTTGGAACTGGAAGTTCTGCAGAAATGCTGCTCAAAATTATGTTAATTTCCCTGGGATTTCATCTCTGAAAAGGAGGGAGGAAAAAAAGTAAGAAAAGCAGAGTGACAGGTTCCCGTTGTGTCAAAGAAACATCTTGTTTTGACATTTCCAAAATGAAGTGTTTTGATTTGTCACTTTAAAATAACATTTCGTTTGATAGTATGCTATTTTTACATAATTTTAAGCATTTGAAATTGAGATGAAACTGTTTCATGACCCAAAAATTAAACCMAATGCAAGTATCTTGAAAGCCCTCCCAAAATAAAGCATTCATTCTCCAGGCAGCTCTCCTGCCAGTCCCAGGGAAAGGGAACCTGTGACAGTAGCAAGGTGTCCCCATCACGACTGGCCTGAGCACAATGGCTCTTTGGGGACAAGAAGCCCTTAGAGGCTCTAGGTGACCCATAAGCATGGGCTAAATCATGGTGAGGACAGTGTATAAAAGTGTCCACAAATAACTRTGTCATCCGTTCTTCTCTCGTGTCCTGGGAAAATGCATAGACGCTGTGCAATTCCACTGAATTAAGATGTATTTGCTTCCTCTTAGCAGTGGAAATGGCTGCAGAATTAACATCGAAGGGTAAAAAATCCACTGAAATTATACGCTTCAGATCTTGTTTTTAAGAAAGCAAAAGGTGATTCCTCCAGAGAGACTTTTAATGAGGGGGGTTTGGTTAGTTACACTGGCAGACTGCAAATGGGGTGTCACAAAGGAAGAAGTATTAAGCTAGAACTGGATGTTTGCCCAGAATGGCAAGTCATTCTAAAATGTGCTGTTACATATTTCACTCAGGTGTATTTTGCTGCGGATAATATACTGATGTTTGCCACAAAGCTGTAGAGMAAAAAAAAATTTCTTGGAAATTAATTGGCATTAGGGTTTTTCCGATCAATGTCCCATGCAATGTGCTTCAGGGGGATTAGYGCAGTTAGAAAGTTAGCAGTGTGCTGGTTTTCCCCTGCATGGATCTCTGCTGGTATCTGTTCATTGCTGAAATAGCTCTGGAGTAGGGCCAGGTGTATCTGGGACATGATCCCATGGAACTGCATGGCAGGAAAGAAGCCCCAAAGCCGTCGGGAGCTCAGTAAGGTGCTTGTCTCTGGGTGCCGAGCAGACTAGGTGATGGATCTCCGTAGCTTTTGGAGTCCTGCCATTACAGCAGGGAAACCAGCAGAGTAAAGTGGAGGCACTTGAAGGTGTGGACCATCAAAATCCAGAGTGCCCTTGGGTTCTTCCACATCTGCGGACTCCAGATGGGGTACTCAGCACCTCTAACAGAGCCATAATCTCACCACATGGAGCAGGGAAGCAGATATGAAAGCGATGACCCAAGTGGGAAAACCTAATGAACACAGCTGTAAATTTATTTTATTTTGAAAGGRCACTTTCTGGTTTTGGCAAGTATTTCAAAACTTGCAAATATTTAAAATTACMAAGACCTTAGGCAGTGTAAACCCCCCAGTAGGAGCATGGCTGTTAAGGTGRTGCTGGATTTAAAATCTGGCTGGAATCAATCACTAGTTTTCAAGCTGGGTCATTCTTTCTTGCCCAGCTTGGGACAGTGAATGTGCAAGTCCCTGAGCGATTTCTGAACAGGACGAGCATCGCTAACCCTGGCACAGTACCTGTGTGCCACTACTTCACTACCTGTTTCTTTCTGCATGAGAGCGCTTTCTCTTATCTGCAACATAGGAAATGCTTTAATTATTCTTTAGAAGTGGCTTTTCGGTGGTTGCTCCCAGTTCCAGCAGCATCCAGGGTGGCCGAGACCTCTGCTGTTGCAGCTGGTGGTTTTGTATCCTCTGGGTACTCACAGAATCCCAAACCAGGACAAGTCTCTTCTCCAGGCACCTACTGGAGGGCGTATCTGCCCCCCACGCTGCAGCTTCATTGTCATCATCTGTCCCTGTCTTGGGTAATTTCAGACTGGAGCCGCTATCACAGTAATGAATCTCACCCCTCCGCACTGCGGGTTAAACGCGGGTGATTAGAGGTGACTCCACCTCCCCCGAGTCATTTAGAAGTGACTTACGGAGCTAATAATTGTCTCATCCTTTTGTACCTTGGTACACAGCTTGTGTTCTGGAGTCTTTTATAGCTCAAAYGAGCAGTTTTTGCTTATTTATTTCCCTCCTCATTCATTTTTAATGGTTATAAGAGACTCCCCCATTCTTCTCCTGACAGCAGTGATTTAGGTGGGATTCATTAACATAACTTACGTTACTAAATATCGCCATTTATGCTGGCAGACCAAGGCAAGGGTGCGCAGAGCTAAATCAGCAGASATCCCATAAGCCTGCCAGGCTGCAGGGCTCTGCTTGGAGTGTGCAGTAAGGAGCGTGTCTGCATCAAGAGGGATCACTTATGGAAGCCCAGACCRGGGACAGAGTCCCAGAGCATTCCCAAAATACAGGTTCTTATGCGGCAATATCAGAGACTTGCTTTCCTAAACGGCCACCTTTGAAATGTCTAAACCAGAAGCTTTGCAACTGCTCTAGGTACATCTTATTTCCAAAGGCTTAATAGYTGTGACTTTGTATGAGCTCCAACAGAATCACTATAGCAGAAAAGCAGTTTCCTCTAAAGCACTTTCTGTTATCCCCTAGGAATTTAATAACAATATAGTATGAGTTGGGGGAGTAAATAGTGAGGTCCAGTTGTTGCTAAGGACTAAGCAAGATGTTGACAGCAGTGCTAACATACCTGGGAATTGTGATGCCCATTAGATTTTTGACATGTATTTGACCCAAACTCAGCACAGGGTACTTGGCATCAAAGGGAGAGTTAGTGACCAGGCACACACCGAGTTAGCTTGATGTTTTCTTCCTCAGGTAGCCTAGCAAGCTGTGTAATGATAAAAGGGAAATTAATACACACAGATTTCTCCTGTTTGTCATAAAACCAGAAGAGCCCTTGAAGTAGGAAGGAGTTGCAAGGGGAGTTTGGGCACGTGAGTTTTGGGATGCCCAATGCATGGGGCTGCGCTGGGGCCTGAGTATTGATAGTGTGGGGCTCATGGTAGGGAGCTGRCTTGGCTCTGTTCCCACCTCAGGCTATAGGGCCTGGGGATTGAATCCGTGCGGTGCTGTGCACACTTGGAATACACCATTCCGTGCATTTTGCAGCACTGGTGTTCGAACTCACCACCTGACTCGCCAGAAGCGCCGTGTTTAGGATGCGCATGGTGCACTTAACAAATCCCATAGCTAATTCTGCACCACGCTGGCAATAAGGGACCTCTCACCTCTGCTGCGCTGCAGTGAGAGATCTGCATGTGGCTCGGGTGAAGCTTTTAACTATCTACTAGATGCAACCCAAAGCACTTCTATATCCTACCAAGCTCATGCCTAAAAAAGCCATTCAAGCYTCAGTTGCCTCCAGAAATGGAAGTTCCCTGCACTGAG
Organism: Eudromia elegans; assembly: GCA_003342815.1. NCBI lineage: Eukaryota > Metazoa > Chordata > Aves > Tinamiformes > Tinamidae > Eudromia > Eudromia elegans. The sequence goes on along the minus strand of PTEX01000041.1, from coordinate 4,266,652 downwards.
AGAGTTTCTGGAGCATCTTGAGCTAAGTAGAGCCTCCCTTCGTTAATGGAAGGCAGCTCAATGTCACTGTGTGAAAAGCTGCAGTGATACAAAGCCCGGGAAGGCTTTAGCAAGGGAGCCGAGCACCAGAAGGATTTAATGGTATTATAATGTCCTCATGTCCAAGTGCCACAGCACGGCAAGATGCGTTCCAGGAGTACACCGGCCGCGAAAGGAAATGTGTTCTGGTGCTCTCAAACCCTTTCTGCCTTAACTGAAGAGGAAGGAAAAAACAGGATTGCCATCCCTGAGAGATCAAAACTCACAGGCAAGGGAGAAGGGAAAGGGAGAAATAGGTGGAAGTCTCAAGATTTTGGGAAAAAAAAAGATTGTTTTTCTCTGCAAATCCCCTACCATTCTCCAATTCCCTTGCAGTTCTTGCTTTCTATAATGYGGCTGGCAGTTTTGGGAAGTCTGTCTGGTTTGGGACAAAGCTCCAGTAACCTTAGAGCTTCCGCAGCCTTGGTGAATGTTTGGGGGAAGTTGATTCCTCCAGTGCAGCCACCAGCTCTGCTCCTTTGGGTGCCTCTTTGTTTCCCATGAGTCTTCCTCCTGTGAAGGCTCAATTGAGGCTCATCAAAAAATTCTTTCTCATTTCACAAAATACACACAAGTGACGCATTTCCAAGAAGCAGCTCAGAAAATTCACGCTCCAAAGAGACAGAAAAGCTTGCTGCTTTTCTTTTTCCCTACAGTTTTTGCTCTTTCTCTGGTGCCCCAAGATGAATGGTTCGGATGTGTCCGCAATAACAGCGACCGCGCTAATCGGCCTTTCTATTGATGACCTGTTTCTGAATGTGCTGGCCTGATTTATGAAAATGTCCTGTATTTTGCACCGTGTTTTGATGTTTCTCTGTTAGGAGTGCATGCAAACTGCAGCAGAACAGTGCTGCTTATTCATTCAAAGTGTGAAGGGCTGGCTGGGAACTGAGTGATCTCATCGTTATTGCTGCCCTGGCTTGCAGAAAGGGAAACAGGAGGGAACAGCTATCCCAAGCACGCTCATTTTTTCCCTGACCTGGCCACCAGTTTGTTTTGCAAATCATGATCTCAAAAGCACAAGGTCAGGGTATTTCTTTAATCATTGTTGTAGGAGGTTTTTAAGGATGGGTTTTTTATTTTCCAACTCTCGACAATGACCCCTGATAAATTTGGAACTAAAGTTTGTTTGCCTGCCAACTTTTGGTTTTTTGGCTATTGCTTGAGCGTTAAYGAATATAAAATCTGCAAGCCCGATTTCTCTTATTAATGTCCTTCCAAAGCCCTGCCGCAGGGTGCAGGGCTCTGTGGAACAGGACCTGGTGCTGGGCAAGCAGCAATCYCCTAGCTGTGATTTCTGGGCTGCAAGGCACAAAACCCTTGACTTGGGGCATGAAGGCCCTTGGGCCATCCATGTCCCAGCCARAATATTTCCCTTGGCACCTCACACTTTGCCACCTGACAGGTGAGACSCAGCACACTGAGACCCTGCCAGGTTTTTCCTCCTTATCTCAGGGAAAAGAGAAAGGTGGAAACCAGCAGGCAGAGCTTGTTAGCACGTAGGAGACCTATCTGGTTTCAGAACAGCACTTAAAATATAGAAAGGCATCAGGGGCCAGCAAGGAATAACGATTTTTTCTCCCAGGAACAAGACAAGACGAGGCAGGGGAAAGAGCAGCTGTATCAGGCACTGGCTGATGGGCTTCTGACTCCGTGTCTCATCATCTCAKCTCAGACCACTTTGGATCATCTTTACAATGAAATAGATATTCCATTAGTGACATAGGCTCCAGGCAGAGCTGGGACTCCTCTGCATTTGGATGCTGGCTGGATGTCCCTTTCCTGGAGTTATGTTCTCCCACCTTTTGAGCCTTCTTGACAGCATCATCTGGGTTTTTCTGGCTATCCGGCACAATGAGGTTGTATCCCGACAGGAGCTGTTAACAGCGAACCYGAGAGTATCGCTAAAAGCATCGTTCTGCCTGTAAATAAACTCATTATTTTCCTGCTGAAACCACTAGCAACTCTAAGAATTTGACCTTAAAACAACATMCGCTACTTGCAAGAGAGGCAGTGCAAGAGTAATGATAACCTTTCAGAGTCTGTGGTGCATTACCTAGGCTCAGACCAGCAAGGATGGAAATGGATTTGCTATGGAACAGTCTGCAAGGGGTTTTGTTGTTGTTTAAGGATAATAATATTAGGAATGCAAATTATCCCACAAAAGCTGGAGATATTTAAATACGATTTAAATTCATTTAGCATTTAAACAGAAAAGTAGAAAATGGCATTAAATTCAGATGAGGATGAGACTGCGTCCTGGAGTCAGAAATATTAAATTTATCTGCAGGATGGAATAGGTCTGACTGGTAATGGATTGCAAAAAGAGTTAAGAGTTTTAATAGATCATTCCTTCAGCTCATCAGCACGGTAAAGTGGTAGTTAATAAATTATTTGACATGTACATTTACTCGTATATTTTAACCAGCTGTAATGAACAGGGCCTGTCAGCTCACCTAGATGCTTGCAATAGCTGCTAAATCGCTTCAGTAAGATTTAGTAACTCCCACAGATATTGATGTCCAGAGCTTCAGGTAATAACTAAAGGGACATCAGGACTAACCTGAGGAGGCCATTGTCTAAGACTTTTGTCAGACTCTTAATTTTTGCAAAGAGACTCATTAATTTATTTTCCTTTCTCTTTTGTTTTTTAGGTTTCTGACAGATGTGACTATGTCTTTGTCAACGGGAAGGAAATGAAAGGCAAAGTGAATGCCATAGTTAATTTTACTTACCAGCATCTGAGYGCCCCTTTAGAAATGACAGTCTGGGTCCCTCGTCTCCCGCTGCAGATAGAGGTCTCTGACACAGAGCTAAATCAGATCAAGGGATGGAGAGTCCCCATCATCTCTAATAAAAGGTAGGTTTCATTAAAGAATGCTCATTCTGGGTTRTGCACTTGCCAAAGATCTGTCAGGGCCAGTGGATCTCAACACACTCATTTGGCCTTAATGTAATTCCAGCGCAAATTTGAAGGTCACCAGACATTTATTCAATAGGCTGCTGTACTGGAGTTATAAAGGAAATGGAAACCACAGATTGCATGATCCCACATTGGAAATCGATTTCCTTTTATAGTACTTAGATGAAAAGGGTCCATTGGTCAAGTCAGGCAGGGTCAACCTTAAGGGCGGCAGAAGACACCGGCAAGGACAAGCTCCAGCAAGGCTGGCAGGGCTCTGACCTAATCCATGGTCCTGTCAGTTAATTTACTCATTATTAAAGGTCRTGGCTGATGCATATTTATTCCATATTTTTAGTACTGTAGGATGCAGTGACCCTGGTCAGAGTGTCCCAGAATCAGGGCATTGCTACATTAGGGCTTTAAAGATGCTGCCTACAAACACAGGTGCACGCGAAGGAGAGGCACAGGATGGATATAGACAGATCTACACTGTTTGTATTTGTTGACGTTAACAACAGAACAAATAGATAAAGCAGGCTCTTTCTATTCCAACCTACCTATTAACACATCACTTATTACCATGTCTTGGTGAGTGTCCTGGCAGAATATGGGGATTTCAATGAATGCCCCTGGATGCCATGCAGAAAGGGATGTGTATGCAGATGCAGACAGAGGAGATTTCCATGGCAACGCTGATATGTATATGCAAGAGACTCATGTGGATTTGGTTAACGGCAAATATCCAGGAKGAGCAAAGGATGAAGGTCTTGGAAGTAAGGATTTAACACAGAAAATCATCAAAGGTTTGGAGAGAACAATGAGGCAGAGAAGGTAGCAAGGCAGTTGGGGGCATTAACTGTTAAACTGTTTTGGAAAGCCAGGCAGCCTGAAGACCTCGGTTATAAATAAGGGAACCTGATAGGTTTCAAAAATGTTCTGAGAGGAGCGACTCCAGGGTTGGGACACAACTTTGCAGAGCARTGGATGGGTAGTGTAGCCCTTTGATCCACCAGCCCTGTCAGCAAGAGCTCTGCTGTTGCAGGCTCTCTCAGCCTTCAGTATCTCATAACGTTTTGGTTTCCTACCAGACCAGCCAGAGACAGTGATGATGAAGAGGAGGATGAGCGAAAGGGAAGAGGCTGTGCCCTCCAGTACCAACACGCGATAGTGCGAGTCCTCACGCAGTTCGTAGCTGAAGCCCCAGACCCTGGTGGGCAGCTGAGCTATTTGCTGGGTCCTGACTGGCAGATTGACATCACCGACCTGGTGAGTGACTTCATGCAGGTGGAGGAGCCGCGCATCGCCAAGCTGCAGGACGGACAGGTGTTGATTGGACAGGAGCTTGGAATGACGACAATTCAGGTAGGAAAAAGGGACAATTCACTCCCATTTCCCCCTTAATTCCCTCCTTGGGAGTTGTACGGATCAAGTACAGCAGCTTTTTCCATCTGCAGTGGGAATCAGAGCCATAAATTCAGGATTAGAATAGAGCTTCAGCATGGATTGGAGCAGGCAGGAGTGATGAGTTCCTCTTCCTGTCTTGTGCCCTGAAGCATGTAGATTGCCATTTTAATAAATTTAGCCCAACCTGTGTAATTAGAGAGGCTTTTTCTAATTGTATTTATCTAGAGTAATTTCAGAAACTGGAGCAATATAGGGCCTAGCACTAGAAATGCAATTAGTGAAATAGCTTAGTCTTGTCAAAGTCTRTGTTGACAGAGTGTTACAGTCAATATTAACTAGTGCTTGCTGAGGAACTGTGTTGGGAACATGAGCCTCACAGGATCAAAACCCTGCTAGTCTTGCAAGTTCAAGGGTTGYGTTACAAAACAAAAACATTAGGGCACCGTTCAGACTGTGCACAAAAGAAAAATAGTCATTGGCATTTGAAGGCTGTTGGTAAACCTGACGGTCTAGTGAGAGTAAGGATGTTTTCTCTACGGGCATCAGTATCCCCATCTAAAGAACTTTGCCTAAATCTGTTTATTGTGACCATGGCAGCCTTTCAAATGTATTTCTTACTGACATGTGGGCAAATATTGGCCTAGAAAGTGGAGTTGCAGGAAAAAAAAAAAAAGATTCACCTAGTGATACTACAAAGTAGAAAATATGTTAACAAGCACTGGGACAGGGAAAAATGAAGTTATCAAGTTCTCCAAGCTTGTTCTTGATCCCAAACTGTCGCAAAGAAGAACCACCTCCCTTTGTTAATAACACAGTTTGCCAGGTCTGGAGAAATGGGATTTCAAGATTCTGAATTTCTGCAAAATCTGTAAAAGATTTTATAAATGACTTTCCATCACTCTGGGACTTGTAATGCTCCCACTAATGCACATAAAAATCTGAGTGAATGTGAAAAGAAAATTCCAAGGGAAAGCAGCCAAGAGCAAGGTATATTTTAAAGAATACCTCTTATAAACTGCTTCAAAAATGTTCCATGCCCCACATGCATCATTAAATTCTACTTCCTTGTAGATGAACGTCTTTGGAGGTCGTGTATCAGTGCACTGACCTCCATACATTGGTTTTTTTTAATCCAAAGCAAGCTTTCTTTGTCAGTTTTGTGTACAGTATCATGAGCAATTTCTCTTGAAAACCATCAGGCTTTCTTTCTGCAGGATAGGAATGAATGCCATTATTTCTATGGATTGTCTATAAAACTGTAGTTTGTGTGGTACATATATATATATATATATATATATACATGCACTACCTAAAAACATGATTATGAGAAAAATATCATGTCCCAGTACAATTACATTTACAAATAATTCATACATTGGAGACAAATGTGCTTAGCTTATCAAAGATGTGAATAGCATAGCTGATTAGGATTGCATTGGTAAAAGATGCTGTAAGCACCATAGTGATGCAGAAGTCATAAAATGAGACTTGCCATTTACTGGTCATATTTTAATAGTGTCTAGAGATCTGCTGGGAGTAATTTCAGCCCATTAACAACAGTTACCACTTGCATGCATTACAGTAGCTCCACGTAGTCATTTTGGAGTMCAGCAAAAGGACCGTGGCTGACTTTGATTTTTTCTTTTCAGATATTGTCCCCCCTTTCAGATGCTATCTTGGCTGAGAAGACAGTGACAGTTCTGGATGAGAAGGTGACAATAACTGACCTGGGAGTGCAGCTGGTAACTGGATTGTCGCTTTCTCTGCAGCTCAGCCCAGGAAGCAATAAGGCCATCTTTGCTACAGCAGTAGCACAAGAGCTGCTCCAGTCTCCAAAACAGGTAGTGTTGGCCAGATGTGTCCTGTATCCCACTGTTCTGATTCACTGCACAGCCTTACAAAGTGGTGAGATGAGCCAGACTGTTGTTAATAGTGTGATGATAAAACATTTGCTTTATAGGCACTWGTGTCCGAAGGCCACCAGGTGCCCTAATAAAAAGCAAAGATCTCATAAAAATGGCAACAGGAATATACAACCAAATCCACGAGTCAACAAGTTTACGTGGCTCATCTCTCCTGACTGCCTCCTGTAAATAAGATGAAGTTCTACCCATAGCTCAATGACACATCATAAATAAGGAACAGAACACACAMACTGCTGTCCCAATCAGCAGCTACCAGACCAGAGAAATTATTATCTMTGTTGCTGAGATCAGCAACCACAGGCAACCAAATCGAACCTTTAAGTCCATCTTTACGTGAGACGGTTGTTTTGCACAGTGCCCAACTCTTCTTCAGTTATTTACTTTCTGTAAGCATTTTAAAAGTTGGGAAACATCCCATGCACTCTGATTCATAACCAAAATATGAATCAGAATTTTTGACTCATTTCATGATTCATGATTTCATAAACSAGGAATTTTTAATCTGTTACTCCTAGCACCTTTCACAGGGATCACTATCCTGTCATGTTCCCTTTTTATATCTTGTGTCTGAGGAGAACTGCAGTCTTCTCTCCAGTGTTCATTAGCTCAGGCCCTTATATATTTTAAGTCCTTGTCCTGGGGCCTCTGTACACTGGCACTGTCCTTGTGTGCTGTTACCAAAAACTTTTGGCCTTTGCCATATTTCCATCATTTCCTTTTGTTCTCATCTACATTTGAAAAACACCTTTTTCCAACCTAAATCCATCAGTCAGGAACTTAGATCAAGTATATCCTGGGTGCTAATGCTTATACATGTTCTGAGCTTTAAAGGTAAATGAGCAGGGCACAGACACTTGAAATCTGGCCAACTGTTGAGATGCTTTAATTCATCATAGGGTCTTATCCTTGGGATGAGGGATGAGAAATAATGCAGAACTGCTGTCTTTATAGGGTGATAAAAACCAGGCTGCCATAGTCTTCCAAGAGTTAAGAAATCAATACCGCACAGCTAGAAGTAAGGCCATTGAGCTAATACATTRCCGACATGGGGTGTTAAACAAACTACCTTGAAATCAGCCCAAAAGCTCAGTTTGATGGCMTTTAGTCCCAGCATGCTGCCCAGCTATGACGTTTCAGTCTCCAGAAACAGAGTCTGTATGAATCCCTCTCTGGATGCTGAGGTACAACTGGGTCCCCATCAAATCTGAATTAAACCAGCGAGGAAGATGCCCATCCTCCACTCTTTAAGGATTGGTTCAGCTTTGATAGGCATCAGATTCCTTCCATTGCTTAGCACGCAGTTTTCAGAGCACAATCCCTATAAGCAGAGCGATGCAAAATTATTAAATGATTATGCAGGTTTAAGCAGCATAGTGGGAGGATGAGAGTTGATGACATAAATTCTATGCAGCCTTCAAGAAACATCCAAAGATTAATAAACACAAAGCCGAGATTTATGACGGTGTCAGCAAAGTCTTAGGGCTCAGTCCTGAAATAGAGACACAGGCAAATCTCCCACTGAAGYCCTCGAAGCTTTATGGCTGTAAGGATTTCAGAATCAGGCCAGCAGATTATACAGGAGATCCGTCCTTTGTGATTTGAACAGGTGAACCACTATGTTGTAAAGCTGAGTTAAAAGATAAGTATTCTTTTTACGTATGTGGAGATAAAATGTAAAACTAGCCTGTTTAAAACCTTTTCTTTTATTTATGAAACAAGACTTGTATAGTCGTTCTGCAAGTGTAGTTRCGTGTTTGCTTGCCGGGCTGTCCTGCGGAGCGGTGCAATCCCACCTCTGACTGGACAAAAATTCACTTCATTTTAGACAACAGAGAATCCACTCACTTCACCAGGGGTCAGTCTCTGTGGATTTGCCAGTGTCTGATAAAGTGCAAATATCTTAGTGAGTCATAGAGATCCAGACTGTCAGAGGCACGAATTGGAGTCCAGCGGAGCTAGCTGCATTTTACCTACCAACAGTTTGCGTGTGAACRCCGAGATCTTGTCAGGTAGCATGTAGAATTTTGATAGCCCTTTGAAAGTCCTTAGAAGGCCTCATTTTCAGAAACTGGTAAGCGCATGTTATCTGGAATCTAAAAATTCTTTAAARTGTCTCAAATTAGAAATCAAAAGGTGAGTTTTCCAGAAATGCTTCACCCTTACACCTGTGCATATATTTAGTCAGTGCCCAGGTCTGACTCCTTTACAGTCAGTAAACGTTCATGGACTCGGAAGGATAGAAGGTTGTGTTGCAGTGATGCAAAATTAAGCTTCCTTGCTGTCTTGCCTTTAATTGCTAGCAACCTTGAAAATTATCCTGGCCATTTTCTAAAAAGCAAGTGATCTGCATCCTCTCTTTGTACAAAACAGTTATTTGAGGGTCACATATTCAGGAGAGAAGGCATGTATGGGCCTATTTGCTGGAGTAGAGAKTTTTTAAAAGGCCTTGTGTGTAACAAGAGGAGACTTTGTATTTTAAGCAGCTTAGAAATAATGTAATATATTTTTTCATTTAAATATACAACAGTAAATGATCTCAGTAGCTGGTAATGCCTTTTGACATGCAATTTATTATGGTGCTGAAGTAGATAATGCAGAGCCCAGGGGAGACAACCCCCTTTAGCACCTATGGGAAAACAAATCTTATTATCAATGAGTATTTTRAACTAGCATTTCTTTTAGCACCTAAGCCAGAAATTAATTTTCTTGCTCTGACTTTTTATTTTGTTTCTGRTTATGAATGATATATGGATCTTGTGGGGAGGAGGGAAACAGACCAGGAAAAAACTTATTTCCTTCAGTGTTTATTCTGTGTATATTTGTTCTCTATATAACAGGAAGCAGCCATCAGCTGCTGGATCCAGTTCAGTGATGGCTCTGTCATGCCCTTGGATATTTATGACTCCAAAGACTTCTCCTTATCAGCTATATCTCTGGATGAGAAGGTGGTCTCCATTCACCATGACCCCAAATTCAAGTGGCCTGTGATTGCCGCAGAGACGGAAGGCCAGGGAACACTGGTGAAGGTGGAGATGGTAATCAATGAATCGTGCCAGAAATCGAAAAGGAAGAGCATCCTGGCTGTTGGGAGTGGTAGCATTAAAGTCAAATTTGGGCAGAGTGATGCCAACCCTAACATAAGCGATAGCAAACACAGAGGTGATGGTGTCCACCTAGAAAATCATGCTAGTGACCGGCGTCAGAAAAGCACACTGCAGGAAAGAGCTGGGCTCGATGGCCAGTATTATAGTTCCTCAATGGGCCAAGTGGAAGGCAGATGGACCACCACCCAAAAGTCCATTTTAAGTAAAAAGGAAGACAGAGAAAGCCTTCTGGATGATGATAGTCATCTGCAGAACATCCCAATAGATTTCACAAGCTTCCCTGCCCAGGTAGATCTGCCAAGAAGCAATGGAGATTTGGAAGAAAATGATCTGGTCCAAACTCCCAGAGGACTCAGCGATCTGGAGATAGGAATGTATGCTCTGCTAGGAGTCTTTTGTCTGGCAATTCTGGTCTTCCTTATCAATTGTGTTACTTTTGCTTTGAAGTACAGACATAAACAAGCTCCCTTTGAAGARCAAGAGGGTATGAGCCACTCTCATGACTGGGTTGGGCTGAGCAACAGGACGGAGCTTCTGGAGAATCACATAAACTTCTCGTCCCAACAAGAAGAACATATCACAGCCATTGACAGAGGAGTGGAGTATGAAGAGAGCAAATATCTCCTCAACACAAATGCCCCCCAAAATATTAATGGACAAGCTTTTAGGTCTACTGAGTCCACATTCACTGAAGGGAAAGAACAGAAAAGTGAACCAACCGCTTCTCCTACCTCTAAGAGGAAACGGGTTAAATTCACCACTTTTACCACCATCTCCTCTGATGACGGGTGTCCAACTGTCAACTCAATCTTGATGAGCAGCGAGGATGATATTAAATGGGTCTGCCAGGATATGGACCTGGGGGAATGCAAAGAACTCAAAAACTATATGGAGAGATTACATGAAAATGTGTAATGAGACACAAAAGACCTTTTTTTGTTTGGTTTGGKTTTTTTTTGATTTTTCACTCACCTTCTGCCTTTAATTTTGGGTAGTGGGGTAAAAATGTTGCATTGATAAGAAGAATCAGATGGTGGCTAGTAATGCAATGGAGCCCTGAGAAGCCACCCAGAAGCAGCTGGGAGAGCAGAGATCCTGGGCAGCTCTTACAATTCTAGTCTTCTCTGTGCTCGGAGACAACAGTGAGAGATGTGTGAGGTTTCTTGATGCATGGTTACATGAAAAAAAACTTAGCAAAATAATAAGATCTTATTCTCTGAGCTTTCCCAGGAAATCAATAAGTATAACAAACTCCAGTGCAGTTTGGATATTACAAAGTTCACACAGCTCTACTGTTCAATATTGCAAGCTTTGGTTAAAAGCAAAAAATTGTTCTCAGAATAAATAGATCAACAAAGCAAGCATGTCATTCAAGCCACATGCAGAGAATATCTATCCAGGAACATTAATCTAAAGCTGACAAAACCAACAACGTGAGTAGAGCACTTGCCATAGCTGCAAAGTTGTGAGTTTTCCAAAGAATCTTGAGGGGAAAAAGGAGTAACTGGGCTGTTTACAAACCGGCATGTTTGCCTCCCAAGCACTGAGAATGGATACACATATACAGTTAAAACTGAACCTCTCTTTTTAAGTAGATGCCAAGATAATAAACTTTGCCAGCCAATTTTCGGTACTTCTTAATTTGTAAAATAGAAGATGTAATCTGTACTCAGAATACCACCTGTGTAAAGGAAAGTCCGTTTTGGAACATTTGAGAGAACCAAGCTATTTTTAAAAGCCCACTTTCTTTGATTGTCCTGTTTCGTATTTGTATTCCCAGTATTTCCTGGAGCACTTCCCAGTTTATAGCCCGAGGGCACCTCCTAGCATCAGTCAGCTTTGGAAGCGTGGTGGCTTCTTCCTTCCCTTCCCTACCCCGCATACTCACTTTGCCACRCTGCGTTCTTGCCAAGCACAGACACTCTTGGTACCACACCGGTACTTGCTTTACATGATGTCATTTACCAAAGTYGGCCACTCTTTTGGGTAAGTGTATCTTGTGCTGAACTCCAACAGCAACTGCCTCTWTGTCCTTCCCTCTCCTGGGAGACCTTCTTTTGCTCTTGTTTGGTTCCTTCTGCTCATGCTTCTTTAGGCCCATGCTCAGCCCATTGAGAGGGCACTCAAAGGTGGGGAAGGAGTGCTGTACACCCAAAGCTGTTGAAACCTGCCTAGCTAACTATCTAGATATATTTTGTTTCTCCTGCAGGCAATGTTTAGCCTTTATTTTCCTCTGCTAAGGATGTACATACGGTAGGATTTCAGTGATTACCTTTTGAATCTGCTGTGCCCTCCAACCCTAAAACTCTGACATCATTTGTGTCGTCCAAAAGCAGTCTCCAGTGACCAGTGGCAAAGTGTCAAGGCACTAAATAAGATCTGGCTTATATTTCAAATTCTCCTTTATTTTCCAGAGTAAGACCCTGCCCTCCTTTTGCTATTAAGTCCCCTTCTGTCTTTGAATCTAGGTTGCTGAGTTTAATACACACCCACTCTCCCACAAACACTTATATTGACTCCATCTRTATTTAGAATGTACTGTAGATTGTAAGAATGTAATATATGTATTTATAAAAATGCCAACTGTGAATAAAATTTGCATTTTAGTGGCTTCATCTTTTTTCCTGCTCTGAACGCCTCCCTCCTTTCACTGTCAGAACATTTACCCTAAAAGAGTCTGGCAGCAATATGGAAAGTTGTCCTTTGATGAAATGGTGAGTTAAGGCTCTTGGCACAACCCAGTTACAAAGTTTTGCATTACACAGTGTTGGTGGGGGAAGATATAACATCAACAACGTGTTATGAAATATATTTGCAACAAGCCACCCTTCCAAGATTTGAAACTATTTGCAAATAAATTGACATGTGTATTTCTAGTCTAAAAGCTTGACATGCTGGTTGATGATTTTGGTTTGATTGGAAAGATCTATATTTGTGCCAGTGCCTCGCTGAAGGCAATTCTAAAAGAGTAAGTTGATGTAAATAAGGCTAAGATAAATATGTCTTTGGAGACCAATTCTTGTGCATGTGTTGGATGCTTAGGAGTTGTTCAGTTTGACTCCACAGAATCCAAGATMAAATCTTGCTTTCTTCCAGCACTTCTCATGAGATTCTGGATTACTTGTCTCCTGCTCAGGTAAGGAGTCACTGGAGGTGAAAACAAAGAAATAGCATAAGTTCTTGATGTTGTTTTTTAAGTGCTCAGCCTGTACTTGCTAGATGTTCAGCAGACACTCCCATTCTTCATGGCTATGTCCTAGGTCCTGGATACCAGGGCAGAATAAGTTAACTCCCAACTGGTCATTGAGAATGATCTTTTCTGTTGTAGGACTGTATTACTGTAATTAGTATCACTCCTGGAAAGGCTTGAGCAGACAGATATGTCACACCTGCAAATTACTGGAAAATCCCTGGGGTTGAACCATCTCCCCTGGAGTTTCCTGCTGCGGAACTGACTGTTGACAGCCTGTGTAATGATCAAGGGTTGGGTCGCTTGGGGGACCTGGCTGCAGGGAAGGGATTTTTAGTTTTGCTGCCCGTCATCTCTGAGAGTAATACCACAAAAGCAGGGCTAGGATAGACTTGCCTCAATCCGTTTTTCTTTCTTTAGCATCTAATGCAGTGCAGAACAGACCCGATAAAGGAGGTAGGTTGCCTGGTGCATCTCTGGTAGCCTTGTGGCTAGCATGGAAGTCGGCGAGTTGCTGTTAATTCCTTGTAGCCAAGACTGATGTGCCGCTGTCTTTGTTCACGAGACTTAAATTTCAGTCCCGCCTCCAATATCTGAGCATTTTGGGGGCCTTTAAACACATCAGTGCAACATACCCACAGAGATTGACTTTGTACCACGGCCAGTCCTTCTCCTTGGGAAAGAGCAGGTTCAGGCCGCTGCCAACGAGCCTCTTTGGCGAGCCCAGGTTTCTGTGTGGAAAACTCACAGCAAGTTCATCTGGTAGAATGATGGTAGCACAAGGCACGGAAATGTTCTCCAAGGACAACAGAGCYGTCAGCTGCAATGGTAAGAATACTGACGTTCACACTGATGCGGTTTTGCGTGCTCAGAGTTTCCTGCTGTCCTTAGCAGCGTAGCTTGATTTATCCATAGGGCAGTAGTATAAATAATACCTAGTATGCAGAGCGCCCGTTGTCCACAGATCTCAAAGCGCTCTGAGCAAGGTGGATTCCCTCCTGAGGTGGGAAAGGCGGAGGTTAAGTGATTGCTCCCAGGGCTGTGGGAATCTCTGTCAGAAGCCGGGGGCTCGTGCAAGCATGAGGAGGTGTCTGCTCACCTGCCATGGGCAGTTGGTCATTGCCTTCCTGCGGGGGTTTTTGTGTGTACCTATAGGTCTTTATGCTTGTGTATAACCACTTTCTTCATGCCCTGTGTGAGACTGAGTGCTAAAAATGCATTTTCATRTTTAAGGAAAGTTTCTTTTGGGAAGAAGAAACCAAAGCCAAGCATCTTCCCTCCATATCCTTCTGGTTCTGCACACAGCACTTTATACAACAGGGCTCCAATTCRGATGAGGTTTCCAGGTGTGTTTGCTGAAAAAATTAGTATTAACACAGCAGACCAAGGGTCATTGCTAACAACCCAGCTGAGACTCAGCCCTCAACAGCACCCGCCCAGCCTTGCAGGTGAGAGTCCCTCTCCTATTGAGTCTCCCCCCAGAAAAAGCTCCTATTTAAGGCAGCCAAATGAGGACTCAGGCAAATGCTGAAGGCTGAATTTTGGTCCCTGTCATAAAAGCAGTGATGGTGTTTGGGTGCTGCACGTGGGTAGCGTTTTGCCAATGTGACTTCCATTGGCAATCTCCTGAGCTGCCAAAAGCCTAGCTGATTGCAAGCAGGGTTCTCTGTGAGTGCTGTTAATGGCTTTTCATTTTATTTTCCAGTTATCTCCYTACTGTCACACCTGAGTTCTTTTTTTATATGACTAGCTTGACTGATACAGGCATTTTTTAACAAAGGGAAGTGTGTCTAATGCTGCTTGGTTGATTTTTTTTTTTAGACTCTATATGTGAGAATGAAGAGCAGAAATTTGATAGTCCTGTAATTCAGGTAAGCAGTTTCTTTGCTGTCTTCCCTTATTCCGTATCCTTCAACTTCCCCTTCAGCAGTCTTAAATATCTGCTGGTTTATAATATAGCAGTGAACTCAGAGGTCTGAGAGATGTAGCTACATAATTGGTTTGGGAACAAGAGGTCTATAGAGGGGAGTGACTTGAGAGACCCAAAGCGGTATTAAATCAAGGTGTAGCCTGCACTAAGTAGCTCTAGAAAATACTTTCACACCTTGTTTCCATAATGAATGAGATGCAAATGAAAGGAGCGCACTAGAGACACTTTAATTCGGCTCTGCGTATGTTTAGCTTCTCCAAGACTGCCTGCACTCATTCCCTTGTGGTCTCTGGGGCTGCCTCTCGGGCAAGAGCTTTAGCAAGAGCAAAGGACTCRTGTACTACAACTCAACAGCCTGTCACAAGTGTCACCACAGACGGTGCCCGTTGGACTCGCTTGTGTCTTGATCAAACAACACCTCATAAGCATCACTGAGCAATTAGCTCAGGCAAGGAGGTATCATCTCAAAATACGGTGCTTGGAAAATGCCTCAAGCATTTTCAAAAGCTGTCAGAGATGAATGCATTTAGTCCTTGAAAACCCAGATCTCTGTCACATATATCTGTATGCTTATTGTTATAGTTCTGTATTTCTGTCAATGCACAGCTGTAGAGCACTGCAACAACACATGTAGGAATTCATCTAATGGCCTATAGCACAGTGTCTACCCTATCAGATTGGTCACATACGACACCTGCTATCAGACACCAACTAAAGCCTGTATCTGTTTGAAGTCCGAGAGCCTGGTGCCCTGTAGAAGGAGTGAGCCCTAAAACTAATTCAGGTGGAGTTTGCAAAGGTCTGAGGGAGCAGGGATGTGTGCTGCTTGCAGGCGATTTCTCAGGATCTGAGAACTTGCTGGAGGGAGTGCTTTGCACTTAACCTCACACATAGGGCTAAGCAGCTTTCTGAATGAGTGCTTATCAACCTCATGCATAAGTAATGCCTCTTCTCTGGTGTTTTTGCACTGTTTGGCTGCCTGGTGAGAGCATTAATGGGTGGAGTTCAAATGCAGCAACCATAATGGTCTGTACAGAGCAGAGCACCTTGTGCTTCCTGTGCACCATACGAGTGTTAGCAGGGCCAAAATCACATAGGCCAAACAAATGCACCTGCACCTGAAACTTGCTCGTTTGCTACCTTTTTTGCTAAGTTGATTTRAACTCTGTCAACAAATCCTTCATTATGCAGGCCCTCTGCTTAGGGCTCTCTGCAGAACAGCAAATTAAGCAGCCCACGTATGTAATATTAATGGYTGGAGAAGCAACACTGCTACTCTATTTGTGTGTACTGCCAATGTTCATTAAGAAGCTCCTGTCAGAGTTTTAAGGTAGCTGGTGGATTGCGTATGACAAGCTGCAGCATCAGTCATCTTAATGTGGCTCGGCAAGCCTGGAGGGACGAACTCCAGTGCTGAACCACRTTGCTTTGCACCAGCCACAGCCTGCGTTTCCTGCCCTCTTGGTGGGCACAGACRAAGCTTCATGTTGCATTTTCCCCTCGTGCAAGGGCTTCTTCTGGCTGCTTCTCTAACTCTGCTTGGTTTTGGACTTGAATGTGGGCAGGCTGGATATTAGCTGTTTGGTATCTGAGCTTTTGTGGCACCTTACAGAGCTCATAGTAATGCTCTGTAATGCATAGTAATACCAGCATCCGAAACCTGTGTCTTTGAGGCATAACAGGGATTTTGTTTATTCATGTTCGGACCTTTGTTCCTATTAATTAAATTAGAGCTTCCTACAGTCAGTTAAAATATTAATGACCTAAAATAACTTATCAAAAGAGCTTCACTGCTCATAGTGGATAATAGGAGACTGCAAAATGACTCGGAGTCATATCAACAATCAACAATTTACTGTGCCCAGGAAGCAGAGACTTGCTGCAAAAGGGGAGGGGAAATGGGGCAGCAGTGAAGAAGCCCTTCTCCCCATCAGCACTGATTAGTTTAACACACATTTAGGATGTGAGGGCACCCTCAAGAGACGCACAGGGCTACCCAGAATGGCAGGTATCATCTCCTCCCTTTGCCTGTGCAGGGATGCAGGGCAGTCCTGGCTTTTGCTTCTTTCCCTGTGTGCTGATAGAGACGTGTGGGCTTAGCAGCTCATCCTGGAAGTGTCTGAACACGCAGTTTGGGTTGAAATGCACCTCCTCTGACCCGTTCCTCTTCAACCACAGCTGGGTTAATCCGGACTGTTACTGGAGGGAGCACAAAAGCCAAAGCCTGACTGGTTTCTTTAGCAAGAACTCGGTGTTTTCAAGGTAAAGGTCAAAATTACAATGTGTCCCCAAAATAAGCTGACCTCGTTTCTCAGTCGTGGCTGAGGGGGGACTCGGCCGGGCTGTGTCCTTGGGCTGCTTGTGCTGTGCAAACGACTGGTAGGAAAACTGTCTCAGGGCTCCGCTTCTCAGCAAATCTTCCTCCCACCGACTGCCGCCACCCACTTTCTATTCTTTTGTCATCAAGCCAGAAGCCCAAATCGCTGTTCTCCTCTCTGCCATTAATAACCTTTTACAGCTTTCTGTCACCGTTCATCCCTCTCAGCCCTGATCAATAGCTTTGCTCTTAGCGTTTGGCATTCCCTCCTCTTCTGCCAGCCCYGATGCCAAGGTCAAATCAGCCCCCTTGGCATTTCTACCTTAAATAAATAGGACCAGGCTGCCGTGACTTAACTCAAAATCTTTTCTACTATTGATAGATCTGAGCATTGATCAGAATTATCTCTGTACATTGCTTTCTGTGCATGAAGACTTGGCTAGAGCTTTAAAACATCATTTAATAATGTATCTTTTATTCAAAAATYGAGTCTTGAGTGCAAAGCTGCTGTTCAAATCGGGAGCTCCCAGGCTGCCAACAGCAAGGGCAGGGGCCTGGGCACGCTTGATGCTGCAGCAAAGCCCAAATCTGAGGGAACCCCCCCTGCTCATTAGTATTATCTGCTGCCTTGGCTTTTGGGGGAGGCAAAGGATGGGAGATTACAGCTTTTATATTATAACACATCTGGAAGCCTTAAACAAAGCACATTCCTACATCCCCATGTGTACGTATGTAGATATATGGATACTCCATGTATATGTGAGGGCTGGCCTCATTTCCAGCTTCCATTCATTTGCTTATTACAACTTCCCCATCCCCCACTTTAATATTTTCACTTACCGTACTTTGAGGAGCTCGAAATAGCTTGTCAGATTGAGACAGCTCTTGAGAAGTTTAATTTTCCTAATGCTTGTTGGAAATCCCCTTCCCGAAGCTGCAGGAATATTAAGGCTCTTTGCACGTGCTTTGCAGCGTGCAAGCCCAGCCCCCAGCCCCGTGCAATGGGGCTGGGAAATAATGGGGGTCCCGTCCTCCTCCGGGTCCCCCGCTCTGCCCTCGGGGAAACCCTGACCAGTCTATGGGTATTACGGGTTGCACGTGGAGCACAGGGAGAGGACTTTGGGAGGCTGGAGCAAAGCGCTGTTGCTGTCACCGTGTGTTACTCAAGTGTGCAAGGCTGTTCTGGAATGGTAGTCCTAGTGTGAAGGAGCCTTCTTCTAGAGCARGCCTGCTAGATCAACCCAGAAAATGCCAGATCCCATTAGAAATGAGTATTGAAATAAAAGATAAATAACAATAAATAAATGAAAGATATTTGCCMAAGGGACAGAGGATAGAAATAATATCCCCTGGCTCTTTCCAAAGCTGGGACAGCACATTGTGCTTGTCCACGTGGAGTTAGTTGAAAAACAGGTAGCACATCAATATGTGGATCACTTTGCTTGGTTGGTACCTGACAACATGTGATGCCTGCTCTGTATCTGCCCCACCGAGGGGGATCTAGGACAGGGATGAGCCCTCTTAGAGGGGAGCTGCCTCTGTGAGGGGCTTGGTCAGCCCTGGCTGCAGCAGCCGGGCCTGGCAGATGGGTGASCCCATCGCTGCGGCTTCAGGGCTGGAGGCCCAGGGAAGGCACGGCCAGTTGGAGCCCTCACTGGAGTGGGGCCCAGACCAGATTGCAGACTGAGCTTTGCAGTGGCGGGGCCCAAGTGTTCTGGCTCCAGGCCATTGCTGTTGCCTCCTACCGCATTTTTTTAATGAAAGGCAGATAATTTGTGAGTGGGGGGCACAAAGCAAATGTCATCCCCATGGCCAGCGGTCTGACAGCTCTGCCCAGCTGTCAACAAGCCGCCCCAAATGCCCCACGCGAGGCTGCAAAGGTGCCTGTTTCCCTCATCCTGAGCAGAAGCAAAATAGTTAAATGAGATAGGCTGAAAATTCTCCCCTTTCTCTTTTTATCACCTGCTATTTCCTTCCTGAGTTTCTGGACTCCAGGAATTACTGAAATTATATCTAGTGATTCAGGCTGCTTGTGGCTCCCGGCTCCACAATGTGCGGAGCGGCACCTTTGTATCCACCCATCCATCTCCATCTGCTCAAATGASCCGCTCGCACAATAGTTATTGTTGTAGAAGGGACCTGGAATGAGCTCTTGCATTATTCACTTCATTTATTTTGATACAATATTTGGAGCCACTTCATTAAATTCTCTTACAATGTCCTGTCATTTCTAATTTTTTTTTTTTGTCTTTTTCCATCTCCTTGCCAATGCCTGGCTCATACACACAATGTAACAGCAACACTACAGGGGGAGTGGGGAGAGTAACAGGCTCCYCGCCCTGCCCAGCCAAGCGCAGAGCACTGTTGATATCATAGCCGGTGTGTTGATTCATTGATTMCATTTAGGCAAGAGAATGGATCAACTTTCTGGAAAAATGTTATTAGCACCAGCTTCCCTTTAAAGGAATGTGGGTAACTGGTTGGTTTGGAGGTGCTGCCAGGCTTTCATAGCTAGCAAGGAAGGTTTGGGCTTGCTCTTTTCCTGGACTCCCTCTGGAAGTCGTGCTTGGCTTGATGSCATCGTGATGTTTCAGTGGCCGCTGGCAGCTCCGACTGCGGATGACTCGAAAAATGAGGACAGATGGGGACTTTGGAGACTTGAGGTTTCTGCTGCCGACATAGGAAGTTGGGCATGGAGTTTCTGCARTGATTTTGTCCTACACTTGGCTTGTCTGCCTGCATTGTTGGCCAGGAAGGAGCCTGGTTGACCCAGGCCGAAGAGCCCATGTAAGAGYGGGGCCTTTCGGACCTCTAGGCTGGTGTGTGCTGGAAATAGATATGAAACCACCATGGGGTTTCTCTTCCATTTTTTGGAGACGGCTGTTGCATTTCCTTTTTCTTTATTGAGATGTTTCAGTGCTTCTTGCAGTGTATTTGGAAGAATTGGACRTGCTGAACAGCTGCTTTCACACGCGGTGCTGAGACAGTGCAAGATAATTGTGATCTTTACTTATTTTAGGTTTCTGTCTTTAACCATGAGCARCTCCCATCAGATGGGAGCTTTTGAGGTGCATGAAACCCAGCAAACTATGAGAGGTGGGCCGGCCCACGTGTCATTAGAGCAATGCAAATCRGGGGAAGTTTCAGCTCATAAAGTCTTAATTTGCCTTGGGATTTTTTTCTTATGGTAATGAATATTCACTCTAAAACAAAGTGCTTTGTTTGGGAGTGTTTTATGAGATTTTTTTCTTCTCCCCTGAAATTTTTAATTTACCTTCATTAGGAGATGTTAGACTCAAAAGGCTTTATCTACAACTGTTCAAATGAAATTTTCTAGTGGAAACAACAAAGGTGGCTGGTTAAAACTATTGTTTTCATGCTCCTTTTGTAAGCAARCTAATGATCCATTGCTTTATTTACTCAGTTTAAATGGCCAAAGAGAAACTAAAAAATAACTAATATTGATTTTTTTTTTCAGTTTAAAAGACCTATTTCTAGGGCAACTTGTTATGCTAATGAATTGGTGTTTAGATATTTGATGTGGAAGAGAAGAAAGAATATGTTCTTGGTTGCAAYGGAAAGCAGTTTTTAAGTCATTTATAATCTTTATATAGAAGTCAAACGTCTTTCTAGAAAGCAGCAGCTCCTGGGACAGAAATTTCCCACCTGATTTATCACTCACAGAAAGACTGTTTCCTATCAAAGACCTGGCTGTGTCTCTGTAGTACCAGATTCTGTGCTGATGACCATGATTGTGATTTGGGGGGAAACTGGGGAATATTTTTACTGCTGTAGCCTTTTAATAAGTTTGGTTGGAGTGCAGTTTGCTTCAGAGAGTTCARGCTTTTTGAGGCCATGGCGTGGGGAGCCTGGCACAGTGGGGCAGGTTTTGTGCGCTTACAAAAAACTGGTCAAAGAGCTTGTTCTCCTCTTGCTTTCGGAGCTGGGACTTTGAGGTTACTGGACGTGCACCACTGAACCAAAGAGGGAACCTGGTCTCAAGGAACTGCCTGAAAACTGCAGCTTGGGAGCACGSGGTTATGAGCTGGATAATGTCCAAGTCCACTGTCACTGAAGGGCAAAATCTGCAGTCCAGGAGCCAGAGGCATGGCCTTGGGTGCTTGGCTTTGAAGAGCTGTCTAAAACAGCGTCCTCAACAGACCAATCTTGTCCCCACWGTTGTCTTGAACTTTTGGCCCTCAGACATGTATGGGCAGTAAACAGAATTGGAAGTGAAACATTTTCATAAGTGTAGGACCTCATCATAGATAGCTCTGGATCCCATTCCAAACAGTAAATACCTCTGACTCATGCTGGTCAAGGAATTGGAAAAAAAATCAGAAGGGATTGACTGAAAGGTTGGTTGGAAAACATCTCTTACAGAGAGATTCAAAAGAGTATAATCCACTTAGTGCACTTAGTGTATCAAAGGGAAGCTTACGTGGTGGTTTGTTCGTGACCCATAAGTGAACTCTACTTGGAACAGCCTCTAATCTAAAGGCAAAATTTTAACTCCAGGGCTTGAACATTGTAGCCATACAAATTCAGACCAGAAATAACAGTTTCTTATGGTGACAGAACAAGTTCCTGAGGATAGGAACAGGTTTGCCACTCAGTTTTCTTTAGATGGCTTCCCTTGAAGCAATATCCTGGTTCAGTTGCAGCTCTGGGACCTGAAGCACGAAGTCAGAAGATCTTCACCCTGCATGAGGTTGAATTAGATGACCAYGCTGTTTACCTATAGCCTGAAAAAATAACCTGGTCATCTCTGCATAAGGTTCGCTTTAAAAAAACAGGCAAGCAGCAATATTTTTAGCTCCTCAGCAGCTCCAATTTCTTTGAACAGAAACTACATTGTATCACAAGCGCCCTAAGCACTTGTTTCAATCTGATGTAAGTGCATGGACTGCAGTTATTTCTCATTTCACTGAGGTTAAGTCAGAATATGTTTGAAACTGTATATTGCTCATCTTCCATAAAGAGGCCTGACACCAACTTCAGTGAAGTAATGGTTCCCAGAGACTTCAGTGAGAGCCTAATCTTTCAAAATGAAATTCTAATTTTAGTTACACGGGCGCAAGTCTGAACGGTGTTATCCGTAGGGTACTCGCTGGCTTCAGCATTTGAGCAGCTCAGATGGTTGAACTCCTGCCCAGCGGTATTCCCATGGAATAGTGGCAATCATCYCCTGTGTGTGCCTGGGCAAAGCTGTCGGTCTGTGCTACGTTGCAAATTGAACTTGGCTCTTATACRTACTAGAACAGTGTTTTAAATACGGACCTGTGCTCCCGCTCGGTGATTTCTTTTGTGCTATACCACACCAGTCTGGTCACGGCTATTTTCATTTAGCACTGTATTTTCTTGCTAAGTGGCTTGTCTTTCTGAGTATTTCACTGTCCTCTGTTTTGTTGGAGGGTTCAGTTTGGGGAGGGAGTGATAAAAATTCACACTGCAATCTTTGGCTTTCTATGTGAGCCAAGCAACAGYGATGAAATTAAATGTTTTGAATAATTCTGTATGTTTTCTTACTAGAATATTAAGCCCCACAGTCTTAACCTTCGCAGCAGTTGTCGGGGGTTACAGCTGAGTTATTTGATTAAAATATTATTTTTACCAGCTACTTGAAAGTACTGCAGCAATCTGATTTATTGTTATTGTTAGAGCTTGTTTGTTTAGGCTTTCAGCTGAAATGAACTTACTATTCATTTAGCATGAATGCCAAGAGAACTATTGTATCCAAAAATAATGGGAGCATAATATGCAGTGAAACATGGGTATTTTGCTCATGCACTTGCATGGGCACACAATGGAAAGCGTTCGGGGGCTTAGGCTGTTAATCAGCTTTTTTGGAGAATGGATACTTGCAGCTTTTATGTCGGCCCCCAGTTCTCTCGCCTTCCTGACAGGCAGTGTCATCCGAGGCCAGAACCCGAGCCTCTCGCTCTGGGGGTTACAGGCTAAGCGTTGTTACAGATAAATGCAAATGCGCTTGTCACAATACCTCTTTTTTGCAAAATCTGGATTTCTCTGAATTTTCTGTTGTCCTGGAAAATACTCGGGAACTARATGGTTGGGACATCTCTTAAAAATAAATCCGTAACATCCGTAGTTTTTAAAGCAGTAGTTCGTGTTGGGTATCCAGTTTGACACACAGGCCTGATTAGAGGTGCTGAGCAGGCAGGAGTCTAAATAAGATCTGTGGGAGACAAGTGCTTAATGCCTTGGAAATCAGACCCTGGGACTTGGGCCTGCTTGGTGTCTTTTGGTCCCCTTGTCTGTCTATACAACCGGAGCCTAAGGCTTCCTGCCACGCAATGAAAACCTCCCTGCGAGGCTTATCCCCTTTAATGAGTTGATTTTTAATTTCATAAGGAAGATTTTGGCCGTTGACTTATGTTGTTGAATATCTGCATATGCAGCAGGTGAAAGTAAAATTTCCAGTCACGCTCAATATCTAACATTATTAAACTTTAATGCTACTCTAACAAAACCTACTCTTTTTTAATGTTAAAAATAAATAAAACCTCACTTCCRTCAGACAACTAGGTGTTCAGATTATAACCCTTTAATGCATTGCAGGGAGAACAGGCAATAAACAAGAAAAAATGTAGAGAAGAATCACCAGCATATCCTGACTATTGCATTAGCATTAAGGGGCATGTCTGCTTTCATCCCTTAATTATTTTGAGTATGTTTAACTTGGTCAGTCCCAATGACATAATGCCAAAGGCCAGAGGCATAGTATGACTTATTTTCTCTAAAACAGAGATGGTACACAAATTTCTCCTGCTAATGCAGCCAAATTCCAAAGTCTTTCCTTTAAAACTGTGCGCAGCAACTTGGCTTTAGCATCTGCCCAACATGCATTAGGTTGTACCTGATCTTCATGTTCTGGGCAGACATCTACTTCAGCTGCAAACCCTTATGATGTTTCTGACTGAGATAATTATAGTGCTCAGGGGGACTTCTGGCCTTGCTAAAAATAGATGGGAACAGGGATATATGCATTTACAGGCAAAACTAAGAGAATATTTAGAATAGCATCATATCATGCGACAGTTTCTGAAAGAGCATCAAGAAGTGCTTAGTTCATCTCTAGGCCTACATTCTTTATTTTTTGCTTCCCATGATTAAATTTTCCTTCTATAAAATCTTCCACTATCAAGATAGATTAATCTCTCTCACACAGTCAATTAATTTCTCTTCAATGGGACCATGACTGCATAACTTGAGCAAAGCTCTAGCAACACGATCAGGTTGGAGCTCAAGAGTTCTTGCAGGGCCCTGGAGTAGCCTGTGTAGACATCGGCCATCAGGAGATGTTAACATCCCAGACCCAAGCCTCAAAAGGCAAGAAGTCAGATAAAAGGGAAGAAGGGATTTTGGTATGAAACTATGTTACCTTAAGATTGATGGCTGCAAGACTCCCCCTCGGTACAAGCTTAAGTAAATCCTGAGGCTTCATTCAAACAAATGACTCACATATTTTAAAAGCAAGAGGACAGAAAAATGATCTCATTAAGTTGCAGAAAAGTAACTAAAAAGGATGGAAGATGCAGTAGGTAAATAGATGCATAATACTCTAGAGACATCTTGCAGCATTTCCCAGGGCTACAACAATAAGAGATGTAATCAGTAGGAAACAGTAAATACAAGTAACGAGATGGGCTGCAGGCTTTGCGGCAAGCTCTAAACCTGTTCAGAACAGAATCATTTCTAGAGTCATACTGAGGTCAAAAGAGAGTAAAATGGTATTAAAAGATGATGAATATTAAGAACATGTACTACTAATATTCCACTAGTTCGAAACCTGTTATTAAATTTTCCCATGGGCTCTTTCTTAGCTGTACTGTCATACAGAAAAGAATGCAGCTGTTTGTTTGGCCTGATTTGAAGTGCGGTTCTTAACCAACTATAGTGTCACTAGTGTTTGGCCAAGACAAACTCCTTTTCACCTGCATAACATAATCCATATAACAAGTGTGAGTCAGCCTCTAATGCCTTCATTCATGTCAGCTCCTTATAATCTACTAGTCACAGATTTCAAAGGGGTTTCAATATGGTTTATTGCAATTTAACTCGCTGAATACAGCAGTAGATACTTAARTAGGAATTTGAAAACTAATATTTTGTACCAATATTTGCAAAGATTGCTACTTTATTAGCATGTCTTACCTTTGCTTCCTTAGCTTGCTCTTCAAATCACTGCTGTCATTGCTGGATTATAACAGGTACCTAAACAGGGGTTGCAGAGCCAAGATTTACTGCCAGTAGTAATTATTACTTGCAACGTGGCAACGTCTACAGGACTTGGTCTTCAACCAGACCACCACTGTATTCCAAGCTGTACAAATCACAACCATGCACCCTCTTCAGTTTTCAGCAGTGTCTGGGTAACCATCTCCTCCAAAAAGCAAGACAATTATTGAGCTGATCCAGGCATGCACTGCAAGGGATGATGCAAGGTGTGAGTAGCTGTACAGATTAGCTAGCATTTTTTTAATGTGGTTCCGGGTCATAACTAATCTGAACATATTTTTAGAAGGAAAACAATAGCTAGGAAAGAAGCTAGCAGGCTGTAATGGGTGGCAAAGGCCACACTCCAAGCATATAAGCGTTTGATATATTTCCCAAGTTAAATTAAAGATTCTGTAACTCATTTCACTTCATTAAAGCTACTAAAATAACAGTGTAACATTTCAACAGTGGGTATTAATTTTTGAAGCAGTAACAGGGGCATTTAGTTTCAAAGCCTGATGTATTGTCTGATGAACCAGACAAATGAAATAAGTGACCTCTGTCTAGCAAGGTTATAGTTATAGCTGTAGTTATAGTATAGCTGTGTAGTTACATCTAAGGAGATTTGTGCTGAAGTACACAAGAATGGAAAGTGCAATGTAAGAGCACTTACATTGTGTTGTAAAAGGTGATAACAACTTGCTTCTGCAGTCGTAGCAAGGGGTAAAGGCTGCTGTTGAGATCCTTCAGTGCTGTTTGAGGTTAGGTGGGCACAGCTGATTTCGTAGCAGCCAGATGGTCTCTTCTGTTCTCATTAAAATGCATTGATTAATATTAAACAAATGTTTTAAATTAGCTTAACGGCAGCGCTTTAGGGGAAATGAATTTCTAGGATCATTTTGCAGGCACTGGACAGAACAAATACTGTCCTATATTTTTAGAAATGATTAGGGATTTCAAGTACTCTCAGTATTTAATATCTAAAATTAGATGTCACAGGAATAACATCTAGGGTATGGAGCATTCACTTGATGAGAATATGGCTCATTTAAAGAGGGTTAAATTRGACATTAAAATTATCCATTCCTTTAGAAAATATAGATCATTTAGAAAAAACAAGATTAGAAAACCTGTATTCAGTCATAGTTTGCTCTTATGTTGGTTACCATAATCTTTTGTTTAAGCCATTTCTATTTATAGTTGCTCCTTAGTATAAAATTTGAAATAAGAGTTTGGAGGATCAAGACTTTCCTTTGGGGCATGTCCTTGAATCGAATGTGCCTGTGACAGCTGGGAACACTGGGACATGTRCAAAGATATACTCAGCAGTTGCAAATCACGCTGTAGAGGCCTGCTCTTATATAGGATTTGAGTTTCAAATATTAAAGCAACTGGGCTTGGACCAACCAGACAGAGGAGGAAGTGGAATAAATTCTAAGGTGATGAAATTACTCTAGACAACTTAATGAAAAAAGGGAAAAAAAAAAAAAGAAAGAGGAAAGAAAAAATGCTCTGATTTCACTGAGCCATTAAATGATTGATTTCCACATGGAAGCACCCATCTCTTCTGACAAGCCTTTGACAAATCTGTTTCTTTATTTTTCATGTGGAACTCTTCCTGACTGAAAGATTAAAAGGACCAGGGTGGARGAAAAGGGCCGGAACAGTTCATAAACCAAATAAGCAAAGGTGAGTTGTTTGTAAAAGAAAGAAGACTGAAGTACAGTACTGAATGGGATTCATTTACCACGACGACACTGTCTGCACTGTTCAGTTTTGTTTAATATTCAGGTTAAATTGATGGTCAAGTTGCATTACTAGAAAGAGCAGGTATACTTTGGAGGAAGACCTATCTCTTGTTTTCTTTAAAGTCTTACAGATACCTAACCAGCTCCTTTCTCTGGACTAGATTATTTCCCCTCAAGACAAACTTTGCAGGYCCTCTTGGAGGCTCTAGATATTGGTGAATTAAGACATTTCAGCAAACCTTTGCTGGTTTAAGTCTACAACAACTTTTTGCCTCAGAACAGAGAAATGAAAGGAGGCTTCACTCAGAATAATCACAGTGCTCTTAAATCATACATCAGTTAAGGCTACAGCGGGAATGCTGAAACTAAAAAAAAAAAGAATATTTATGCTGTAAATGAAATCCTAATTCAGGAAGTKCTCATTCTGCACACCAAAGGTTCTAGCTGAGTTTTTCCAAATGCTGCCAAATCGTCTCCACTTCTGAGTAACTGTGTCAAGAAAGGAACCATCCCAGCAGTGCCCGTTGCAGAGGTCTGYGGCTCTCACTCAGTTCCTGTGGATTCCATGGCAGAATTAATTGCATAACAAAACACATGTAATTGGATTAATTAACAGTACATTTCAAGGTCCTGAAATACAGAATTAGCCACAGGGGGTAAATGTACAATGCAGGCTTTCCTGAGAACAGAAAAACAATGTTATTTCGGGAGCTGTATTCATATTCCAGTGAGGTGTGCTTTGCTTGAAAAACTGCTCAGCTAGGGAACGGGGCTTTGAAGAGAGAAGGTAAACACTATAATTAGGGTTGCAGGACAACAAAGGACTACTTTTAAATATAAAACCATATAAGCGAAGTTGTGTGAAAGATAATTATACCTAAAACTGCCTGTACAGAATCTAATATTTCCTTTACAAGGACATATAAGACTTATTGAATATTTATGGACCTTGAACATAAGACTGGATGAAATTTAAAACATAAATTCAATTGCAATTTATTGTGCTGAAGTTCACTAGCAGTTGTTGCCCCAGCCTTTTAACCCTGATAGACAAGCTTCACACTGCAGAACACAAGCACATGTGATAAATGATATCAAAGCTGAATGCCCTTGATTGATGAACACTGCCTCATTTAATAACTAAGGCAATCCTCAGGGTTCACTATATTTTTTTTATGCATATATTGCAGAAGAGTTGTTTGTGCTGCTAGTATGGTTATTACATGCAAATAAGCATGCTGTTTCCTAGATGCAGATTTCATAKTTATAGATTAAATAAAGCCTGAAAAAATCATATGCTAATTTCATTCTAAGGGTGTAAGAGAATGTCCCACTTGCGCATACTTGGTTTTGCTGGAAATAGTGTAAATTCAGGTTGGTTGTGTTTAGTTGCTTGAAGCTTAGTAATAAACCTATCACATTTTAGAGAAGCTTTCTAATCACTAAAATTGTAATCATTTGCCATTTTATCAGTGCTTAGGAGGGCAGCTGACCTYTATCCTTCACTAGGTTGGCTTATTTGTTTTTAATAATCTGCACCTTTCAGAAGATGATGGATAGAGTAGAACTTTGGAAAGGAGCAYGACTCTCTACAGAGGGTTCCACAGCTACAAATGATCTTGTTTTTATTGCCAGTATTGGTTCAACACTCCATATTGCATGGTGAAAAATCAATACCATCAAAGTTCCTCCTTTAGTATGTAGCCAATATGGAAGAAAGCAAAGACCGAGATCTCCCCAAGCAGCTCACTCAGTCAAAGAAACACTGATCCTCATAAGAACAGYAGCAAATACCCTGCAATTGCTGAGATGCAATTGCAGGTTTATAAACTAATTGTTGATAGTCTAGTGGCCCTTAATTCAGAACTAATGCAGATTTACTTACTTACATTCTGAAAAGCTGAAGGACACTCCAGAAATATTTAGGCAAACACACTAAGAAAGGACTGTAACAGTTCTTAGATTTGAAATCAGGATATTTTTCCCTGGGGGAATTGATTCAATAACACTCATGTTCAATAACACTTACATTATTGCAGGAAATGCTGAGCTGAACCACAGTACAATAAAAGCAGGGAAAGTTTTTGAGAAGTAAATATGAGATATTAGATTCCTTTTTGCTTAGTGTCCTACCTGTTACAGCTGCAAAGCATAAAAATTAGGTGGAAAGCTTAAAACATATAATGAACTTAATTGCTAACAGAACAAAACAAAAACTCTTAAATGGCCCTTGACACAGGTCATTAAAATCAACAGAAAACTTCTTGGTGTTTCTCACATAGGCTGGATCAAGCCTATACAAAACACACTTTTCCAATAACAAGTAGTTAAAATATGACATTATTATTTTCTCTAAATAGCAGTMTTTTGATATGCAATTGCAGATTCAGAGGTATAACTACTAAGCTGTCTAGAATATCCCTTATTCTAGAGGCTTATCAGAGCTTAAAAATAGGTTTCCACTTTATCTRTCAATAAATCCTGAGATTCACAAATGAGAAAGAACAGTAGCAAGCACATAGCAAGTGGAAAATATTTTTTATTCCTTCCCTCCTTTTTTACAGCTGTYAAATATCTTTGTAAATAGGTAAAGCAACAAACTACAAAAGACCARTGACTAAATTAAGAGGTAGTTGACATAAATATTTCCATCTGGGCAGTACTGTGCAGTTCTGCAATCTGGAGCTGAGTACAGAGCTGGAGTGCTCTGCCAACCTTCCTCATCTGCTCCCCGAATCCACAAGAAAATGCAGGTTGGGCATTGCTTGGAAACACTAGCTTATCTGAAAAAAAAAAAAAATCAAGTACCTACAGGGAGGTAAAAACACACACTGTTCACTTCAGTTTCCTCGAGCATGGACACTTTGGYTGCTTTTTGGTCCCCAGATCATCATATCTTTCAATACATAGACATATTAATCATCTTATGCTTAAAAAAAAGCTTTCACCTTAATAATCTTGTATGCTGTAGATCTAACAAACCTTGACTTTATGAATGTACATGGTCTGTCTTGCAATATTATATGTGCATCACATGCAAAACTGAATACATCTGGGTTGGTAAAATTGGAGGAAAAAAAAAACAACAGCTACTTTTTACTGCAGATTTCTTAGGATGCAACATGACTGCAATATCTGAGATCACTTTTACTTGGCTGAATGCTCATATGCACAAAAAATTGTCCCCTTTTGGTGGCTTTACAACACAATAAGTTCTGTGACTGCTGAGTCTCCCTTGAGATCTTACAGAATTATACTCCTCTGCCATGATTTGGTACCCCCACAGACAGTGTGCTGGCTTGGGAAAGTTATATAGCTTGATGCAGTAGGCACCTCCTGTGATATTGGTATGTTTGAATAGAACAATGTCTGTCCAACTCTCTGTTCTAAAACAAAACAAAACAAACACTTTAACCTGATTACATTTTTATCATTGAAGTCCATACTGCTGGGTATGGGCTATAGTCTTGCAGTTCACTGGAGTCTTAGGACAAGATCCTGATAGGTCTTCCCTTCACATTCCCATGAATGGTGTTTCTTCACATGGTCCTTTGCCTTTGCTACAATTTCTCTTTTCATAACGGGGTCATTCATCAAACTCTTAGACAGCACAACAAACTCCTAAAAAAAGATAAAGAAAAATAATATATTAATAGTTGCTTGAAATTCTAATGATACTGAYACAGCTTGTACGCATAGCTTGTAAAGCACGTCAACTGTGAGCCAATACATATACAAAGCTGTTCAAAGTCATCTTCCAAAGTCAAGTACCATAGTTTGTTGATATTCAACAATCAATAAATAATTATTTTATATCTTTTACACAGCCCGCCAAMTTAGAGATTTAAAATCAAAGACAAATCTCCAGAGTATTAAGGCAACTACATGAARGAAATTTAATGGACACAAAAACTGTTTGCCTACCAGAATGTAAGAAAAAACAGACCGGCTATAAATTAAACAATTCCCTGGGTCTCCTGCATGGAGGACAGCTGGCATCAGATTGAAGTAAGCTCTACTAAGCTCATTGCTACTGAAAGATCTTTAGTTAATTGTATAGCAAGACTGAAAAACTCACTTCCACAAAAATAGTTATATTAGAAAGTTAGGAGCACGCATGCAACAACGAGCGTGTCTGGACTTGTCGAGTCTGGGCAGTTACAGATACAGCCTCAACAAGCTTTGCCAAAAAATAAAGCAACATATGCAATTCCTTTAATGTTACTGGGCAAAATACTAGCCCTGAAAGACTACAGCTATTCCTTTGCTTGTTCCTCTGCCAGWCTAATTTAGTTTTTAGGGAAGTGAAGTTGTGAACATCAAACATGTAAAAGGAGATTTGATGTCTGGACTAATCTATTCTGAACAGCTGGTCTAATTTTCTATCACAAGATAACATCCAGTACTTCATCTTGATTACAAACATGCTCAAATCTTTGCAAAATATTGTCTTGGTTCAGCTCAGAAAAGCAAACAGCTAATGGATCAATGAAAAATTAAGATAAGACTTTACTACACAATTGGTAGTGAAGATCAGCGGCAGATTTTTAAGGAGCAYATAAGGACACAGGCGACAAAGAATGGCCAAAGGAGATATGTTATTTACATGAACTGCCAGCTATGGAAGGAAGGATCACAAATAAGACTAGAATTATATCACCATTAGGTTAACCTCTAGACGATCCTTAAAAACCCAAGTACAAATTGCTTATAAAGGTATACAAAGATATAAAAAATCTTTGCTTACCACAGAATCAATGCTGAAGCTGTAAGGCATGCCRTGTCAATACATAATGTGTAACTATAGTATGACACACACACACACTCTCCAGAAACACTACTGTGTGAAATGACATAGAACATACATGTTGTTATAATCACTGCCTTGACTCCCACTGACAAGATGAATTGTCTATAAATACTTCAGTGCCATGAAATTTAAGTAGTCAAAGACACAATCAGTTTTGTTAAAAAGGCTGATAGCTAAGTTAAATAATCAATTTTGTGTAGAAAAAGAATAGGATGTTTTTCATACATGCATATCAACAAATCTTGTATTTTTACATGAAGTCAGTACTGGATTCTAATCTTCACAAAGATTCCTTTCAATTTGTGTGGTTTATAGGTGCAAAAATGATACTCCTTGTCCAACTATCAAAGCATGAGTTGTATCCCAAGCACATTATTTTTTTCTATGCCTGTTTGAAAGCTTTTGATGCACTATATCAGTTATTSTGCTATCTACGTATATCCTCAGGATGCACATGCTCTGAAGAGGGCATTTTCTGACTATGCTTTTAAGACTGTCCCTAAGGAAGACAGTTTAGTCTGGTCCAGAGGGTATCCTATAGCTGCCTGCATCAGACAGTGTAGAACCAGCCAATGACTCCAACCTTACAGACAAGTTCTTTTCCTTCCATAACTGCCAGGAATACAAAACACGGGAGGTGGGAAAGGCTTACATGACTTATGCTGGCTTCATCCAATTGCCCGTATAATCACAGTAATAAATACCGTTCACACTGAACTACATTCCAACTTTAATTTTATGCTCCTGTGGAGGATTTTATTTAAAGTAATGCTTAAAAATAATTTATGTAAATTGCCTCAGAACAGAAGCAGCAATGTAACATTTCTTGACAGGTAGTCCTATTAGCATTCCTTTAGAAAGTGGCTATAGAGGACAAAAACTTGGAAACATGTAAATGATAGAAGCAATGAGATACTTAGCACAGTCACAATGCTTAATGCTGGGGATAATTTCAGGATAAGGCCAAGCTGAGTCCAGAGCATAAAAATTGAGCAGGAGGAAGGAAAGAGCAAATGGAAAAATACCAGGGACCAGGGCTGGGAGTTAGGGTGTCTCAGCTTTATCCCTACCTCTTCTGCTAATCAAATGTGACCACCTACAAGTTACGTGCAATGTGACTGGAAGTCAATGGAGAGATTCACTATGACTTAACTGGGTTTTGCCTCGTACTCATGGAGCATCTGGCTGAGGTTTTTTTTTCAGTTTGTATACTCAGCTTTAGAGAGCAATAACCTCATTTGCAAGTGTCTTCCTTAACTCCAACTGGCTTGAATTTCAGTTGTAGTTTTGTGCTAAATCTAAAGCATTGGCTTCCACTTGCAGAATAGACTTGGGAACTCAATGCTATTTCTGAGAATCTAAGATTTAATTTCTGTCTACTGAAAGCCTATGATATAAAGTTATTTGCTATTGGGTAACATGTACCGCATCAGCTGCTTTAAGTATTTCTGTAAGTTATCTGATGCTCGCAGATTTTGCTGTAAATGTGAATTAAGCTTTACTTCCAGTGATGGAAGGGCAACGTATTATCAAATTATCAAACATAAGAGCATGTGCTGCCATAGCCAGGGAGGTGATAATGCATGATAACTAACTACATGGGGGGGAAGAAAACGTGTTACACATATATGTCACAAGGAGATAAAAATGTGTAAAAGTCAAAACCTCAATAGTTACCATAACCTAGGAAAAACAAGAAGGGAAAAAAAAAAAATCATTGTTTACATCCAGAGATTCTATTGCATGTGCCCTTTTTGTGGGTAGTACATCACTTCAGACACAGGCATTCTTTAATGGCAAGATCCATGATGTATTTTTCCCCCTGGAAAACTGGCCAGTCATCTTTAAAGAAAACCTTGGCTTCTGCACATAACACCTCAAAGACATTCTGCATAATGTTGTGTAGAGGCCCAGCAATACAGATATCTAGAAGATAAAGCTAAAATAAAAGAGTGAACTGAGTAAACAGAATGAATACTCCTTCAATTACAAGGAGAACTAYAAAGTGCCACCATTCACATGTGATGAAAATAAGATACACAGTTAATATATTATTTATATAATTGAAGTAAGTCTGCTATTAAACCGTTTCATATCAGCTTGAGCAGATAAAAGAACATGATTCTCAAACAGCAGAGAATCACCCCAGGGAAGGTAAACTCTGGATGTAAATTCAGAACAGTGACATACCTACCCAGTGGCAGGCAGAGCTCAGACTGCAAGCACATCTATGTGCTTCACAGGGCAATGGGCTGGTATTTCTAAGAAAGTATAAACAGTGATTGCTAACATTGTCAAAAAATCACAAATTGGTCTATTCAGTACCAAAGTTCACAAGAATAAAAACTTAGGCTAAATTCAGCCTTGAAGCCCTGGTCTCCCACAGCTGGATCCATGCTTGGCCAAGGGCCCACATGCCTTCAATGTTATCACTGCTAGTTCAGCAAATTAGTTTTATTTCCTGGCCTCCGCTTCAAAAGTTATTTCTCTCACACTTTTCTGCCCTCACTTCTCATTTACCTCCTCTCTTTCCTTCYGTGACCTTTTATAGCCATATAATTTTAAACCTTAGGATGCTCAATAACTCCACGTCTTCCCTTTCAACACGCTTTTGGCATTTTTCATGGCCCAAAAGCAGGTGGCTATTCTTATCTCTTACTTAACAGTTTTTCT
The DNA here is from genome assembly GCA_003342815.1 of Eudromia elegans. NCBI lineage: Eukaryota > Metazoa > Chordata > Aves > Tinamiformes > Tinamidae > Eudromia > Eudromia elegans. The sequence goes on along the minus strand of PTEX01000041.1, from coordinate 4,232,330 downwards.
TTCATGTCCCATTAACTCAGTGTCACTTTTAACATAAACTTGCAAGTTCAAGTAATGGCAGGATTAAACCATGACTTAAAAGTAAGGTACACAGGTTATATAGTATCAAGGACAAACCTTTTCATTGTTTCTGCTTTTACATTAACTATTGTTTCCACCTGGGTATTCTTTTTTCTATGATTGGCAAGGTTTYCACCTTGAAGCCTGAGAGTATCTGCAAATGGTTAATGGTGAGAAGAATTATGCACAAAATCTGCTACTAAGCCATTAAAACTCACTTCATTTGCAGCAAAAATAAAAGAACAGTAGTGATCATAATTAAAAATTATTCTTGTTCCATAATAGTCAATTTATATCTTTYTAATTTAGCTTTCAAAAGGTAGATTAAGCCACATGCCAGACACAATGACTCAGATTTAAACTAACTCTATGGTAAAGTTTTCTCTCCTCAAATCAGTAACAACTTAAAAACAAACAATGCATTCGATACTTGAACAAAGATACAGTCCATAACATCACAACCAGGCAGGACCCACTGAGCTTAAGCAATGTCAGATTTCACTGACATTTTCTTAAAAATCTCCAGCAGCACAGATTTTTAATCATACTCTACCAATATAGCCATACCACTAAAAGAATTTTCCCTTAATGTATAAYACGGTGCAATTTAATCACCATGTTGTGAACTGTCTTCACTAATATGTCCAGATCATTTATGTTCTCCTGAATGGTTGGATTTTTTTTTGTTTTCTGGACTGTGGCTGTTTTAGCTTTGGGCTAAAACAGAAGATTGCATTTTRTGTGAGAATTTAACCTTGTCCTTGCACTGTCTGCAGTGTATCATTTTAGATAACTAACTTTTACCTAAATATTAAAGGGYAAGGCTGTATGATGAAGTAGGCACAGAAACCTCCTTAGAGGCTCTCAGTGGGAAGGAATAAACACTTAGATTAGAATGGTAGCATGAAGATATTAGTAGATGTTTAGCCCCTTGAAAATTGCTGAACAAAAGAAAGAGGAAAGGAGATAGAGATTTCAGAACAGGCAAAGGGGTGAGCAAACAGGACAGTCTTCTTCCTTATCCTGTGTTCCTTCTTCATTGCTCCCTTCTTCTTGAAGAAGAACAAATGTACTGAAGAAAGCCTTACCCTGGAAGGGATCTCTGAGGAAAGAATTATTTTTTAAGTGTATATGTAAGAGTAATTATAATTACAGGAAAGTACAAAGGAAACACCTTTGGTCAAAAAAAACATACAAACAAGCAAAGCAAGCCTAAAGGACTTCCAAGCACTTCAGTAAACAAAGGTAGATTAAAAAATAGGGCTTGCTGTGGCAGAAAAATACTGTGAGGAATTAAGAACCAAATCGAGAGGTAATTACATGACTAGACATCAGCTAGTTCATGGAATGAGAAACAAAATTATTTGCAACAATGTTTAATGCAAAACCAGCAGGAAGATGATTGAGATTCATATTTAACCTATGCTAGAAATGAACTTTCTTGGTTGATAAAGTCTGGACAATTCCAGTAGTTTACTTAAGATAGTGAATAATGTCTCCTGCTTTCTGAATGATCTGAACTGTAATCAAACAGAAATGAAACAGCATGTGAATCTTAGATTAATTTAAAATGATATTTCTAAACAGTTTGCTTTCACAGAACTGATTTAAGAACAAACTAACCTGTTGTAATTGAGGTTACAGCAGAAAATGTTTTGCCAGATATTTAAATGGCAAAGTAATCAAAGTAACAAAACAAAACAGAGAGAAAACTTCTTTCYCATCCCTATTAACAGACTTAAGGGCAGAAGAGCCATCAGTTTGCATGCTCGATAYGAGATACTACTCACTCATATCCTTGAAATTTTGAAGAAGCAGATGCAAGTCATATGGTTCCTTTCAAAGATTACGTAATGAAATAACTTTGCTAACAGTTTTACATCTCAGGCCTCACCAGTCAGAAATTAGTCTCCTCTGTACTAAGACATAAGAAGAAGGAATACTACCCCACCRAAATAAACTCCAGAGGTTAATAAAGAAATCTGGTAGTAGAAACCACTCTAGAAAAATCTATGAGTTACAAGAATTTTTACAATTAAAAAATAATTGAAACAATGAAGTCACCTTCCTGAAACAATATTTAATAGTATGCATTAATCACATAATCACACACATTCCACAAATTAGCTAAATGATGGATTTTCTACTTTGCAGAATGATCAAATAGACTATTATAGTAAGTTTTATTTAATCTTGATTTGGATATAAAACTCTAATGATTTAGATGAAAATTGGTATTTAGTAAATTCTGATTTATGTAGTAATTAACAGGCTGATATTCAATTATTTTTCTCTAATTATTATAGTCACTATATTAGTCAATCAGTTATAGCCTCATATTGCAAAAGAAATATAATTCATGCAGAATATGTTCACAACATGCTTGAAAAYTATATATGAGATTCCCATATATGACCACAGCAGAAAATAATGATTTAGGTGGGTATATTAAATCAATAATGATATATGCTGACATACCAACAGAATCAAAAATACAGTACAAGCTCTTTTAGGCTATGCTTGCAAAGAGAGCTGCACACTGGTATTGATATGATCCAGTTCTGCTCCCTGGGACTAGTATAAAGTCCTATCAAACAAATATGGGATATGTTTGTCTCCTCATACCTTAGGCTTCCTTCTACCTGAAGTCTAAAGTATTAGTGCACTCATAATGAATGAGCCTTCCATCCTCATCATTAAAACTAGTGAATGTGTGCCTATATATAATTTAGCAGGATGTTATATTACCTCTTTCAACAAGGAAAAAAGCAAGGAAGGCGAAGAAGCTGTACGTAAGACATTCTTGAAAAGGGTCTYTGAAAACCAGCTGTCATAGCCTTTCTTTAGTATTTTACTACTAAGARAATCAAGTAAGAAAAAAGCAGTGAACTAAAACCAAAAGGAAGTTGCATTTGAAAGGCATCTTTCTCATCATGTGTAATTACATAACAGTAAAGGCATGGTAGAAGAAAATATATTTAAATGAACATCTTCAGAACTTAAATGCATAGTGCTCCCGCTCTCCCCACTCTTAGTTATCCGTACAGAAACTCTGTTTTAAAACTCAACTTGGTTCTAGTCATTAATTATTTTCTGACCCAGCAATATATTCCACCTAATAATGCTTTAYATCAATATTCACTATCAGAAATTATAGAAACTTCAACAATTAGAAATTACAGATACTTCAAGCTTATAGTTCTCCTTTGGTTAGCTGCTGCTTGTATACTATGAGTTCGCATTTCAGTTAACACGTGAAGGGCAATARGACCCATGCAGACCATCTATTCTACTCCTGGTTTGCTCAAGGAGCCCTCTCAGTGCGAGTGCAGCCCTTGCAGGATGCRAGCTGAGCTGGTGTGGTGGCAGACGCAGGGCTATGCAAACATTCAGCAAGGCTGACACCTAGCAAAACTTCAGCGAACTGCAAAATGAGCATGAGACAAAAGCAGAGCTTCAAGAAAGGTAGTCTAGAATGCAAGGATTTAGGAGAATCCAAGAAAAAAAATGCTGAGAGTATAAGCAAAGTATCCAGACAGACACGGCATGTAATGGAAAAATGAACCTACTATTTGCAAGGGAACCAGAGCTTGTCTAAGGATTGGTTGTTTTGTTACCTGTGGATCTGAAAATAGCAGTCCTGTATCCTTATGTTTGATTATTGCAGCATTCCCAGGAATGTTTCTTGCCAGCACTGGAATGCCTAAATCCATTGCCTAGAAGAAAGTGAAGAAAGGAAACAACATAGTTCATTTGAGGCCTCACTGGTGAGAAGTTTAAAATGAAAAGCAGACACAAAGCACCCAACTTCTTTCCCACTGCTTCCCCCGACAACCTAAAAATACCAAGTCTAATGTGATCTCCCATATGGAACGTCACTGAAATGATTTCTTTAGATTCTTGTCAGTCTTGTTACTTTGAAAAGAGTATCAGAAGCAATCAGTCCAGAAAGACCCACAGTTCAGTCATCCTTTCTTCTGCTCCTGCTCTTGGTGTGAACAATCTGGTGCCCATTGGAGGGTCCTGACATTTTAAGGGGTTCAAGGTGTGTGTGTATATGTATATGTGTGTATATATATATATATACGTGTCTGTATACACACACACTTGTATATGTATATGAACATATATACACACACACACATCTATATATATGTGTGTGTATATATGTGTGTGTGTATATATATGTTATATATGTATACACACACACATATATATCTATACAAAGAAAGGAAAAGAGGAAAGGAGACAAGATGGTATCTTGTCAGGCAGCGCCAGGAGCAGACATGCACCACAGCATCCACTCCACAGCCAGGACATCATCTCTAAGACCCCTACGGCATGGCAACTTCTAAAAATACGGCTTAGATTTTGAAGAACCTAGTGGATAAACTTGGCCACTCAATACCAGTACTCACATATTTCCTGACCTGAAATTTTAATTGTTTTTTGCTGACTTTGGAAGCCTTGAGATACACTGAACTGAACCCAGACAAAAAAAAAGTATAATTATCATAGTGTCAAACATCAGAAGGAATTTCAGTCCTTCAAATCTTCAATCTGTTTCTTACTGATTCCCTGTCACTTCACAGAGAATTCATTTTTAATTGCTGTCATTACACTCCCAGATAGGAAGCTATTTTCCATCAGTTTATGTAGCAACCCCCCAAACTCTAGGGAGCAAACAAGAGAACTTTTTTTAATTCAAAGTTGGAGACAAAAAAAATACCCTGGCCACTAATGTACAAAACCAATTATGTTTTGCACAGCAAAGGAATACTGTGATTTAGCAACACACATGCTAATAGGTTAAAATATACAAGAGAAACACTGTTTAAACAAGCACTGCAGATAAATTTACTCTAGACGTATAATTCCTATAGACCTTCTGGCACAAACATCTGCTTTGCAGCAGTTAGCTCTAAAAATAATAATAACCCTTAATGATATAACCTGTTCTACACCTCACAGCAGAATCTGCAGGGTCAGCTGGAGGTAATTCAGACAAATATATTAATCAAGTGAACTCAAACCAGAATAAATAAATCAGCAAAATAAGAACTACAGATCAAATTTCTGAATTTATCTATGTGTCTCAAATTGCATTGATACAACTGTTTTATTAAGCATCATTTTGATGAGAGAAATGTATTTTTTTGGCCAAATGATTCATTGACTTGTTTTGAATTTACTATTAGAAGAAAAAAAAAAGAACACACTCAAACCTGCTTTGCAAAGGCAGCTTTACAAAAAAAAAAAAAAGAAAAAAAAAAAGAAAGTGATGATATCTACTTACTAGGCCAGCAAAGTTCCCAGCACGCACCTGCATCTGATGGGATTTGAATTTGGAGGTTGCAGAAGCTGCTCTTGGCTTTAGTTATCCAATCCTAGACCTAGCCTGGGGCTACCAAAGACCAAAAGGAGGCAGAGCCTTTCTGATTCATCCAATTCATCACCCTTTTCCCCGCTTCCTATGGACAGCCTTGCCTGTCCTGTTCTTGGTGTGCTAGCTGCTCTCAATCTCGCAGGAACACAGCCAGCTAACAGGGGATGAAAACGTTTTACTTGAACTCCTGAACTAAAATCAAGAGCTTGGAGCAGTGTGTCAGCTTTCATGTCACCTCCCCACACCCCTTGGCCTCACCTTCTTGTATTTCGTATTTTCTGTTCCTTTAAAAAGGAAAAACAGACCGTAGGAGTATTTCAGATCTGGCTACTTTCCCAAGAACACGTGCCTGCCCATTCAAGAGAAAGTGTGCCACTAAAAATAAAAAACAGAAGGAAAGAAGGGAGTCCCTAAAACWCAGCACAATGTTTGACCCTGGACCTGGCCAACTGAATCGCCCAGTCTGGACACGGTGCCATTTGGCCACACACGAATGGTGACTGTTAAACACACGTATAACTGCCCTGTTGTGTGTCAGGCTGTTCCCAATGGTGTGTTAGGCTGTACCTTACATGATGGCACAGTACTGCTGTACTACAACAAAGCTGGACTGCAGCACGCTTTTTCATTAAAAAAAAGGTTGGTGGGGTTTTTTATTATTATTTGTCATGAAACGTCTTCATTCACTTATGCTTGGGAGTGCTACAGAGTTGATGTCTCATTCAAGTTGGCCACTAAATTTATATTTCATTTTCCATAATTCCTGAACTTGCAAGAAAAAGCCATTTGTTCTGTCTCATGGAGTTGGAGGGCAATAACAGCTACATCAAAAAACTTTTAAGGTCCCAAAACACATAGGTACCAGTGAATTATAGCCACTGAAAGACACAGCAGATGGCCAAATTCATAAGATGAGGGGCTGGCTTTATACCAGCTAGCCTTAAACAAATGGATTGTGCTGTAAATAATTACTGCATGAAGTGGCTTAGAATTTAATTTAGATACTTAGTCTATTTTTAAGTACTAAAATGAATCTTTTGCATTGTTGAAAATATGTATAATTTATTGACCTATGTTCTACAAATAATAGGGTAAAATCACATTTTATTTAGTTAGCCATCTGTTTTGCTACATTATCATGACTGCAAATGTGTTTTAAAGCTATATCAGAAGGATGCAGGCTGTAAATTTTAGCTTTGGAAGTATGTTTTGCAATAAGCACTTCTGGCTTAGTGTGGAGCTTATAGAGTAAATACAGTTTTTGTTTACTATGTCTTTTGTATTGTCCCTCATTTTCTTCCTCCTATCTTAGTTGTATTTTTTTTTTAACTCTTTTCAGCTTTACGCCTCCTTATTTTCATTTTTTAGGTTTCTCAGTTCCTATTCCAAACTATAAGGCCTGTACTTTATATTTTTGTGAAGGTGTAACAACCTAATGCTCTTTATAATAGGTGAAATATTCTTTACTGCCAAGAAAATACTCTGATGAAATGGTGCTAAGGTAAAAACATTTTGCTTTCTAACTATAGAGAAAATGTGGAAAATTTTCTAGCAATAGCGCCCATTTCACCATCACCTGCCCAGCAACGTGCAGCACTCCTGCTTGCTATAGCACTCGCTTTCTCGTCTTTAAATTCCAAACAGAAAACAGATCTCTCAGATATCAGTACTAGATGACAAAATAATTAGTTATCATTTCTAGTTCCTTCAAACCTTAGGCAAGTTTGAAATAGATAGGATTTTATATTTATCTCATGTTTATCTCATATTTATCTCATCCTAAAAGCAAGCTAAGTATGAGCTCAGCGTTTATACATTCATGACCTTGTTAAATATTGAATCTCCAAGATGATGAGAGCTTCATTTTCAAATTCAAGCAAGATGTTATTTCCAGCCAAGGACCCAAAGAATTTTACACATAGTTTTCTGCCTTGTTAATTTAACAAGATCTTAGCAGATGGCCCTTCCTACTGTTAGCCTCAGGTAGGTACTTGACTTAATTAGACTGACACTTCCCCTGAGAAACAGATTTTTACAGTAGAATATTTTATAAGTTTGCCATGAAATCCCACTGTACCACCATCTAGTAGATAGTAATGCAATACCAAAAATCCTTGCAAGTTGGAAGAAGCATTCCAAAGGGCTGGAGTAACTAAAAGGGCAAGCTTCACATGGACAGAGCTAACAACCCAGTTCTGCTTGTAGAGTTGATGGGGGCAGCTTTGAAATTCAAATCTAGCCTCCTCCTAATCCTGCAGAGTTTTACCCATAAATAGATGATGGTCTAGCAAACACCTATACATTCTTTACCGTAATACCTGGGCAGCTCAGAACTTGAGCAGAATCAACAAGAGATTTTATTCTTACAGCTGCCATGTGAAAAAATATCCATATTTTTCAGGTGGAAAATAGTGGACACAGAATTGATCAGTTCATCTGTCCAAGATCACACACGAAAATCCTGACCAAGCTGGGAACAGAACTGCTGTCTCATGACATCTGCGCTGTGTCTGTTAGACCTTCCTATAATGCAATATTGCAGCGTGTGCCTCTAATTGGTAACTCATTTGCTTGAAGCAGATATGCACCTGAACCAGCATGCTCAGGCTTCTGAAAGCATGCCAGCTCTTTTTATCACTGCTTACATGACTTCCATGATAAACTYGAAGCCATGAGTTATCGTTTCAGAGATTAGGCTGTCCCTCCTCTATTCAACTAGGCTAATACAGGACTGAGGCTGGCGAAAAGAAATGGGTTACACTCATGGTATAAATATAGTTTTCTTCCTGTGAACAGAATCTTCCTGCAGGAGATCATAATTTCCAAACAAGAATATGCAGCCTTGCTTATAACTCTCTACAATAACACATAATTACGTAGAGATAAGTGCAGCAACATAAAATTCACCATAAAAGTGAGCAGCTACCAGGACCTACCATCACGCTCCCCGATAGCCCCACGGTTCTGAACTGAATGTGGGGCTGTTGACAGCAAAACTCTTACGATGCTCAGCACACATGAACTATCATTCACACCCCGGTTTAAGAGGCAGCGCTATAGCAGAGCTAGGAGAAAAGTCTTACTTGAGAAAATACAGTTAAGTGTCTCAACTAGCTGCTCACATTCTGGAGTACCAGCTTAAAATGAAATGGAGAGTGCCAAGCTGTGAGCTGGCAGCTGGAAAGCTCATCTCGTCGCTCATCTGCTGACTTAAACCATGTCGAGCACCCTTACACTCCAGCCGTAGAAACCTTGTGTCTGAGCAGCCTTTCCATTTGAGGTTTTTCTTTCTGTTTGGGCTTTTTTCTTCTACTTTTGTAACTCCTTAGTACTCACAGGAGGTTCAGCAGATTGATTTTTGGTCAACTGTCACTGTGTGAGTAATCCTGGAGGGAAGGTCTCCTCGCTGAGGAGGTGACAGGTACTTATCACTCCTCTCAGTTACTGACTTGGTAGKGGCTATGTGCTGTGCTGGCACACTCCATTTCATCTCAAGTAGTGTACATTTAAAATTTGTCCAGCCTGTCACACTGATAACTTTGGATATGTCACAATCTGTCGTAATTGTTGTTTCTACACTATGGTTGCTGTAAAACAGCATCTGCATCCACCTCGGAACAACTGGCATTTCCACAAGGAAAGGCACCATTTCAGCATCAGCTAATTTTCAGAATTCTTATGCTGCTCACTTAGTGAGCTTGTTTAGGAAGAGCTTGTCTGAAAAGCATACTGGAAATACAACACGTGATTACTCATTAGAAACAGCAATGGGAAATTCATTATTCATACAGAACACATACCAGTCTCTGTGATCATCATTGATAAACCAAAATTCAGCAGTCACTAAAAAAACAAAACAGTAGAAGCCCCCTGCCCAAAGAACTTCCACTTCAAGTACATTTACTTCTTTCTTAGCAGCATTTGCTACTAAGCAGRGCCCTGCTTTGACAGGTATGAAATAAACCTGGCTATTAATTTTCAGTACCGATAGCAAAAAAAATTAACTAAATATGTCATTTTTTCATTAATCATTTCAGAATTAAATAACCAAATACAACTTTTAGATTGCTTTGTGAAAGGATGTAAAAATAAATGGAAGTCTATTTCAGCAATATTACAAGGAAGTAGATGTTGAATCAAGAATAACAGTAGTCCTAATAAATCAGAGTAATTTTCATATCTCAGGCCTGTAATGTTAATTTAACAGGACTGGGGAAAAAATTACATTGTGTCCTTTAAAAATAAATAACTAGATGTACCATAAAAATCTGTCAGCTTAAGGAGAGAAAAAATTGAATTACTAACACTCGCAAAAAGAAATATTTTAATTTAGTCTTCACCATGTTTGAAATGTGGACATAAAATGTTGACATGTGTTTCCACTGATAAAAGGCTATTTCAGATTCACAGTAACCTCACTGAACACCCTCATTGCAAAGATGCAATTACCTCCAGAATTGCAGCAGACATTCCCTCTGAAATGGAGCTGTTCACCACCGCAAAGCACCTTTTCACCGCRGCGTGAACATCATCTTGTGACATCTCCTGTAACAAATGTACTCCAGGTGCCCTAGAAATAAAGCACACACAGTTAGGACACTTACTAGCTGAAGAATTTTCTCCCTAAAACTTAGGGCAATGATGGACAATGGCGAGAAGAGTTCAGACCTGATTCTGATGTTAGCAATCACTTGCACATGGGCAAACCATTTTAACACTTACTTTTTTACCATTTTAACACTTACTTTTTTAGCTTTCTGTATATGAAAGCTGTGTTGTTTTGGGATGGAGCAGGGTCTATCCAACTTCCTCTTTTAGTATAAGCACTCTTGCCATCTCTTTCTGAATGGTTACATTCCTATTATTGTCATCTTCCTCAGATTAATCAAGATCAATCAAATCAATGGCAAAAGATGGCAAAATAGAGTAACAAAGTCTTGCTCTTTCAGCCTGGTAACCGGTTTTGAGAYGCCAGGATCTCCTCCAGCTGAGGAGCCCGCTCCTACATCCCTGTGCTCTCCATGAGGTCACCYTCCAGCTGTGAGCACAACTGCATCTGACCTTAAAACCAGCTCCCTGTTGACGAGACCCTGCTAAATGCCGCTCTTCTGACTCTAYGGCATGTAACACCAAGCCTCTATAGACAGAAATAATTATATCCACTGCAGCAACAAGGCATAATTATGGTCGATTTTTTTTTTCCAATAATAACCTGGAAGGAACCAAGAAAARCATTCTCACTCCAAAAACAAGAATTGCAAAACCCATACTTTGGGCAGATTTTAAGTCTGAGGCATATCACTCACATTAACAATCACAGAAGGCTGTTCTCCTCTAGCCAAGCAACTCTACATATCTCAGACAAAAAAATGAACAAAAAGTTCCTGTTTTCTAAAGTTTAAATCCTTCAGTTAGRAAGTGCATAAACTATAGGCATAAAATAGCTGCTCAGGGATATCTTGTCCCCCTATTCAGTCACAACAGCATGCAAAAATCTTATGGAAGTTGAAGTAAAAGAAAGAATGAAAAAGCCCAAAATAATAATTAGTATAAATCATACCTAACTCTAAATCAGATGTGCTTGAACACAAAGTATAAAGAGATCTATTTTTAAATGCATTACATGATTTTAAATTTATGGAATATCTGATCTGAGAACATCAAATGCCAAATTATCAKAAGAGCTCTGTTAGTCATTCAGAAAGCAGTGCAGCTATGTTTACTGTAAACACAAATAAGTATTCAGGAATAACTTCTTACCTTTTAACTTTTTCTTTGACTTCACATGTAAAAAGTGAATCAACCTAGAAACAATACAAAGATATGTGGTACTACGTTATTACTATAGCACAGTGCTATAGCATTTGAAATACCAGTGAAGAAAAACAAACGCATATCAATTTTAGTGCATTTTTGCTAAAAATATTTAAATGCACATATAAACTTGAGCTTTAAAATCATACCRGAGATTAGTAATTTGGCAGGGTACTTTTTGATTCCTGGGATGAGTGCTCTTGTGAGCCACCAATGCTTAGAAGAGACATCTTGCTAGGGTCATTAGCGCTCAGGATAGTGCATGTGAATTGACTAGTCAACTCAAAAAGCTTCGGTGGTTTCTCTTAATTTAGGATAGCTTTGGACTACCCTCAAAACGAGTTTTCATTTCTTGCCCTCTGACAGCTCTTCTATAAAGTAATTAGCTAAAAATGTACTTAAAAGGAAGGAGGGATTGGTTTCCTATTGCTCTGCTAGTGCTGYCACAATTCAAATGACTGATCTGACAACTCACTGAGTAACAACGTCCTCATGTGCCAAGTAATTGTCCTTTTATATATGGGGTAACCAGCAGGAGGAAGGAAAGGGACTGTTCAGGCTTTAGCTAACACAGGAAGCAATCTGCATGCAAACTCAGAARGTCAAATAGATTTTCAGGCATGTTATGTCAATTTGCTCAGAAATTAATACAAACTTYTACAAATGAGCTGGGAGGATTCAACAATTATTTAGGATGGGCAATTAACTCGAGCAAGTTTGTTCACAAAGCTTAACTAAGTCTGTTATTCTCACTTAACATGTTTAAAAGAAATAAACAGAATTTGGAAATCCTTAACTAAATGTGATGAACAGCACTGGACTTGTTTTTATTACGGCAGAGTGAATATATTAATTTGTGACAACACAAAGCAATTGAAAGCGCTGAGGACATCCGGGCTTATTTTGTTAATATATGTTAAAGTGCTTTTTCTTTGTTAAAAATATACAAGATAGAAATCAGTAATTAAACAATCTAGWAAACATATGGGAAAAAAGTCTCAGAAGAGATTTGATAGCTATGATTATATACTTTGAATAAAACCATAATTTTGTCATGAAACTTTGGGCTTCAAAAATTGAAAGGTTCAAGCAAATAAATCTTGTACCCTGGAAAATAACCTAATATATGTCGAAAACAAATGGCTCTCATAACTGTTTTAGAAAGTCTTTCCAGCAATAGTGTGACAATAAACAGATACCCTTTCCYGAAGAATTGTCTAATCCTGGCAACAGAGTATTTTAGTAATCTATACTCTAATCAATATGCTGATTCAGATGTTCCTCAGGTATTTTGAATTGAACTTTATGATTGCTATTTCTGTATAAAAACCTTTTCACCTTTCTCCCCAAAGTACTATTTTAATGCTAAGCTCCTCTCAGGAGGAATTATACTCTGTTTCTGTTGAATGAACGGAGTACATGCAAGTGATTTAATGAGCAGTCAGATACGGGCTTTTGCTTTTCTACCTTTAGAAGGATGAAAAAAAGTATGGGTTGTAACTCATAAAACTTGCAAGATATTAATTTCTATCCTATCTACTCCTGTGGAAGTCAAGAAATTGCCATCCCCCAAGAGTCCTTTAAGCTATGTTCTGTTGATAGATAGTCCAAGAAGTCTGGCCTGAATATGAAAATTTGGTTTCAGTACGGATGCAACAATACTTGGAGAAGCAACAGTGATCCCTGGGAGCTCTACTTAGGAACTAATCTCCCCAAAATACAACAGAAAAATAATTAAACAAATAAATAAATAAATAAAAGGAACAAATATAGGAGCATATAGGAACAAATTCCCAACACTGAAGTGAGTTTCCATGTGGAATACTTTTCCAAAAAGTAGTCAGACTGCTATTAGTTGTTTCATTTTAAAACTAGCCCAGAAAACATACAGTAGGTAGCAGTCATACATTATAAGGAGATGGGCTACATGACCGGAAAGGTCCTTCCATCTCTGGAGGCAGATATTCAACTAAAACTATCTCAATAGTCACGGAAAGAAGTTGGACAGCTGAAAAATAGCTGTCAATGAAAAACAGTATCATTATAAACACAATAATATTCTGTACTGTCTACAAGAATGGTTAAGAATTACACAGAGCATACAAAGTGGGCTTCAAGAAGTGACCCAAAAGCCAAACACAAGTTCTTTGGTCTTAACTTTTAAAAAGAATCTCTTCCTGGACTGTAGACATGCTAAAAGTTAACTATCATTTCAAATTACTTCATTATTTAAAACAGAAGCAGACAAAAGCAAAACTGGAGCAGGAGATAAATGCTAAAATTATTACTCTATAGTGGGCCTAATCCTAAGACAACTGTGCCTAGCAAATGCAGGAAAAGGCCAATAAACTACACAAGCAAAGCAGAAAAGAGCATAAGAGCTTTACCGATTTATTCTCAATTAATATTATTAATGTTATTCTTAACATACTGCTTCTTAGATAGTGTCACTGAGTCTCTTAGCCTTTTGTGGTTTGAGAAGAAAGAAAGAAAAGCAGACCAAAATACCATAGAGCTAAACATATGCAATTTATTTTAGCACATAAAATAATTTCTGGTAACTTCCCGTAATTACATTAGCTCATGAAAAATCAAAACAGATATAAAAGAGAATCAAAATATGTAAAATCCACATGGGAGGCAGCAAGTGCATCTCCTTATCCTAAAGCACAAGTTCAATATACCTGCTGGAGATTTACCTCCCACATCTGTTCACTTTCAAATCTTTTTGTGTATTAGTGTGGAAATAATGCAGATAAAGGTAAAAAAGTAAAAAGGGCTTTTTTAAAAATAAAATCTTATGCCTTGAAATTTGCAATGAACAAAACTGAATGAGAAAACAGAAAAATAATTCTTACTTGCCCATTCAGATTTTGCGCATTTCCTCATCTATTTTGTGCATATCCTCATCTATTGGATTGCCTGCAAGTTTGCAGGGTCATATGAAGCTGAATCAAAGATGAGACTGATAAGAGAGACCCAAACAGATTTCCCAGATGAAAAAACAAAGTTCTTAGTCCTCCCTTAGCATCTGCAAGGGTCTGATCCTTTTTCAAAATGATACAGCCAGCTAGCCTTAATTTTTCCACTCTTTAGACAAAGGCTGCAACCTGTTTTTTCGAGATTTTTTTCTGTGCTATGCAGAGGGTGAGTAGAAGATTTCTGCAACATGCTTACCTTGTTACCTTTATAAAAGTTAGAAGCTCTCTGGCTCAGGTTCCATTTGGAAAGAATTATGGAAATATCTCATATATGAGTAAATAGAAGTATTTAGTAGTAGACTAATAATTACAGTAACAACTTACTGCAGGTCCAATTATGCCCAAATGGACCCTGGGTTCCTTTCTGTGCCAGTCTAAAACACAACAGGAGAACACTTTTTTACTTATCATGATTAATTATTTTAAATATTAGTATTTAAAAAGCTCACAAAATAGTCTTCTTCCTCTGAAAAGTAAAGAGCAGCATGAATAAAGCAGGTAGCATTAGGCAAATATTGTAATATCACTTAAAGGACTGAATACTAATAATGCAAATGATTAGCAYATCTGAAAGTTAGTCTTTAGCTTTTCTGCCTCATGCAGTCTCTTATGATTCAAGGGTTATTTAACTAAGCTCAGATATTAATTTTCAATCACCTCAAGAGAATAAGGCTTTACAGAATGCAGTGACTAGCCACTAAGCCAGAATGATTTGGATATTTCCTCCTSTGAGAAGAAACATGCAGAAAAAACCCTGCAACCATCACAATTAATACTTATGTTTATCATGCATGCAAGGGAAATCTGCCATTCCCCAAATAATAGATCTCCAGCACAAAATCATTTACTTGTTTTAAAAAAACTACATTTATTATCAGCTACTCGAAGGTAGTGAGGATGTACATAAAAAAAATTACGTGGAAGAGTTGAAGATAAATTTCCAGCTTTTTAATATCTGAACCTCTTCAAGCACAAGTTCAAATCCTGGCAAACCAGTCTCCCAGTTGACTATGATAAAAACTCAGCCTGGCTAACAGAACTGAGCCATATGAACAGGTGATAAGATTGCTTTTAATTTTAATAGTATACCTTAGCACACATGGAAATGAATGTACCAACCAAAGAGAAGTAAAATTTAAATCTTATTTTAAAGTAGGTGAACTCTTGTCTCCCATTAATACTGTATAGAGCAGCAAAATAGTTTTGCCAACAGGTAAAAGCATCAAATACTCCTTTGACTTTAATGTTCTGTTATTCCCAGCAGGCAGGAAATGACACAGTATAGAAATAACATGGGGAACAGATCATATTTATTCTTTAAAATATAAATATAATATGAAGTTTTTTGAAATGAAGAAAACAGCTTATGCCAAAACATAAACAGTGAAAGAAATGCATGCAGAGACAACATAAAGTCATTCAAAGAACAGGCACCTACCTGAAAATACATCTACTAAATACAGAGGGTCTTTGATTCTTCGAAGTCCACATATCAGAATAAAAACGTGTAAATTGTCCACATCTGTAGGAATGCCTAAAACAAAAAAAATCCAGAAATCCAAATGCAGATAGCAAAGTTAAACATCTTCAAGTTAATTATCTCACAAATAAGCACATAAAACAGGACTTAAAAATAGCAGCTAAAAAAAAATCTGTGTTGTCCCTTTGATTTCAGTGGGAAATAATTTCAGTAAAGTCAACTAAATTTGGAACTTCAGCACTGGTGATTTTATTAGCTAAATCAGAAAAAAAAGTAAAGTCAGTGCAGGCACAGAAGCAGACGTGAGGCCTGATAAAATTGTGATTTGGATCAAAACTCATTCTAATTAAAAAAAGTGAAAAAGAAAAACAGTAAAAAACCTCACATCATCTCATTAGTTCTATCTACAATGTTAAATCCAAGCCATTTTCCAAGCACTTTCCCTGCTTTAGGGGTCAGATCTGACAGGATCATTATACTTCTTGAAATATTAGTCTATTTTTACAGATGGAATGACTATGTAGAGTGTTCTTAGAGTCAACCAGTAGCTGAAGGAGGATTAATAGCGAGACTTTCTTGCTTTCACACCAACCCTCAAATCAATTCAATAGAGAACTTAATCATACATACCATTTTATAGGACACACAAGTTTATATTCAGAGGCAGATTTTGGGAAAAAGGGGTGGGAGTCACATTCTTGGACACCAGAACCCAGCTTTGCCTTCCTTGGCAACTATACAAATCAGTGTGCTTCTCAAATTTCTACTCTTAATAAAAATAAATATGCATCTACATCACTCTAAACCTGTTTCAGGGATATTTGGAGGCTCAGTTGATCACTGTAATAACTCTTGACCCAAAACATATTGTTAYAGAAGATACAGTCAACGTCCAGCAACAGTGCCAGCACTCCTGCAGAGGAGCTAAAGAGAAATTAAATGACTGCAAAGTATTTATTTTAACTCTATGTAAAAGAAATACAAAATAATTTGGAAAAAATCTCAAAATGTATTTATTTTAATATGCAAAATATCTCTTGAATAAATGTGCAAMTACTGAACAAGAACACATCTAAAAGTTCGTTTTGTTGACTATACTGAAAAAGAAAAAAAGACCAACTGATGTATGATATTGCAGGTGCCACTGGCTCTATGACAGCACAATCAATTCAGCACATAATTCTGGAGAAGGGTCACTATGCGATGAACTTTGGCAGAGTGTGTTTAGGATAAAATAATACACAAATTGCTGAATGAGCGCACATAACCACCATAATTTAATAAAGACTCAAGGAGTTGAGATGTTCAGGTCTGATTTACTGCACACAACAAACCCACTAGCTCTCCTTCACGTTGCTTGTTTATTCAGCTCATGGCAAGGACAGATAACACATATCATCTAACACTAGGCAAGTCAGGCCGTTCCTCTTCGGCAGCCACAGGATGGAGCTCAGGAATGTGAGGTCTTTGCACCAGGATGATGCTGTGAAGCAGCCAGGAGGGTGGTGCTGCTGCAGGAGCTGCTGCACTACCTGCATTTCTACCTCTGGGATTTAAGAGTAATAAAGGAATCTGTGTGGCACCCTCACCTTCTTCTTGAGGATAACTAAGCTGCCTTATGTAGCATCACTGACTTCATGGAATTCATAATGCAAGGTCACAAACACTTGCTACCAACTTCCTTTACTTCACCGTGTTGTACACAGCAGTGCTGCCTCAGCTGAAGGGTCTGTGTTCCAGTCCCTGGAAGAAACAGCCAGGATCATGCTTACACCCTTCCTCTTGTCAATAGATTAATACGAGCTCTGCATCAAATCTTTGTTGCAGAGGGGGAGGAGGAATCAGAAGCATGGTGATTTATGACATTCAAATGCTATTTCTTTTAAAACTAAAAGTCAGTTCAGGAATTTCTAAATATTCCCTCTCACAGAGTTCGTTGTTGAGTCAGTTTGATTTAATTTACATAGTTTGAGTTGTCAAGAGTGACTGCAGCAGACAGGGTAAGTAATATGCTGCTGTTTATTAGACCAAGAAATAATTTGTAATCTGTAATACACAAACATTTGGATTGAAAAAGCACTTTCTTCTAGTGCAATGGCCCATTAATACTCTTTGTTTTTATGCAGTGCATCAGTGATTCCAATTCATGACCTAAACTCACTAAAAACAAATTATAAAAAAGTGTCATCAAATTCAGATTGCTTTTTTAACTATCCATAACTCACTTTAATTTAGGAACTCTCACCACTTGATGTTCAATTCTGCTATTCTGGAATTAACAACGTTAGTCCTGAAAGCACAGTTAGACCATGGTGAGTAACTAGAGCTCCCCATTCTCACCTGGAGACCATAGAATTAAAATGTTCCTGACACAATCCTCAGGAACACCAGCTATATCTGAAATAACTGCTTCATTTTATCTCTTAACATCTTTTTTGTTTCCATCTTATTGCTTTCAGACTTTTCATTTTATTAGATATGGAATTTTAAAGTACTTTGACAATGAAAGGTCCTAAYAGACCAGCTCTAGATCTAAAGGCCACTCTGCAACCTGTAGAGAAACYTTAACCCAAAAGGGAACTTGAAAAGTGGCCTTACAGACAGTAATTTTACTTTGTAGCTTTCAATTTTCCTCCAATTCCTGTAACATTTAAAGGTACCTTTTCAAATAACCTCATTAATAAGTTTCTATTATTTCAGTAGTGAAATCATGTGAAACAATTAATATTTACTTATGGAAGGAGCTCCCTGATTTGACTTTTTTTTTAGAAAAGATTGTCACCAGTCTCAACTCTTCTGAGCATATTATCCCTCTCTGTGCAACTTTACAAACCCCCATTTGTCTATTGTGACTTTTTTTGTGCACTTTTCCCTGCAATACMTGGTATTATGCATACAGGACTATGCCACACAACATAGCTAAAAATTGTCAGAGAAGGACTATCCAAGGAAAGACTTGCCTTGCCTCTGCCATTCAACTTAGCGAGGCGAGAATCAACTGTAGTTTTATTTTACTGCGCGTTGTAGATCTTAGCCCAATTCATTTCTATAGCCAGACGTTCCCCAACCCAATGCACTTAGAAACATATAAAGATATTTCTGAGAAAGTTTTAGCAGAACATCCCCATCCCACACTGCTCCTGGGATGCAGCCCTTCTGTGACTGCTCATGATCAGATGGAAGTAGTTGTGCATTTCCTTAGCTTTCTGTTCATACAACGGAAATGGTTAATTTACACATCAAATTCTGACACAGAAACATATAAATATGGCTCAATCAAATAATTTGAACTTTTGATACCTTCACTGGGTCACTATCTTGTCCAAACAACATATCAACCCTAGGAAAGAGAAAACACTYGGGCCTATTTTCCCCTGTTTCTGTTAGTGCTACAAAAGCAAATATCTGAAATATCTCCCAACTCATTCATCTGACATTRGTTTTGCAAGGAAAATAAAAAAAAAACTGAAAGATTTGTCCATCATCACTGACAATTAGAAAAAGATGGTAAGGTATGAGGTGTCCAGCCATCCTCCAGAGCCACTATACACCTTATGTAGGTCTTGCCACCCTAACCAGCACCTCTGCCACTGTCAAAAATATTTGTTTAGTGTCAGCAAGAGTCATTCCTTTCAATGTGCCTTGTCAGTATTTGTCTCCGACCCAGCCTGCTCTGTTATTTTGGCCTTATCTGTAAAAAGCAGCTGCACATCAACCATAGCCAGGCTTCAGCCTGCTTAGCAGCTCACCCGTTCAGCAAGATGCGAGAGGTCAAAAGAAGAGCAGTGATTGATAGGATTATGGACACTCATTGCTCTAGTCAGCAGGACACGRCACTGTGTGGATATGGCACCTGGGACCACAGGGCTGGTGACAAATGAAGAGCAGGGGAGCTGAAATGAGGCAAAGCCAGGGGCAGAGCAAGACTGACCTAGGACTCCCGCAGCAGGAGCACTTCTCCAGTTTGAACGGTATTAAGCTGCTAAACTTGCCTTAAATACACTATGCTAGTTTACACATGGGCATTTAAAAATAAAAACAATCTTGCGTTGCAGAAGAGCATAATATGAAAACAGAGAAAAAAGCTATAGCATGGAAACTAGAATAATTTCTGAAGTATTAGTAAAGGCACTATTTTTACCAGAAAGTAAAGAATAAATAAAAATATCATCTAAACATCTTGAAGGAGAACAGTCATTTAAGTCCATCCCTCTAGCTACAATCAGGGAAAAAGCTTAGTAATTGTGGATCTACAGTTCAAAAAAAAAGTTTACTGCAAATCTTTAATCTTGTTGAAAAGCTGCAGGCCTCTAAGTAAACGAGTAATATCAAGCATTAGCTTGCTGGGAGGTAAAGTAGCCTTTTGAGAATATCTTACGTGACCTATTTTCTCACTGCTTGCTCAAATAAACAAAATATTTTTCTTATTTAAGCTCTTTGTTGTGCTTTTGTAGGATGTTTTCAAAATCTCTATAGAAGGAAAAAGGAAAAAAAAAAACCACAAAAGCAAAGGAAAGCTAACAATGATTTTTCACTGAAGGTATTTTTTTTGATCCAATTCCACAACACTACACAAATGGAAGTTTTTAAAACAAATCCATTAATTTATATATAGTACGTGCAGCATCTTATCCTATGATTTCATGTCACCTTCTAGGAAATCAGGTTCTAGTCTTGTCTGTCGGGTAATTTCGCAGTTCATTAGCATAGACTATTAGGTGTCCACTCCTTTTAATCACAAAATAAACACAACGGATTTATTAGAGTTCACATCTTCTGCTCTTCAGCCATAATCCACTGAAATCAAAAGAAATTTTTCATCGAGGTACAAGGACATCAAGTCCATCTCTATGTTCTTACGTAGTTATATTCCTTCCTTAAGGAAAGTTGTTAGAGAAGGTCAGGCTCAGTTTCCACATTTAGTTAGACTGTCCTGTCTTTTCTAACACTCAGTTTTCCACAAAAGTCTGAACTTTTTGCTGTCTCTCTGAAGTCCACAGACAGGCATCTTAAACTGCTAACAAAACTGACAATGCTGTAAATAGGTTTCTACACTACAAAGTCAGTGAAGACTATTTTGATGAGCTGGTCTGCCCTCCAGACTGACAGGTTGCAGTGTTTTCCTAAGCAGGCTGAGTTACTAAACAAACTGAGAAAGTCGTCTTGTTGCAGTCTGTGTTGAAATTTGGGCTAGTTCAGCTACTATTGCTTACAGTCTCTCTCCGTGCAAACACTGGGAAGCTGGCTACCACTCCACTGCAAATTAACTTTAAAGGCTCTGTTTTTGTAGATTCAGTCAATAAATGTTTAAACAGCCAGCTACTGAGAATACTGCAACTAGGAGCTAAGAGCAGTAACTCTAAACTCTTGCTTCATAGCTGCAACTTTCAAGGCTGCAGCTGAGCCTATAAGGAAAACAAAAATTTCCTGATTTTTTTGCTGCAATTGTGTTGCACCCATAATGACAACAATAAAAATCTCTTCCGAGCYCTGCTTCAGTTTGCATTAGACAATTATCATATCTATCTGACACCCAATTATCAAATGAAATCTAAAAGAGGCTGAGTTTTCTTAGCTTTTTCTTTAGCATCACTGACATAACACATTGGCACAAGGGGAGCAGGGTGTATGAGTGTCTGAAAGGAAAACATGTTTGCCACATTCTGCCCTTCTCACTTCAGACTGATTTGAAGATGAAATTCTTTCTGAGGCCATTCTACACATCTACAGGCACCATTCATGTAGCGGTGGGATATTTAATCTTAGTCAAATGTTAGGGCTGAGAAATTCTATAAAAAGAATAATCATATGAAGTCCTATTCTGTGAAAGAATTTTGAATTTTTCTGAAGAGCCTATCACATTYTAAAGGAAAACTTGACAATGTATGGCCTGATTATCATGGATGCTTATCACTGGCAGCTCAAAAGCAGTGCAGTTTGCATTGTAGGTTACACCTGAAAATCTTGAATTTGACAAGCCCAAGAGCACTGCTAAAGAGACTGAAAAGAGCTACCTGGAGAAATATTTCTCACAAAAATGATTAATTGCCTTTAGATATGGGATAGGAACTCATGACAAAAGTCTTTTTTGGGAGGATTTCTTTTTAAAGGAGAAAAAAAAAAAAAGGATAAATGCCACAAGGTGACCCACACTGAACAGCTTTATGTGCATAAAATCTAAGCACACTTCACTGTGCAAGCCTCCAATATTCAAACGGTATTCTTCTGAGGAAAACTGTTTTCAATATTTAATAGTTTTCTACTGATTACTCCAAGTTTAGTAGAATTTTAAACATTTAAGTACTTTGAATCTGCAAATCCCAGRAAGAGCAATTCAATGAAAACTTCTAATTAGTCTGTGGTATGGAAAAGGTAGAGCCAAAAATCTRTCTCCATATGCAATATTAGGAGAAGTGATAATTTATCCTGCCACCGGACAGAGAAATAGAGGTAAGACCGATAAGATAAATGAGATCAAACAGTCATAAAATTTGGCACTGAATAATTTTATGCCAGCTTACAAGTTATTATTTAACAGACACAGATACTGGAGTCACACTGCAATTTGCTTTTTGTGTGCATTTTGAGTTATTTTGCACTTCTGCATTAGTACACATTAGGTAAAAAACTGTCTCTAATATATGAGATGAAATGCACTTCAGGGGGAGCTTCCCTCTCTTCAATCTGTTGACTGTTCATTTAATCATAAAATGGTTGGACACAAGATCCCATCAACACCAGCACTATGTTAGCAAATGACAAATCATTGCACTTCAGAAAATTATTAATCTTAGCGGTGCTGGGCCTGTGTGCCATGATTTACCGAGAATGAAATACCCTCACAATGCTCTATTTAAAATTGGACATTGGTTTTGAAAAATGGCACACGTTTCCTGATGTGATAAAGCAATTGAACAGTGTGGGTTCATTTGTAACAGAGGAAACAGCTGTACCATCAGAGATCAGACCAATGAATATAATATTGCAGTATTTTTCTATCCCACAATAAAATGCCTACAAATTCTTCCTGTGGGGCAAGGCAGCTTATAGCAATTAAGTTACATGCCATTATATGCCTTACATGCTATTATCTTGGTGAAAATAGAGAAAGACCCTAGATCAAGACCAAATAATACAACATGAGTCCATACTTCCCTTCTTCACCTCATGTGCTCTTTTGCAAAAGATGAATGTAGTTTCTATCACACAGCTCTAAAGGASAGCACGGTCATGTATTGGTGCTTTGGTCTAACTTACGTTCTAGTGGATATTAAACCATATATCAGGAGCATTTTATCTTTTTGTGCAGTTCATACAGTGCAGGACACAGCTGCAAATCATTACTTCAGAGACCTGCAATCTGGAAGCCGCATGGGTAGTTATACTAATTACCATTTTGGAGCAGAATTCTGAGTAGCTCTTGATATTCTACCTTAATCTAATGAGGTTCGTATTTTTCATACATTAAGCCATTTTATCATATAACTAGTTAACCCTCATATTCTAAAATTCTTTCCAGAATGACGTTATGAATCATAAATACAGTGAATATGACAAAAAAGTGAGTTTTACCTGCATTTTGTAGAAATCTATACCAGTCAAAAGTTTCACTCGGGGTAGTCTTAATTCCTGTGTTCAAAAAATAAAAAATGTTTTACTGGCCACTGGATGGCTGAACTACTATTCTTAAAGTCTTATCCTGAGAAAACAATATTTCTGTCAAGCAAACCGAATTCCAGACACAGCTGTTCCCACATCAAACTCCCCACCCAAGCTGCCTGGATATTTCTAAAGTATTCAGACTGAAAATGTACTTAAGAATATCSCACAATCACAAAGCCTATGAACATCTTCAGTAACTCAGGGAATTATGCTCATTTACATGATGCTGAATTTGATCTCTTAAAAATCTCTATATAAGGTAATACTATGCAAGGCAGCTTATTATTCCAAAACAGATACAGGTACAGAATTTGGTTTATTTCAGTCATTCCTACAGATACTATTTCAATAGATATGATTTATTCAAATTATTCCAAATAGATACAGCTCGGGTCAGACCTAAACATACAGGTACTAAGTAACAGAATTTAAATCAACTGAATGCCTTGGCCACTCTTTCAAAACTCTCACCTTGAGTTTGGACATATATTTTCTTCCTAGCATCCGGCTTTGAAGAGAAAGAGAAGAAAAGTGACTTTCATAGATCACTGCAAGAAATCTATCCAACTTACATATAAAAAAAAAAAATCTAACATAGCAAAATGATTATCAGCATGATTTCCTTTTGGATATTAAGAAGCAAAATAGGCCTTTAGAAAGCAATATATTATTAAAGTCAAAGGCCAACAAAGTTAGCAAATCAAACTATATTTTCTATGAATATTTAYAATATCAGTGAATCAATTTTGTTAATAACACAATTACTACTTTAATATAAACTTTAGTTATATATGTATATGTGTGTGTATATATATATTTCCATATTATTTCTCATAATCATTAACATGCTCATTGYAAGGAAAAAGAAAATATTTCCAAAGATTTCCTACTACATGACAGTCTTAGTTGCTAAATTACTGGTTTTGACATAAAAGTTATAATTGGTTCCAAAACCACAGGGTACATTTGAATGTAAAAGAAGTTTCAGACACATCAGGCATGCAACAAACCCCGCTTACCTCTAACCTTTGCAAAGATTGCTGTCACATATATGCAGACTTGTCTATGCAGGAAAACTGCAGTAATAGTTATTGCAGAATATTCCCGAATTAAATTGCACAATATACTATTTAATTATTTTTAAGCAGTGGTAGGAGAGGGAAGTACTACACTTCCAATGTTATTCCTGAAATGTATTTATTTAATGTGATTAAATAAGCAATTTCTTATTTCRATAACTTTCTATAATTGTAACTATGGAATATGTTCTTTTTTTTCTTTCTATTAAAGAACAGAAATATCCTTTTTTATCTTTCTGCATTTGCAAAAACAATCAACCAAAACAAACAAAAACACAATGCCTCCCCCCAACCTTGCAAAGTGTCTCTGACCTGAATATACTTATGCAAAACTCTCTGGTCACACAATCCATAGATGCTTTAAAAGCACCGTTTGCAATGCTTGTAAAGGAGGACCTCAGGCATTACTCAAATAGCACACAGTCTCCAGCAGCTTTGCTCAATGTAACTTCRAGCGTTTCAGGTTGCAATTACTTTCTTTCAAACTAGTAACTCTATTGCTTAACATAGGTTTGTAGTGTCCAGAACTRAAGAGCTGTCTCTGCAGCATCAGCCCTTGCTATCTCAGGGGTAAATCCTGCCTCCTCCCAGGGGCAATTCCATTACAYGTAAGTAAATGAATGAGTCATATCTTTCAAGGGTCACAAGATCTTTTCTATTCAAAGCATTTAAAAAATATCATCAGTTCTTGGTCCTTCTCTTACCTATGAATAYTTAACATGTTATTTTATACTGGATCTTATGCTCAAAAAAAAAAGCCCTCATGAATGACGGAGAACATCACAGAACAGTTGGAGGTCAGCTGCAGGATTCCAATTTGCAGGAAGCCTGAGATCGCTTAAATATAGATGCAAAAGTAGCATCAGT